>CM056056.1:148050803-148646348 GCA_029574335.1 Rana kukunoris
CATTTTAGTGTAAGTATGAGATCTGAAGTCTTTTTGACCCCAGATCTCATATTTAAGCAGGTCTGTCATGCTTTTTTGTCTATTACAAGGGATGTTTACCACGATCGTTAGAGAAAGAGCAATAATTCTAGCCCTAGACCTCCTCTGTAACTCAAAACATGCAACCTGTAGAATTTTTTAAACGTTGCCTATGGAGATAAAGGTAAACGTTTGTCGCCATTCCACGAGCGGGCGCAACTTTGAAGTGTGACATGTTGGGTATTAATGTACTCGGCGTAACATCATATTTCACAATATTAAAAAAATGGGCTAACTTTACTGTTGTCTTGTTTTTTAATTCAAAAAAGTTTTTTTTTTTTTTTTTAAATGAGCTTGTAAGACCACTGCGCATATACGGTGTGACAAAGTATTGCAATGACCACCATTTTATTCTCTAAGGTGTTAGAAAATATATATATATATATAATGTTTGGGGTTCTAAGTAATTCTAGCAAAAGAAAATGTTTTTAATTTGTAAACACCAAATCTCAGAAAGAGGCTCATGCCGCGTACACAAGACCGTTTTTCAGGTTGTAATAAATTACATTTTTAATGGTCTAGAAAAAAACGTTTTTTTTTTCAACCCGATCATTAAAACTGCCTTGCCTACACACGATCGTGGGAAAAAAATGCTCTAGGAAAGCGCGGTGACGTACAACACGTACGACGGCACTATAAAGGGGAAGTTTCATGCGAATTACCCCACCCTTTGGGCTGCTTTTGCTGATTTCGTGTTAGTCAAAGACGATTCACACTTTTCTGTCTGTTACAGCGTGATGAATGTGCTTACTCCATTACGAATGCTAGTTTTACCAGAACGAGCGCTCCCGCCTCATAACTTGCTTCTGAGCATGCACTTTTTTTCATGTCGTTAAAGCCCACACACGACCATTTTTTACGACGTTAAAAACGTCACCATTAAAAACTTCGTAAAAAAATAGAGCATGTTCGAAATTTTTAATGCCCATTTTTTACATTGTGAAAAATGCTCTGGAGCCCCCACACGATGGTTTTTAATGACATAAAAAAAAAAACGTCATTTTTTACAACCCGAAAAACGGTCGTGTGTATGCGGCATCAGTCCTTAACCACTTAAGGACCCCCCGCACGCACATATACGGCCACATTATGGCTCGTACAGGCACAAGGGCGTAAATTTACGTCCCCGCCTTCGTGCGGTTCGGGGGTCCCATCGGGACCCCCTCCGCGGCGTGCGGGGGTCCCCCTGCCTCTGGGAGCGATCGCCGACGAGCGGGCGGATGTCCGTGATTTCCGCCCCCCCCCGCGATCGCTCCCAGCCAATGGGAGCGCGCTCCCATCGTGTCAGTTCCTCCTCCTGTGTTTACACAGGAAGGAGGAAATGATGTCACCTCTCATCGCAGCGCTGTTTCCCAGCGCTGCTGATGAGAGAAAACATCACAAGTAAGTGTGCACCAACACAACACTGACACACACTCACATAGGCATATTAACCCCTTGTGATCGCCCCCCCCCACCCCCCTGTCACTGAATGCAGTGATCTAATCACTGCATTTAGTGTCAGTGTGACAGGCAGTGTAAAAAACAGTTAGTGTTAGGTTCAGGATAGCCCCCCCCACCCCCCCTAATAAAGTTTTAACCCCCTGATCACCGCCCTAGTTAACCCTTTCACTCCCTATTGCCAGCGTCACTAAGCGATCATTTTTCTGATCGCTGTATTAGTATTTTTTTTTATTGCGATTTTTTTTTTACTAAAGACATGTGGCTGAATTAATTTTGGCCTAAATGTTTTACTAAAATTTAGTTTATTTGATTTTTTTTATAACAAAAAGTAAAAAAATTGTGTTTTTTTTCAAAATTGTGGCTCTATTTTAGTTTATAGCGCAAAAAATAAAAATCGCAGAGGCGATCAAATATCAATGTTTGCATTGGTACTTGCATATAAGCCTTTAAAATTTAGATTTTTCAAGTTTGGGTCCCATAGACTTCAATGGGGTTACTCATTTGGGTCCCAACTTTTGTGATGTTCGAGGGTCCTGGAGCAAACCGAGCTGGGGGATGTTCAGCCCATCTCTAGTGACTGCAAAAAACAGGTGGTACAATCAGTGCAAAAATATAACAAACACAGAACCCCCTCTATGCAAGCTGAACACTATTAGAACAACACAAAATGTTGGCAACAAAAATATAAGAAAGAAAGAAGTGCAGCGCAAAATATAAAACTATGAAATTAAATCTAGGCGCAAAGTATCGCGATAAATGAAATCCAACAATCTGATATGAGAAAGAAATACAAATAAATAATTAAATGTTAAGCATGTAGCAAGTGAAAAAGTCCATAAGAGATGATCCACCAGTCTAAAGGTCCACAAAAAAGTGACAATACCTTTACCACAAGTCTCTCTGGGTACTCTCACCTCCAGGTATGGACCCCTGAATTATATAAGCAGACAATGAAAACGATCAAATCCTCATAAATAATACTCCTTTTAAAGGGTTGCTTTATAACTCCACAGAGACAGCTAGTAATTCTCCAGGCTCAGCAGGCAGAGTGTATACACAGGAAAACAGAGGAAATAATTTCACCGTTTTGTAAAAGGACATAGGAATTTATTTTCAATACAAGTTACTCACAAACAAACAAGTATAAACAGCATGTAGTAAACTCGTGGACCAGACAGCAGGGCGGGTGACATCATGAACAGCTGCTAAACCCCCTTACACGTTACGTTCAATAGAACTTCCTCAGCGGGGCGTGGCTAATGGCATCACCCTAGCCTCCTAATATAGACCAGCGTAACTATGACAGCAAGCCGAGACAAACGACAGCAGGCGGGACAGAGGGCCATATTGCCGCAGCCATCATGTAGGAGAAAAACCAGGCAAAGTCTCTCAGCTTACACGTCGGGTAAAACGCATTTTTTTTTCAAAAATACCATTAACAATGGAATAGATCCCTCATATAAATATATTACATGGAGGAAAAATATATTTTAAAATTACAAGAAACTCAGCAACTACCAAGGATCATATCGCCATCTTGTGGCTGAATAAAGTAAAATCTTACATATAGACAATTAAATATACACCATGTAACCCTACACGAGTGTATAGTGGAAAACTGACTTTATAGGCGTAGTACAGTTAAAAATAGATTATTTATTACATATAAAAAGATACATAGTAGGTGAGACAACAAAATATATATTAAAACAAACTGTCACAATAAGTGGCAATTGACTAGCAGATATCAAAGTGAGACAGACCACTAGAATATATTTGTACACATATACAAGGTAACCAAAACGTAGATATTTCACATCTACTTAAGTTATATAGATTTTTGGAAAACGGTACAGTTTCTATAGGTGGAGTGTCGCATGGTGGTTAGCCCAACAATGTTTCGCGTTTTTGACGCTTCTTCTGGAGCTTTTTAACACAGATCTATAAAATTATCTGTGTCATATTCTATATATATATATTTTACTATTCACCTAATGTAAGTAGAACTTTCAATTACAATAAATATAATTGGCAATGTGGTAGGGGGTGTGTCTGTAGACGTTGTGGAGACTGATTGAACAAAAAACTTTTATGATTTGTTTATTTCTTGTTCTTAACTGTTTATATCTATGTTTATTTTTGTACTATTTTAACTTATTTTATTTTATAGATCTGTGTTAAAAAGCTCCAGAAGAAGCGTCAAAAACGCAAAACATTGTTGGGCTAACCACCGTGCGACACTCCACCTATAGAAACTGTACCGTTCTCCGAAATTCTATATAACTTAAGTAGATGTGAAATATCTACGTTTTGGTTACCTTGTATATGTGTACAAATATATTCTAGTGGTCTGTCTCACTTTGATATCTGCTAGTCAATTGCCACTTATTGTGACAGTTTATGTTTTAATATATATATTTTGTTGTCTCACCTACTATGTATCTTTTTATATGTAATAAATAATCAATTTTTAACTGTACTACGCCTATTAAGTCCGTTTTCCACTATACACTCGTGTATGGTTACATGGTGTATATTTAATTGTCTAAAACTAATTTCGGGACGTGGCATATATATACCCTATTAGATCCACAGTTCCACTCTGTGATGATTAAAGTGTAATTAATCTATACACTAGGGTGGTAGCACCCAATCTTCTTTCTTTAAGTGGCTTTTCTATTTTGTTATATAGAACCTTTGGTTTAAAACTTTCCTTGACCCTAGTTTGGGCCCCTTAGTCTGACATCAATTAACCTTGTGTCTGATCTTTGGATACGTTATCTATATTGGTCTAATCATTACTAGAGGGCGCTATCAATTTGCTCAATTTTTTCTTTGTTTGTTTATAACTATCTCTCTTTTTGTTGTTGCTCTCTGGGATTGACTATGGACTTTATTGGCACTGCGTGGGTGGGATATATGAATGAAATTTAAAGTAATGTCAATACTGATACTGGACCCGAAATAAATATAAATCAATATATGGCTAAAATGAAAAGACTATGAAAGAAAAAATCAAATCTACACTGGCATGTAGACTTTTTACAACAATAAGAGAAAACATTAGCCCCATCGGGCTAAGGATTCAACTATTTCCTTCATTTCAAGGCCATACCCAGGACTTTAAAAACTCCTGGGAAAAAGTTCTCATCCAATGTAGTACTGATCTAATGAAACTACTTTTAAATCAATATCAGTCAGAATCGGCCAGTCTTGACCAAGATATCCTATTACTACAGTCTACCAACAATTCCATCAAAGACCATGAACACTATGGCAAACGTTGGCAAGAAGTAAAGGAACAAACTTTATGTTGGATGCGCTACATAGACGATATCTTCCTGATTTGGACAGGTAGCAAAGAGTCTTTGATAGCATTTATCCGAGTACTTAATTCCAATATATTTAACCTAAAGTTTACATTGAATATGGGTACATCTAAAATCACATTTCTTGACCTTACCATCTATAAAGACCAAAAAGGATGTATAGCTACAAGCCTCTTTTGAAAAGAGACTGCTGGAAATACAATGTTGCACGCATCGAGTGCATATCCAGCAGCTCTGATTAGAAGTATCCCCTACGCGCAATACATAAGGCTCCGCCAAAACTGCACTCACATCTCGGATTTCAAACACGTAGCACGACAATTGCGGACAAGGCTATTGGCGAGAGGATATAGCAAATCTCTTCTTCGCCGAGCCTATAATAAGGCGTTGGGTCGTTCAAGAAATGAGCTTCTCCACCCTCAATCTAAACCAGCCAATGAATCAATGACTACTTTAAGAATTTTCAGTAAATTCTCCTCTCAGCATCAGGAAGTGCGGGACATTTTGACTAAACATTGGCAAACTCTACATCAGGACCCTACTATTAGGAGACATGTAGGAGTAAAACCCAAACTAACCTTCAGACGAACTACATCTTTAAGAGACAGTTTGGTTCGCAGTCATTCTACGGACCCTCTACCTCGATCCAACACTAAGGGTATGCACAAATGTGGCCACTGTAAATTTTGCCCATGGATACAGGAAGGGAGTCAATTTACCCTTCCTAATAATGACATTTTCTGTCCTAGCTTTAAAGCAGATTGTACCACGCAGGTAATTGTGTATCTCATGACCTGTGCGTGCGGTGCGTTTTATGTCGGCAAGACAATTCGTAATCTATGGCAGAGGGTCAAAGACCATGTTCATTTGTCTGGAAATGGAAAGATGTTGACCCCCATATCCAGACATCTTGACCTCTACCATAGATTTGACACATCTGCTGTATCATTTTTTGCCCTTGCCGTCATACCCAAGGACCCCCGGGGGACAAATGTGTCCTACAAAAGGAAACTTTATGGATCGAGAGATTAAACGCAACGCACGCACGCACCAGGAATCAATGAGGCACATTCGTATAAATAATTTCTGTAAACTTAAGCTACTTTTGATTCTTCCCCTTTGCGCTATTATCTATTTATATGTACTGATTGAGCGCACGAGTCTTGAAGCTCTCTGTACAATATGTATAGATGGTTATGCAAACTGTTTGTCTGTGTTTGCCCCTCTCACTCTAATCTATATTTTTGTCTTTATGTTTCTTAGTTAAAATTAATAATGACAACTCCCTCTGTTAAATGTAACCCATGAAATCTATTCTTAATGAAATGATCTATTTGACATTCAATGTTTCTATAATCATGGGTAGCTGTATTTATTTTTATATTATTCCCTGTATGATGACTATTATACGTTGTTAGTTTATTTATTTAACATGTTTTATTTACTGCCTGCTGCTGTACTTTGAGGGTTGTTTTTCATTCCTTGTTATGAACATCACCCCCTATACAGCAACTGTGCTGATTGTACACTCATGGTGCTGAGAACACTGTGGCAATAGGTACTATGACTATTCTCAAATATCTGTATTGTGATTTTTTTGTTCCTTCTGTCTCTGCGGTGTCTTTAATACATGGGCCCTCCCCCCTCTTTTCTTGCCATTTGTTTTCTCATTTGCTGCAGGCGGGGCTATATCTTTTAGATGTTCCTTGTTTAGTAGTTGCGGCATTTGCGGCTTTGCTGCAGCGCCTGTTTGCTCTAACAAGCTCTGTGCGTTGCTATGCCTCTGTGGCGGTGCGCTGGTGCTCTCTATGTTTCCTGCTATTGGGCAGTGTTGCACCGTGTCTCCAGTATGCGGTTCTGACAGATAGGTCTGGCACGGCCCCCCCCCCCAGTTACTACGTGGCCAGCCTTGATTGGATCGGTCATCGGGTGGGCGGCCGTAGCAACGTTGCCCGGGACACGCACACCCTTGCTGCTCCTATTGGTCTACGCAGCGCCACGCATTAATGACGTCATAGACGTCTTTTCTTTATTAGCCACGATGAACGCCGCCGGATGTGCAGCTGCTTTTTTTAGAGTTCATGTCACCACAGGCAGAGGTCCAGTTCATTGTACCTCCAGCAAGGTATGCAACTCATGGGCTACTGTTTATACGTTATTCTTCCCTCTTTATGTATGGCTATGCGCAATGCTGGCAACCGAAGCATCCATTTGCCACTTTCTTACCCCTTGGTGATACTTGGTTACTAATAGATGCATGCATTTAAGTCTATTATCTAAATATCAACCTTCAGCTGTGGCCTTTCTTTTTTGTTGACGTCAAATACTGGTCTTCTCTCCTTTTGATCAGTCTCTCTGTTTATGCTTTTTTATATCACATACTTTTGGGCTGCTTACTATAGTATTTATAGGATTTGTTTCCAGATTATCCTTCTATAGTGGCAAATTCCCCTCAGGAGATTCTGTTGATCCCTGTCTATGTGTGGCCCGTCTGGGTGGATTTACCCTGCAAAGCAGACGTTAGGCTGTCTCCAAGAGCCATTTTGGACCGCCAAGGCGACAGCGCAGTATGGACTAAGAAGCCTACTATAACCACTCTGCCCTGAACCTTCTGTAAAAAAGTACTTACCTCTATTCTCGACCTCTGCCCATGAAAAATTATCTGTGTCATATTCTATATATATATATATTTTTTACTATTCACCTAATGTAAGTAGAACTTTCAATTACAATAAAGATAATTGGCTATGTGGTATGGGGTGTGCCTGTAGACGTTGTGGAGACTGATTGAACAAAAAACTTTTATGATTTGTTTATTTATTGTTCTTAACTGTTTATATCTATGTTTATTTGTGTACTATTTTAACTTATTTTATAGATCTGTGTTAAAAAGCTCCATAAGAAGCGTCAAAAACGCGAAACATTGTTGGGCTAACCACCGTGCGACACTCCACCTATAGAAACTGTACCGGTTTCCAAAATTCTATATAACTTAAGTAGATGTGAAATATCTACATTTTGGTTACCTTGTATATGTGTACAAATATATTCTGGTGGTCTGTCTCACTTTGATATCTGCTAGTCAATTGCCACTTATTGTGACAGTTTATGTTTTAATATATATTTTGTTGTCTCATCTACTATGTATCTTTTTATATGTAATAAATAATCTAGTTTTAACTGTACTACGCCTATAAAGTCAGTTTTCCACTATACACTCGTGTATGGTTACATGGTGTATATTTAATTGTCTAAAACTAATTTTGGGACGTGGCATATATATACCCTATTTGATCCACAGTTCCACTCTGTGATGATCAAAATGTAATTATTCTAAAACCTTACATATTTCCTAAATAATGTATAACAGCGGCTCATGTAACGTCACCCTAAATGCTGATAAACATAATTAAGTCCACTAATTCATACATAAATACCCGAAATGGATAAACAATATCATATTAAAAACATGTAAATTTTAAAATTACCAAAAATACATACAACATTGAAAATGAAACAAATAATTATTACAATAAACTAAAATCCATTAATATTCACTATTTGCCAGAAATAAAACAATTCAAATCAAAGTCAATGTTCAAACCATCAGGGGTAAGAACTTTGGTCTCAAATATCCAGTAGGACTCACGATGACTGATTTGACGGATATAATTACCACCCCTCCAATGGCAATCTACCCTCTCAATCCCTCAGAACTTCAAACATCTGGGGTCTCTGTTATGGTGTTGTTGAAAATGTCTGGAGACACTGTGTGTACGTAACCCTCTTAATATTGTTGACATGTTCGCCAATTCATACTCTCATGGGTCTTGAAGTCCAACCTACATACTGGAGTCCACAATCACACTCCAGCATATAGAAAACGTCGACAGTACCACATGTGATAAGGTTCTTAATGTTGTATGATTTTTGGGTAGAAAAGGAAGTAAATTCTTTGAGTTTATTCTTATTGAATTTACATTGCTTGCGGGCTTGACAGCGTCCACAAGCGTAGAACCCCGTAAGGAAGGAGAATAACCTACTTTCCTTAAAAACAGGTGGATCGATAACTCCCGGGGCAATTATATTCCTCAGGGTAGGAGCCTTTTTATAAATAAAAAGAGGACGTGGGGGCGTGGCCTGGATGGAGAACGAGATGGCAGCTTAAGCCTTGTGCTCCCGCGACCCAGTGATCGAATCCGGCTTCTTGGGATACCCACAACCTGTTTCTTCATCATGAGTAGAGCCACCCGAAGCTCCTCTGCCTCCCGTGTATCGGGCAAGTCCAGCTCGCAGCTGATTATTCCGCTCCCAACGCATGGCGGCACATGCGGTCTCACAGGCCCAAGCCCCGAACTCGCTTGGTCTGGACCCCAGAATGCAGCCCCCGGAGCCCGTTTCGGCTGCGGGGCGTTCTCATCCCCCCAGCTTGTTCGATCTGGAATCAATGACCGCGGACATTAAGAATGCAGTCACAGCAGCAGTTAGGGCAGCAGTTGTTGACCTCAAGACGGAGATCCGCACGGTCGCTCACCGTATCGGGGAAGTATAACAAACTACCAAGACACATGCTGCCGCAATCCGACAGGTTCAAAGCTCCTACGACTCACAGCTCCCCCACCTCCTGGAGCTACACACACATTGAGGAACTCGACAATCGTGGACGTAGGCATAATATTCGTGTCCGGGGATTACCTGAAAATGCGGACCGGGGGACCCTACAACAGACATTGTGCACAATCTTTAATGACCTGATGGAGCGCCCGGCGGACTCGCCCGTCAATATGGAGAGGGCCCACCGTGCTCTGCGACCCCCACCCAGGGACAATGAACCGCCCAGGGACGTGATTTGTTGCGTGGTCAATTTCCAACTCACTCCGTAAGGCGAGGGTGAGAGGTCAGCTTTTTCACAATGGAGCGGAGGTGAAATTATTCCAGGACCTCTCCCAGATCACGCTCCAAAACAGACGCGCTCTCCGCCCCCTGTTGGAGGTCTTGCGTACCAGGAATATACAAAATCGCTGGAAGTTTCCCTTTGCCCTGTCGGCGTCTGCCAGGGGTCGCTCAGCTATTCTGCGTACACCAGAAGACCTCCCCAGCTTCTGTGAACAGCTGGATATCCCACCCGTGGACCTTCCGGATTGGTATTCATTCTACTTTCCTTCGGAACCCTGGCTCCCGGTCTCTGTGAATCCATCCCCGAAGTCGCAAAAGCACAGGTCTCGCAGACACCGAGCTGGTCCGGCCTCTCCAGGTAATCGCGTTGCTCGACACGTCCTCTACCATCGTGAACCGGGCTCCCCCTCGACTCCACCCAGGGGTAGAGACCGGGTCGGGGCCTAACGTGGCTGTTTTGCTGTTCTCCCCGGATGTTTCTCTGTCACCAGGACTTCACCCTCTTCACCGCTGCGCACTGCCCTTAGTGACTAGCTGAGCTGTTCTTGGTGTGACCCCACTCATTGGAAGCTGAAGGGGACCTTTCCACTGTGCATACGATGAGACTCTCCCCCCTCTCACTACGTCCTGACTAGTGTTGCTCACGAATATTCGTATTGCGAATATTCGGCTCGAATATGGCATATTCGAGTATTCGCGATATATTCCGAATTTCGCTGTGAATATTCGCTATTTCGAATATTCGTATTTTTTCAATTTTCTTTTAGAACAGATCACATCCTAGAGATCCCACGTCTAAAAGCATTGCTGGTATGATTAGAGACCTTGGGCCAAGTAGCTGCAGCGATCATTTTATATTGCCGAAAAATCGCAATGCGATTATTCGGCAATAGCGATATCGCGCGATTATTTTGGGGAAATTCGCAATATTGTTTTTAGCTAAAATAACACATATATTCGATTTCAGAGTGTTACTGTCGAAATTCCGCAATCAATTTCTCATTCGCATTTTTGCGAAATTACGATAAAATATCACGAATATTCTGAGCCAATCAGAGTGCTCCATTCTGCATTTCTCGAAATTTCACAATTATTTTGTATTATAAAATATCACGAATATTCTGAGCCAATCAGAGTGCTCCTTCCACATTTGCCGAATATTCGCAATTATTTTGTATTGTAATATATCACAAATATTCTGAGCCAATCAGAGTGCTCCATTCCGCATTTCTCGAAATTTCGCAATTATTTTGTATTATAAAATATCACGAATATTCTGAGCCAATCAGAGTGCTCCTTCCGCATTTCTCGAAATTTCGCATTCGCAATAGAGAAATTTCGCAATCATTTCATTTCCAAAAAATATCGCGAATATTCGCATTTAACGAATATATCTCGAATATTCTACTATATATTCGAGATATATCGCGAAATCGAATATGGCATGGTATTCTGCTCAACACTAGTCCTGACTCTTACCTTACTGGCAGTTGATTGTTGGCCCCCGACGCTCTTACATTAACCCCCGTTTTTTTTTCAACGGCAAGGATCTTGCAGCCACGGAGCCGTCTTGCCCATACGCACAGCTTCACCCATCCCTTGGTGGCCCCTGAAGCCCCAGCCTCCACTAAAGGTTGATCGGATCCCATCCCACCTAACAGGCTATCGAAGCAGATTTGAGGCACCCCTACCCATTGGCGGAGGACGTTTGCCCGACGACACCACTGCAATAGGACCCCCTTTTGCTTCAACTTTGACCGTTTTGTTTTTTATTTTTATTTATTTATTTATTTTGTTATTTTTCCCCTTTTCCACCCTGCATTGTGCTGTGGACTGGCATTAGATGCGGAGTATCTCGGTGCCCTGACCGTCTCATCCACCCACTACCTAGCCGCAGGATGGACTGTCACTTGGATGTGCTTTTTTTTAGTGTCATTCCGCGCCCTCGCACATGCGGGTGAGATGGGGGTTATATCTATTTTCTTTTTCTTTTTGGATCTCTCCCTCACCCATGGGTCTTGATTTGCATGCTTGTGTAACTTCTCCCTCTCCCCTTCCTTCCCCCTCCCCTCCCCTTCCCTCTCCTCTCCTCTTCCTCTCACCTCTCCTCTTCCACTTCCCTCTCAGATGCTCAAACCACGCCAATTTGCCTCCTCCTTTTTGTGTATGTCTCCCCTTCCTCCCTGTAATTATCTGTTGGTTTCCCTGAAGATACGCATTGGGCTGGGCACAGTGAGATAGATAACTGGTGACACTTGAGAATCCGGGGTGAATTCACTTCCAGTGGTTGGTTTGTTTGTTTTTGCTTACATGATTTTCACTGTTCTATGTATTTCTACTCTGTTTTATGCTGACCCCTAGACCTCATACATTTTGGTGGGCCCCTCTACTCTAACCCTCCTCCATTCTCCTTGGGTTCCCCGCAGTACCTTCCCTTAGCAAGTTCTACATTTCGATCCCTGGCTTGCCTCTATCTTTGAGGTTTCCGTCCCTTGTCTCGCACCCACACAGCAATCCCGCTGTGTTATTGCTGACCCTCCAGACCCCTCTTTTCCCAGGTGATTTAACAGGTCTAACATCACCTCTGGTTATACTCTCATTTCTCCCCCGCTTCCTCTGCTTCTTACTCTGATTTTCTTTCTGCCCTCTTTCTCCTCCCACCTTTGCTCCCCTCCCTCTACTCTCCCCTTTCCTCTTTCGTTCCTTTTCTCTGGTTTCCACCCTTAACTTTCTCCTGTTCTTCTGTCCGGATCCGCGCCGGCCCTCCCGGTGACCTACCCGACGAGTTTCGCCTCCTCGCCCTCTTCTTCCCAATCCAGTCCCCGCTGCATTGGCCATAGAACATGCCTCCCTTGACCCTAAAATGCCTATCTGTGAATGTTAAGGGCCTTAACCTGCCTGAAAAAAGATCGCAGGTCCGGTCTTCCCTCACCAAACACAAGGCCCACTTCATTTTCCTTCAGGAAACTCATTTCCGCTCGGACGCCATTCCTAAACTCTCCAACCACGTCTATCGGACGGTTTTTCACGCCACTAACCCCGCTTCCAAAACCAAGGGGGTCTCTATCCTGGTTTCTAAGCACGCAAACTTTCACTTGTCTGACTCGCTTACTGACCCGGAGGGCAGGTACGTTTTCCTTAAGGGCACATTTGAATCGAAATCAATCACCCTGGCCAATATTTATTGCCCTAACAAGCGTCAGGTGGCCTTTTACAAGACGACCTGTGACATACTGGCCTCTTTTCAGTCAGGTATCTTGCTTTTGGGGGGAGACTTTAACGTCCCCTTAAATTCTTTGTTGGACTCCTCCACGGGAACTTCCACAATGACTTATAAATCTCTTAGACAGATCAATCTGCACCTTCAGTCCCTTTGCCTGCACGACACCTGGCGCACACTTTTCCCCTCGGATAAAGACTACACCTTTTTTTCCGCCCCGCACCAAAAATACTCCAGGAAAGATTATTTCTTCCTTTCCCAACCGGACCTCACCCTCCTCCAGCAATCCACGATAGAACCAATGTTTCTGTCGGATCACCACCCGATCAGTGTCACTTTAGCTTTCCCTGAAGTGTCCTCGAGATCGAAGACTTGGCGTTTGAATTCTTCCCTGCTTAAAGACCCGTCTGTGTTGGACCACGTCCGCACCCGCATCCAGCATTACTTTGTAGAGAACGCGAACCCAGAGATTTCACCGGTCTCCTTGTGGGAGGCGCATAAATGCGTAATCCGTGGCGAACTGATTGGTCTGGCCACGAAGGCCAAAAAACAACAACAGGAGTGTAGAAACTCCCTAATCAAGAGGATAAGAACCCTTGAAGTTTCCCACAAGATGTCCCGCGCACAAGCTACCCTTCAGGACTTGACGTGCGCCCGGACGTCACTCATGGCCGAGTTGGGCAAACGCTCTAGGAGGCGATACATTCTCGGCCAGAGAATCTTCTACGAACAGGGCAATAAATGCGGCCGTCTTCTGGCCCGCGCAGTACACAATTCGAAGCCCACTTCCACGATACACCACTTACACAGTCGTGGTGGCGAACGCCTAGTCAAGAATGAGGATATTGCCCATCAGTTTGAGGAGTTTTACTCTAAACTATACAACCTTCACCCACAGGCCCTCTCCCAGTCCCAGACCAATTCCCGGATTGCGCAAATTAAGGACTTCTTGTCCCGCTATAGCCCCAAGCCAATCTCTCCCCAACAATCCCTTGACCTGAAAGCCCCCATGTCGGCAGCGGAAGTGGAGTCGGCCGGATGGCTTTCCCCTTCAATATTATAAATCTTTCGGCGACGTACTTACCACTAATCTACTGTTTATATTCAATGCCCTAGCTGATCCTCAAAACAAACCTGGCCATATGCTGACCGCACATATAGCAGTAATCCCTAAAGAGGGCAAGGATCCCTTCCTGGTCGCCAACTACCGCCCGATATCACTCTTAAACGTGGATATTAAAATCTACGCAAAAGTTCTCGCTAACAGGTTGGCTCCCTTGGTTCCTGGACTTATCTCATTAGATCAGGTGTGATTTGTCCCTGGACGCGAAGCCAGGGATTATACCATTCGCACTCTGAACCTACACCAGTGGCTCACGACCTCGAAGACCCACGGCTTTTTTCTCTCTCTTGACGCCGAGAAGGCGTTCGACAGAGTGGCCTGGGACTACATGCAGGAGGTTGTCACGGCTTTGGGTCTAGGGTCCCATATTTTGGCACACATTCTGGCCCTGTATGCGGGCCCCTCGGCCGTGGTTAAGGTCAATGGCCACCTGTCGGGCGCCTTCCCCATTGGCAACGGTACACGCCAGGGTTGCCCCTCGTCACCCCTGATATATATCCTTACCCTGGAGCCCCTACTTAACAGGATTAGGGATAATCCCGACATTGTGGGGATCACCCTGAAGGGGAGAGAGTACAAAGTAGCGGCCTTCGCGGACGATGTCCTCCTCTCCTTGCGGTCTCCCCGGATCTCCTTACCCAACCTTCTTAAGGACCTGAATTATTTCGGCACTCTTTCAAACCTGAAAATCAATCATACTAATTCGCAAGCGCTGAATGTTTCCCTCCCTGCCCAGGAGGTCTTACACTGCCAGGACTCCTTTCCTTTTCAATGGGCTCGAGATTCAATCACCTATCTTGGTATTCATGTCCCCTCCAAACTAGCGGACCTGTACACCAAGAATTTCCACCCTGCCCTCCTTCAGGCACAAAAATGCCTTAAAGACTGGATGGGCCTGAATGTATCCTGGTTTGGTCGGTCCGCCCTGGTTAAAATGATTATTCTCATGCAATCGATCCCGGTCTCTCTACCCACAAAGTTCTTTTCATCATACAGGAAGGCATGCTCCACCTTCCTTTGGAGGGGCTCTCAGCCTCGTATAGCGTTCTCTCGCCTCACCCTCCCTAAGTCTGGGGGAGGTATCGCCCTCCCTGACCTTCGAAAGTATCACAACGCGTGTCTCCTCACGAGGATCGCAGACTGGAGCATTCACGCCTCCACCAAACTGTGGGTTCTCCTGGAGAGAGACCTCTCCCAGAATCCATTCCACTTACTCCCATGGATGTCCCCCAAGAGCTGGCCTCAGCTCGTAGTAACCCATCCACTTATCTATCCATCGCTTCTAGCCTTCAAGAGGGCCTCGACGCTGGGCTCTTCGCCCTCCCACCCAGGCCCCCTGACTTCCCTAAGGGGGAACCCAGATTTCCCTCCGGGCATGTCGGGGGAGTTCTTGAGTCAGGAGTGGCCTTTCGACGACGTCTTGGCCCTCCAATTTTACTCTGCTGGCAGACCTCTAACTTATGAGGGTGTGAAAGCCATTACTAGGACGTCTTCCCTCTCATTCTAGACTTAGACAGATTAGGCACTTCCTTTCGGACATAGACAACCAATCGCTTTGATCAAGACAGCTCACTCCCTTTGAATCCTTATGTCATCGTAAAACCCCACAGAGACATCTGATTTCCCTTCTTTATACCCTTTTGGTGGAAGGCCAGTCACAATCTCCCACCCCGCCACAGCTCTCATGGAACAGAGATTTCCCGACGCCCCTGTCAGTGGAGGACTGGAGCACTGTTTATGAATACGCCCACAACGGCTCTGCAAATGTGGCTATCCAAGAAAATGGCTACAAACTGATTACTAAATGGTATAGGACTCCTGTTATGGATATGGTACTAAAAATGGCCAAAGGAAGATGGTGAAATGCTTATTTCAATGCGCAAACACATGCTCCACATGCTCTATATCTCATATATATCCTATATACTCTATATGTTATTGATTGCTATCATACATAGTCATAATTTGTAATGATCTTATACAACCCTTGCAATCCTTGCTCACATGATGCTGCTATCAGATATGTGTCACAAGATCTGAAGAAAAAGGGGAACTCTGTCTGCAAAACAAGTCAAAAATAGATCGGCGAAAGAAAGCCCCGTCTGGATATCAAACCACAGAAAACCAGACATCAGACATCAGACAAACCAAATATATATATAGCATTGTTGCTTCATGCTTCGCACCATCCTAACACAAAATAGTTAATAGCTCACACGTCACAGGACTAATATTACGTATTAATGAGCAGGTTGGATATTCAAGAATATGCACGTCATTAACCATATATTAAGTCGAGATCGAAATAAAAAAGGGGAAGTATTTCAAACTGCAGCTTTCGTCAGTGTGAAATTATTCTATGCATGCATGCAATTATTCACTTCTTATCATATTTGGCCAGGAAGCAGATACCAAAGAAACTGACAGTTTTGTCTGTCCAAATCACTCCTTTGCGGCTTCATCGATTTTCCCCTAATATTCCTGACACTTGCTGGAGATGCGGTGCAGAGGTGGGAACTATGCTCCATGTGTGGTGGGACTGTGGAGCCCTTCAAACCTTCTGGAGGGAAGTACACAAGCTCATCTCGCACGTCACCACCTATACCCTTGATTATACCCCCGCCCAATTCCTCTTGCATCACACGTCTCTCCCCAAAAAATACTATTTCAGGTCCCTGGCCATGCATATGGTCAATGCAGCTAGGATTTGTGTCCCCAGGCATCGGCGCTCCACCACGGCACCAACAATCAAAGAATGGCTTGCGCAGATTTCTTTAACAAAAGAAATGGAGGAACTGATCCACATTTCCCAAGACAGAATACACAAATTTTCCTTCACCTGGGCCTGCTGGAACCACTTTGTGACCATGGACCGCTATCACCAATATGTGTCTTAACCTATCTGTGCCACTGGAGGTCCATCATTGGGCGTTGTGGGGGGACGGGCGCGGATCCATTCCTCTCCACTCTGTCCCTCTTCCTACTGTGCCCCGCTCTCCCATCATCCTTGTCTTCTCTTTCTCCTCTTTCTTTCCCCCTCTTTCCCACTTTGTTCTTTCTCCTTATCCTCTCTCCTTCTCCCATCTCCTCTGCTTCTAGCCTGCCCTATTTCTAAACACTTGACCTTGATGCCGCGCTGATACATTGCGCCCTCTGACTTGGCCGGGTAGGGTGCCTCATGCTCCCCCCCCCTCTTCTTCAGCTGATGGGGGGGTGTGGGGGAGGGGAACATTGAAAGTCACGATCCTCCGCCCCGACCCTGCTTCTTTATACCTCCTGTGCCCTGCCTACGGTCTTAAAAGGTCACTGGATGCATTTTTGCTGTAATGTGTAGCTTGTTCTACCTATGGTCCTGTGTTATTTTCTGATACCTTATGTATATCTTGATATGTATTTCATGCTACGTTCTGATTCAATAAAATCTTTTATGGAAAAAAGAAAAAAAAGGAGGACGTGGGGGGAGAACAGATCCAAAGACTTATCCTTCCTCAAAACAACCCAATGTTTTCCTACTATTTTCTCAAACTGTTTGTGTTGGATATTATAATCCAAGACAAGCTTAAACTCAAATTTGTCTTCCTTATCTTTTTTTAGCATCCGAGATGAGCTTGGCACTATTCATAGAACCGGCTTTCATTATTTCACTTGGGATATTATCCCCATCATATCCTTTTTGATGGAATCTGTCAGCCAGGATGTATGACTGTGTCACAAAATCAGCGTCAGAGGTACAATTTCTTCTAAGACCTCCAATTGTCCTCTGGGAATATTACACAGCCAACTTCTATGATGACAACTGTCCAACGGGATGTACCCGTTTCTGTCAGAAACGTCTGCTTATATGAATTCCTGGTAATTCAGGGGTTCATACCTGGAGGTGAGAGTACCCAGAGAGACTTGTGTTGGAGGGATTGTCACTTTTTTGTGGACCTTTACACTGGTGGATCATCTCTTATGGACTTTTTCACTTGCTACATGCTTAACATTTATTTATTTATTTGTATTTCTTTCACATATCAGATTGTTGGATTTCATTTATCGCGATACTTTGAGCCTAGATTTAATTTCATAGTTTTAAATTTTGCGCTGCACTTTTCTTTTTAAATTTATGTTACCAGAATTTTGTGTTATTATTATAATTTCTTTAATAATAAAGGAGTGGAAGTGATGGAGTTCCTGCTAATAAGAAAACAGAGAAAAATGAAAATTTTGGAAGATGTATTTCTGACATCAAAATTAAGATTGAATCCCACCAAAATTCATCTGAGTTCCCAAAACTTTCTGGGGAACTTAAGAATAAGCTGATCAAATGGGATAAAAAAGCCCAAGTTAAAAAGAAAGGGAAATATATTAGAGACTCGGGAGATATTTTTCGGAAGGAGTTGTTCAAATGGCAGGTTGGGGTCTCTGATCAGAGTAAAAAAACTGGTGGCCCTCTTCTTGCAATGAATACTGTTTTTCTCCTAAACCACGTACTCCTTATCACAAACAATCTTCTAACTGTCCTTCCTTTTTTCAAAGAGGATGGGGAGAAAATATGAGAAGTGGAAGGGGGAGGGGTAATTTGTATTTATTGAAAGTCATTTATTGAAAGTCATTGAAATTGCTTGAAAATTATTTATTTGCACATAAAATGGATACTTACAGTAATTCTGAAAACAATTAATTCAATTTCTTTATGTTAACATTCCTGTTTTAAAAAGCAAAATACCTCTGTTACTATTGCACTATAAAATTGAGTATTCATGGTCCTACACACTTGTTTTATATAGCAGTGTGCTACATATATATACAACATAAATACATTTTAAAAAGCAACAGATATTGGTCCACTGCAATTAGGTCTAAAATTAAAAACAAAGTAGATCAATTTATAGAGACTAAGTTAACTTATTTTTTCTCTTTTCCATTAATATTTTAATTAGTTAGTCATACAGATATACAACTTTTTACTGGAAGATAACCAGGGTGTAATTGTAACATGTTTTTTGACATCACCTATCAGCAGATTCTGCCTCACATCCAGCACACAACAACTACAGTACTCTAACTTCAATGGTAAAATGCAGGGAAAGATGAAGGGAGATCCTCAACACTCAGGCCGTGTACACACGACTGGTTTCCTCAACAGAATCCATCAAGAAACTTAGTGGGAGAGCTTTTTTGCCAAGGAAACCAGTCGTGTGTACATTTTTCGACAAGGAAACTGTCGGGAAACTCGACGAGCCAAAAAGAGAGCATATTCTCTCAGAATCAGCTGTGCTGGCTGCCAAACAAGGGGAATGACTTCTGACGCTGTCTTTTGTTCTGCCTTTGTCCCATTGAGGATATTCTCTTTTACTAATTGCCCCAGAGACACATCAGAAAACTATCAGGTGTCCGCATTGGAAGACTTTTCTGTCTATTCCAATTCAGGTGTTGAATATACAAAAGTTTCATATAACTCTCTGTCCCAGTGACATTGATCCCAGTAGGTACATTTTGCACATATGATGAATGCATAAACTCCACAGTGAGATAGGGGCGGGTGAAATTGGGGTGTTTAACTGTTTTCCACCCGCCCACTGTCAAATGACAGAAAGGATGGTGTGGCTCTCATTCTGGGAGGACATTATATGGCCATTATTGCACTGGGGAGCACAACGCTGCGATCCGGGCCGTACCATGTTGCTAGGATACGGCGCCACCCCAAGCGTGGCTGTGGCTCTTTAATCATGTGGTCGGCTGTGTCCAATCCTAGCCATTGAAGGTACAGTAAAACCTTGGATTTCGAGCATATTTTGTTCCAGAAACATGCTTGTAATCCAAAGCACTTGTATATAAAAGCAATGGAAACTCAAATGATTTGTTCCACAACCATGTATTCATAAGTCCTTCCATTTATAGTCCACATAAAAAGATTATAGCATTGTGATAGGTTGTGTAAATATAACATGTCCATACACAAATGGAAGCCTCCATAAAGGGGTTGGAAGCAAAATCCAGAAGGAGCTACAGAGTATTAAAAGAAGAGAGGAGTATAAGCAAGTGTAGTAATATGTTGCTAAATGTTGTACCTGCATTAAACGTAACCATACAGTATTGCTACACTTAGAGGTGCCTCTCTTCATATGACATGACACTACTTGTATATCAAGACATTGCTTGTATATCAAGTCAAAATGTAATGCAATAGTTTGTAGATAGCATACTAGCTCATTATGTATTACTTACCTGAGATTGAAGCCCCCACAGCGGCCCTCATTCACCTCTTCCAATGCCGCCATGATACCCGAGTGACTTCCAGGTATCGCTGCTCCGGTGCTGTGATTGGCCGGAGCAGCAATGACGTCACTCCTGCGCACGGGAGCCTCCACTAACGGCACGATCAGTTCGTCTGTGCCAGGTGTCTACGGTGCATGCACCGTAGACGTCAAAGTTTCAATTTTTTGCAAATATCTCCTAATTTTTTGCAAATATCTCCTAAACCTTTTAGAGTATATGCCCAGAGTATTGCAGAGTATTGCAGCAGGGATGGCTGAGCAGGGAAGGATTGATGGATCTGTGACTACATTTGTCACAGATCCAGCCCACAGCACTGGCGCTGCCATCCGCTCCCTCTCCTCTCACACTGTACCGATCGGTACAGAGAGGAGAGGGAGGAACCGGCGTCAGCACATGACGCCGGTTTGTTTACAAGTGATCGCTCCGTCATTGGACGGAGTGATCACGTGGTAAACCGCCGCTATCAGCGGCGATTTACTGTGATCCGTGATGCGCTGGGTCCGGAGGACCCGGCGGTCACGGATTCTCCCGTGTGCGCGCCTCAGGAGGCGACTTAGAATTGAGCAACCGCCCTGTAGCCGTACTTTCTCTATAGGGCGGTTGCAAAGTGGTTAAGGACCACCTCCTGCACATTTACGTCAGCAGAATGGCACGGCTGGGCACATGCACGTACAGGTACGTGCTGTGCTAGTAACCAGCCATGGGTCGTGGGCCCGCGCCCGCGGCGCGCTCCTGTAACCCGGCCTGAAGCACGGCATCCCCGTTCTTCACTGTGGTGGCTTCATCGATCGTGTGATCCATTTTATAGGGATACACAATCGATGTCACACCTACAGCCACACCCCCCTACAGTTGTAAACACACATTAGGTCACACATAACCCCTTCAGTGCCCCCTTGTGGTTAACTCCCAAACTGCACTGTCATTTTCACAATAAACAATGCATTGTAAATGCATTTTCTGCTGTAAAAATGACAATGGTCCCAAAAATGTGTCAAAATTGTCCGAAATGTCTGCCATAATGTCGCAGTCAGGAAAAAAAAAATCGCTGATCGCGGCCATTAGTAGTAAAAAAATCTTTTTTTTTATAAAAATGCAATAACACTATCCCCTATTTTGTAAACACTATAAATTGTGCGCAAACCAACCGATAAACGCTTATTGCGATTTTTTTTTTACCAAAAGTAGGTAGAAGAATACGCATCGGCCTAAACTGAGGGAAAAAAAATGTTATATATTTTTGGGGGATATTTATTATAGCAAAAAGTAAAAAAATATTGCATTTTTTTCAAAATTGTGGCTCTATTTTTGTTTATAGCGCAAAAAATAAAAACCGCAGAGATGATCAAATACCACCAAAAAAAAGCTCTATTTGTGGAAAAAAAGGACGCCCAATTTGTTTGGGAGCCACGTCGCAGGACTGCGCAATTGTCTGTTAAAGCGACGCAGTGCCAAATCGCAAAACCTGGCCGGGTCCTTAAGCTGCCTAAAGGTACTGGTCTTAAGTGGTTAAGAGCTGGCGGCGATGGGCTCGTGACCCGGTCACAGGAGCTGAAGAAAAATGCCATAAAACTATACCCTATTTTGTAAACACTATAAATTTTGCGCAAACCAATCGATAAACGCTTATTGCAATTTTTTTTACCAAAAATATGTAGAAGAATATGTATCGGCCTAAACTGAGGAAAACAAATGTATATCTTTTTTGGGCATATTTATTATAGCAAAAAGTAAAAAATGTATTTTTTTTCAAAATTGTCGGTGTATTTTTGTTTATAGCGCAAAAAATAAAAACCGCAGGGGTGATCAAATACCACCAAAATAAATCTCTATTTGTGGGAAAAAAAAGGAAGCCAATTTAGTTTGGGAGCCACATCACACGACGTGCAATTGTCAGTTAAAGCCACGCAGTGCCGAATCGCAAAAAGGGGCAAGGTCCTTAACCTGCATAATGGTCCGGGTCTTAAGTGGTTAAATGCCTGGAGGGATTACCATCTATCTTGGCTTGACCCCATAGCAGCAATGAAAATTACATATTTGCTGAAAGTCCTGTATCCATGTGTGTTGCCAATTAGGATCCCAACTCCAATCCTACAGGATCTTCAACAACAACTTATAAAATGTATCTGAAATTACCGTATACCTAGAGTAACTAAACAAACCCTTTAGCCTCAAGGGGGTTTGGGAGTCCCACATTTGCAGAAGTACTAATAGTCAGACCAACTGGCTGCTCTCACTAAACATGTCAAAATGCAAATACCTATTTGAGTATCCGTTGAGGCAGTGGATTGCACTCTTATACAGATAACCTGTTATGGCTACTTCCATGTGATAGATCCTTTTTCTGGAACTCTGTCACCCTGCACTTCATATCCATATGGAATGGCGTTTAATACTTTAGTAAGCTTCAGTCCCGCCATCTGCCTTTAATGCCCTTTCTCTGCAATCCTACTTATTCTCCAAGATGGGAACATCCAAGTGCATTTTGGCTTTGGATAGATCTAAAGCTCACTAACATTTGTTACCTCTTGACATCTCGTGGCCTTTAATCGTTTTTCATTCTACAAGTAGAGACTAAACTGCCTAGAGCTGAAATCTTTAGCTACTTGCAAGGCAAACATGTCATACAGTCTACGATTCCACTCCCTGATAAAGGGATGGCAATAACATGCGTCAAAAAGTGTTGCTGTAAGGTCCTGTAATTTCCAGGACTGATCTCACTTGCAGGCTCCTTGTTACCCAATCATATATACATGCAGAAATGGGAATCAAATCACAGTATTACCCAGGAACCACGACAATGGCAGAAAATCTGGGAAACTACCAAATTGTGCTCTCGGAATATACCTGCACTTAAAACGAAGTATAAAATATTGTACCTCTGGTTCCAACTCAAGTCACATGACACACTCCAGGACATGTGAGGAGCCGTTTCCATGGCTGCCTGGAAAAGTTTCAGTGTTGAGCTAGCCACCCTCTGTGGTTATTATGAAGAAGGGCAGCTGTTAGGCATTGCATATGGAAGACTGCTGCTATCACTGTAATGCCGCGTACACACAATCATTTTTCGGGTTGTAAAAAACAAAGTTTTTTAAAAATGTCATTTAAAATGATTGTGTGTGGGCTTCAGAGCGGGCCAATTTTTTTTTCGAACATGCTCTATTTTTTCACAATGTTTTAAACAGTCGTTTTTAGGGTTGTTAAAAATGATCGTGTGTAGGCTTTAAAGCGGATCTCCACCCTAAAGTGAAGATCCGCTGATCGGAACCCTCCCCCCTCCGGCGTCACATTTGACACCTTTCAGGGGGAGGGGGGTGCAGATACCTGTCTAAAGACTGGTATCTGCACCCACTTCCGGCCCGCAGTCTCGGGCAAAAGACGGGCTTTTCCCGTTGTGTGCTGGGAACTCTCGGCTCCCAGCACACAGCGGGAGCCAATCGCCGGGCGCAGCGCGACTCGCGCATGCGCCGTAGGGAACCGGGCAGTGAAGCCGCAGCCGCACCCTCACCGTGGATGGAGGGGGGAGCAGCAGGGTGACGAGCGATCGCTCGTCCTCTGCTACGGACGCCGCTGGACTCCAGGACAGGTAAGTGTCCTAATATTAAAAGTCAGCAGCTGCAGTATTTGTTGCTGCTGGCTTTTAATATTTTTTTGAGGTGAACCATCCGCTTTAACAACGTGAAAAACCTGCGCATGCTCAGAAGCAAGTTATGAGATGGGAGCGCTTGTTCTGGTAAAACTACTGTTCGTAATGGATTAAGCACATTCATCACGCTGTAACAGACAGAAAAGCGCAAATTGTCTTTTATTAACACAAAATCAGCTAAAGCAGCCCAAAGGGTGGCATCATCCAAATGGAACTTCCCCTTTATAATGCTGTCGTACGTGTTGTACGTCACCGCGCTTTCCTAGAGCATTTTTTTTTGAGCTATCGTGTGTAGGCAAGGCCGTTTTAAGGATGAAGTTTAAAAAAAATACGTTTTTTTACTAGAGCCTGAAAAACTTTGTTTTTTACAACCCGAAAAATTATCGTGTGTATGCGGCATATTATTGGTGGTTACCACAGTAATTTGCAAGTCCCACAGGGATAATTCAGGTATGAGATATGCATACTTACATTGGTCCAAGCTGGACAAATTTAACTATGTAAAAAAAAAAAAAAAAACATGCTTAAATTTCAGATTTAAATAAGAGTATAAGGCCGCGTACACACGATCCGTTCAAACCGATGAGAATGGACTTAAGTCCAGTTTCATCGGTCCAAACCGACCGTGTGTACAGCCCATAGGTTCGTCGTCAGTCGGACCAAAGTTTTAAAACTTGCTTTAAAATCTGACCAATGGACGCCTGACCATCGGTTCAAACCGATGGTTAGTACGCAAAAGCATCGGTCCAAAAACCCACGCATGCTCAGAATCAAGTCGACGCACGCTTGGAAGCATTGAACTTCGTTTTTTCAGCACGTTGTTGTGTTCTACGTCACCGCGTTCTGACCCGATGGGATTATGGACTGATGGTGTGTACACACACCAGACCATCAGGCCACTTCAGGCCACTTCAGCAGGGAACTGCTTCAGACCTTCGGACCATTCTTATCGGTGTGAACCGATCGTGTTTACACGGCCTAAGAGATATTAAAGAAATCCAGCTAGTAACTGTTTTGTTGATGTGAAGAAAAGCTTGACATACATCTTGCTTGATAAACTTGTGCTAGTAAGAATCAATCTGTTACTTTTATGAGGAGCCCTCACAATGATACTCAGTAAATGAAGTATTATTCAAACATATCTACTCCAAAACTCCTTTGAATTTTAAAATGTATTAATCTGTTTCAAAGAACATTAAAAAGTGGCAAATATATCATACCTAATTATTCTCCAGTGGAGCAGGTTTAATTTAATATTAAGATTGGCTTGCCATCTATCTTACGGTAAGCTTGCAACCTCTCATTACTCTCTTTGTGATTTAATTTACTGTACGCTCCTGTAGAAAAATTCCATTCTCTGAGGAACAGGCAGGCTCTTTTTAATACCACATTGGCAAGCAATCACCCTCTGTGATATAGATTTTGTCAAACATCGGTATTGATATGCTTATTTAGGTTTTAATGAATGATAATTACGAAACACAAGAAAATATAGAAAATGTATCTTGCTTTGACTAATAATTTTTGGCATATTGTTGTTCCAGTTAACTCTGCTTGTCTAGATAATTCTACAAGCAGGATTGTTTCATTTAGTTTCTGTCCGCACCCCGATGTTCATTTATTCTGGTCCACATACGGACCAAAAACGATTTATATTTGGGCAGTGTGGACAAAGAATATAGATAAGGATACCTCTAACCAGCCATTTATTATATGTGAAATGAACTGCAGAACAAATTGTAAGAAGCATCTAGACATAGGCAGGATATATTATATACAATGTGATTTACATAAGTTATTTGTCATTGTTGTAATCGTTATAATCAAAAATGAAATACAATTGGTTGCACACTGTAATTTGCTGTTAAAGGCAGTGACTTTTTCAGAGTGGGGCCCATATTCAATGTAACATGTGATTTAAACATACTGTAAGTTATTTTATCTGGCAAAAATAGATGTGTAATTTTGTTCTTGTGATCCAGGCAAACATGCTAGACAGCAAAGCCAAGTCTAATGCCCTGTACACACGTTCGGTCAATCCGATGAGAACGGTCTGATGCATTTTTCTATCAGTTAACCGATGAAGCTGACTGATGGTCAGTCGTGCCTACACACCATCGGTTAAAAAAACTATTGTGTCAGAACGCGGTGACGTAAAACACAACGACGTGCTGAAAAAAATGAAGTTCAATGCTTCCAAGCATGCGTCGATTTGATTCTGAGCATGTGTGGATTTTTAAACCGATGGAGGTGCCTACAAACAATCGTTTTTTTTCTATTGGTTAAGTATCCATCGGTTAATTTTAAAACAAGTTTCACATTTTTTAACCGATGGATAAATAACCGATGGGGCCCACACACGATTGGTTTGGTCTGATGAAAATGGTCCATCAAACTGTTCTCATCGGATTGACCGATCGTGTGTACACGCCATTAGACCTCCACCACAGTGGCAGCATTAGCTTGGTCAAGGATATTCCCTTAGTCTGCAATTGGACAATGAACGCAGCTCACTAAAGAAGTTAAACCTCTTTTCTCCTCTCTTGTATAAAACAAAGAAAAAAGTGCCTCTGAGTAATCTGTATTTAATTTTTAAAGATAAAAAGTATCCAGCACTTACATCATTCAAAACAATGGTGCAGTCCGGGATGCTGGTGTAGAACTATGCTGATGACTAGTTGAGCATCTGAGCCAGGTTCATGCAGCCGCTCGGAGCCAGGGGGAGCCGACTGTGTCCGTGATGGTAGATTGCTGCTGTGCTGGAATCTCGTCCAGGACTCGCGCATGCTCTGAAACGCGCCATAGTCCTCCCCGGCCCCTGTCCAGCTGACGTCACATGCCAGCAAACGAGATCCCAGCACAGCAGCAATCTACCATCACGGACACAGTCGGCTCCCCCCGTCTCCGAGCAGCTGCATGAACCTGGCTCAGATGCTCAACTGGTCGTCAGCATAGTTCTACACCAGCCTCCCGGACTGCACCTTTTTTTTATATGATGTACAATAAGTGCTGGATACTTTTTATCTTTAAAAATTAAATACAGATTACTCAGAGGCGCTTTTCTCTTTGTTTTATTTCTTGCATATTTTGAGCTGGCTTCGCTTCTGGAGAGCTGCCCTGATCAACTGTAACCATCCTCACTGGCTGTTTTTAGCCACCAACAATAGCCTATTGGCATTTTGCTGGGACTGATCCCTAAATGAACTTATGAACTTTTAGACCATATACACTGCCGTTGTTGTTTCTTCTTATCACTTATTTATTTATATACCTTTGCCCTACAATTGATTGTCTGCGCAGACATCCCTGAGCGCTGTAACCCACTGCCATTTTTTATCCTCTCTTGTAAGCATAACAACTACTTCACCGCTCTCAACATAATATCTATAGTATATCCAGAGTGTGAAGAGTTTAAAACAAGCTCACTATTACAGAATCTGCCATGCAAACAGGTCATGATTTTTTTTTTTCATTTTTACGGTGATTGTGGTGTGGCATTTTACCTTCCAGATCCCCAAATCCATGCCATGGTTCCCAGGCTCTCCTAATTTTCCTGTGAATCAAATGATTTTTGGATGGTGGAAAGAGTTTGAGGAACATCCATTCCCTGATCTCCTCTGATGTCAATGATGCTGGAGGCACTTAACTCTGAGCACTGCTCGTTTCAGATTCCTCATTGGCATGCAGTTGTGCCTGGGGAAGTCGCTACTAAATCAAAACCTGTGCATGATTAGCTGCATTGGAGGGCGGGGAGCAGTAAAACTAAATAGAAGCAGTAAAACTAAATAGAAGAAAATGTATAGGTAGCCCCATCGTCCTACATATAATTACCAATTCAAAGGCCAGAATAGGGTGCATTTAGGTACATAAGGGGACATTTATATAGGCTCAAACATGCATCCTCCGTGCAGGGCCATCCTTTACTGGTACAACAATGTGCAGCTATTGTGTGGATCCTTGTGCTAGCGTCCCATTTATTTCTACTCGAACAGGCAGCTGCATGTGCCGCTGTGTCCTAATATAGCATGGGGGTGGGTGCAGGTGCGGTTCCCCGAACGCACCCCCTATGCATTCAGGGACCCACACACACTGGCATATTATATTAGGACATAGAATAGAAATAAAACGGGATGCCGCCACTGGAATGAAAGCAACAACCATGCATCTTTGTGCCAGTAAAAGACAGCCCTGAATAGGAGACACAAGTCTACACCCTGTGTGAATGGAGCCTAAACAGAAGTTTCACCACACACAATATATACTGTATATCACTGTGAAAGTCAAAGTAAGGGCAGAAATTCTAAGGACATTATTATTATTGACTAAAACTAGACAAGGGTGCACTTTCCTACGCAAATTTGAGAACAAATTTATCTATAGCCATAAAAGCTTAAAGGGTACTTTTTTATGGCTATAGACAAATTTGTTCCCCACTTAAAATCAATTGGAAAATTGTGTGCACGTGTTATACGCCAATATAGGGCTGCCTCTCGGGGGAAGGAGGTAACGAGCGCCACCAAAGTAGAGCCGTGATCTCCTGTGTACTCGGCTCACAGTCACGTCTAGTCCTGCATCCTAGTATTGACGTCCCGCTATTGGACTCGTGTTATGTCCAGCATAGGCGTTGGATCAAGGGGAGGGACTGGGCGTGACTTTGAACTGAGCCAAGTACACATGAGATCCGACTCTCTCTGTTTCGGCAATAACAAGGCTGCAGATGGGCACTGATTAGTTTGTAATGATGGGAAAGGCTGCAGATTGGCACTGATCAGGCTGAAATGATGGGCAAGACTGCAGCTAGGCACTGATCATGCTGCAGTGATGGGCAAGGCTACAGATGGGCACTGATCAGGCTGCAATGATGGGCAAGGCTGCAATAATGGGCAAGGCTGCAATAATGGGCATAGATCAGGCCGCAATGATGGGCAAGGCTGCAGATGGGCACTGATAAGGCTGCATTGATGGGAACTTTAGGGAAATATATGTTCTTCTACACATTTTTGCTAAAAAATAAAATCGCAATAATTGTATATTGATTGGTTTGCGCAAAAGTGATAGCGTCTACAAAATAGGGGATAGATTTATGGCATTTGTATTATTATTTTTTTTTTATAGTAATGGCGGTAATCAGCAATTTTTATCATGCCTGTGACATTGTGGCGGACAAGTCGGACACTTTTGACACTTTTTTGAGACAATTGACATCTATACAGAGATCAGAGCTAAAAAATAGCCACCGATTACTGTTTAAACGTCTTTGACAGGGAAAGGGTTAACACTAGGGGAGATCAAGGGGTTAACTGTGTTCCCTAGGTGTGTTCTAACTGTAGGAGGGATGGGACTGAATAGGGGAGGAAACCAATCAGTGTTTATACTTGGTATGAACACACAATCTGTCTCCTCTCCCCTGAGAGAACTGGGATTTGTGAGTTTTAAACACACAGATCCCGGTTCTCCCTCTGTCACGTGCGATCGTGGGTGCCGGCGGTCATCGCTAAAGCGTCTTAAAGAGCCGACATCAACGTCCAGCAGTGCCATCCTGCCACAGTATAACTGCGGTGGCTGGTCCGGTAGCAGTTAAGGAGCCGAGATTTTAATGATGCTTAAAGTGTAACTATAAAAAAAAATGAAATATAGAGCCTGGGGACAGGATACAGCTGAGAGACTTATCATAAACACCATAAAATAAGTAAATATATTGCACTAAACTGGTGAAAAAAGGGATTTTTAATAACAGCTTACCTGTAAAATCCTTTTCTTGAAGTACATCACGGGACACAGAGCGCATAGCCATTACATATGGGTTATATGGGTACCTTCAGGTGTGGACACTGGTGTAATCAACTTCACAGGAAGTTCCTCCCTATATAACACCCCTCCCACTGAGAGTGCTTCAGTTTTGTAGCAAGCAATTTCTCCGAGGTTATACAATGTTCCCCAAAAGAGGGGTGGGAGCTCTGTGTCCCGTGATGTACTTCAAGAAAAGGATTTTACAGGTAAGCTGTTATTAAAAATCCCTTTTTCTTTATCGTACATCACGGGACACAGAGCGCATAGCCATTACATATGGGATGTCCCAAAGCAATGCTCCATGAAGGGAGGGAGACCGTAAGGCCAAAAATAGCCAAACAAAAACATTATCAGGAGAAAAAAATAGCTCCACCAACAGAAAAACAAGGGGGCGTGAACCGGGCCAGAGGATTCTATACTGCTGCCCGTAGGACCGCCTGCCCAAATGCTGCGTCCGTAGCTTTTGCGACGTCCAACTTATACAATTTAATAAACGTATGTACGGAAGACCAGGTTGCCGCTTTGCAAACCTGTGCCATAGAGATCTGATGGTGTGCCGCCCAAGAGGCACTCATGGCCCTTGTAGAATGGGCTTTAACTGATAAGGGAGGTGGAACGCGCTTCAGACCATAGGCCTGAAAAATCAGCTGCTTAATCCACCTAGCCAAGGAAGACTTGCCAGCCGGCTGACCCTTTTTGGGGCCATCCGGAAGAACAAAAAGCACATCTGTTTTCCGAATCTTCTCTGTAGCCCTGAGATAAACCCTCATGGCTCGGACCACGTCCAAATTATGAAGCAGTCTTTCCTCTCTGGACTGGGGAGTAGGAAAGAAGGATGGTAGGACTAGGTCCTGATTCAAGTGAAAACTGGATATGACCTTAGGAAGGAAAGAAGGTTGAGGCCGCCGAACCACTCTGACCTTATGCCAAATCAGGTATGGTTCCCTGCAAGACAAGGCTGCCAGCTCGGAGACCCTTCTGGCCGAAGCCATAGTCACCAAGAAAACTGACTTTCGGGTTAGCAGCACAAGAGGGATTTCTGTCAGAGGTTCAAACGGTTGTCTTTGTAAAGCTGACAAGACGAGTTTCAAATTCCAGGGGCAGAGGGGAGCTCTAATAGGGGGATTTACATACAAGACCCCCTGCAAGAAGGTTTTCACAAGCGAATGCGCGGCCAAAGGCCTTTAAAACCATATCGATAAGGCAGACACCTGCCCCTTTAGAGTACTAAGAGCTAATCCCTTATCAACGCCAACCTAGAGGAATCGCAAGATCCTGTCGATAAAACCTACGAGGATGCCCTCTTTGAGACTCGCATCACTCCCCATAGGTCCTCCAGACTCTGTAATAGATATTTCTAGAGACTGGTTTCCTAGCCTGAATCAACGTAGATATGATCTGGGCTGAGAGGCCTCTGCCCTTAAGAATTAGGGATTCAGCCGCCAAGCCATCGAATCTAGCTGCTGTGAAGCAGGGTGGCATATCGTGCCCTGAGATAACAGGTCTGGGCGCAGGGGGAGTGGCCCCGGTGCCCCTACTGACATCCTCACGATGGGCGCGTACCAAGCCCTCCTGGGCCAGGCTGGGGCCACCAGGATCACAGGCCTGTGCTCCACCCTGATCCTTCGTAGAAGGCGGGGAATCATCTGCAGTGGAGGGAACGCATACAGGAGAGAAAACTGGTGCCAGGGGCAAACCAACGCATTGGTCCCGTAGGCCGAGGGATCCCTGGCTCAGGATACAAATTTGTCCAATTCCTTGTTGACTCTCGTTGCCATGTCGTCTACATCGGGAACTCCGAATCCTTGGCAAATGTCTTGGAATACCTGGGGGTGAAGAGACCAATCCCCCGGGAGCAACTGTTGAAGATTCAAAAATCTGCTTGAGAATTGTCTATCCCTGGGATGAACACTGCCGAGATGCAGGGTACATGGGCTTCGGCCCATGAGAAAATCAGGTTTACTTCCCTTTGAGCCACTAGGCTCCTCGTGCCCCCCTGGTGGTTTATGTATGCCACCGCCGTGGCATTGTCGGACTGTACCCTTACTGGTAGACCCTGAAGGGGGAGAGTCCAGACGACCAGGGCCAACCGAGCAGCTCTGATCTGTAGGATATTAATGGGAAGCAGTCTTTCTGCCTCCTATCACTGTCCCTGCTGGGTCAGTCTTCCTAAAATTGTCCATGTGATGGGGCAAAAGGATTTCCCCTTTGACAAATATTGAGGAACCAGCCACCAGAACAGGCTGCGCCGGACTCCTGAGAGAACTAACCGACGGTCTAGTGCCTGCATGGACTTGTTTCAGGCAGAGAGAATGGCTGCCTGGAGAACTCTGGTATGGATCTGGGCATAGGGCACTGCTTCGAAGGCGGCCACCCTCTTTCCCAGCAGTCGTATGCCTAGGCGAATAGTCGGCCTCTTCTTGCCTAAGACTATTTGAACTGTTTGAGTCAATGACCTGACTTTTGCTTGAGGAAAAAATATCCTCTGGCCGACTGTATCTAGCCGAAGGCCTAGAAATTCTAACTGTTTTGTGGGTTGCAACCTCGATTTTTCTTGGTTCAAAATCCACCCAAACTCCTCTAGATGCCGAACTGTGCGGACTACTGCATGATTGAGGTTGGAAACTGATCTGTCGATAAGCAGGAGATCGTCCAGGTATACCAGGACCAAAATGCCTTCTGTCCTTAGGACGGCTAGCACCGGGGCTAACACCTTTGTGGATACCCGCAGAGCTGTTGCCAACCCGAAAGGGAGGGCTACGAACTGGAAATGACCTTGATCTATCATAAAATGAAGAAACTTGTGATGTGCCGGGTAGATTGGCATGTGCAGATAAGCATCTTTTATGTCTATAGATGCTAGAAAGTCGTCATGATGTAGGCTGGCTGTCACCGAACGTATGGATTCCATACGAAAGGTCTACTTCTTAGAAAGCGATTTAGGCGTTTGAGGTCTAAGATAGGCCTGATGTCACCATTGGGTATTTATGAAAAAGGTTGGAATAGAATCCCAGACCCCATTCCTGGGTTGGTACTTCTACAATTACTCCTTGGAGCCAGAGGCGATTCAATGCCTTTACGAGAGAGGCCCTCTTTAATGGGCCGCTTGGAAGACTTTGACCCCCGAGTCGGGAATTCTGGCTTTCCACACTTCGGAGAAAAACCGAAGTCTTCCGCCCACCCAAGAGAGTGGGGGCGCCCCTTCATGAATCTGACTTGATGACAGGTTTAGCCGGCTTGCGAGACCATGGCCTCTTGTTTGCCGCGGCTTGTCCCTGTGGGCGGCTATTAAATGTTGAACGCCCGGGAGGCCGTCGATACTGACGGGAAGCTGAAGGGGCCGAGCCAGTAAAAGGCCCGTCGCTTAAACGCGGGCCCGCGCGGTCTTTTCTTGACCGGTAAGGAAAAACTTTTACCACTTGATATGGTTTGGATATATTTATCTAGGTCTTCACCGAAAAGTCTTCCACCCTGAAAGGGAAATCGTGCTAAAAGTTTTTTGCAGGGTGCCTCTGCTGATCAGTTCTTTAGCCACAAAAGACGACGCATATGAACCAACAGCAGAGATAGACGGGACGCCCGTTGAACGGAGTCCTTAATAGCATCTACTGCAAAGCAGAGAGCCCTTGGGAGGTCTGCTAATTCACGAGTTTGCTGAGCCGGCATGTCCTTTTAAAAACTGTTTCTTTAAAGCCTGACAAACGCCAATGGCTGCCACTGCTGGCTGAACCACGGCACCTACTGTGGTAAACGAAGCCTTCAGTAGGGTCTCCAATTTTTTGTCGGCCGGATCTTTGAACATCTGGACATTTCCAACCGGACAGGTCAGGGATTTATTCACGCAGGAAATGGCCGCGTCCACAGTAGGGAGTGCCCATTTCTTTGCAAATTTTTCTTCCATAGGATAGAAAATAGTGAACCTTTTAGGAGGGAAAAAGATCCTATCAGGTCGAGCCCAATCCTGAAAAAAACACGCTCTCCAGAAGGGGGTGAATTGGAAAAGACACCCAAGTGAATGGTGCCTTTAAAGAACCTAATGAGGATACTGCAGGGGCTAATAGTTCTGACACTGGAAGTTTTTAAAAGCAGTGCGAACAATATCTGTCAGAGACTGGATCCACAGGCTCTCCGCTTGAGAAGCCGAAAAAATTTATCTAGAGTGGAACCCTCCATGTCTGAACCGTCGGGACTCTGGTCCGCTTGATCCCCTTGTGGGTCCTGTCCCTCCGGCGAGGAGACCCCGCATCTGAAACCACCAATCTAGGTGACGGGGATCTAGCCCGTTTGCCACCTGGCAAAGAGCGGGCAATCAAAGCCGTTAACCTTTCCTCTAGCCCACCCAGGGTGGTCGCTAGCATTTCTTCCGTAACGTAAACGGGAATAGGTGGATTGGGGGCCGCCTCTGCCCCCAGCACCCTCAATGGCTCCTGTAAGATGCTACTCGGTGGCCTATCTAGCGAGGGTGGGACCATCCTGGCCCCAAACCTCTGACCCCGATGGAGACTTGTTCTTTGGCACCCTTTGCAGCCTTAGCTGGTCCTGATCCCTTGGGAGCTATTGCACAACCTTGAGACACCCCTGTAGCCAACACCCAACTGTTGTAGCTAGGAGTGAACTAATAAGAACAGGCTATGGAAACATTTTTTTTTTTTTTTTTTCAAATTTTTCCACGCTCTAGAATGTCGCAATACCGAGGAAAACCTGTGAGTATTGCAACACCAATGCCCGTTAGCTGGAGCCCAAGGTAGACTCGGATGCTGCCGGATCTAAGGCGGAGTCCCTTCAAGAAAAAAAACTTTTTTTTTTTTTTTCTTTTGGTCAAAGTGGACTTTAAGTCCAGACCTGAAGATCCACCAACCGCCACTAGGTGTCACTGCATGCCAAAAAATGGCTCAGCTGCGCGCTCTGTGTCCTTTCTCCACCGCTCTCAGAAGGGAAAGACCAGCCGGAAACAATGCTCTGTATTAACTGAAGCCCTGACCCTGCCGGCCCGCCCCCCCTATGCACGAGGACGCAATAAAAGACGGCGTGCACGCGCGCGCAAGCGCGCGCACCCTCCCCACGCTGAAATCAACATGGAGGAAGCAGAGAGCAGAGGAGAAGCATGGACCAACGCCAGCAGCCCAAACTGACACCAGGTAAGCACTAATTCTCAATGTAGTGCACACATAGAGGAAGCTGTCCCCATAGGCTTCCAAAGAAACGGGAGTTTCACCAGCATGCAGTATCAATGCTAACAGGCAGATCTGGGGGGAGTAGCAAAATATATATCTTAACCCCTCTGCCGGTAAACCCAAGCGCGACTCGGGTTGGATTTTTCAGGTAAATATTGATATCCACGAGTCGCGCTCGGGGTGAATGCAGAGCCTGCAGCGCGCGCTGGCTTACCTTTGATCCAGGCAGGGTTACTGTACTCACCTTGTCCCTGGATCCAGCGATGCATCCCCGCTGTGTGAGCGAGTGGCGTCCTCCATTCGACTCACACAGTGCCCGCGCGCCGCCGATCTCCGTTCCCTGCGACGTAACGGCGCACGGGGGCGGAGACCGGCGGCAAATTCAAAAAAGTAAACAAACACATTACATACAGAATACTGTAATCTTATAGATTACAGTACTGTATGTAAAAAGTACACCCCCCCCCCTGTCCCTAGTGGTCTGCCCAGTGCCCTGCATGTTCTTTTACATAATAAAAACATTTTTTTGGTGCCTGCAAACTGTAGATTGTCCATAGCAACCAAAAGTGTACCTTTATGTCAAAAGTGATTTTAGAGCAGCTAGAAAACAGCGATAATAAATGATAATCACTTGCAGAATTGAGCGATAGCGATTTGTGGGAAAATTCGTCATAAAAAAATAAAAGTAATGACAGCGACAATTCTGCAACTGAGCAAATTTCAGTGATTTTGATTTGATTACATTAGTGAATAATTTTTATTATAATTACATTATTATTTGTTATAATTATTTATAGTTATTTATTATATTATAATTTTATGTTTCAAACTTTATCATACCCGGGATGTCTACTAGACTCTGGTTTGGACAAATTTAAGCGAGTTATTCCTAAAAATTGCAGGCCTACAGTATAAAACGCAGAATTTCCATGCAAAATAATTGTACCGCTTTTGGTACGTAATTCCAGACAGAATCATACCGCCAGGGAGGTTAAACAAGCATACATATATCTACATGTTATCTGGGTAAACATTAGTACATCCCATCCTGTCAAAAAGACATAGTGGAGATAGTGGCTGATGCACAAGCATACCATTAGCCAACCCAGAACCCCCAGGGGGATACCTACTGTCGAACCAAGTCCCGCAGGTTCCCTCTTACCTGCTCCACGCCGCAGGGTATTGCAAACTGCAAGAGGCCCAGCCTTCCCCCATCTCCGTGGGTATTGTCTTGGAACTTCAGGGACCGGGTCCTGTGTTTAAGGAACCCACACCCCTGGACCTATATAGCATCCTGGCATCAGTAGCGTTTAGTTCTTGGAAGAGACTAAGGCCCTGGAGCCCAGAATCCAGCCCTCCAAGGAGAGGCATTATAGGCAAAACCCCACTCCAGCAGGGCCCAGGTACCGTACACCTTGGCTTTGAAGCACTTCGGACGGATCCGGCTAGCTATCCTGGGTCCCGAGACCTCCGAGGGACAGCTAGACGTGACCAACACCTAAGACACTGGCGAAAAAACTGAAGCACTCTCAGTGGGAGGGGGTTATATAGGGAGGAACTTCCTGTGAAGTTGATTACACCAGTGTCCACACCTGAAGGTACCCATATAACCCATATGTAATGGCTATGCGCTCTGTGTCCCGTGATGTACGATAAAGAAAAATCAATAAACAAATATTGCAAGGCCGCCAACACAACAGTGCATATGTATAAAAAGTGTGAGTAAAAGTGTAGCGCCAGTGAGACAGACCCCTTGGGGAAAGGGACTGACAAATATGGTGTCAATTAGGCCAGGAATGACCCAAATAGGACAAAGTGAATAAAAAAAAACAAAAAAACTATTCACCACAATGAAACAAAAATATATCACATAAATAGATCCATATATAGTAATCATAACAAATTACTAAAGGTTGAGTACATTAAAGCAAAACACCTCTGTGTAACAGTGAACTAATTTTCAAATATATCCCATAGGTGAGTCCATGTGTGATAATATAAACTGTATGCTTCAGATAGGTGTATTCAGACAAATCTTGAAGAGGGAAAAAAATTGAGATGGGTACTTCTTACCAGATGGAGTAGACCCACAGCTCACCTTACGGTGGGGGGTCCAATGGGCTTTGATGGACCAAGCGCCCTCCTGGAACACTGTGTTTCCTGATGGATGCCTGGATAGATATCTGGATACAGCAGTCAGCGATCAGGTGGGAAGCATAAGTTCAGCAATCCAACAATTAGCCAGGAAGCTCCAAAGGTAAGTATAGGGGTAATCTCCCAAGATATCCAATCATAAAAAATAATGAAAGAGAGAGGGAAACCTCCTCATAGTGTAAAAATGTTTTTAATGTTCCAAAAACACACTAAAAACAATAAGATAAAATCCAAACGGCACATAAAACCACAAATGGTTTAAGAGAAAGTCCAAAAAGAGATAAATTCAATCCTCATTGCGCACATATAAGAGCAGAAAAAATGAAGACTATAATAACCATAATGACAAATGCGAATAGGGTAGTGAAGAGCAAAGAACCCGACCGGTTTACTTTGTCCTATTTGGGTCATTCCTGGCCTAATTGACACCATATTTGTCAGTCCCTTTCCCCAAGGGGTCTGTCTCACTGGCGCTACACTTTTACTCACACTTTTTATACATATCCACTGTTGTGTTGGCGGCCTTGCAATATTTGTTTATTGATTTTTTCACCAGTTTAGCGCAATATATTTACTTATTTTATTTTTTTTGCACTTGGAATTTTATATTGCAGCCATTCTACTTGGTCCAATATGGAGGTATTTGATTATCGCTCTAGTAGGGCATTTGTTACAGAGAGACTATTTATGGTTCTTAATACAGATTCCGAAACTAGTGGCCTCTTCCTCAGACTTAAAAATGTAATGACTTCTGAGTTACATTTACAATGGGACATAGCGTTTCTATAGCAATATGTTAAAGAACATATGGTCCCTAGAGGATTACGTTGGGATGTACACCCTCAACAGGGCGATCCCGATTTGGAAGCTTGGTACCAATTTTTTAATTTACAAGGTGTATCCCTTTTACATTTTTTAGTTGATAGGAAGAAGACCAGAATGGTTAATTTAGATAGAGAGATAAAGGAAATTAATGAGAAACTCCTACCATCCAAATCCTCATCTGAATACAATATGCTATCCACCAATTTAAAGATCCATTTAGAGAAAGAAGAAAAAGATCAGAAGACAAAAAAACAAAAAGTATGCAAAAGATGTGGCTGATTACAAGGCAGGTTCTGTCTTTAGTTGGCAAAACAAGGATAATGGGAGAACTAACACTGACCCATCTAACACCCAAATGGAAGTGTCACAGCCCTCCACTAGCGAGGCTAAAGTTCTCTCCTTCTCCCAACCTACTATGGCACCCAATACTAATAATTCAGGACCAAATCCAAGAATGGGCCCTAGAACACCTAACCATCAAACAGGAGGTCCACCACCTTTTAATAGAGGTAGAGGCAAGGGCTTCCGGGGTAAACCCCAATACCCTAGAGATCATTCAAGGGAACGTTACCCTTATCAGCCATCCCCTCAAGGGGGATATAGGGATTATCCCCCCAGAGACTTCCCTGGCACCCCAGGAAGGAGGGGGGGAACCCCTTATATACCACGGAATGATTACACACACAGACCTCAAGATTCGTATTATGGTTATATGGACAGGGAGGACGATTATTTCGATAGACCCCCATATAACTATAACCAAAACCAACCAAAATCTGCCTATCAAGGGGATTTTCACAGAGGAACAGGGAATTACCCCAAAGGGGGGGAACAAAACGGGGGTCGAGAGGGGGGCGGCGTGCCCGGAAAAAAAAGAAGAAGGGTCTGACAGATACTGGGATTTTTAATTTAAGTTCTATTGTGTTTACAGAAGCAGAAAAAGTGGTTTTGGATAAAGGACTTAAGTTTGTTCCGCCTAAACCCCTTAATAAATTTAACACCTTTATAGATGTTCAGAAATTTATAAGAAAACTAAACATCCAAAGATATTTTGCGTCCAATCCATGTAGACCCAATCTGCCTGAAATATCCTCAACTATTGTACACACAGGTCTCTCCAATCCATCTTTATTTAACCCTTCCTGCCCAATGCACTCCAGTATAAAGGTATTTAGGGATCAGGTTCTAGGTGATCTTGAGGCGCTCCCTCTAAAGAGAACATATTCCGACCCGAATATACAAATTGGTTTAAAGTCTTTATGTGAACGCAAAGATCTTGTAATAAGGCCGGCAGATAAGGGGGGTGGAATTGTAGTTTTACATAAATCTTCCTACCATGGAGAAATGACCAAAATTGTGGGGGATACTACTACATATGTTAAATTATTATCCAATCCCACACTGAAATTTAAGGCTTCTTTAAACAAGCTTATTGAAAAAGGTGGTAATAAGGGGATACTGGATAAGAAAGAAAAAAGTTACCTTGTCCCGAAAGTCCCACGAATTCTGGTAATATACTATCTGCCAAAGATACATAAAGATAGTGTATGTCCTCCGAGACGTCCTATCATTAGCGGAATTAATTCTGTGACTTCCCGGTTAGGGAAGTACATAGATTTTTACTTGCAGCCGATAGTGAAGTCCATCCATTCCTACCTTAAAGACACCCGCCACACGATCGCTAAATTACAGGATATTGTGTACGCAGATTACATCCTATTGGTAACAGCTGACGTTGCATCGTTATACACAAGCATTGCTCACCATCTGGGATTCCAAGCGGTGGAGTGCTTCCTTGACAGAAACAGTGATCTTCCTTTGACACAGATTCGGTTGCGTCGCTGGAGCGCACCATGAGACGCATACCGCCGCCCTCCGATGTAAACATCCTGTTCCCCGCCTCTTTTTGGGAGGGAGTATAATGTCCAGGTGATGATGTCAGGACCTATCAGGGCGCACACATTTGGGGGGCTTTTTCATTGGCCCGTGGATCCGGTCTTGTGACTTCCGGAGGTGCTGATGTATTCTTTTCCATTTTGGCCATTATTGTTTGCATCACTTCCGGGCGCCTGGAACGCAGGCTCTGGTGTCCGCACGGAAGTGACACTCTTTTGGAACGCACGCCGTTCCTCATGGACGGATTGGACACATTTTTCATTTGGGTGAGTGGTGGTTATTATATAAGCGCATTGGGAGAATGAAGGCAGAGATATACCCCAGTAGATGTCTTATGAGACAAAACCGGTCGGGTTCTTTGCTTTTCACTACCCTATGCGCATTTGTCATTATGGTTATTATAGTCTTCATTTTCTCTGCTCTTATATGTGTGCAATGAGGATTGAATTTATCTCTTTTTGGACTTTCTCTTAAACCATTTGTGGTTTTATGTGCCGTTTGAATTTTATCTTATTGTTTTTAGTGTGTTTTTGGAACATTAAAAACATTTTTACACTATGAGGAGGTTTCCTTCTCTTTTTCATTATTTTTTATGATTGGATACCTTGGGAGATTACCCCTATACTTACCTTTGGAGCTTCCTGGCCAATTGTTGGATTGCTGAACTTATGCTTCCCACCTGATCGCTGACTGCTGTATCCAGATATCTATCCAGGCATCCATCAGGAAACACAGTGTTCCAGGAGGGCGCTTGGCCCATCAAAGCCCATTGGACCCCCACACCGTAAGGTGAGCTGTGGGTGTACTCCATCTGGTAAGAAGTACCCATCTCAATTTTTTTCCCTCTTCAAGATTTGTCTGAATACACCTATCTGAAGCATACCATTTATATTATCACACATGGACTCACCTATGGGATATATTTGAAAATTAGTTCACCGTTACACAGAGGAGTTTTGCTTTAATGTACTCAACCTTTAGTAATTTTTTATGATTACTATTTATGGATCTATTTATGTGATATATTTTTGTTTCATTGTGGTGAATAGTTTTTTTTATTCACTTTGTCCTATTTGGGTCATTCCTGGCTTAATTGACACCATATTTGTCAGTCCCTTTCCCCAAGGGGTCTGCCTCACTGGCGCTACATTTTTACTCACACTTATCATAAACACCCCCTAGAGGCCTTCATCACTCCTCCCTGACTTACAGTAATTGTTATAAATTTACCTTTTTGCACAGCTTATCCCCCTCCAACTGGGGTGATCAGCTTGGACACAAGAGGATTATCTTCCAATAACACCAGCCTTTAATGCCTGATGCCTGGCCTCACTACTTCCCCCCCTACTGTGCCTTCCCCAGACTTTTTTAAAGGACCATACCTCTTTTCAGATCTCTGAAAGACCGAATACACCATTTTTACTCAAAATTGCATTTTACATGTCCGGCTAACAATATCAATGGATTTGTTTTAGTTCTGTACTGATCCCCTCCCCCTTGATATGGGATCCTGTTTTGCTCCTAAAAACTTTCTCAGCGGGGACGTGGCGTAGCATATGGAGTCGTAAGTTGCTCTACGCTACAGCCCCCCGGTCTCGTGGCTTCCCACGGCCAGAACTCTAACATCACTGCCTCCACAGCTACTGAATCGCCTAGATGGGTAGGGGCAAACCCAAAGATCAATTAAAGCCCACAGGCGACCGCATACAAGAAGACTTAACAGATTTGTGACCCGCTCCTCTACAGACTTCCACAACCAGAAACATTCTAAGATGGCGGCGGCTCCACCATCCCCGGCCCGCTCTGAGCCAGTTATCGCTGAGGTAGGGCTGTTTCTGAAATATATGCCTTCAAGTCGGGTAGACTAAAGTCCCTCAATTGGGTCAGTGGGGTCTGCGAGGGTAGGTTATAGAGGTCGGAATAATAACGCTGGAAGGCATCTAGAATGCCCTTTGTGTTACAAATTTTTTGTTTGTCTTTAGCCACTTAAGGACCGGACCAATACGCTGCTAAATGACCCAAGGGGTTTTTGTGATTCGGCACTGCGTCGCTTTAACAGATAATTGCACGGTCGTGCGACGTGGCTCCCAAACAAAATTTGCGTCCCTTTCTTCCCACAAATAAAGCTTTCTTTTGGTGGTATTTGATCGCCTCTGCGATTTTTTATTTTTTGCGCTATATACAAAAATAGAGCGACATTTTTGAAAAAAAACAATATTTTTTACTTTTTGTTATAAGGAAAATCAATAAACAAAATTTTAGTCAAACATTTAGGCCAAAATGTATTTAGCCACATGTCTTTAGTAAAAAAAATCGCAATAAAAAAAAATTAGCTACCTAGCGGGAACAGCGACACTAATACAGCGATCAGAAAAATAAAACTTTATTAGAGGGGGTACGGGGGCTACCCAGGACCTAACACTAACTGCCTGTCACACTAACTGTCACACTGACACTAAATACAGTAATCATACATGATTACGATCGCGGGGGTTAAATGTGCCCGTGTGTCTGTGTGTTAGTGTAGTGTTATTGCAGACTGACGTGTGATGTGATCTCTACTCAGCGGTGGTTAAAAAAAAAGCAGAGGGAGAGATCACATCGCTTCCTCCTTCCTGTGTTTACACAGGAGGAGGAAGTGACAGGGCAGTGGGGCGTGCGCATTGGCTGAGAGCGATCCGGAGGGGGCGGACAAAAACGAATAGCCATCCCCTCTTGTCGGATCGCTCGTACAGCCACGAGGACCGCCGCATGTACCGGGGGTCCCGATCAGACCTCCGACCCACCTCAAGGCACAAACATATATATACGTTGATGTGCCTGTCGGTGCCATTCTGCCGACATAAATGTACATGCGGCAGTCCTTAAGTGGTTAGTACAGATATATTGTATGGGACGATGTATGGGGCGGGGTGAAGGACTTTCGCTAAATGTTGGCAAGGAGATAATGCCTGTTACGTCCTCGGTCTCTGGCTATCAGAGAATTGGCGTCAAGGAGGCGGAGAAGCTCCCTACGAGCGTCGGAAAGGTCAACATACGTAGCCAGATTCATGTCGTGTTTGTGAGCCGTCTCAAGTGTATGTATAACAGATAGTAGTCTGGAAATATCTGCTTTCCTGGCTTTCTTAAGTTGGGAACCATGCTGTATGAGGGATCCCCGAATCACGCATTTAAGGGCTTCCCATTTAGTGAGAGGGTCAGTGTCATCCGAATGGTGGTCTTGAATTAAATTCTGTATCACTAGCTTAACGTCTGTGATGCATATGGGGTCAGTCAAGAGGTTGTCGTTCATACGCCAAGAAAATTTTCTATTCAGGGTCGGTGGGTGGGCCATGCTATGCAGATACACTCCAGAGGCCGCTCTGCCTCCTTCACCAACCTAACAGCCCCCTTCGTGGGTCCTCATAGCCCCCTTCACCTATCTCAGACGTCTCTATGTTATGGGGATGCCTGGGACATGGAGTCCCAACTACGCTCCATGCATACATACCTTCGCTCTCTTCCCACTAAAGATGACTTTAATTTCAATCATTTTTATTGAAATACACCAAACATGAAAACATTTAGCGACGTATAACACGCCAATTACAGAACGAAACTTACAGGCATATCACTTCAACTTATTTAAGAAAGCAAAAGTACTTATTCGAAACAGGCAGTGAATGCTATGACACTATGAAAATTCAGTATCCCTAGACACCCCTAATGGGAGCAACCTGTGTCTAGGGGAAGGTCAGGAGATTCACCACCCTAGCCCCTTGGGTAGGTTATTAACTAAAGACTAACAGTTTGACCAATGGCGATATCCTTACATTAGGCGGAACATTCTAGCATGAATATGTTTAACAGGAGATACATGTTTAGAGCAAATAAACCATCCTGGATGTAAAGAATGAAGCACATGTACCCCTTAAAGAGAGGTGTAACTTTTAGAAGAGGTAAGAAAGTAAAAAGAGATAGAGAAAGATGTTGTAGAGAAAATGGAAGGGGAAAGAAGAGTAGAGAAGGGAGGGTGGGGGTGGAGGGAAGGGGAGAGAACAGCACAGAGGTTATATCAAGTCAGAAGTGTATCAGGTGCGTGGTCTTCGTGAATCAGGAAAGTTTGTTAGCGTACCATTGATTCCAGGGGAGCCATTGATTATACATTCTGGGGTGTGATGGCTTTCCTGAGGACATTATCATTTCATGGGCATAGTGAGAGTGGACTAATGTAATGACGTCGTATACCGTGGGAACGAGACTCGTTTTCCAGCTTCTGGCGATGAGAAGCCTGGTTGCTAGAAGTATATGGGTTGCAATCAATCTGAAAGGTGGGGGGAGTGTGTCAATAGTTATATTCAAAATTGCCAGTTGTGGAGTTAGAGTAAATGGGATGTGGCATATGTCTTGTATGAGATTCCCTATGTCGTTCCATAGTTTAGTTAATTCAGGGCAGGACCAAAATATGTGGAGTAGAGTACCTACTTGGTTGCAGTTCCTCCAGCACATAGGCAACACGTGAGGTTGAAATTTGGCCAGTCTCTGTGGTGTGAGATACCATCGTAGATGGATTTTGTGGGACAATTCCCATAGAGAGGTGCAACTAGTGGATTTATAGATTGACCGTAAAGCTGTTTGCCATTGACAGTCAGAAAATTGTAGGTTTAAATCCGTTTCCCAATCAACGTAGGGTTTGGATTTGTGGAAGGTAGACTTTTCCTGAAGGGTGGAGTAGATAAGTGAGGTGCCCTTGGTGGGGTGGGTAGTGGAGAAGAAATAGTTCCATATTTTAAGTGGGAGTTCCCCTTCTAGGCACGTCTGCGTCAAGAGGGAATGTTGAATCCTATAGAAAGTAAGAAAGTCCGAGGAAGGTGCATGGGTTGATGTTTGGATCTGGTCAAATGTTTTATGTTGTATTTTGGACCTAAGGTCCGCTATGTCTGACGCGTAGGTCAACAACCATTTGGGTATAACTAGATCGGGTGACAGTAGTTGGAGAACTTGTACAGGTATGTGTAGCCTTTTGGTGGGGGTATGGGACCATTTTGTGTGGAGCAATAATCTCCAAGCACTAACAGACGCACGGACAGTCGGCGAGAGTAAGCGGGGGCAATGACGAGTGGTTGCAGAGCTGAACAACCAGTCCCTCAAGTTACGTCCAGGGGTCATAACATTCTCAATGTTCCCCCAAAGTGTGGTCGGATGGTCCGTAACCCAATCTGACATTTGAGCTAGTATAGTAGCTCGGTAGTAGTCTTTGATGTCTACATATCCCAGACCCCCGGCCATTTTATACTTAATGGTTTTGTTATGACTACACCTGGGACGTTTGCCCTGCCAAATGAAATGCTGAATAATGGACTGGAGGGAGTTAAGGTACGAAGAAGTGAGCGGTATAGGAAGTGTGCGAAATGTATATAATACTTTAGGAAGAATAAGCATTTTGAAGGCTGCCAACCTACCCGACCAGGAGAATTCAAATTTGGAGAGCTTGGCAGTGTCTTTGATCAACATTTGTTTAACCTCAACATAATTACTACTAAAGAGGGCCTTGGAGTGTTTAGTAAGTGTGATTCCTAGATAGGTAATTCCCGTATCTGCCCATGGGTATGGATATAAGTTCTGTAGGATGTTGCTGGAAACTGCGTCCAGACCCAGTTCTAAAATTTGAGATTTGGAGTCATTTACCTTGTAAAATGAAACATTGCTGAATTTTAGTAGTACAGATTGAATCGAAGCCAGGGAAGATATGGGGTTGGTAACCATTAGTATCACATCATCGGCGAATAAATTTACTTTATGTTCTATCGATCCAATTTTGAAGCCAGAAATAGAGGGGTTCGACCTAACATGTTCAGCAAGGGGTTCCATAACTAAATTAAAGATGAGGGGAGAAAGGGGACAACCCTGACGGGTGCCATTGGAGATAAAAAATTGTTTGGACAGCATTTCAGAAGTGTACACCCGTGCTGAGGGACTAGAGTAAAGGGCCATTATTGCTGACAGTATGTGGCCTTGGAGACCAAACTTTTGGAGTGTGGCCCGGATATATGCCCAATTAACTCGGTCGAACGCCTTCTCTGCATCCAGAGATAGAAGCAGAGAAGGCGTTCTGGTGGAATCAGCGTGGTGGATAACATTAATAATTCGGCGTGTGGCGTCACACGTTTGTCTGCCCTTAGTGAACCCGGATTGGTCCGGGTGGATAAGGGATGGCATGATGTCTATCAGTCTTGTTGCTATAACTTTAGCAAAGATCTTGGTGTCAATATTGAGTAGGGATATAGGTCTGAAATTTTGTGGGGAGGTGGGTTCCTTCCCTGGCTTCGGCAAAGTTATTATCAAGGCATTCAACATTTCTGGTGGGAGAGAGGAGGAGGAGGCAGCGTCATTGCATACTTGGGACAAGAAAGGGGCAAGAATAGTGCTAAATTGTTTATAATACTCCCCATTAAGGCCATCAGGACCAGGAGATTTGTTGGTTGGGAGTTTGGCGATCACCCCTAAAATTTCAAGTGGCGTGAAAGGTGCGTTAAGGGATGATATTTGATCAGGGGATACTGCCGGAAGATTAATATCTTTTAGGAAACTGTTTATGTCTTCTACAGACGGTTGATAAGTAGAAGGGTCATCTTTCAGATTATATAATTTATCGTAGTAAAGGCTAAAAGCGTCTGCTATAGCTTGGGGGTCTATTAGTTTCTGTTTAGAGGAGGGATGGTAGAGGTAAGAGATTTGGGTTTTCAGGCGATGCCCCTGTATTCTGAGTGCCATGGCCTTTCCTGCTTTATTCCCTGTAGAATAGTACGTAGCTTTAAAGTATTTCTGAGCTTTTTCATAGGATTCTAACAACAGGTTTCTAAGTTCTTGCCTAAGAAGCGTCAATTGATCTTTAAGTGTGGAGGTGGGGCATGACTGATTGAGTTCCTCTATAGATTTAATTTGGGCTGTGAGACTATCAAGACGCTGTGATCTCCTCCTCCTCTCTCTTGCGCCTAGTTGGATGAGAAGACCTCTAACAAATGCCTTATGGGCATTCCAGAGAAGGGTGCAGGTGGATGTAGAGCCCTGGTTTAACTCAAAAAATTCTTCCAAGTGCTTACGAATGTAGGCTGAATGTTCAGGTGATCGGAGGATCGAGGCGTTGGCTCTCCATAGTTTCGTGCGTGAGGAGGTTGGTTGTGTGTCAATCACAATCGACACTGGAGCATGGTCTGACCATGTTATAGTGTCAATAGAGGATGCAGATATTTTTGGCAAAGTCCATTTGTCCACTAGAAAGTAATCAATCCTTGTATAGGAGTTGTGTCTGTGGGAGAAAAAGGAGTAGTCTCGTTCTGTGGTGTGGTGACAGCGCCACACATCATACAGGTCGTTGGATCTGAGGAAACGGCTCATTGGTGACAGAAGTCTAGTGGTGCGAGAGGAAGCGTCCAGAGAATTATCCGGAACTATGTTGAAATCACCACACATAACAAAATTGCCTCTGCGGAATTTGGTAAGCTTGGGCATCAGTTTGGAAAGGAATCTGATTTGCCTGGTATTAGGTACGTAGACATTGACAATAGTAAATCTGGTGTTATTTACGGTGCAATCTAGGGCTAAGTATCTACCATCCGCGTCTATTAGGCTGTTATGTAAAGTGAAGCTGACTGTATTTTTAATGGCTATCATAACACCATTCTTCTTGGTGGGGCCAGGAGCATTGTATACATGGCTGAAATGCTTATTGGTGCAGGACGGTTCTTCTAATTTCTTAAAATGCGTTTCTTGGACGCACAGCACGTCACAGCTAGATTGTAAAGCCGTACGCCACAGGGACTTTCTCTTTGCAGGGTGATTCAGACCCTTGGCATTAATTGATAGGAATTTTGGCATTCTGGATTTAGAGACGGAAGAAAATAAAGAGCAAGTGTCACTCACGTATATGCAGGTTGGGTTGCTCGAGTCAGAGGAGGAAGTTCACGTGATTGCTTCTTCGGCGTGTTCTCAGAGGATAGGTAATACTGGGTAGGAGAAACTAAAAGGAGAAATAGGTAGGCTGAGCAGATAGGAAGTAAACAAAAATGCAAAACACTGACAGCAGTCAGATGTAACTGCGACTGCTGTGAAGTAGTGGGGTGTAAGTTCGTGAAACAGTGAGCACCGAGCAAAGCATCCGGCCGGATTTTTGCAGAATCACAAAAATGAGAATGAGGACCCGCTATTCAAGTGGGAATCAGTGTACGCCATCAAGACGATTATTCTCCATAGAGTGGGTATTCCGTCTGCGGTTAGGCTGAGGCGGTTGAGGAGGATCTGGTATAATACCCCACTTGTTGAGTAATTGAAGGCCTTCATCGATCGTGAAGATGATGTGTTTATTGCCATTCTGGGTGATAATGAGCTTTGTGGGGAACCCCCATTGGTAGGGAATCTTGTGGTTGTTAAGTGGTTTCGTGATGGTATTAAGCTGCCTCCTCATCTGGCGAGTATGTTGGGAGAGGTCAGCATATAGCTGAAGATTAGCGTAGGGAGCTGGTAGTTTCCCAAGTTGCCTTGACTTGGACAGGAGCTGGTCCTTGGCATGAAAAAAGTGCACCCTCATAAGGACGTCTCGTGGGACTTCAGATGGGAGATGCGGGGGTTTTGGGAGACGATGGATGCGGTCAATGATAGTTTCCATGGGGGTGAGCTCAGGTAATATAGTGGACATCATTTTTCTGGCAAATGCATTGAGGTCCTGTGACTGGACCGTTTCAGGGATCCCCCTGATTTTCACATTGTTGCGGCGGGCCCTGTCTTCAAGGTCCGCCATTTTGGCTTTCATCCACTGCTGTTCATCCAGTGTGTGATCATGAGCATCAACTAGGTTATTAACCGTTTCAGTCACCTGCCCCATTTGTTGTTCAACATGCTGTATCCTCTGCCCCATACAATGCATTTGCGAGGAAAATTTGTTAAACATGCAGGAGATGTCACTATGAAGGGAGCTCTGTAGGGAAATGAGCATGTCCTTCAAAGTAGTATCCAGCACAGGCTGGTTTGAAGTGGGGAAGGCCGCAATAGGGGAGGGGGGAGCAGGGATGAGATTCAGCATGGTGCTCACCTCATCTGCCGCCGAATCAGTGTCCAGTCTCATCCGCGCTTTGGCAGGGCTGTTTCCAGCTGAGGAGTTGAGAGAGGATGGTGAGGCAACATCAGGGGAGTTTGGATGATGGGAGAGCCCCATTTCGCCAGCGTCTGGGAGGTCTGTGTAAGCCGCGGAGGTATCTTGTGCAACGCTGCGGGCGCCATCTTGGGTATTCGTCATGGAGAAGAAGTCTGTCAGTTTCCTAGGCTGACGATAATCTTTCCGTTTGCGGCTCTGCCCGGACATTCTGAGTGGTAGGAGCGAAGGTCTGGTAAGTCGAGCGAGTGCTGTGGGCTGCTGGAATAGCGGGGATGACTATGATCGTTCCGGTCGGTGCGGGAGCTGTGTGATCACACGTCCATCTTGCTCGGCGGTCGGCCACGCCCCCCACTAAAGATGACTTTGAAAAATATGTCTCTCGCATTAAGAAGGTGTATCGAACGGAGGTCAACAAGTTGAAGAGAGATCTGGGCACCCGCATGGAAGATGTCAAGAACACTTCTGACTGCATCTGCAATACTCTGCAATCCCATGAAGAGACACTCAATTCCCACACTGTCATGATACAACAACTCATATACCATCAAGATAATATTGAGAACCAAAATCGCAGAAACAATATCAGAATACGTGGCATCCCTGAGACGATTGAACACAAGGACTTGGCCGGTTCTGTCACCACCATCTTTAATCAGCTTCTCTAACAACCTAAAGATACCCCCATTGAACTGGACAGAGTACACAGGACCTCGGGCCCGAGAAACCCTAACCCCTCCTTCATCCGCGACACACTCTGCAGGGTGCACTTCTACAAGGTTAAGGAAGCGATTATGAGAGCCGCCAGTACAAAAGACTCCATTCGGCTGAATGACGTCCGTTATGTTATTCCCAGACCTCTCACGTCAAACACTCACTATGAGGCACGCTCTTAAACCACTTACATCCCTTCTACAGGAGAGAAACATCTAATATCAATGGCGGTTCCTGTTCCAACTGAGAGTTCAACACGGAGGGAAGACGGCCCTTTTCCGCAACCTTGGAGACTCACCACGGTTCCTGTGCACGTTGGAACTGCCTCAGTTTTCTTTGCCCGACTGGCCTCTTCCTTCCACTACTCCTGGTCTCCCTTTTCACCCACAATTGCAAAAGACTGGCAAAGACTATAGCTTCACCCCAGAGATCGCCAGATGAATGACTCGTATATGGCTCTTCAAGTTTGCCCGCTGCAACCCTAAATTAGAGCCGATTACCTTTGTTTGAACAAGGAACTTACACCCCTCTCCACCTGAGGCCTTTAAGGCCAAATATCTAAGACTGTCCTGCTGACTTCTTTTTAATCCCCCCCCCCCCTTTTTTTTTTGCCCTATTGTGTTTGCCCTATTGTGTTTGCCCTATTGATGTGGCTGTGTTTGAACTGTTCTTGATTATATGTTCCATTTTTTCTTTTTTGATGTTTTCACCTAATGCAGATTTAGTTGTTACGTCTATGCGGATTCCGTGACTGGGGGGGCACTCCGTGTGCACACTACGTTTCCCCCCTTAGGACCGACAGTGCTTGAGCGAGCGCTGTACTTTTTTGTTGTTTTATTTATAGGTTAGCAATGTTTTGTTTTTTGGCTCATGCCTCAACACCGCCACCTGATGGCCGGTTGTATATCCTCTCACTTTTATCCTATTTGCTGACCTTTACGACACCAATGCTCTGACCCCTCTATTTTTGGCTCTGACACTCACCTTTCTTTTTTACTCTTACTCTTCTGTTTTTCCCCTACACTCTACCTCCCTCCCCCCTCCTTCTCACTATTGTTTTCACATGGACTGAGCGGGCCTTGACGTCACCTTAGACTTGCTTTGGGGCCCTCCCCTACTTATGATATAGAGATGCCTCTTGACCATATCACCTTATCTTCCTATAACTGCAGGGGCTTCAATACTCCTGAAAAACGCAGCCAGATCCTTTATCATTTCCACAAGGCAAAAACCAAGATTCTATTACTTTAGGAGACTCATTTCAGAAGCTCAGCTGTCCCGACCCTTAATAACCCTCATTATCACCAATGGTATCATAGTACGAACCCACAGTCTAGATCCAAGGGAGTATCCGTATATTTTTTTTACAAGTCCTTTCACCCCCAGGTTTTAGATTCTCTTATTGATCCTTTAGGTCGAAACCTGTTTCTTAAATTGAAATCTAACTCTTCCGTTTTTACAGTTGCTAATATATATGGACCGAACCTAGACCAGGGGACTTTCCTGTCGGGGGTACTAGAAAAGTTGCTCTTTTTTGGCGGTCCTCGTTTCATCCTTGGTGGTGATCTCAATATGGCCCTTTCTCCATCTGTGGACACTTCCTCAGGTAAGTCCTCCCTATCTCACACTGCACTTTCACATATAAAATCACTTCTACACTCCGCACAATTAGTGGATATCTGGAGAATACAACATCCTTCTGAGAGAGATTACAGCTGTTATTCTGTGGCCCATAACTCCTATAGTCGCATTGACTACTTTTTAATTTCCCAATCATTACTTGACACTCCACTTAAGACCTCTATGGGCAACATACTTTGGTCCGACCATGCCCCTGTTCACCTCAGCATGGCCCACCCACCGACCCTGAATAGAACATTTTCGTGGCGTATGAACGACAACCTCTTGACTGACCCCATATGCATCACAGACGTTAAGCTAGTGATACAGAATTTAATTCAAGACCACCATTCGGATGACACTGTCCCTCTCACTAAATGGGAAGCCCTTAAATGCGTGATTCGGGGATCCCTCATACAGCATGGTTCCCAACTTAAGAAAGCCAGGAAAGCAGATATTTCCAGACTACTATCTGTTATACATACACTTGAGACGGCTCACAAACACGACATGAATCTGGCTACGTATGTTGACCTTTCCAACGCTCGTAGGGAGCTTCTCCGCCTCCTTGACGCCAATTCTCTGATAGCCAGAGACCGAGGACGTAACAGGCATTATCTCCTTGCCAACATTTAGCGAAAGCCCTTCACCCCGCCCCATACGTCGTCCCATACAATATATCTGTACTAACCACTTAAGGACTGCCGCATGTACATTTATGTCAGCATAATGGCACCGACAGGCACATCAACGTATATATATGTTTGTGCCTTGAGGTGGGTCGGAGGTCTGATCGGGACCCCCGGTACATGTGGCGGTCCTCGTGGCTGTACGAGCGATCCAACAAGAGGGGACGGCTATTCGTTTTTGTCCGCCCCCTCCGGATCGCTCTCAGCCAATGCGCACGCCCCCCTGCCCTGTCACTTCCTCCTCCTGTGTAAACACAGGAAGGAGGAAGCGATGTGATCTCTCCCTCTGTGTTTTTTTCAACCACCGCTGAGTAGAGATCACATCACACGTCAGTCTGCAGACACACGGGCACATTTAACCCCCGCGATCGTAATCATGTATGATTACTGTATTTAGTGTCAGTGTGACAGTTAGTGTGACAGGCAGTTAGTGTTAGGTCCTGGGTAGCCCCCGTACCCCCTCTAATAAAGTTTTAACCCCTTGATCACCACCCTAGTTAACCCTTTCACTCCCTATTGCCAGCATCACTAAGCGATCATTTTTCTGATCGCTGTATTAGTGTCGCTGTTCCCGCTAGGTAGCTAATTTTTTTTTATTGCGATTTTTTTTACTAAAGACATGTGGCTAAATACATTTTGGCCTAAATGTTTGACTAAAATTTCGTTTATTGATTTTCCTTATAACAAAGAGTAAAAAATATTGTTTTTTTTTCAAAAATGTCGCCCTATTTTTGTATACAGCGCAAAAAATAAAAAATCGCAGAGGCGATCAAATACCACCAAAAGAAAGCTCTATTTGTGGGAAGAAAGGGACGCAAATTGTGTGTGGGAGCCACGTCGCACGACCGCGCAATTGTCTGTTAAAGCGACGCAGTGCCGAATCGCAAAAACCCCTTGGGTCATTTAGCAGCGTATTGGTCCGGTCCTTAAGTGGCTAAAGACAAACAAAAAATTTGTAACACAAAGGGCATTCTAGATGCCTTCCAGCATTATTATTCCGACCTCTATAACCTACCCTCGCAGACCCCACTGACCCAATTGAGGTACTTTAGTCTACCCGACTTGAAGGCATATATTTCAGAAACAGCCCTACCTCAGATAACTGCCGAACAGACTGTGGCTTTGGATAACCCCCTAACAGGCAAAGAATTCCTTACCGCTATTAAAGGCTTAAAATCTGGCAAATGCCCAGGCCCAGATGGGTTTTCTCCTAGGTTTTACAAATCACTGAACCAATCCCTAGCCCCCTTAATGTCCACTGCATTTAACTATTGACAATGATCATCTGCCCTCTAGAAACCTCCTAACTGCCAAAATTTCGCTCATACCCAAACCTGGCATGGATCCCTCACAGTGCATTAGCTACCGACCAATTTTGCTTCTTAACATAGACATTAAGCTCTACGCCAAAGTTCTGGCCAATAGTGATGAGCGGAATACGCCATATTCGATTTCGCGATATTTCGCGAATATTTCGAAGAATATTTGCGAATATTCGTTGATATCGAATATTCGTGATATTTAAAAAATAAATAAAAAATTGCGAATTTTCGTCAATGCGAATTTTCGCTAATGCGAAATTTCGCGATTTTTTTTATAAAATATCACGAATATTCGGTATATTTTATATAAAAAAAAAAAAGCGAAATTTCACATATGCGGTCGCGAATATTCGTTAATATCGAATATTCGTGATATTTTATAAAAAAAAAAATTGCGAATTTTCGCCAATGCGAAATTTCGCTAATGCAAAATTTCGCGATTTTTTTTTTTTTATAAAATATCACGAATATTCGATATTTACGAATATTCGCTATATTTTATAAAAAAAAAAAAAATTGCGAAATTTCGCTATTGCGAAATTGGCGAATGCGAAATTGATTGCGATTTTTTTTGCGAAATTTATTGCGAAATTTGAAAAATACGAATATTCGAAATAGCGAATATTCGCCGCGATATTCGAGATATTCGCGAATACTCAAATATGCAATATTCGTAGCGAATATTCGCAATGCGAATATTCGTGAGCAACACTACTGGCCAACCGCCTCTCCCCCTTATTACCCTCAATCGTCCATAAAGACCAAGTGGGCACAACTAAAACCATTCATCTGGTTTCCTACATTCAACGCCTTAACTTAAAGGCCTGTTTGTTATCCTTCGATGCGGAGAAGGCCTTTGACCGGGTCAATTGGCAGTTTTTGCGTCTTTCTTTACAGCAGCTAGGCTTAGGCCCTACTTTCATATCCAAGACTATGGGCCTATACTCTCGCCCCTCTGCTTCTGTCGTGGTCAATGGTTCTTCTTCCACGCCCTTCTGGATAGCAAACGGAACACGTCAAGACTGCCCCCTGCCGCCTCTACTCTTTGTCCTAGTGATTGAGCACTTGGCTCAGGCCAGACAGAATATGTCCATATCAGGGATTCGGACACCCTCTGCTGAACACAAAATTTCCCTATATGCGGACGACCTACTGGTCTACTTTAAACAACCTCATACATCTCTCCCCTCATTATTACATAAATTTCGTAGGTTCGGGGATTTTAGTACTTTTAAATTGAATATGTCCAAGACTGAAGCCCTGAACATATCCCTTCCACATACAACCCTCACTAGATTACAAGCAGATTTCTCCTTCCAATGGAGCACTAAGGGCATCTCCTATTTGGGTGTAACAATCCCCTCAAATCTATCACAACTTTATACCCTCAATTATCTTCCTCTTCTGGCCCAACTTCGGAGCGAATTAGAAGCCTGGTTATTCTTCAATAATACTTTGAAAATTGACACACTTCCTAAATGACTGTTTATTCCAAACCATACCCATTTCTGCACCCAAATGTTTTTTCTCCTCCCTACGCTCCATGTCCATACGTTTTATTTGGCACCATAGCAAGTCTCGCATCCGTTACACTCTGCTCCCCAAGACTCGAGGAGGGGTGGGTTTACCCAACTTTGAATTATACCATAAGGCTGCATTGTTATCCAGGGTGTTGGAATGGTTCCCTCGTCCCTTCCTTAAAGCTTCCACCATGATAGAACAGGACTTATCCATTTTTAATCTACAAGCTTTACTTTGGGGTTATGAACATCACCTACAGTTACTTTCTCATGCTTCTCCATTGACAATAGCTGCCCTACAACTATGGTACAAAAAGGGACTGCTTTCCTTACTGTCCACTGATCCATCACTGCTTACATCCCTCTTCGACCATCCCGGGCTACCTCAAGGACTGGGTTCATACACGGCGGATCCATACTCGCGCCCTGCCTGGCCCATAGTGAGCTCATTTATACATCCCGTTTCCGGCTCCCCTGTACTACCTAGGGACCATCGTAATTGGCTCACGACTCTATGCTTATCCTCCTTTTGTTCTGACCTATTCTCCTCATCCCAGACTCACAGGCCCCTAACGGGTTTCGAGCAGCTGTGCTCTCTCTCAGAAACACCAAGACACTTACTCTCCTCAATGTACACACTGTTACACACACACTGTTGCATGATAAACCTCCTCCTACAAAAGGAGATCTGGGAAAGGAACTTCATGCAACGGATTGGCAGAAATCATACTACTTCACGCACAAGTCCTCTGTCTCCTGTTACTCTCAGGAGAAAAACGTTAAGCTCTTCTCTCGATGGTATAGGGACCCTCTCTCTTTACATAAAATATTTCCATTTATAACCCCGATATGTTGGAGATGCGGCTCTGTAGATGGTAGCTACCTCCATATTTGGTGGACATGTCCGGCCGTTCAGCCCCTTTGGTCTCAGGTCTTTACCATATATAGTAGGCTCTATAATCGACCCCTGACACCCTCACCAGAAATAGCCTTACTGTCCATGTTACCTGGTTCCATAGCATCACAGAAGGGTACCTTACTGCGTTTCTTTCTATCAGCCGCACGACAGCTTATCCCCTTATTCTGGAAATCTACCTCTACCCCTCCATTATTCCTGTGGGTCTCTTTAGTTAATGATATCATGCGAATGGAGGAGATGTTAGCCCTTGATTCTGACACCTACGATAAATTCAAGACCTTGTGGCTCTTATGGATTGATTACTATTCCTCTGATTCATTAAAGATGTTGCTGACACCTCAAATTCAGCCCTGATGCTCGATCCGCATGCCTTTTGCACAACTGGGGCATCGTGGCCCGCTCGGTTCTCGGTTCTTCCTTCCCTTCCCTCCCCCCCCACCTTTTTCCTCCTTTTTCTCCTTCTCACTTTTATAATGATCAGCTGTAGTTCTACTGCTTTATGTTTTCTCAGTTTTCATTGTCCATGTCGGGTGGTTAACAGTGTGTGACATGGAGAAACAAACTCGTTGGACTCATGTTGAGTTTCCGTTGTGCTAAATTTCAGACCGTGTGTATCAACATGTTCCATCCTATGCTGTAGACACCTGATAAGTATACTGTATGTGTTGTTTCTCTATACTGAAAATAATAAAAACATATTTACCACTAAACACAATTTAAATTGATTTGTTATTGCAATTACCGACACGCGGTTATTGATAAAAAAATTGCGTGGGCCATCTTCGGGTCTGGTATGGATTTCGAGCGTAGCCCCCCAACATCCATACCCTTACCTGAGCAAGCAGCCTGGCAGGTCAGGAAAGGGGGGGCAAGTAACCCCCCCCCCCCAAGCATTCCAGACCATTACATCAAAAATAAGTTGTCCAGTCCTGCTAGAAGATATTTTAGTGTGTGGCAAAACTGTGTAATTTTTATATCTGGATGGACAAAAAGAAAAAAATGTTGGCATATAAAACTACTCCCATATATTTAAAAAAAATGGTGTTATAACTGTTTGTCTGAAGCTCAGCTTTAAGTAATCTTCAGCTTTAACATGTTTATCTCACAGAGTTCTTGACCTGACAACTGAAAATAATAATTTTGTGTCTGGAAATAGCATTATTGCTGTTATTATCACTGTATCATAACTGGTATTTCTAGTATTATATTGCATACTGAATTAAGTAATGTCTTAGTGATTCTATTGCAAATGCCTGTTTCAGAAACTGTAAGGGAAGCTGCTATTCTCAGACTCCTGGAATTCAAACTAGTTCTGGGATCCCTAAGGCAATGACAATAACCCTGAATAGGTTGAACTTAAAGGAGTTGTAAAGGAACAATGTTTTTTGCTGAAATTACTGTTTACAGGGTATATAGACATAATAGTTAACTAATTCCTTTTAAAAATGATTAAAAATAGATAAAAATCAATCATATAATGTGCCCGCAGTTTCAGTTTTGTTTTTCATCTAGTTTCATGCTTCTGTGAAGTACAGAGACACAGAGCTAATACAGGGCAGTGTTTGTTTTTATTTCAATAGTTTTTTTATTAATAATAAGGACACAAAATACAATACATTGACAAAGTAGCAGGCAGAACCCTCTGTTAATATCAGACAAAGCAATAAGGTGAAAGACACAGTACATGTTGAAGATACGAAGGAACTGATGTATCTCAGCAAGATATTGCGAAAGTTTCAAACTTCTGAGGGAGAAGGGACCCCGCCAACCCCAGCACCCCTCTCGGGAACTAGCTGTGCCAGGCAGGCGGGGCTCATCTCCCCCCAACGGAGTACAGCAATTAGTACAACAAATTTGCTTCAGGCAGAAGGAACCAGGAGAGAGAGATGTACGATAAATTGCAAAGATAAATGAAAAAAAGATCAACTGTGCCACTATTGTGATAACCCATTGAACTGCTATGGTTAGGCATGTGGTTGAACTATCATCGGTTGACTAAGTACATACAGTTGGATGTCCAATGAACAGGCGGTATCAGGCAAAAAAATGCCAAGAGACGGTCCAACTGTCAATGGCAGACGAAACAGTCAGTCTTTCACATAGTGGTGCAAAACAGGAAATGTGTCCCAGAGGGGAGTACCTGCAATCAAACCTATATGTATACAGTTAGAAGAAGTGAAGAAGAAAGAAAGAGGAAAAGAAAGAGAGTAAAAATAATAATAAAAAAAAGGGGCAGAACATTAGATGGTGTGGAGCCCGCTCACCTACCCGAACCCGAGTCATCAAGGAATGGCAGAAGCCTGAGACAAGTATCTGGTCCATGGTTCCCAAGTGGCATCATGTTTATCAGCAGTATCCAGTAGGATGCTAACCGTTTTCTCCTGGGCCATAATCCATGATATATTCCTTTTGACCAAGAGAAAAGACACCGTGGGTTGCTTCCAAGCACAAGAAATTGTCAGCTTGGTCCCAAGGAAAACAAACATGGTCAGGCGTTGGGCTAGCTTAGGGACCCAGGGGATAGGAAAGTTTAAGAGGGCATAATGGGGAGACTGTTGGGCCGGAACACCCGTAATTTTCCTAATAATGTGGAATATTTTATTCCATAGGCCCCTGATCCTGGGGCAATCCCACCAAACATGTAGTGTCGACCCAATATGTCCGCAATTACGAAAGCACAAAGGCGAGGCGTTCAGATAAATTTTGGCAATTTTTAGAGGAACCATGTACCACCTCATTAGTACTTTTAAATTTGCCTCAATTAAAGATATATTTAGAATGCCCTTGGATGCCGCAGTCGAAGTCCCATGCCACTCCTCAATGCTCCAAGTATGTTGTAGGTGCTTTTCCCATTCTCTTATATAGAGTGTTTTGGTGTCGGCCCTAGCAAGTTAACGGTAAATCACCGATATTCCCCCCCTCTGCACCATGGCTTGACCGCACCATGTTTCGTAGTCTGTGAACGAGAGTAGGGGCATTGTGGAAGACCGCAAAGATCAGAGAAAATGAGCGATTTGGTGGTATCTAAACCTTTCTGATGTAGGCATGTTGAGTCTGCTAGTACAGTGGGCCAGGGTGAGAGGTCCCGCTGGGTTGACAAAGTGACCTATCCTATACATTACCTTATCCAGCCACCACCGGAAAGCTGTAATGTCTAAACCAGGAGGGAATAAGGAGTTTTCGAAAAATATGCGACAGTGGGCGCCAATGCGAGATTAGGAGAGAAATCTGAGAGAATCCCATAGTGCTAGGGAGTGGGAAAGCGTGGGCGCCATAATTGCAGGTCTGGATTTAGCGGGACACCAGAGAATATAGTCCAGGGTGTATTGGGGGATAGCGTGTCTCTCCATATGCACCCAGTCAGGGTGTGCTATTTTAGAGTATATAGTGGAGAGTTGAGATAGTTGTGCTGCCAAATGATATCAGAGGAGGTTAGGTAAACCCACCCCTCCCTGTTCCCGAGTCCTATAAAGGGTGCCCTTGGCTATTCTGTGCCCCTTCTTACCCCATATACATTTATATAATTTTAGATTGGAATTTTCTAAGGTGGTCCTTGGGGACAGGGATAGGCAGTGATCTAAATAGATAGAGGATGCGTGGCAGAAGGGTCATTTTGACTGAATTCACTCTCCCAAGCCAGGAAAGGCCCAATTTATCCCAGAGCGAGAGATCCTCCTCTAGTTTGCGAAAGATAGGGGGGAAATTTGCGGAATATAATTTGTCTATGGATGCGGTGAGATTAACTCCCAGGTAGGGGATAGACGTGTCACTCCAGCGGAACCGAAAGTTGTCTTTAAGTTGCGCTACCAGCGGTGCAGGCAAATTAACATTAAGTGCCATGAATTTTGAAAGGTTTACCTTGAGACCAGTAACTCTGCCAAAGTCATCAAGAACCCTGCAAATGTTTGGTAATGAAGTAAGGGGTGAGGTGATAAAAATTAATACATCGTCCGCAAAGAGAGCGCATTTGTGGATTCGAGCACCGCACTGTACGCCATGTATATCCGGGTTGTCTCCGATAGCGATAGCCAGGGTTTCGATAACCATGGCGAAGATCAAAGGGGATAAGGGACAGCCCTGTATCGTGCCGTTTAGAATTGAGAAAGATGTTGAATAATATCCCTGCATTTTGATTTTCGCCTCCGGCTTGGAATAGAGTGCCCTAATTGTGTTTAGGAAGGAATTGCCGAAACCCTATTTCTGTAGGATCAGGAACAGGAAAGACCAGGAGACGGAGTCAAATGCTTTCATGAGGTCCAGAGAAAGCAAGAATCCCTCTTGTGGGGGTCCCCCATCCCATCTAGACCCCAGCAAAGAAACTATGTCAATTGCCCTTCTGATCTGATCAGGCCCCTGTCTACCAGGCATAAAACCTACCTGGTCTTTATGAATATAAAGGCCAATGAAATTGGATATCCTGTCTGCCATAATTTTCGTCAGAATTTTTAGGTCATTGTTTATCAATGAAATGGGGCGATAATTAGCTGTACAGCTAGTTTCCTTGCCCGGTTTAGGTATTACAGTGATGTACGCCAAATTTAACGCTGCGTCCAGTTGAGCTCCCACACGGAGTTGATTAAAAAATTGTGCAAGTTAAGGGGGGCAGTGTTTGTTTTTAAAATGAAACTGATTGGTTCTGAGGGGTTTTAGACACACAGTAATCACACCTCTATGATTATAGACCACAGAGAGAAGCTCCCATGACTTTTTTCATTAGGCAACAGACAACCAGGAAGTGTCCAGAACAGAGAAGTATTACAGCAAAAACTAACAATGAGGACATGAAACCAGGACTGCAGTAAGGTAAAGGAAGCTATTTAGCTAAAAAAAAAAAAATCCTTTAGTGACCCTTTAACTGTTACAGAATTGGTAGGAAACCCATGATCAGATCATTTGTTTCCATTAGCAGCTTCTCCAATGTTTTGCATTGTGACATATTGTCTTTATTTGCAAGCCATACACCTTCATATTTATGTGCAGCTTATGACAGGAAATCATTTTTCTGCACTACAAATTCAAACAGAAATCTACATGTAAACAAAGGCCGAACAATGGTTGCTTTCAGCTGGTAGCCTACTATCTAAAGTACAGCAGTATACCAAAATGGGACTTTTTAAGTTCAAATACACAATATTAGTATATAGAATTCATAAGTGCGTTTGTTCTCCATAAAAGTGTGCATTCAAATATTAAGACTGCAACAGACATTTTAAACATGCAACCTATATTATTGAATCCCCTCTGTCTCTTTGGCCCTCCTCCATAGTAACGCATGAAGGAGGGGCATACAATAATGTCAAAGCCTCTTCAAAATCTGCAGTGGGGGACTTTTTTTTTCTCATGTTTTGTGGAATATGTGTGCCACTTTCTCAGGAGATTAATGGGGTATATATAGCTTGCAATATAACAAAGGTTGAACTAGCCATATTGACAACAAAAAAAAAGTTTAAACTGGTATTAGAGCTTTTTTTTAATAACAAACATGTCATACTTACCTGCTATGTACAATGGTTTTGCACAGGGCAAGCTCCAATCCTCTTCTTCCCAGGTTCCCCTTGAGTGCTTATGGAACCTCCCCCTTAACCAATGCCCTCTATAGTAGGGTGACCAGACATCCCCAATTTCAGGGGACAGTCCCTTGATTGAGGACACTGTCCCCGGACCAAGTCTGTCCCTGGTTTTGTCCCCAGATTGGATTTAATAAGGGGCAGGGCAATTTCAAAGACAGTCGGTGCAGAATTAAAAAAAAAAAAAAAACTAGAATTACACCCCCCCCCCCCCCCCGCTCCGCCGTGCCTACTAGCATAGGGGGGTTGTATTTTTCCCATTTTCTGTGCACCTTTCTGATTATCTGCTGGTCGGAGCGGAGGGAATATTTCTTCAGTTTCGGGTGCCCATTCAGCACTGATCTTCCAGTAGTAGCCAGGGCCTGAAGAGTAAGACTTGAGAAGCTGTGAGGCGGGCGGGGACGGGCAGAGAGTCACTGATTGTTGCCATTAATAGTAAAGAAAAAATATGTCCCCGGATTTCATTTTAAAAATCTGGTCACCTTATTCTATAGCAATCAGATTGCTATGGGGTCATTGGTACATGCATTCTTCTGAGCCCCTCTCTATGCATTCCTTAGACACTTAGAGTTGTGACCCAGCCCTGCTCCCCACTATCTCCTCATTGACTCACTAGCTGTTATTGACAGCAGTAGGAGCCAATGGCTCCCACTGCTTTTTCAGCCAATGAGGATAAAAAGAATGGACAGTCAAGGCTCCCATGCACATCACTGAATTTAGAGGGGTCTCAAGTGAGTATTAAGGGGGCTGTGGTGGGAGTAACACACATAAGGTTTTTGACCTTCATGCATAAAATGCATGAAGGTCAAAAACTTTTAACCTTTACAACCAATAAAGTCTTCTGGGAAATGTACATCCCAACCCAGTTGGTGAAATTGCAAGGAACTACAAGGACTTTCAAGAATCATCAAAAAATCCTATGTAATATTTCAACATGTATGTGGTTATGAAAATTCCTTATACAAAGGCTTTGGTCATGTTCCCCATAACTTCTACTGCCAAGATAGCTATTGTCTGTATCCTGTTTACTTTGTTGTTCCACCACAATAAAAGGATTTTTAATAACAGCTTACCTGTAAAATCCTTTTCTTGAAGTACATCACGGGACACAGAGCGCATAGTCATTACATATGGGTTATATGGGTACCTTCAGGTGTGGACACTGGTGTAATCAACTTCACAGGAAGTTCCTCCCTATATAACCCCCTCCCACTGAGAGTGCTTTAGTTTTGTAGCAAGCAATTTCTCTGAGGTTACACAATGTTCCCCAAAAGAGGGGTGGGAGCTCTGTGTCCCGTGATGTACTTCAAGAAAAGGATTTTACAGGTAAGCTGTTATTAAAAATCCTTTTTTCTTTATCGTACATCACGGGACACAGAGCGCATAGTCATTACATATGGGATGTCCCAAAGCAATGCTCCATGAAGGGAGGGAGACCGTAAGGCCAAAAATAGCCAAACAGAAAATATATCAGGAGGTAAAAATAGCTCCACCAACAGAAAAAAAGGGGGCGTGAACCGGGCCAGAGGATTCTATACTGCTGCCCGTAGGACCGCCTGCCCAAATGCTGTGTCCGTAGCCTTTGCGACGTCCAACTTATAAAATTTAGTAAACGTATGTACGGAAGACCAGGTTGCCGCCTTGCAAACCTGTGCCATAGAGATCTGATGGTGCGCCGCCCAGGAGGCACTCATGGCCCTCGTAGAATGGGCTTTAACTGATAAGGGAGGTGGAACGCGCTTCAGACCATAGGCCTGAAAAATCAGCTGCTTAATCCACCTAGCCGAGGAAGACTTGGCAGCCGGCTGACCCTTCTTGGGGCCATCCGGGAGAATGAAAAGCACATCTGTTTTCCGAATCTTTTCTGTAGCCTTGAGATAAACCCTCATGGCTCGGACCACGTCCAAAGTATGAAGCAGTCTTTCCTCTCTGGACTGGGGAGTAGGAAAGAAAGATGGTAGGACTAGGTCCTGATTCAAGTGAAAACTGGATATGACCTTAGGAAGGAAAGAAGGCTGAGGCCGCAGAACCACTCTGTCCTTATGCAGAATCAGCTACGGTTCCCTGCAAGACAAGGCTGCCAGCTCGGAGACCCTTCTGGCCGAAGCCATAGCCACCAAGAAAACCAGCTTTCGGGTTAGCAGCACAAGAGGGATTTCTGTCAGAGGTTCAAACGGCTGCTTTTGTAAAGCTGACAAGACCAGATTTAAATTCCAGGGGCAGAGGGGAGCTCTAATAGGGGGATTTACATGCAAGACCCCCTGCAAGAAGGTTTTCACAAGCGAATGCGTGGCCAAAGGCCTTTGAAACCATATCGATAAGGCAGACACCTGCCCCTTTAGAGTACTAAGAGCCAACCCCTTGTCAACGCCAACCTGGAGGAATCGCAAGATCCTGTCAATAAAAAATTTGCGAGGATGCCCTCCTTGAGACTCGCACCACTCCACATAGGTCCTCCAGACTCTGTAATAGATATTTCTAGAGACTGGCTTTCTAGTCTGAATTAACGTAGATATGACTTGGGCTGAGAGGCCTCTGCCCTTAAGAATTAGGGATTCAGCCGCCAAGCCATCAAATTTAGCTGCTGTGAAGCAGGGTGGTAAATCGGGCCCTGAGACAGCAGATCTGGGCGCAGGGGGAGTGGCCACGGTGCCCCTACTGACATCCTCACGATGAGTGCGTACCAAGCCCTTCTGGGCCAGGCTGGGGCCACCAGGATCACCGGCCTGCGCTCCACCCTGATCCTTCGTAGAAGGCGGGGAATCATCTGTAGTGGAGGGAACGCATACAGGAGAGAAAACTGGTGCCAGGGGCAAACCAATGCATCGGTCCCGTAGGCCGAGGGGTCCCTGGCTCGGGATACGAATTTGTCCAATTTCTTGTTGAATCTTGTTGCCATGATGTCCACATCGGGAACTCCGAATCTTTGGCAAATCTCTTGGAATACCTGGGGGTGAAGAGACCACTCTCCCGGGAGTAACTGTTGACGACTCAAAAAATCTGCTTGAGAATTGTCTATCCCTGGGAAGAACACTGCTGAGATGCAGGGTACATGGGCTTCGGCCCATGAAAAAATCAGGTTTACTTCCCTTTGAGCCGCTAGGCTCCTTGTGCCCCCCTGGTGGTTTATATATGCCACCGCCGTGGCATTGTCGGACTGTATCCTTACTGGCAGACCCTGCAGGGGGAGAGTCCAGGCGACCAGAGCCAACCGAGCAGCTCTGATCTCTAGGACATTGATGGGAAGCAGACTTTCTGCCTCTGACCACTGTCCCTGCTGGGTCCGTTTTCCTAAGATTGCCCCCCAACCTGTTAGGCTGGCATCTGTGGTTACTATTTCCCACGTGATGGGGCAAAAGGTTTTCCCTTTTGACAATTTTTGAGGGATCAGCCACCAGTACAGGCTGCGCTTGACCCCTGGGGAAAGAACTAATGGACGGTCTAATGCCTGCATGGACTTGTTCCAAGCAGAGAGAATAGCTGCCTGAAGAACTCTGGTATGGATCTGGGCATAGGGCGCTGCTTCGAAGGCGGCCACCATCTTTCCCAGCAGTCGCATGCATAGGCGAATAGTCGGCTTCTTTTTGCCTAAGACTATTTGAATCGTTTGAATCAACGACTTGATCTTCCCTTGAGGTAAAAATACCCTCTGGCATTCTGTATCTAACCAAAAGCCTAGATATTCCAACTGCCTTGTGGGTTGTAACCTTGATTTTTCTTGGTTCACAATCCACCCGAATTCTTCTAGATGCCGCACTGTGCGGACTACTGCATGATTGAGGTTGGAAGCTGATCTGTCGATAACCAGGAGATCGTCCAGGTACGCCAGGACCAAGATGCCTTCTGTCCTTAGGACGGCTAGCACCGGGGCTAACACCTTTGTGAATACCCGCGGAGCTGTTGCCAACCCGAAAGGGAGGGCTACGAACTGGAAATGATTTTGATTTATCGTAAAACGAAGAAACTTGTGGTGTGCTGGGAAAATCGGCACATGCAGATATGCATCCTTTATGTCTATAGATGCTAGAAAGTCGACCTGATGCAGGCTGGCTGTCACTGAACGTATGGAGTCCATACGAAAGGTCTGAATCTTTAGAAAGCGATTTAGGCGTTTGAGGTCTAATATAGGCCTGACGTCGCCATTGGGTTTTGGTACAACAAAAAGGTTGGAGTAGAATCCCCGACCCCATTCTTGGGTTGGTACTTCTACAATTACTCCTTGGAGCAATAGGCGATCCAACGCCTTTACGAGAGAGGCCCTTCTTAATGGGTCGCTTGGAAGACTTGACCCCTGAAAATGAGGAGGGGGGATTTCTCGAAACTCTAGTTTGTATCCCGTGGCTACCACGGACCGAACCCACGGGTCGGAAATTCTGGCCTTCCAGACTTCGGAGAAAAACCGAAGTCTTCCCCCCACCCGAGAGAGTGGGGGCGCCCCTTCATGAATCTGATTTGATGACTGGTTTAGCCGGCTTGCGAGACCAGGGTCTCTTGTTTGCCGCGGCTTGACCCTGTGGGCGGCTATTAACCGCTGGACGCCCGGGAGGCCGTCGATACTGACGAGAAGTCGAAGGGGCTGAGCCTACAATGGCCTGTCGTTTAAACGTGGGCCCACGCGGTCTTTTCTTGACCGGTAAGGAAGTACTTTTTCCACTTGATATGGTGTGGATATATTTATCTAGGTCTTCCCCGAATAGTCTTCCCCCATGAAAGGGAAACCCTGCTAAAAGCTTTTTGCAGGGTGCCTCTGCTGACCAGTTCTTTAGCCACAAAAGACGACGCATGTGAACCATCAGTAGAGATGAACGGGATGCCTGTTGGATGGAGTCCTTAATAGCATCTACTGCAAAGCAGAGAGCCCTAGGGAATTCTGCTAATTCATGAGTATGCTGAGCCGGCATGTCCTTTAATATATGTTTTGCCTGATCCTTCAAGGCCTGACAAACACCAATGGCTGCTACTGCTGGCTGAACCATGGCACCTACTGAGGTGAAAGCGGCTTTCAGTAGGGTCTCGAATTTCTTGTCGACCGGATCCTTGAACATCTGGACATTTTCAACCGGACAGGTCAGGGATTTATTCACGCAGGAAATGGCCGCGTCCACTGTGGGGAGTGCCCATTTCTTTAAATATTCCTCTTCCATAGGGTAGAGAATAGAGAATCTTTTAGGAGGGACAAAGATTCTATCAGGTCGAGCCCAATCCTGGTAAATCACGTTCCGCAGAAGGGGGTGCATTGGAAAAGACGCACAAGTTAATGGAGCCTTTAAAGAACCCAATGAGGATACCTCCGGGGCTACTAGTTCTGGCACTGGAAGTTTAAAGGCAGTGCGAACCATATCTGTCAAAGACTGGATCCACAGGCTCTCCGCTTGAGAGGCCGAGAAATATTCATCTATAGTGGAATCTTCCCTGTCTGAACCGTCGGGACTTGGGTCTGCCTGATCCCCTTGTGGGTCCCGTTCCTCTGAAGAGGAGACCTCCGCATCTGAAAACCCCACACTGGGTGAGGGGGATCTAGCCCGCTTGCTACTTGGCCAAGGACGGGCAAACAACGCAGTTAACTTTTTCTCTAGCCCACTCATGGTGGCTGCTAGCATTTCTTCCGTCACGAAAACGGGAATGGGTGGATCGGGGGCCGCCTCTGCCCCCAGCACCCCCAATGGCTCTTGTACTATGCCACTCGGTGTTCTAACTGGCGAGGGTGGGGCCGTTGAAGCCTGGCCCAAATCCTCTGACCCCGATGGAGACCCCTTTTGCTTCTTGGCACCTTTAGCAGCCTTGGCTGGTCCAGATCCCTTTGGAGCCATTGTACAACCTTGAGTCACCCCTATAGCCAACACCTGACTGTTGCAGCTAGGAGTAACCAATATGAGGACAGGTATGAGGAAAATGAAAAAAAAACTAATTTTTTTTTTTTTTACCCGCCTGGGAGGTGGCAATACTGAGGAAACCTGTGAGTATTGACACACCAATGCCCGTTAGCCGGAGTCCAAGGTAAACTCAGATACTGCTGGATCTAAGGCTGAGTCCCTTTAACCACTTAAGACCCGGACCAATACGCTGGCAAATGACCCAAGGGGTTTTTGCGATTCGGCACTGCGTCGCTTTAACAGACAATTGCGCGGTCGTGCGACGTGGCTCCCAAACAAAATTCGCGTCCTTTTTTTCCCACAAATAGAGCTTTCTTTTGGTGGTATTTGATCGCCTCTGCGATTTTTATTTTTTGCGCTATATACAAAAATAGAGCGACATTTTTGAAAAAAAATCAATATTTTTTACTTTTTGTTATAATAAAAAAACAATAAACTAAATTTTAGTCAAACATTTAGGCCAAAATTTATTTAGCCACATGTCTTTAGTAAAAAAAAATCGCATTAAAAAAAAATTAGCTACCTAGCGGGAACAGCGACACTAATACAGCGATCAGAAAAATGATCGCTTAGTGACGCTGGCAATAGGGAGTGAAAGGGTTAACTAGGGCAGTGATCAGGGGGTTAAAACTTTATTGGGGGGGGTGGGGGGGGGCTACCCTGACACGACTGACTGTCTGTCGGTCACACGGTCTGTCACACTGACACTAAATACAGTAATCATACTTGATTCCTGCATTCAGTGACACGGTGTCTGGGGGGAGGGGGGGGGGGGCGTTCGCGGGGGTTAAATGTGTGTGTGTAGTGTAGTGTTAGTGCAGACTTACTTGTTCTGTAGTGATCTCTCCTCAGCGGCGCTTGAAACAAACGCCGAGGGAGAGATCACGTCGCTTCCTCCTTCCTGTGTTTACACAGGAGGAGGAAGTGACAGGTCAGGCGGGCGCGCGCATTGGCTGGGAGCGAACCGGAGGGGGCGGATGAAAACGGATAGCCGCCCCCACTTGTCGGATCGCTCCTGCAGCCGCGCGGACCGCCGCATGTACGGGGGGGGGGGTCCGATCGGACCCCCGATCCCCCCCAAGGCACCAACGTATATATACGTTGATGTGCCTGTCGGTGCCATTCTGCCGACGTAAATGTACATGCGGCGGTCCTTAAGTGGTTAAGCAAAAAAACTTCCTTTTTTTTTTTTTCTCTGGTCAATAGTGGACCTAAGTCCTAGACCTGAAGATCCACCAAACCGCCACTAGGTGTCCCTGTGTGGCCAAAAGACCCAGCTGCACGCTCTGTATCCTTTCTTCCTCTGCCTCCAGGAGGGAAAGACCAGCCAGAGAAAAAGTTTTCTCTTTAAACAGACCCTGACGCTGCTGGCCCGCCCCCCCGACGCACGCCGACGCTATAAAAGGCGGCGTGCACGCGCGCGCGCACACGCGTGCGCACCCCCCCCACGCTGAAACCACATGGAGGAAGCAGAGCAGAGGAACAACATGGACCAGCGCTAGGCAGCACCAACAGACACCAGGTAAGCACTAATCTTATTGTAGTGCACACACAGGAAGCCCATGGGGACAGCTTCCTCTCTAAGAAACAGGAGTTTTTACCAGCAATTTCCTCTTTTAAAACATGTGGGGTTGCAGTATCAATGCTAACAGGCAGACCTGGGGTGAGTAGCAAATATATATCTTACACAAGTATACATATATCTACATGTTATCTGGGTAAACATTAGTATCCCATCCTGCCCACACAGACATAGTGGAGATAGTGGCTGATGCACAAGCATACTGTTAGCCAACCCAGAACCCCCAGGGGGATACCTACTGTCGAACCAAGTCCCGCAGGTTCCCTCTTACCTGCTCCACGCCGCAGGGTATTGCAAATTGCAAGAGGCCCAATCTTCCCCCATCTCCGTGGGTATTGTCTCGGACCTTCAGGGACCGGGGTCCTGTGTTTAAGGAACCCACACCCCTGGACCTATATAGCATCCTGGCATCAGTAGCGTTTAGTCCTGGAAGAGACCAAGGCACTGGAGCCCAGAAGCCAGCCCTCCAAGGAGAGGCATTATAGGCAAAACCCCACTCCAGCAGGGCCCGGGTACCGTACACCTTGGCTTTGAAGCACTTCGGACGGATCCGGCTAGCTATCCTGGGTCCCGAGACCTCCGAGGGACAGCTAGACGTGACCAACACCTAAGACACTGGCGAAAAAACTAAAGCACTCTCAGTGGGAGGGGGTTATATAGGGAGGAACTTCCTGTGAAGTTGATTACATCAGTGTCCACACCTGAAGGTACCCATATAACCCATATGTAATGACTATGCGCTCTGTGTCCCGTGATGTACGATAAAGAAATATGCATAATCATCTCCAAAATTCTACCACTATCAGTGGTTTGTCATATGGTGCCAGATAGGAGACAAATGGGCAAACAATCCTTCCGGGATATATGCTAATATATATGCAAATATTGTGTATTGGTACCTAAAACGTCCCGCATTAGTATATTGCTGAAACTCCTCCAGAAGTCTTTATCTCTTATGCTAAAATACTCTTTTCTCTTTACATGGATTTAAAAAGAACCCTTTTGTTTTGTATGGAAAGACAATGACTCAGTCACTGGCAATGCAAAGTTACCTTAAAACAGGTTGACATATGTAGCGCCCCCTTACTTTCTGTAGGGGTGTTACGCTAAAGTTAGTGGGGAATGGGGGAGTTACGTGGCTCCCATTCACAATTTGTCAAATTTAGGCTGCTGTCATTCCCAGAACTGTCCTGTGGGTCGGTCTGCGTTCCAGGGGTGTGTTTCCACCCCTGGGCGGCAGCTGGCGCTAGAGGGGTTCTGGCGGACTCGTTGTCCTCAGCAGCCAATCAGAGGGATTGGTCCCCTCGCTTAGGCATGCTGAGGGAGGCTATATCTGGGGCAGCGGCCTTGGCCCGAGGGCTGTTTTTGCTTTCTGCGGGGTCCAAGTTCCAAGTGTGGCACCCACCTTCAGGGTGCGCAAACCCATGGACCCCACAGCCGTGGCCTACCTGGCCGAAGTTGCACACCATGCAGAGCTCTACTCTGACAGAACGGGATCCCAGTAGCTGCTGGGTCCCAAACCTTTTCTGAAAGGATCCCAGGCTGGGAGCTGTGCGGTGGGGGATCGGCTTGAGGAGAACCCGGAGGTAGGTGATCCAATAGGGCTTGAACGAACCATTGGGGATCCAGTAACTCTAACTAAATCTATTGGGAGGACTCGCTCATTTCAAATCATGCTAATTCAAGTAATTGGCCTGTGGCAGAGGCCCGAGCCAGGTCTGTGGCAGAGGCCTGGTCCTCCCAACATTTGCAAGTGATGTTCCGGCTGTCAGGCCTGTGTCAAGGGTCGGTCCAGGACACTTTACTCATTCCGACTGGAGTGGTGACGAACTGAGTTCATCATTGCGGAGAGCAAGACTGCTCCCTTCTTCTTCATATCCAAGGCCTGATACTCAAGCTCTCTCTCTGCTCATCAACTTTTCCTGTCCTGTACCATGTTGATGAAGGCCATGTTGGGCCTTGGAATAAAGCATTGAAGAAAACCCAACTAAAGACTGGACATTCGCTCTCTGTTTCAACTCACAAGTATCACCCCTAGACATCTGCCAGGTAACAAAACACGCAGATCCCGATTATACTCAGCGGCTCCTAAATGGGGTAGCACTACACACAGCTTAGGAGGAAAACTACAGGTCAGAAGGGGATGAGCTGTACTGTAGGTTAGATGCACTTGTCAATGAGTGCTGAATTATCTCAGAATTGTCTCAAACTGATATTAAATGCAAGCTGAATGCACATGAAAACCACCAACACAAGCCTGATTTGTCCTTGCTTAATGGTTATGCTCCTCCAACTTAGGGTTGCCGCTTTTTAAAAAAAATAAGGAATTACACTTGAGTAGTTGCTAATAGCAACAGCTACAATTGTGAGTTAATTTATTTTTCTCTCATTTTATTGCATGTGTGGGGGATTTAGCTCGGTAGTGGGTGTGTGTGACCCCCTGGATGGGTTCACTACACGCTGAACTGTACAAAAAGGCAGTTGAGGATGGTTGAAAACAAATGATATGGTTTATTTTTCCATATTGCTGGATACACGTGCAAGCATCAAAACAGCATAACCAAAATAAAACATAAAATAAACCCTTGCCACTTGGGGCGTCTACCTTCCCAACACAGGAACCTACCTATGGAGTCTGGCACAGCCTACTGCTGGGCAGACACTGCTGGTCCTACAACAGAAATATCCATCAGCACCTCAACTCTTCAGTACTGTTTGTGACTGCTCCTTCACTCACACAACCTCAGGATGCAGCAATCAGTTGTCATCCTTAGGCTATCTTTATAGGGGCTTTAATTGCTTAATTCTGAACAGCTGAAGCCTTCCAACGCCCTAAAGCTCTCTGGCCATTTTCTGCAGTCGACCCCAATAGTAATTGGTGTATTGTCTAAACAAGGCAGAAAAGTTTCTCACGTCTGTGACAACACACATAGATTTACCTGACTTCCTGTCACACATGTTAAAATGTTACTGAACAAAATACTACATAATCTGAATCAGGCACATTATTCTATGTTTTGTAATGCAAAAGGCAAAAAAAATTATCAAACTTGGATGACTTCATTAAAAAGAATACAACAAAATTCTGTAAATGAATAGTGTCCCTAGACTTAAGGGTCTATTTATAGAACATTTGTTGGAGGAATGTCACAAGCATTCGTGCAAGCTGCAAAATATTTTCCAATATTTTCTGCAATTTGTTCTTATGATCATCAGCTCCATCTAGCGGACACAATGCTGTATTTTCTGAACTACCTCAATGAGAAAACATACCACCTTTTGGCCATTAGATAAAGCTGCGATCTTAGGAATTTAATTAGATTAGAAAATATGGTTGTGACTTTCCTCCAACAAATGTACCTAAATGACAAGACCCCTTACATGCATGGAGCAGATATGCTACAACCAACCCTCACTTCAATCTCATACAGTTGGATCTCACAGCCCAAAATGGCAAAATCGAAGGAACACTAGAAGAGGCCTACACATTTCTGAGCATGACAGATAGTGAAGAGGAGGTCACTATTCACATTCAGAATACGATCCTGTAGATAACAGCAGCTCCATGAGAGATAGCACTGATGACAAAGTTGAAGTCCCTGCCAAGGTCAGGCATACCCAACCGCATTCTTCTGCTGTTGTTGAGGTGCAAGAACCGCACTAATACCGCTCATCCTTCTGGTGAACTGGCAAGCACCAGCGGCTTAGTACACCCTGGTCATACATCCAGGACTGCAGTAACACTTGGTGACGTGACGAGTCCCTTAAGGGCAGTTCAAGCTGGTGAGGTGGCAAGTAGGGATGAGCTTCGTATTTGAGTCAAATTTATCGTATGTTCAATCATTCGTCTAAATACGAACAAAACGAGTCGTTCGCGCCAAATTCGAGTTACGTTTTTTACAGACTATAATTCACTGCAGCATCGCTGACTGATGATTGGCCTAGCATGCACTATGAAAGGTGTGGTATCTCGCGCCAATAAAAATTAATGTGACAACAACATATAATTATAGTGAATAGGCAGCTCCCCTAAGATAGAGACCTCATCAAAGGTTCGGATCCCGGTCTCGGCTGCATGTGAATTGGGTTTGGTGGTCTCAGCCTGGCTCCTAGTGGGTGTGCTATGCGAGGTAAGCCTGTGCTTAGTACGCCCACCCCCCTCCCACAAAACCACCACACTCGAAATTGGGTTAACATGCACGCACTTTGGCCACGCGGTCTCTAAAAAAAGAGAGGCAAAGGACTAACAGGGCTGGCTGAGCGGGCTAGATCCTCTCACTCCCTCATAGGGGGAGTCCCTCTGCCCTGTTGGGCTTCAAAGTGGAGCAGGTAGGGCGGGCTGTGTGGGAGGACCCCCTCACACCCGCCATTGCCACCCGGGGGCATGGAGAAAGATGGCAGATTGCCTCTGGGGGAGGCCTGCCTTCTCCCAACTCCTGCAGTCCGGCTCCTCTCTCGAGTACACGCACAAAAATACACAAACAAAAAAAAGAATAAATAAAGCTCAGGAATCGCCACTATGTCTAGAGAGAATGACATAATTTAGACTGACATAGTTCAGACTAATTCATGGCTTTCTCTTAAGATGAAGATTGATTTTTGTTAAACTAAAAAATAATTCAATATAATATTATCCTATACTGCCCCTACTGGAAACTATGTGTAGGGAACTACAATTTTCCCATAGAAATTATCCAGGAAACTATGTAAAGTATGTTTTCACGTCTCTTGCGACGGGAAAGGCAGTTCCACACCCACATTCTAGAGCAGTGTTTTTTAACTCCAGTCCTCAAGGCACACCAACAGGTCATGTTTTCAGGATTTCCCTCAGATGAAATGGATGTGGTGATTACTAAGGCAGTGAAACTGATCAATTCACCTGTGCAAAATAATGGAAAGCCTGAAAACATGACCTGTTGGTGTGCCTTGAGGACTGGAGTTGAAAAACACTGTTCTAGAGCAATATAGAGGGTTACACACTGCTGAAGGGGAGGTCTGAAAGAATTTTTGGGACGAAAAGAATCTTGTAAGACGAGAGGAGACAGAGTGCAGAGATATAGGAATGTTGGAAGAAGTCCTTTGGGACACCCAAATTGATGCCTATTAAAACAAGAATTCTTTAGTCTCTGGTAAAGTATCAATCTTTTAATTTTACTATTTGGGTAATTGAAACTGTTTGAGCATATACTTAACTAAACCAATCAATACTGGTATTTCAGTTATGAAGTGAATGAAATTCTAACACCAATGGAGATATATATCTTAGAATTGGATTAGTTATAGTATGTGTTGAACCATAGATTCATTTTAAATTTAAAAATAAGTCTTGATTAAATTATCAAGCTATGTGCACAGTATAACATTTTGTCTGTGCATATTTAAAGTGTAAGTTTGAAGGTTTATTTGTTTTGAGAAAAAAAAAGAAGGTTAAAGTCAACACCTAGCCTGTTTAAAGATGTCCGTAGAGCCAAGGGAAAGCTATTTACTGAGTATTACTAAGTCTTGAAATATGAAATTTTTGTAATAAGAGCTTGAAGTAAAATTATATTGTCATCTGTATTTCCAATATATACATTTGAAAGTATATATTATCACCAATAGATCTAATATTAGTTTACTCTGAATTTTAGTTAAAGGGGTTGTAAAGGTAAAAAATGTGTTTCCTAAATAGCTTCCTTTACCTTAGTGCAGTCCTCCTTCACTTACCTCATCCTTCGATTTTGCTTTTAAAATGTCCGTATTTCTTCTGAGAAATCCTTACTTCCTGTTCTTCTGTCTAACTCCACACGGGCTTTCTCCCTGGTGTAGAGTGTCATGCTTGTCCCTCCCTTGGACAACAGGAGAGTCAGGATGCTCTCTATGTTGCAGATCGAGAAAGAAGCGGAGTGTTAGTGGGCATCCTGACTCTCCTGTTGTCCAAGGGAGGGGGCAAGCACGACACTTCACACCAGGGAGAAAGCCTCACATTACTGTGAGTAGTTACAGAGAGAAGAACAGGAAGTGAGGATTTCTCAGAAGAAATAAGGACATTTAAAAGCAAAATCGAAGGATGAGGTAAGTGAAGGAGGACTGCACTAAGGTAAAGGAAGCTATTTATGAAACACATTTTTTACCTTTACAACCCCTTTAATAAATATATATTTTTAGCATATTGTTGTACTCACTTGTCTTCAAAATAACACGGATAAACAAAATAAAATTAATTGGTTGTATTGTGGAAAAATTAGATGGCAGTTCATATATTTATGCCCCGTGAGGTTGCTGGTCCCCGTCTAACTTTGGCATGCATATGGACTTTATGTGTCAGCCCAGAGGATAAGGTAGCTTTTATGATCCACTTGTTATATTGGGTTTTCACTTTTGCTTATTGCAGTTTTACCCCTTACTTGCCACCACCTACTTCCTGGATTTACTTTTATAACCTTATATACCACTTTCTCATTCTATCTAGAGATGGTCTATCCCCACCTAGTCATTATATTTTACTTTAATGTTTTTAATTCATTATACTGGTTTTGCTTTATGCATATCTAGTTAGCTACTACATAGTACCGTCTACTTACACTATCACGTTTTTTATCCTTTATAGATGTCTTCACGGTTACACCAATCACTTTTTATTTCACCATCCATGAGGTACCCCCTACCCTTTGGGACAGGTCCTCTGAGTGTCTTCCTCAACACCTATTTTGGGGATATAACACCTCAGTTCCTGGTACTGTTGAATTGCCCGGCCAGTTTGCAGCCCATTTCGCTACCAATTAGATTTGCAGTTGATTTGTAAGTCTTGGGACATGTTCTTAGTATGTCCTACACTAGTCTATACTGTCTTTACCTTCTTCCCCCCTTATATACACACCCTCCAGTTCATTTTAGACCCTGTACCAACAGTCTATATATTTTATTAATTTCAGATACACACTAAAATCAGCTCCTGAAGAGTGCAGAGTTGCACGAAACGTGTCAAGCTATTTTGATGCTATTATGTACTACATGGGATCATTATATGATTTTTAAATGTATTATGCTGCAACAATCATGATATGATTATGGCTATCATGTGATGTATGGATTAATCTGCCTGACTTTTTGTATACTATTACCAAGTACTGTAATGTTTTTATGCTATAATGTATTATATGTATATATATATGAAATACATATCATTATGTATTACTGTCCTGTGTGCTGAGTAGAGAGATTCAGCTAGTACAGTTTTAATATGCATTCTACTGGTCAGACACCCATTGTCCGTTATCACTCTTTTAGGTGCATGTTTCATTTAAAGTCCCAACCTTCCTTTCAGCTTAAACATCATATGTCAAATTTGCAAAATACCATTTATCCTGTAACCTTTTATGTTCATACAATAACCTTTATTGTGAAAACTATATATAGAAATAGACCTCTAATGCCACGTACACACAATCAGAAATTCCGACAAGAAAAGTTTGATGTGAGCTTTTGGTCGGAAATTCCGACCATGTGTAGTCAAACATTTTCTGTCCAAAATTTAAGAGCTGGTTCACAATTTTTCTGACAGTAAAAGTTCCTGTTGGATATTCTGATCGTCTGTATGCAATTCCGATGCACAAAAAAACATGCATGCTCGGAATAAAATCAATGCATGCTCGGAATCATTGAAGTTCATTTTTCTCGGCTCGTTGTAGTGTTGTACGTCAGGGCGTTCTTGACGGTTGGAAGTTTAGACAACATTTGTGGGACGGTGTGTGTGCAACACAAGTTTGAGCAAAATTCTGTCAGGAAAAAAAAAACATGGTCTTGTCAGAATTTCCAATCGTGTGTACGCGGCATTAGAGTATATATAAACCCTAACAATGAATGTCTCTTTTTGGTTTCTTTTGGTCTTTAAAATATACATGTGAAGGTGTTTTGTTATATCTGTTAAATAAGTGCAAAAAAATAACTATTGTTCAAATCAGAAATTTGGTGTGCGGCTGCCTGTGCTGGCTTTTATCAGCTACATTGTTCTCAGCAGATTTAGATACATTTTAAGTTGCTAATGAATATGTAAATATGCACCTACATATCCTCTACAGCATAGGTGTCAAACACAAGGACTGCGGGCCGAATCCGGCCCTCCAGGCCATTTCATGTGGCCCTCACACTTCCAGCCCTCCTCTGGTTCTCCTACAGACCCCTACTTTCTGCTTTTAAGCAATGCATCCAGCTTCTTTCCAGCAGCAGCATAAGGAAAGGGGAGTGCACTGTGATGTAATGGAGAGTGGGGGACTCAACTTCTGATGGTGGGGTGGCTCTTGACATCTAATGTAAGGGGAGGGGATGCGCTGGACACCCAATCTTACAGATTCAACCAGGCTTATTGAGGGCAATCGTAATGCTGATGCGGCCCATGATGAAATTGAGTTTGACACCTCTGCTCTACAGTATATAGGCAGTATTCACATACACTGTCACAATATGAACTTAAATATGTATTTAAATTCACAAATCCTCAGGCTGTAGATATCCATATAGGAGATGAGGCATGTCTGTTATGTATTATGTCCCTGTAGCTAATCCTAAAGTTCCAAGCATTGAAAGAACTATATAATCTTACATTACTGTGGAATATTAATTTTGTATTCTATACATCCTTACTGAGATTGATGTAAAAACAAACATACCCAGCGAATATCACCCTCAATCTTCAGCACAAATCATGTCACTAAAAGTAGAACAAATAACTTAATCATTGGAAATTCATGCTTAGTGTGCATTCTGTGAGATGTGCACATCACTTTGCCAAGCTATTTGTTTGATCTTTCTTATCAATTAGTACTGTTAGTAATGAGTTTGAAGTTTGTAGAGAAGTTGCTAGAAGCAGTACAAAATTGACATATATTAATATTGTTTTTTCAAAGGCCAAGGGCCATTTTTTTTCTGACTTGAAAATTATGAAAAAAAAAAAAGTACTATTTTTTCAAATTTCACTTATTTCGAATGGACAACAACCTTGTATTTTCAAATACATTCCATATATTCTGTATAGTACCATACAAAGGAAATAATTAAATGTTTACTTGAAACAATTTGAATTTATTTATAAAATGTACTATTTTTATTAAATGTTTTAGGTCTTTTTTTTTTTTTTAAACAATAGATTTTTATTGAGATATTGCCATGTTATACAGAGATAGAACATTGCATATTACAATTGGATCGTTGCAAAATCACAAGGCAATAAGAAGAGAACATCATGCAGTGAAACAACGTATAGCTCTCGTATATGAGCTACATATTCCTTTATGGGACAACCTCCATTTGAGGTTAGGCCTGTCACCCCTTCCGGGTACAAACTGTGAGCAGGCTAAGCGCAAATGTAATAGTATGCAGCTTGTCCAGGACCTTGACGAGGGTCCATGGTGCTATTCCGTTCTGTAATCATTCTCTATATACCGCGGGGTTCAATTGAGAACAGTAACAAACTATAAAACAGGTCAACAGTGACCATCATCATTAATCTAACATTGGTAACCAAGGTCATACCTATTTCCAGGTCCTACCACTAGGTGACAGAATAATCACAATTTTTCAAGATCAGAAGTGTATGAGTCACAAGTGCGAGGGGGCATATGGAGAATTCTTCCATATTTCCCAGTGTTTATGGAAGTTGGGAGATCTCCTTTCTGTGTATGCAAGTATTCTTTCCATGGTGTACTGTGAGTTCACTCTGGAGATCACTTCAGCAATACTCGGTGCTTGTTGGGAGCGCCATTCTTTCGCTATTGAAATACGAGCTGCAAATAATATATGCACAACCACTTTTCTCGCAAGCGGTGGAAAATTCTCAATACCCAGGCTCAATAGCGTGAATGCAGGGGTAAGCGTGTAGTTTACTGCCGTAACTTTCACAATAATCGAGTGCACTTTCTTCCAGAATCCCTGAATGACAGTACAGTTCCAGAAGACATGGATCAAGCTCCCTGTCGCCTGGCAGTCCCTCCAGCACAAGGGTGTAATAGAACTGGACATTTTATGTAACCTAGCAGGAGTTAAATACCATCTATGCAACAGTTTTTGTGCATTATCCCAGTGGTCCACACAGGCCGAAGATTTCCCATTGTATTTAATAGCTTCGTGCCACTGGTGCAATGGAAATTCTAATTGAAGGTCTCGTTCCCATTTTAACATGGTAGGGCTTTTATTTTGAATATATAGGGGAGAAGCAAATTTATAGAATAGGGATATCCCCTTCCTTTTCTTGGAAGGTGTATTCCGTAGAAAGTCCCAAAGGATCTGCGGGAGTTCAACGGGCCTTCCTTCGTTGACTTTAGAGTAGTGTCGCATTTGAAATATCCTGTATCTATCCATAGCATTTTGCTGATCCTGAGAGGGCGTAGTGTAGTGCGCCCCCGCCTGTTTCCATGTTTTAACCGCAAAGTTCGGAATGAGGTATTCGTATGCCGCTAATGGGATATGTAGCTTTTGGACAGGGACGTCAGTAAAACGTATGTTTGTGAGAGCAGACCATGCGTTAACAGTAGCTTGGATGGTCGGGTACGGTGGGGTACTCGGATTGTGGTGTAAGCTAGCAGCTATTGCCAGTGCAGGAAGGTCGTGGCCAGGCGTGACCGCATGCTCAATTATTGACCATCTGTTGTCAGTTTGGCAGGAGAACCAGTAGCGCATCTGGTCCAAGATTGCCGCTCTGTAATACCATTGGGCGTCAGGCAGCCCAACCCCCCCCAAGGATTTGGGTTTGTAGAGCTGTGCTAACGCAACTCTAGGCTTCTTGTTGCCCCAGATAAATTTCCGCAGGAAGGTTTCTAGTTGTGTAAAAAACTTCTGAGGAATTGGGATGGGCAGTGTTCTAAAATAGTACAATAGTTTAGGGAAGACTTGCATTTGGTATGCAGCTATCCTGCCTAGCCACGAAAGGTGCAGAGCTCCTATTTGGGTAAGTTCCGCCTCCACTGTAGAAAGTAGGGGGGGGAAGTTGCTGGCAAAAATTTTATTTGAAGAGGCCGTTAGTTGGATACCCAGGTAAGTAATTGAGGGGGGGTCCCAATTGCAAGGGAAGATGTTTTGAAGGCGAATTTTCTCAGCCTTAGTCAGGTTCAGAGTTAGGGCATGACATTTGAGTGCATTAACTTTATAAAAGGAGACTTGACCAAAGTTATATAATAGCGACTGGACTATAGGTAGGGACTTAACTGGGTTGGATATAGTGAGTATTATATCATCGGCAAACAGCCCTATCTTGTGACTTTCAGAACCAGTGTCTATACCTGTTATTTTATCGCTAGATCTAATGTATTCCGCTAATGGTTCTATCACCAGGGAGAATATGATAGGGGATAGTGGGCAACCCTGACGTGTGCCGTTAGAAAGAGTAAAGGGGTCAGACAATAGGTTGGAAGAATAGACCCTGGCTGTAGGGTTAGTATACAGTGACATGATAGCTGAGTGTATCAGTCCCGATATACCAAATTTATGCAAGGTCCTCGACAGGTATCCCCAATGGACCCTATCGAAGGCCTTTTCGGCATCAAGGGCCAGGAATGCACTAGGGATTTGCGTGGCCTCCGCCAGTCGTAGGAGATCTAACATTCTCCTAGTTCCGTCCGGAGCCTGCCGTCCCTTTACGAAGCCAACTTGATCCAACCCAATAAGGGAGGGAGTGATATCCATTAGCCTATTTGCAAGAATTTTAGCATAGATTTTCAAATCAGAATTTAATAATGATATGGGTCTGAAATTTTGCGGGGTCGTTGGGGCCTTGCCGGGTTTTGGCAGCGTGACTATCACTGCTTGGAGCATTTCTGTAGGGAATGCTCCTGAGGAGGCTGCTATATTATAAACCTCCACTAGGTGGGGGGCGAGTACTGTGGAGAATGCCTTGTAGTATTCGGCGGAAAATCCGTCTGCACCTGGGGATTTGTGCATGGGCAGTGATTCAATAACATCTACCACCTCCCTTTGTGTTATAGGTGAGTTTAGTTTCTGCAGTGTGGGGCTATCCACAGAGGGTAGGTGCACCCCCTGCAGGAAGCCGTCTATTTCCCCGTCCGTCGGTTGGTGAGTGGTCGTGTCTGTTTTCAGGTTGTATAATGCTTCGTAGTAGTCCTTAAAGACATTGGCAATATCTTTTGGGTTGTAGTATGTTGCGTCAGTGGTATGATGTTTGATATGCGTAAGGTTGGAGCGGGCCTGTCGTTTTTTGAGTTGGGAGGCCAGCAACTTTCCTGCCTTGTTATTCTGCGAGTAATAGGTAACTTTTAGTCTCTTAAAGAAGGTGTCGTAATCCGCCCTGAGTACCTGCCGTAATTCCTCGCGGCAGGCATTCAGACGCTGAAGGATGCCATTGGACCTAGTTTTGGGGTTTTTGTGTAAGGCTTCCAAATCCGTTATGGATTCCTGCAGATGGGCCATACGTTGCTGCTTCTTTTTCTTTTCTCTAGAGGCGACCTGTATGAGGGCGCCCCTAGCGAACGCTTTGTGTGCACACCATGTTGTCATAGGGGAGCATTCGCCATTGTCATTAATAAGGAAAAATTCTTTCAGTTTATCGCTCATTTCATCCCTGATGTTGGGGTGTGACAGTAGAAATGTATTGTTACGCCATAGTGGCCTATGGGACATGTTGCTGGCATCCTCAACCTCTATAGCCACGGGCGCATGGTCTGACCACGTGATGCTGTGGATGTCAGCTGTCCGAACCTTTTGCAAAGTATGAATATCAGTCAGAAAGAAATCAATTCTGGAATAGCTGTTATGTACGGTGGAGTAGAAGGTGTAATCCCTCTCGGTGGACCTCAGGCAACGCCACGGATCAAATAATCCCTCCTCATGGCACAGTGATCCCAGGGAAGGCCTCCGCCTGAGCGCCACCGAAGAGACATCCAGCTCCTCATTCATAATCATATTAAAGTCACCGCATATTATTAGACCACCTTTCCGCATTTGTTTTGCTTTCTTAATAACTTTTCTAATAAATGACAGAGGTCTTACATTGGGTGCGTATACGTTTACCAGCGTATAGATGGTATGGTCAATTTCTGCAACCAGTATGAGGTAGCGTCCATGAATGTCAGCATAGACCTGTAATAAAGAGAAGGTTAGCGTATCCCTACATGCTATCAAGACCCCATTCTTTTTGGAGCCATCCATGGCAGTAAAAATGTGCGGAAATTTGGCATGTGTACATTTCGGGGGGTTCATACTAGAAAAATGAGTCTCCTGTACACATAATACATCACATTTAGCGTCTAAGGCTGATTTCCATAGAGTCCTGCGTTTAAATGGGCTATTTAATCCCCGCACGTTATGTGACATTACTTTAAGTGTCATTGTTCAGATAAATTGAGCTGCAGCGCCATCTAGCGGTAGGATTGAATATTGACCAGGATAGTCTTGGTATGTTGAGAATGCATAGAACTAAACTAAACAGTAAGAAACAGAAAAGAACAAGTGTCCTTGTGGCTTTCGAGCCAAACAAATTGCCGTAGCAAACAGGCCGCTGGTTGTGCGGCAAATACGTTACGGAAGGCATCCCGTAACCAAAATGGGGAAGAGTAACAAGAACAAAAAAAAATAAAAAATCAAGAATAAAATTAAACAGCCGAGCACCGGGTGCCATACAGGCGGTGGAAGATGACATCAAGGACACCAGGATCAAGCATGGCTGATAAGAAATGCGAAACAAAAAAAAAAAGAAAATGAAGAACAAAGCGGTAGTTATGCCAGTTTCTGGTGATCATAGTAAGGTAGACTTCATAAGAACGTATCAGACATTCTGGTAGACTTGCAGGTAGTAGTTACTTATTCCTCCTGTTCTGCCGCTGGGAAGTGCGATTCTGGAGAGAAGGATCAGGTTCCGCAGGCATACCTTCAGCAGGGATCAGACGCCATTTTCGGAGGAGGCCGAGACCTTTGTCCAGCGACGTGATCGAATGTGACTCATTGTTCATGTCCACCATTAGTTTAGCCGGGAAGCCCCATTTGTAGAGAATCTTGTGGTTCCTTAGAATCTTGGTGATGGGGACCAAGTTGTGTCTTGCAGCCAGTGTAGCTTGTGACAGGTCAGCATAGAGTGCGATTCCGGCAAATGGATCAGGAAGTGCAGGGTGTTGCCTGGCATAGCGCATAAGCTGGTCCTTAACGTGATAGAAGTGGATCCTCGCAATCACATCCCTAGGGACTTGGTCAGGCAGGAAAGATGGCTTGGGCAGCCTGTGGGCCCTATCTATCACAATGTCGGCAGGGCTCAGATTGGGGATAGCTGCCATCATCAGTTTTTGCAGATACGGCGTAAGCTCTGCCGGTTTGACATTTTCAGGGACCCCGCGGAATTTAATATTATTCCTTCTTGCCCTGTCCTCTAAGTCCGCCATTTTGAGGCGCATAGATTTAAGCTCCTCTTCCACCTCAAAGTGAGCATCTACCAGCTCATTATGTGCCATAGTGAATTCCTCCATTTTCTCCTCCACATAAGCCACTCTATTGCTAACTGCAGATACTGCCTTGTTGGTGGACTGCATAAATGCTGCCATGTCACACTGTAGGGCCCCCCTTAAAGTTTGCAGCATCTCCTTCATTGTTGTATCAATCATGGGCTGCCCTGACGTGGGGAATGCATCAAGCTGCTGGGCATATGAGGAAGATTCCTCCATTTCCTCCCCTGCAGTGTCAGCGCTGTCTTGGGTCCCTGAATTCTCCCCAACTCTCCGTTTCTGCTTGACTGGGCTGCTAAAGGGGGAGGCTGGTGCTGGGTGGCCATGGATATTTGACTCACCCGAGGATAGCAGAGGATTCGATGCGGCAGCGTGTGTAGGATCCGGAGCGCGGCTCCCCGCGCCGGCGCCATCTTGGATTTCTCGGCTCCCGGCTGGAGGGAAGAAATCTGTGAGTTTTCGGGGTCCTTCCCGTTCCTTTCTTTTGGACATTGTGTCCACAGTGTGCCCCCACTTCTGCTGTACTTTATAGGTGCTTTAGTGGTGTCCTGATGTGCTGTGAGCCGCGTTGTGTGACCCGGTGTGTCAGAGCTCTCTCAGCACACGTCCATGAGCTCTGGCTGCCGGCTCCGCCCCCCAATGTTTTAGGTCTTTAATATAGCTAAGTGGTAGAAGTCTAATTAACTCTGTTTATTATGGAAACTATCCACTTCCACTAAGGTACAAGTAAATACGATATTTTAGAATCACCTTTCGCTGCATTTTTAGCTGCAAGTCTTTTGGGTAGGTCTCTACTAGCTTTCTGTCAGGGTTTGGCTCAGCTTTTCCTTTTCTGAGCTGGCCGCTCAGCTGTCGGCTAATTGCCAGCTCCTATCTCTCCACAGTGACTCACCTGTTGATGTTCCTGCTTGTAAGTTCTGCCTATTTAAGCCTTTCAGCTCAGTTGCTCTCTGCCTTCGTCTTGGTCAACATCACAGAGACTATCTCCTGCGTTCCTTCTGGTTTCATATCCTGCTTGCTGTTCTACTAAATTTATCTCTGGCTCTCTCTGACATTTGGCTTGGCTGACTATCTGATCCAGTTTCTGAACTCTGGCTATGTTTTCACTACGGTTTGTGATTTAACTGTACTTCTGTCTCGGTCTGTTTCATGGTTTCTGACAGCAGACGAAGGCCATGAATTCAGAAGATGCAGTCAATCCACTTGTTGCCAATTATTTTTCCAGATTGGATGATCAGGATCACTGCTTGGATCGGCATTACAAATGCTCCCGAGTCGCACGGCTCACCTGGAATCTCTCCTTGTGGCTGCTCCGGTACAACCTGTGTTGCAGGTCATCCCTACTGCTGCTCCAGTCTCTGTTCACCCGCCTTGAGTATTACCTCTATAAGGAGATATGTCTGGTTCTGCTCCACTTCCCCAGCAATTTATGGGCAATGCAGTCAATGTAGAGGGTTTCTCAACCAGGTTGAGATATAGGGAAGGGGATATCACCGCTCTAGGTCAAACAAAGGTGAAAACCTCTCATCCAGTTTAGAAGCCCAGGTGCTGGCAATGCATGTAGCAATTGACTAAGCACTATAAAAGAAAAGGGGATACGGCGCTTAGTGATTAAGGAGCTGGGATCAAGTATTGCAGATCGAGCTCAAAATAAACATGAACAAACATCAATAGTGAATGTGATGGATAACCAAAGAAAAAACACTCAAGTGATACATGAACAGCCTAAGTGTGTTGAAAATAAATATGGTGAAAAAAGTCCTTAAACAAAGTCCAATCAATTAGGAGAAGAAGAATTCCCAAAAGGAAAAGTCCAATTAGTCATCCATGTGTGTGGGGTGAAAGTAGAATGAAACCGATCCACCGTAGAAAAACACCCGAGTGTGGTAATATAGTCTCCTTACCATGTGTTTTGACCCCTGTGTGGGTCACTCTGTGCACGGGGGTTTAAGGTCTCCCTCCTGACCCTCTGTACTGTCACTGTGGTATTCTCAATAATGTCGCGATGTTACCCGGAACATAAAAGAAAAATGGGACCATAGCGTGATACCAGAGAATGATTTATTTAAAAGAAATAAAAGCTAATGCACTCACATTTGAGATGTGGTATGACCAGCGGTGTATCAAATTGTAATGAAGCCGGCGGCCGATCGTCTCTCTCCTGCTCGTTTTCGTTCTGGCTTCCTCGATAGGACCAGCGTGATGGCGTTAATGTGAAATGCGACAGGTCTTTTATCCGTTCTGCTCTGGCATGTATTTTTGATTTAATTTTTTGAATAAAAGGCAAAAAAAACTTTTTCGAGTGTGGCTGTCCAGAACTTCTTACTGTTTTATTGCAGGTTGAGATATACTTTGAGATGCTGCCCCAGGCGTTTACCGTGGACAGAAGCAAGGTAGGTTTAGTGATATCGTTGCTTTCTGAGAGAGCGTTGGCCTGGACAAAACCTCTATGGGAAACAAAAAACCTGTGGTCCTGAGTTACCCATAATTTGTGAATTCCTTCAAAAGGGTATTTGATGTTTCCGCATGCCCCGCCTCTGCTGCCAAGAGCCTCTTGTCCATTAAACAGCGTATGAGGACTGTTGCCGATTACGCCATTGAATTCCGTACTCTGGCACCAGAGGTTGCTTGGAACAATGAGGCCCTCGTTGCTGCTTTTTCTCATGGTCTCTCCGATAACATCAATTATAAGATAGCAGCCAGAGATATACCGTCTGAGCTGGAGAAATTGATCACATTTGCCATCCTCATTGACTCCAGACTCAGAGAAAGACTCTTTTAAGGAGAATTTTTCTCCAAGCTTTGCAGTCACACCCTTGCATCCCTCACCTCCCAGGCTTCCTGGTACCGAGTCAGTCAGTGAAGGTGAACCCATGCACTTGGGCTTCATGCGTCTCTCTGCGGATGAGCGAGCCCTTAGAAGGAGGGAGAGATTGTGCCTTTTTTTTGTGGCCAGGCTGGTCACTTTTTGAAGTCTTGTCCGACCCTGGTACCCTGGTCATTGGTTATCCTTGGTTACAGAGGCACAACCCTTCTTTGATTGTGCTAAGGTTCTGTCCTGGTCGCCACAATGCAGTAAGAGGTGCTTCCAGAAGGTAGCCAAGGTCCTGTGCACCTCTTCACTCTCCTCCCTGCCGGAGGAGTCACAATTGACCTTCAACCTGGTGCTATACCCTCTGCCGGAGGAGTCACAATTGACCTTCAACCTGGTGCTATACCCTCTCGTGGCCAGGGTTTACCCTTTGTCAGTCTTGGAGGATAAGGCCATCGAGGGGTATGTTGCAGACACACTTCCTCGAGGTTTCATCCGCAAATCCTCGTCTCCTGCTGGTGCTGGTTTCTTCTTTGATATTGATTATATTGATCTATTGATTATAGGGGTCTCAATCATTGCACGATTAAGAATGCCTATCCAATTCCATTGATTACAGAGTTATTTGACTGTCTCAAGGGAGCAAGTGATTTTACAAAGCTTGATTGAGAGGGGCATACAATCTCATGAGGATTAAAGAGGGTGACAAGTGAAAAACTGTGTTTAAAACCAGAACAGGTCATTAAGAGTATCTCGTAATGCCTTTTGGCCTTTGTAACGCTCCATTTTCCAAGAGTTTACTAACGATGTCCTCTGAGATTTGTTGCAGTTACGAGTGGTGGTTTATCTCGATGATATCTTCATATTTTCCAAGTCCCTGGAGAGCCACCACACAAATGTCTGTCATGTGCTTCAGAAACTAAGAGAGAACAATCTCTATTGTAAATTGGAGAAGTTCAAATTTTATCGTGAACAGGCTAAATTTCTGGGTTATGTCATTTCCAATGCTGGTTTTTCGATAGACCCAGAGAAACTTTCAGCAGGCCTACAGTGGCCTCGACCCATGGGTTTACGTCCTGTTCAACGTTCTCTTGTCTTTGCCAACTATTATCGTAAGTTTATTTGTAACTTCTGGTCTCTTGTCAAGCCCCTGACTGATATGACCAGAAAGGAGGGTAACCCACAGAGTTGGTCTCCGGAGTCCATTAATGCCTTTAAGTGTCTCAAGGCTGCCTTTGTTTCTGCTCCTGTGTTGGCACATCCTGATCCTATGTTGCCTTTTATCCTTGAAGTTGATGCTTCCGAGACTGGAGTTGGTGCCCTTCTGTCTTAACATCCTAGCTATGAGAGCACTATGCATCCGTGTGGCTACTTTTCCAAAAAAAAGTCACCTGTGGAATGCAATTAGGAGATTAGCAATAGAGAGCCGTTGGTGATCATTTTAGCCCTGAAAGAATGGAGATATCTCCTTGAGGGTACCACTGTGTCGGTTCTCATTTTTACTGACCATAAGAATCTCACATTCTTGTCTGAGGCTAAACGCCTCTCTCCTAGAAAGGCACGATGGGCTCTTTTATTGTCAAGTTTTAATTACTTAATTCATTACATAATACTTTATTATATGATGTACACGGTGGGTGGATAAATATATGGACACTAAGGGCCAGATTCAGGAACAGTTAGGCTGGAGTATCAGTGATCCGCCAGCCTAACTGTCACTTTGAGCCGGCGTTTTTGTTTTCTGTAACCAGAAAACAAGAAACGCCGGGTTGAAGCTCCGATGCGATCAGCGTAACTGAGTTTCGCCATCGCATCGTTACTTCAACTTAAAAATGGCGCCGGGGGCGTTCCCGCCGATTTCCGCTCAAAAAATATGTTAATGAGCTGAAATCGGCAATTCACGAGCGAATTCCGGCGCGACGCAATGACGGTACGACGTTTCCGGAAGCGATACGCGGCGCGAAGATATACCTACATGGGGTTGGAGTACCCTATGTTAGGTATAGGCGTCGTCATCGCGCCGGGAAAAAAAAAAAGTCGCTTGCGTAAAAAGATCATGAATGGGAATGTGACGTCATTGACGTGCATTCACAGAATTTGGAGCATGCGCACGGGGATTCTTTGACACTCGACGCATGCGCAGTACGTTCGCGGCGGGATCGCGCTTAGTTTAAATACTACACGCCCCGTACCCGCCCAATTTGAATTCCGCCGGCTCATTTTCGTTACGCTGCCGCAACTTTAGGAGCAAGTGCTTCGTGAATGACAGCACTTGCTGCTAAAATTTCGGCAGAGTAACGTAAATGAGAAGCGTTACTCTGGAGCAAAGATGCTCCCATCTACCTGAATCTGGCCCTAAAAGAGTATTGTATGATCTGAATGGAGATGCCAGGCAGATCACAATAACTCCCACATAACAAGGACATACATGACAAAAAACATGTAACAATAAACAATGTCTGGACGGCAGGTAATTTGGGGAGGGTCCGCTCACAACGGGAAATCCCATAAAGGCACAGTAATGCTGTATGAAGTGTGAGACCCACACCTAAATCCCCCTGGAGGCTCGAGCCACAAAGCAGAAGGAGAATGAACGGGAACAAATTGCTTTACTGGATCTTTCAATTGGTGTAAAGGATTTTGCCCTGACAACTAAAACATATCGCAAGGAGACGGCGGCTAACACCCTCCTTAGAGCAGATAGCCACCACCCAAAATGGCTAAAAGATGGGATACCCATAAGGCAGTTTCTTTGTATCAAGAGAAAGACTATAAATGTGAAAGTGATGCCCTGTACCTTAGATTTAGGAAAAGGGGTTATTCCCATAAGCAGCTTAGGAGGGCCAAATGTAAAGCGGCAACGCGTGACCGCAAGGACCTCCTGATTAGTACTCCCAAACAGAATGCCTCAGAACCAGGCCCTGTGAGAATACAGTGAGAAGGATTTTAAACAAACACTGGGATGTACTGACTAATACTGCAGGAATAGCAAAAATAGTTGGACCTACTCCCCTGATGGTGGCAAAAAGAGCCAAGAATCTGGGTGACATGTCGATACACTCAGAATTCACGAGAACAACAGAAACTACATGGCTGTCGGACTACCCAATAAGTAAGGGCATGTTTCCATGTGGGCATTGTCAGGTATGCCCCTATGTGGATAGGACATCTATTTTTTATGATTCCAAAAATGAACAAAGTTACCAAATTAGAGATCTTATAAACTGTGCCACCTCTAGACTCATCCACATGTTAACTTACCCATGTAAAAAGATCTACATTGGTAAGACGAAACGTCAACTAAGGCCGCGTACACACGATAGGTTAACCAGAGGACAATGGTCTGATAGACCGTTTTCATCGGTCAAAACCGATCGTGTGTGGCCCCATAGGTTATTTAACCTTCGGTTAAAAAAAAAAGCCAACTTGCTTTAAAATTTAACCGATGGACGCCTAACCGAGTATGCAAAACCATCGATCGGTTTTGACCTAACGGTTAAAAACCTGCACATGCTCAGAATCAAGTCCACGCATGCTTGGAAGCACTAAACTCAATTTTTTTCAGCACGTCATTGCGTTTTACGTCACCGCATTCTGATACAATCGTTTTTTTAACTGATGGTGTGTAGGCACATCAGACCATCAGTCAGCTTCACCGGTTAACCGATTAGAACGGTCCTTCAGACCGTTCTCATCGGATGGACTTATCGTGTGTACGAGGCTTTAGGGTTACGGCTGGGGGAACATGAGGGAAATCAAAGAGAAAAACCCCTAGCTAGACATTTCACCCTCTTTCATGGTGGTAATTTAGCCGGCATGAAAGTAAAACGTATCTATTCATTAAATTCCCCCTTGATCAGATATTGCTCCAGAAGAGAATGTGGATTTATCGTTTTGGTTAGCTCGTGCCTATGGGCTTGAATAACGAGCTGAACCTAGAGGCATTCCTTAGAACTTGATGGATGCCACATTTTTTCCGATAAAATGTACCATACACACACACACACACACATATATATATATATATATATATATATATTCTATTTTTTTTTTTGGTACTATTAGAGGATATATTCCTCCCTTTTTCCTTTAAGTATGTTCCTCATTATGTATTGTGTATTTTTTTTATCTGTGATTATGTTATGTGTAGTCCATGCTTTTTGTCCTCATGTTTGATTCAACCTTTGTGCCATTTACTTATCCCTAACTATTAATTCAGTTAATAGAAATTATTGTACATCTGTTGCCAATTTGCCCCAGTGAATAAATATATTATCCCCCCTTAATATTCCATTAGTTTAATTTGATTATATAATTACTTGAATTATTTTTATGTTACCGGAAGATCTGCCCAATGAATGAACATCTATACAGGGCCAGATTCAGAAAGAATGTACGCCGGCGTATCACCTGATACGCCGCCGTAATTTTAAATGTGCACCGTCGCATCTTTACGCCGATTCAGAAAGCAAGATACGCCGAAAAACATGGCTTCAGCCGTCCGACGTAACTTGCCTACTCCGTCGTATCGTGGGCGCATAGTTACGCTGGACGCATTTGGCATTCCCATTAAATATATGCAAATTAGTTACTGTAGATACGCCCATTCACGAACGTAGTTGCCCCCGGCGTATTGATATACGTCGTTTACGTAAGGCGTTCAACCGGCGTAAAGTTACCCCTGCTATATGAGGCAAAGGCAATGTTAAGTATGGACGTCGTTACAGCGTCGAATTGTACGTTGTTTACGTAAGTCGTACTTGAATAGGGCTGTGCGTAAGTTACGTTCACATCGTAGGCAGTGTTCGACGTATCTCTAGCCGACGTGATTTTGGAGCATGTGCACTGGGCTACGTCCACGGACGGCACATGCGCCGTGCGTTCGGACCCTCATTTGCATAGGGTCACAGCTCATTGTAATACAACACGCCCACTACAAGCCTACTTTGAATTAGGTGCACTTACGCCGGCCCATTTACACTACGCTGCTGTAACTTAGGGCGCAAGTTCTTTCTGAAGACGGTACCTGCCTTTCTAAGTTACGGCGGCGTAGTGTATACGAGATACGCTACGCCCGCCGAAACTTAGGTCATTCTTTTTGAATCTGGCCCACAGCGTTTTCCTTTTCTCTAATTACACTGCAAAAGGGTGGATCATGACAAGTGAAGGACATCATAAAAAAGGAACTAGTTGCGAAACTAGCTGACATAATTTTCACCCACACACCACGCTACGGTTCGGCTTCACTCCCCCACAGTGACAGTGAGCGCATGAGGGAGGAACGATCGCGTACCCAGTGACGGAGAGACAGACTTAAAAAGTTTGCCCATCAGGTGTCCTCGGACTTGGGATCCCCACTTTGGCGGTGTGCGATGTCATCTTTGCACTACTCTTGGTAACACTTCAGCTACAGCACCTTTCCAGGCACGGCTGTGTTGTGGATCTCCCCTGTCACACTCAACCAGGAGATACCAGTCAGCCCTATCAGAGTTTATAGATACCATTGGAGTGGTAATGTATCGACTCATATTGTTGTGACACAATGTTTTGATAACAGCACACACATGCTTGATGAGAACTATTAGGACACATATACCTGTAGTACCGGGCATTTTCACCCTGGTGGTCTAAGCATATAGTGGACCATTGTAGGATACTATTTGATGGACTGTGTTCCCCGCAACTCCCCATCTTTAAATTTCCACCACATATAACTAGTCACCCCATCCGGTCTTCTGCTTCTGTGGCTCGAGCCTCCAGGGGGATTTTGGATGTGGGTCTTACACTTCATACAGCATTGCTGTACCTTTATGGGATTTCCCGTTGTGAGCGGACCCTCCCCAAATTACCTGGCGTCCAGACATTGTTTATTGTTACATGTTTTTTGTCATGTATGTCCTTGTTATGTGTAAGTTATTGTGATCTGCCTGGCATCTCCATTCAGATCATACAATACTCTTTTAGTGTCCATATATTTATTCACCCACTGTGTATATCATATAATAAAGTATTATACTTTTTGATACATTACCAATTTTTTTGGTGTTCCTTTAGCCTCCTCCTTTTTTCAATCACTCTGGATTGAAATACTTTGTTTATGCAGTTAGGGGCTGAACAGCAATTGGTACTAAACATATTTTCATGGTACATTATTAGCCTTGTTCGCTCCCTTTTTTAATCATTGTCTCATTCTTAACCGGTACTAAGAATGTAAGGGCTGACCCTTTGTCGTGACAATTTTCCTCCACTTCCAAAATGAAGTGAGTTCTGGTTCCTGTGATTCCTCCTGATCCTATTCTGCCTACAGTTCACACCAGTCTCATGTCTTCTAAACAAATGATTGATATTTTCGAATACAGGGCATCAAAGTCAGTCAATACAGACAGAATACAGACCATATCAAAAATGTAACCATCTCAGAAATCCACACACAGTGGGACATAGCACTCATCAAAACCTACATCAAGTTGAGTATGGTGCCAAGGAGCTTACGGTGGGAGGTTTTCAACCAGAAGGGAGAATTGGAGTTGGAAAGTTGTTTCCGGTACTCCAATGAGGCCGGAGTCAACTTTCTACGGTTTTTGGTGGTGAGGAAACAGAGCAAGCTCACTAGGTTAAATGAGGAGATAAAAGTCCTTTAAGATAACCTCATTTTGTTAAAAGTTTTGGACAAAGAGGAGAAGGAACAGAAAAGTAAAAAGAGGAAGAAATACAATAGAGATTATGGAGACTATCAGGCCAACAGTGTCTTTGCATGGCAAAAAAATAATATCAAGAGAGGAATTCGGTAAACAGGATTCAAAGATGGAAGCCATCACACAGGGGGAGAATGTCTCCACAGGAACATCCAGTAAAATACAGCATTTACCTAAAAGGGGGGCCACTCAGAAAACCCCTAAAAAAATCCTATTAATAATAAACCTGGAAAGAAAGGTAGACGTGTGTCCTACCAATCACCACAGAGACCATTCGCACCTATGAGAGGAGGGTACCATGTGAGGAATACAGGGGGTAACCACCAGTATGGACCTGGTACAAATAGTGATCACAATTATGGTTCACAATCCAACTATAACCAACATTTTGTATATAGGGAACCTCCTAGCTACAAAAGGGGTCCAGAGAGAGGCCCATCTAACGATCCAGGTTATGATAGACCTGGTGGTCAGGGCCCATACTATGAAGAATGGAGGATCATGACAAGAATAGGGAAGATTGGGAATATGGAGATGGAGTTGACACTCATAACTGTTTTTTCCCTTTAAGAGACAGAGATGGCACTATCCATTCAGGCCACGTTAAATCTGATCATCGGGACCAGGAATACACCTGGTGCGCTGGGGATCATTCTAGTGGATCGAAATAAATAAATCCTGAACAACATCATTGGGGTTTTCCCAGACCCAATCAGGGCCTAAAAAGGCCCATAGAAAACAAAGAGGAACAAGGAGGGCGGAATTAGCCAGAGACCCGGATGGACGTGCTTTAGCAGAGCTCCGGATCCAGCGGCACTCGATCGGCTCACAGCGGCTCTTCCAGGTGACATCTGGCGGCACAAATTTGGCGATCTTGCTCCACAGCACCCGCAGAGCAGATCGCCACCATGACCAGGCGCAAGAAGGATGGGAAAAGGCCCACAAAACTCAGAGTTTTTCCTCATGGAGGCCAGACAAGATGGCGGCAGTCTGTCTTCCACACCGCTGATCAGCTCTCTTCACAGAAGGGGAAAACTACCAAAAGGAGTAGCCCCCCTAAAAGCCTACACTCCCCACCTGCTACCCCTTTCATCTGGGAGCCCGGAGAAGACGAGACTCAGGGCGGATGCCACGGATGCAGGCCATGAGGTGAGCTCTTTAATTGAATCTGGGGATGACACCAGGGAGATGCCTGACTCAATAGATATTTTCCCTACTGCTGACAAACCTGTCCTGGACACTGTCCTAAAAGAAATGCTAGTTTCACTCAGGAGTTCCCTTCATTCTGACATGGTATCCTGTGTACACAAATTCAGTGCTGACTTAAGACATGTTGCAGACAGGGTATCTCGTATTGAAGATAAGATGGGGAAATATGCGGTTACAATGATTTGGTTGATGCCAATGAGAATATGGAAGAGGACATTGAAGCACTTAAATCCAAAATGGCAGAAAAGATCAGGGGGATCCCTGAGTTGGTTAAGCCACAGGAATTGCGCGGTTATGTTGCACAACTGTTCGCTGCCGCCATGACAGACCTGTCCGAATTGGATTTTACAGTGGATAGGATCCATAGACTCCCTAAACCCGCATACCTTTTAGAAAACATACCGAGGGATGTATTTATCACACCAAAGAAAAGCTCATGGCACTGTCCAGGAGAGAGCAGATCCCAGCCCCTTATTCAAACCTGCAATTCTATGTGGATCTCTCGCAACATACACTTCAGAAAAGTAGAAATCTGAACACCATTACAAAGGCCCTTAGGAACCATAACCTGACCTACAAGTGGGGTTTCCCAAATAAATTGATAGTTACAAAGGAAGAGAAGGACTATGTCATGGATTCCCTTGCCAAGGGCTTAGCTTTATTGAAAGCATGGGGGATAGTTCCTGACCCTCCAACTCAGCTACACCAAGGCCACAACAGCAGAAACCTGGAATCAGAGTGGAGCATGGTCGACCGTAAAAACGCTCGTTCTCATAAATGACCTGGGAGAAGCCGGTACCTTACTTATTTACGGCCGCTGGAGAGATAAATTCTCCCTGCTCCGAACTTTCCTCATTACCCCACCTACCTTTTGAGTGGCAATGAGCCGCACCCAGTTAACATCTGTTCTTTGGAATTTAGGCTATGTTTTGTTTGTTTCACTTTTTTTTTGGTCTAACCTTCTTTATGCCCTTCAAGTCGGATCCTTCAGTATCTCCGTGCACGCTTGGAACCATGGGACATCTCTTTTTTTTTTATTTTTTACTGCCTCTATAATCATTTATTTTTTGTTTTTTTATCACTGCTTTACATATGCATATATCCATAAGTCAGGTGTACAAACGGTTTGATTATCAGGTTACATACTTAAATATTAACATGACTAATGGCTATGCACCTGCAAGTTTAATGCCTAGTGCACTGTTGAGAAAATGTTGTGTTTGATATAGTCCCCCCCCCCTGTCTCCTCCTCCCCTCTCCCACCCCCCCACCTTCCCCTAACCCACCCTTGTGAGCATACAGACCTGGTGCCAGGTAGGTTTAATTGTGGTTGGTTGCCGCCTTTTCTTGTTGTTTAATGATTGACTCGGGTGAGAGCAGGCACATAGGGGCCTGCGTGTAGGCCCGCTCCATGTGCATTAGCTCTAGTGTCGGGGTACCTACCCTAATTCCTCGTCTGTTGACTGCCATCATCTCCATATTTTTTGGAACTTATCATGCTTCCCCTGAGTGATATAGTATACCTTTTCATTTGAGATTGTTTGTTTCATCGCTGCTAACCAGTTCTCTATAGATGGGGGCGCCTGAGCTTTCCATTTTTGAGCAATTACTTTGCGCGCCTGGAATAGGCATCTCAGTATGGGTTCGGGGGTACCTTGCGGTACTTTGGTATCGTCCATACAGCCCAAAAGGCAGATCCTAGCTGCTGGAGCAAGGGCAGAACTAAATTTCTCATTTATCCGTGTTATAATACCCTCCCAGTAACTATATAATTTTGGGCACTTCCAGACCATATGAAGAAGGTCTCCTTTGTCGTTGCATCTTGGGCACTCGTTATTGAGTCTCCATCCCAACTTAAACATTTTATGAGGGGTGTGATAGACCCTATATAATAAGAATAAGTGAGACAGTCTTTGGGCCGGGGCAATAGACGCCCAGACTCCTTGACGGAGGATTCTGTCCCACTGTTCTGGGGAGATTGTACCCAAATCATTCTCCCAGGCCACTTTGCACTTCCGCAGGCCTTCTCTACTTAATGCCCTCGCTCCCAGGCTGCCGTAGATTGTGGAAATTAAGCCCTTGGCTTGTGTTGCCTCAATAACAGAGGAGAGGGCTGGCATCTGTGTCCACTCAACTATTTTAGTGGCAAATTGTACTTGTATAGCGTGGAGAACCTGAAGATATTTAAAAAAATATTTATTTGGGATATTAAATTCCCTTACTAGGTCTTGGAATGACTTCATAACATTTCCCTTAAATATGTGTATTAAGCGGCCTATGCCTTTATTTACCCAGTCCCTCGGGACTTCTATGCTTAACATCTCCGGGAAATTGTTGTTATTCCAGAGGGGAGAAAATTTTGACGGGCCCACATACCCCAGGATTGTTTTGGTTATGTGCCATATTTTGATAATTAATTTTGTGATTGCGTGATTATAGCAGAAGTGATCTGCTTCTAGGGCTTCCACTAGTAAGTGATGTGGGTTTTCTAACAGTAGAAGACGATTATTACTTTCACTTCTTTCTACGGTTCCACATCCGAACAAGTGTTGCAGTTGTGCTGCCAGGAAGTATAGTTTTGGATGGGGAACCGCCATTCCCCCCTCCTTGACCGGCAGTTGTAAAGTTTGTAGACTTATCCTAGGTTGCCCTCCCTTCCAAATCAGATCTCTAAATAGTGAGTTTATCTTTTTAAACCACTTATGTCCTATCCATATTGGCGAGTTATGTAACAGATATAATAGTTGTGGCTGCCAGATCATTTTGATTAAGTTACAGCGTCCTGCAACGGACAAGGGCAGTCTTTTCCATAGCTCGCATTTGTTTTTCCACTTTAATAATAAAGGGTCTAGGTTTAAAGTAAGAAAGTGGGTGACATCTTTTGATATCCAAATCCCTAGATACTTGATCTTGGGGCTAATAGATATTTGGGAGAGGCTTGATAACAAGTGGGGGTCTACTGGGTCAACCGGTAGCAGGGCTGACTTCGACCAATTGATCGTGAGACCTGAGAACTGTCCAAATTCCTCCATTAGTTGCATTACTTTATCTAGCGAGCCTTCAACATCCCCAAGAAAAAAATAAGACATCATCTGCAAAAGGTGCAATTTTGTCTTCACTCTGGTGTCTTCTGAACCCCATTATGTCCGACCTCGCCCTGGCCATAATGGCCAATGGTTCCATTGCGAGGGCGAACAGAAGGGGGGACAGCGGACACCCCTGTCTCGTCCCCCGTTCCAGTTGAAAGGTCTCAGATAGCTCGCCATTGATTCTGACCTTGGCTCTTGGTCGGCCATATAACAGCTTAACCCAGTTTACATAGAGCGGGCCAAACACAAAGCTACTGAGTACTTTCCAAAGGTATGCCCACTCAAGGCTATCGAAAGCCTTGGCAGCATCGAGGGACAATATGGCTCTAGTCCCTATGATGTCTGTCGGGGTAAGTATATTTGAAAAGGTTCTCCTAATGTTAATACTAGTTGCCCTGCCTGGTATGAAGCCAGACTGGTCTGGATAAATGAGTTTAGTAATGCATCTATTTAATCTGGCTGCGAGAATTTTAGCTAAGATTTTTATATCTGATGATAATAGGGAGATTGGGCGATACGATGAGGGGTCCAGGTGGTCCTTTCCCTCCTTTTGAATAACAATAATAGTTGCTTCGTTCATCGAGTGGGGGAGCATTCCCTCTCTCATCGCTCCCTCGTAAGTCCTCAACAGCTCTGGGAGCAATTGCTCTCCGAACTTTTTATATATCTCAATAGGGAGCCCGTCCGGACCGGGCGATTTCTGGTTTGGCATATCACCTATTGCTTGTTGGAGTTCTTTTAGAGTGATTGGTGCGTCTAGCTCCTGCCTGTCATTGACGGACAGTGTAGGGACTTCTATTTTCTGAAAAAAAGATTCCATCCCACCATTCGCCGGTACCCTTTTGGACTTATATAGTTCTTTATAATATAGAAAGAATGTTTTTAAAATTTCCTGGCCGTCTGTTGTAATTTCGCCCGACGATGTCCTAATTACTGAGACATTTGATGGGGGAGAGTTAGTTCTACTCAAAAGAGCTAGCATATGTCCTACCTTCTCGCCCTCTCCAAACTGTTGTTGCCTTTGTAAAGTTCTCTTGTTCTCCGCTATTCTTAAAGTGTATGTTCTATATTCTTCTTGTTTTGCTAGCCATACTGCCCGCCTAGCTGGCGTTTGTTCCTCAATAAAGCTCAGTTCTGCTTGAGCGATCTCATTAGTCAGCCTAATCTCTTCCATCCTCCCTGTCTTTTTAACCCTAGCAACCTGTTGGATTAGCAGGCCCCTTGCAAAAGCTTTTAGAGAGTCCCAAACCACTCCCGTGGGTGCCATCCCCTGGTTTATAGTCATGAACTCTGCTAATTGGGACATCAGGGTCTGTGGTTCACCGATCAGCTCTAGCCAACCTGGTTTGATCTTCCATTCTTTAAAAGGAGACTTGAGCCCTGTCCTTAATATTAAGACCAGTGGGGAGTGGTCTGAGACCCCTCTAGGGCCGTAGCGTATCGCCTTGACCAGGGGCATAACCCTGTCACTACACAGGGCCATATCTATTCTAGATAACGTATCATGGGAACTGGAGTAGCATGAATATTGGCGATCCAGGGGGAAAGAAGTTCTCCAAACATCACTTAACCCAGCTTCCTGAATAAAGCCAATCAATCGACCCCCCTTTGGGCCAGACCCCGGTGGGAATCTGTCAATACTATTGTCGAGGACTTCATTATAATCACCAACCGCTATGATGGGAATCTCTGGAGCGTCGAGGGTGAATTTAATAAGACAATATAAGACATCTAACTTAAAGGGGGGGGAATATACAGATTAGCTATAACATATGGCCTGTTCTCGATCAAGCAGAGAAGGAATATAAAACGGACTTGATCATCCACCCACGATTTGGAACAGGAAAAGGTCACTCCCCTCCCGATCAAGGTACTCACTCCTCTTGAAGCCGCACATACAGCCCCTGAGACCAGCTGGAATCATCTCACCCACCCCTACAGGACTCTCCGGATTGCCTCCCGTAAGTGTTTTAGCGCACACTGCTACACTATGCAATATTGTACTACCCTCCCATGGCGGTGAACATACTTTGAATGCCAAAGGGCTTAATCATCCGGCCAAGAGGAGATCTCTGTGGAAGGAGGCATTGCAACAACAATGAGACATTCTCTGCGTCCAGGAGACCCACTTCCTGCAGAGCTCTCCTCCGAGGTGCACCCACCCCAGATTCCCCCACACCTACTACGCCAATGCGAAGACCAAGAAAAAGGGGGTGATGGTTGCGGTTCCGGACTCAGTCGCATTTTCCCTCCACAAAGTGGTCCATGACCCCCAGGGGCGCTTCATCATCCTAATATGCGACATTAATTCCGTCACATACACAGTGGCAAATGTCTATGCCCCCAACACCAGACAGATCAGTTTTTTTCACAGGGTCCTGAAGAAAGTCCGTAGGATACAAAAGGGTCTTCTAGTTGTTTGTGGTGACTTTAACATTACAGCAGACCCTAGCATGGACTACACATCCTCACCCAAAAGGAATCCACCGTCCCTGGGGGCGTCTGAGGTCTTGTGACTCCTGGAGGTGTCTGAATGCCAATGAGAGGGACTACACCTTTTTTTCAAACAGGCATAGATCCTACAGTAGGATTGACATGTTTTTGGTGGATAAACACTTGCTGTTACGTTGTAAAGTTGTTAAAATTAATAATATCACCTGGTCGGACCATGCCAATGCCTCTGTAAAACTCTCTGCGGGAGGTTCCTCCACCCGGGGTGCAACCTTTGTGTGGAGAGCGAATTCCCGTTTGCTGCAGGCTGGTCTGGACAGATCTCATATTGAAAGACAGTTGCAACAGTTTTTTGATGACAACCTAGGATCTGTATCTGACCCTCTGGTGATTTGGAACACCCATAAGGCGTTCATGAGGGGAGTTATGATTCAACAGGGAGCTAGGTACAAGATGGAGAGGCAGCAGCAGACGGAGGGTCTACTCTCTCAAATCATGACGCTGGAGGGCCAAAACAAATCTTGTCCTACCCAATACCTGACTGACCAACTAACCCTTTTGAGAACGGAGCTCAGACTTAAATTCCTGGACGATTTTGAGAAAGCATCTAGGAGACTAAAATTGACCTACTACACTAGTGGCAATAAGGCAGGGAAACTACTAGCCAATAAATTAAAAGGACACAGAATCAGGATTTAGATTCCACATATTCTACAGGCATCGACTCGAGTTAAGCTGACACACCCTCAAGCTATAGCTGACGAATTTAGCAAATGCTATAGCTCACTTTACAACTTAAAGGATGACCCCACCACACTACAACCGACCGAGGACATTATTGACGCCTTTTTGGACAAAGTGAATCTTCCCAAACTATCGCATAACAAGTCCCCTGGCCCTGACGGTTTCACAGGGGAATACTAATCGAGCCTTCCGGGACATTTTGAGTCCTCAGTTGACTGGGGTTTATGGGCCTGCTGCTGCGTCTTCCTCATTCTCCACAGAAATGCTTTCCGCCACGATTGTGACATTACCGAAACCGGGGAAACCTCCTGATGTACCGCAGAATTTCAGGCCCATATCGTTACTAAATAATGACATTAAGATGTATGCTAAGCTTCAGGCCAATAGGTTGGTGGAGGTTCTTCCTGATATTGTGGACATAGATCAGTCTGGGTTCACAAGGGGTAGACAGACATCGGATGCTACTAGACGCTTAATAAATCTGACCCATGTAGCAAAACATATCACTGGATGCAGAGAAGGTGTTCGACAGAATACACTGGGGATTCCTGGAGAGGGTTCTGAAAAAGTTTAGTTTCAATGGCTTTATCTATAGTGAAATTATACCGAGGCAAATTATCGAGAATTTGCCTCGGTATCTTATTATAAAGTAAACAAAACAAAATCGTATATATTGAACATGGGTATAGGAACTGAACTGAAGCAAGCCTTACAGAGCAAGTTCCCGTATGTATGGAAAGATCTGGGTATTAATTACCTTGGGGTGACCTTGACCTCTGACCCTGATGACCTGTCGACAGCCAACTATTTACCTTTCTTAGCTTCTTTTAGGTCCAAATTACAGAAACTATCCCACTTAGAATTATCATGGCTGGGTAGGTTGGCAGCCTTTAAAATGTCAATCTTACCTTAATTGCTATATCTGTTCAGGACCCTGCCCATTCCTCTGCCTAACTCTTTTTTTAAACATTTCAAATTATCCTTAATGGATATCTGTGGAAGGGAAAGAAGGCGAGGTGCGCTTTTGGTAAACTGATCAAGACCAGATCGGCGGGAGGGATAGGCCATACTCACCTACAGGATTAGTATTTCTCCTCCATTCTGGCTCAACTTGGACAGTGGATGGATCCTTGTTCCAATGCACTCTGGAGGGAGCTGGAGGGAGTGCAGATTCCAGGTGGAAACTTAAAGGATTTCTTAATGACAGCACACCACAGTAGGGCCCTAGATAAGAACCTAGCACCTCCCATACTTGCTTTGCTAAGAGCCAGGGCGTACTTACGCTCTGCACATAGGTGGGGGGGATCGTTGGTCCCTTTTCACTTACCTATCACTGCAGTTCACTATATAGTCCCAGATATCAATCTTTCTTCTTGAAGAGAGGGGGGTTGCCTCGCTCGAGGAATTCCCAAATGCGGCCGTTCCAGAACCTACAACGTGAATTTCATTTTCCCACGACCAAAATTTTTAGATATACCCAGTTATCACAACTAATAAAGAGAAACCCACATGTTCTAACCCATATCCCGGCGCTAATAGCTACATTCAACCAACAGATTCCTGCAAGGTATAAAGGTATTTCCGTTATATATAAGAGTTTACAGGCCAAAGAAACGCTAGATAAGACCCCGAACATATTAGCTTGGGAACAGGAATTAGGAATAGTCTATCGGTCCTCGCGCTGGAGCAAGTCCATTAAACTGCAACTCACTGCCACAAAGAGTACGAACCTTCAGGAGATGCACCAGAAGATACTCCTCCACTGGTACCTCACCCCACACAAATTGTCTAAGATATTCCCTGACGCCTTCCCAGGCTGTTGGAGACTCTGCGGGGATAGAGGAACACCGATTCACATTCTGTGGGGCTGCCCTAAAATCTACCCACTATGGGAACAAATAGGGAGGATAATAAACAGCATCTCAACCCTAGGTTCTCCTCTAGACATGTGCATTTGTTTTCGTTAGAATGCATTTTTGTCCGAAAATCATTTTTTTTTCGTTATCGTTTTAACAAACGATAACGAAAGCGCAAGAAATGAAAACCGAAAGATCTGACATAAAAAATGCTTTATTTTTGTTTTTGTTGCGGTAAAAATTTGATATAGAGAGATTCGACATTATAGAGAAAAGATTCGACACTATAGAAATAATAGATTCGACATTACAGAGATAGATTTCGATTTATGAGAAAATAGATTCGACATTATTACTAGTCATACAACATTAGAATTCTTGTAGGCAGAATATTCGAACGTAAATGTACGATTCGACGTAAAGATTCGACGTTCCGTCGAATATTTTTTTGACCATTCGACAGAAACCAAGTATTATTGGATTTTCGGACGAAAGCTATTCCCCAACGAAAAACAAAATAAATCAAAATGATTTTCGGGGGTTTAACTAAATAAATTTATTTTCCAAACGAAAACTAAAAAACAAAACAAAATATTCCAGTCTGCACATGTCTATTCTCCTCTGGGTCCCGGCATGGCCATTCTTTCTTTAGAGTTGGATGAGGTTCCTAAAGTGTACCAGACTGTGATTGCACAAATATTGATGGCTACTAGACTAGTCATTTTAAGACATTGGAAAAATATTGAGGCTCCCTTGGTCTCAGAGGTCATAGGTACGGTACAAATACACAGCACTTACGAAATGTTACATGCCTTAGCAATGGGTAAATATGAAGAGGCGTTAACAGGTGGGCTCCCTGGCTTGCGTGGAAGCAGGTCTTGTAAAAGACTGTTTGGTACTTAGTCAGCCATTACCTGAGGTATATGACTAACAAGGGCAATTGTTCTCTTTGTTCTCTTTGCTTTTAATTTTAATCTTATGTTTTATTTGCTTTCTTTCTTTGGGTACAGAGTTATGTGATCCAATTCATACAGTTAACTACGTTGCCACCTAGTTTCGGTGTGGTTATACTTTCCAACCAGGATATGATTAAGTGAAAATTTTGAGGGTAACGTCATTGGCCTTCTTTGGCCCTATTTGTATTTCTGACTGTCAAACTCTACATACCCTACATTGCTTGACTTATTATACTGTTTATCTCTCATTTCCTGCAATGTGTACCTGTACTTACACTTTTGAAATTTAATAAAAAACTTTGAAACTGAAAACAAAGAGGAAAAAAAGGGGGAGGATAGCAAAATCATCAAAAAAGTCAAGGACATAACAGGGGAAGGTATTTTTAATTTGAGTTCCCAAACATTAACTAAACTTGAAATCACACTGTTAAATAAAGACTTAAAATTTGCCCCTCCTAGAGCACTAAATTTGAAACATATATGGACATACGCAAGTATATCAATACCAAAAGACACTTTGCGAGTATACCTAATAATCAGGGAACACCTGTTCAGCATGAATATCAACATTCAGGACTGTCAAATGCATCCATATTCAATCCTTCTGGAGTTTTGGCCCCTTCGAGGATTTTTCTAAATGTGGTATTGTGGGATTTGGAATCCATTAAAATAGTCAATACCAAAATGGAAAAAGATAAAAGATCTAGAGGAGGGTTTGGACTCTGTGTAAAAAAAAAAAAATTGGTCATCCGCCCCGCTGACAAAGGCAGGGGGATAGTGGTCTTTGATCGCAAGGACTACCTCCAGGAACTGAACAGGATAGTTGGTGATCAGGACACCTACGTTCCTTTATTAGGAAATCCAATCATCTAGTATAAAGAAAACTGTAAAAGTATAAAGAATTGGTACAAAAGTGTGCCTAATTAGGGATTCTGAATGAGAAAGAACAACTTTTCTGGATTCCGAAAGTACCAACAGTTCCTATACTCTATTGCTTGCCTAAAATCCATAAGAGTCTTACTTGCCCCTCGGGACGTCCTATTGTGAATGGCATAGACTCCATTACGCCCGGGTGGGCAAGTACATAGACTATTTTTTGCAGCCACTGGTCCAACAGGTACCATCATACCTTAAGGACACTAGACATGTTATAAATCTATTATCTCAACAACAATCCAATGATCAAACATGGTTGGTGACATCGGATGTCACGTTATTGTACACCATCATACCACATGCCTTAGGTTTATTTGCAGTAAAATACTATTTGGATCTTTTTTCCACAATACCAGAGGGGCAGCAATCTTTTATTTTGTTTTTATTAGAGTATGCAGCTAATCACAATTATTTTTGGTTTAGTCCAAAAAAATTATAGACAACAGTGTGGCGTAGCAATGGGGGCCAAGTATGCCCCTAGCCTGGCCAATTTATTCATGGCCAAATGGGAGGAGGACATCTATAAAGAACTGTAGTCCTCATCTAACCATTTGGGCGAGGTATATTGATGACGTCGTCCTCCTAACAATGATAGAGGTATTCCCTTTGTTCATGAAGCCAGCCAGGAAAGAGTCAACTTACTGGATCTCACAGTTATTAAAAGTGAGATGGGCTTCACAACTATATCTTATTTTAAGCAAACTGACCGTAATGCCTATATCCCTTTAGGGAGCTGTCAAATATTATTGGCTCAAATCAGTACCGAGAAGCCAATTTGTCAGGATGAGACGTAAATGTTCAGAATTAACTGATTATCATGTACAGGCAGAAGTTTTGAAAATCAGACTGTCGGAAAAAGGTTATGATTTGGGCTCTCACCACCATGAGGGAAGTAGCCGAGACTGACAGAACTTCACTGTTGGATGGAGACCCTAAAAGAGATAGACCAGTGAGTCCTTTTATTACTACCTACTCCTCCCATCATTGTATGGTTAACAAAATTATTTGGAAACATTGGCACCTTTTGGGAAATGATCGAATCATTAATACGTTTTTGCCAGCTATGCCACAAGTCATTTTTAGAGGTGTCCCTTCCCTTAGGGATAGGGTGGCCCCTAATGTGGTGGATCCACCTCCCAAAAAAGTGTACTTTTTTAAAAAGAGAGCTCAGGATACCATCAATGTTGAAAGTGACAGGTAAGCACCGAGTCTTTTAGATCAACGAGTGCGTCAATGGAACATAAAATTGAGTATTTTGTCACTTGTAGCTCCACCGGTGTGTTGTATTTGTTGTAGTGCCCTTGCGGGCTGCAGTACATAGGCAGAACTAAAGGATTAATGCAGGTATATTTAGGAGAACACATAACAAATATCAAAAGTGGTTTTAAAGACCATTCGGTCTCGAGACACTACGATTTATAGCATAAACATAACCCTACTAATAGAAAATAGGAAACATCCAAACTAGAGATGTCATGGATCCATAGGGTATGTTGTTATACACCCTATGGTTTAAATATTGACATAGATGTTGATTCTTTTATAGATAATAGTTAACAACTTTGATTGTGAACCCGATCTGAGCTCCCGGAAGACCCCTTAATTATTTAATTACATTTTATTGGGGGGTTCCAACATTTACAACATTTACTGGAATATTCATTTAATATTATTTTTTTTTTTTTCGAGTTAACAATGGATTCCCTACATTTAGTGTTATGTTGAACTATTTAATAGATATAGTTCTTCATGTGGTCCCACCTCATTGATGGTCTGACCTTTAGATTGGCCTTTATTGGTTTTGACATTTGGTGCAATACCAGGGCTGACCACCCCAGGGTCATAAGTGATAATCCTTGTCACGTACAACTGACATATTGTATATGATTTTTGTAAGTGTCCAAATCATAGTATACGTTTTAGGTAATGAGTTTTAATATGAATTGTGAGCCTGATGCACCCACTTTCGGCATCCCAGTGGACAGTGGAGTGGAATGCATCAAGTTATCTGCTCGCTTAATATTGATCATTTACTTTAGTATTAAATGTTAGTTTGAACTAAAACGTACACCACATTTAGCTTATTTTGAGCTTTTCCATTTTAGGACAGAAAGGGCAGTAGCCCATAGTCAATATGGTGGTTGCGGTGTAGCAATGGCTCACTTCCGGCCATCACACTCATGCGGTTTAAAATATCAATGTAGTTTTTTTTTTTTTATTGTATATTTATTAAAGATTTTCAAAAATACAGAAAGTAGTGATGAACAATGAGACATAAAAAAGTTCAACGATCAATTATACAAAACCAGCCAAATCGTAAAGAAACCAGCGAGCATAGGCTCAATTAAGCTAGACATATAAGACCCGCGTACATCAAAGCTTCATAAGCTAACCATAGTCCAATACAAACATAACCTGTAGAAAGTAGCCAGCTTTGCGTACGGGTCAGAAATTCAGACATGTATAGGATAAAAGAAAACAGAAACAAATAAACAGATTAGCAGTTAAGCTAGTGAACTTATAAACACATAAAAGTACCATGGGGATCAAGGATCACAATGAGGTTCAGACACAGAGTTCAATGAAAATTCGGAATCATCCCATAACTTCCAAACTTTATCAAAAAGTGGTAGAGTGTCTTCAATTTTAGCAGTTAAGTGGTCCATTCTACATGTGTCAGCTAAAACTAAGAGCACTTGATGGAGGGTGGGGGGTGAAGCGGAAAGCCATAATCTAGGAATGGCCCTCCTGGTGGCCAAAAGAACAAAGTACATACGTTTCTGCGATGACTTGGACACATCTGCCAGGGGCAAACCCAAAATAAAATGTAAAGGAGACAAAAAGGTATGGGATGGGATAGTAACTTCTGTAAAAGTTCCTGAACTTGAATCCAAAAAGGGCTAACGAGGGGGCGTTCCCAAAATAAATGAAAAAGGGAACCTACATTTTCTCTACATCTCCAGCAAAGGTTAGATAGGGAGGGATCACGAGCATGCAATAAAGCTGGGGTCCTATACCAAAACATTAAAATCTTAAAAGCAGTCTCACAGAGAGAGATTTTCGATACATTGGCCCAGATTTTCCCCCAATCCAGCAGCGAAATCGGACGTTGCAAGAAAGAGGACCACTTGGTCATATATTTATGCAGGAATCGGTCAAGGAGGGGATTTGTGTAAAATCTTGTATATGGATGAAATCTGTTTAGGCTCATAGGGACCAGCAACGCACAAGCGCTAAAAATTTGTGGGTCTATCTAGTGACAACAAGGGGAAGGAGGAAAGAAAAAAGTGCTGAAATTGTAGATGTGAGTATTGAAGAGAGGATGGGAAATTATGTTTTGTTTTAAGTTCCGAAAATGGTATAGAAACCCGTGTAACTGGGTGGACCAAGTGTCGCAGCTGAAAGATCCCAGCCTGGGTCCAAGGATACATCCTCTCCGGTGACAAACTGTCTGGCATGTCAGGATTGAAAAGGACATTCATTAGAGGGGAGCATCTGGAGGAGAGGGAGAACAGCTCCACACATCTCCTCCAGATAGTCGTGGTAAAAAACATTGGAGCGAAGCATCAAGATCTCAATTGGGGCATATGTTTAGCCGAGGAGGGCAATAGTAGGTAGCAGGGGTGCACAGGGGCGGTGACCCCCATCTCTATCTCCGCCCACCTAGAGGGGGCTTTTCTGGACACCCAAGATGTCAGCACCCGGAGGTGGGACGCATAGTAATACCTAATAACGTCCGGTGCTGCCAAGCCTCCTCTGTGTTTAGGAGCAAAGACTACGGATTGTGCAATCCTATGGGAAGCACCATTCCATATGAATTTGAGGCAGCGCCTTTGGAGAAGTTTCAGCTGCGACATCGGGACCGACACAGGAAGGGTCTCAAAAAGATATAACAGTTTAGGGAGTATGGACATTTTAAGGATGTTGATCCTGCCTAACAGAGATTGGGAGAGAGGTCCATATGTTCAAAAGGCGTGTTATCTCTGCAAAGATGGGAGGGAAATTAGCATGATACAGGGTGGAATAAGAGGGAGTTATATGCACACCCAGATATTTCAGTGAATTGAGACACCAATGGTAATTAAACTGAGCTCGGAGGTCTTGAAGCATAGTGGGTGGTATGTTAATCGGCAGAGCCTCAGTTTTTGATTGATTAATCTTGAAACCTGACAATTGTCCAAACATAGAAAGGGTGTCATGTAAAGCAGGCAAGGTAGTAGAGGGGTGAGTGAGGGTCAGTAAAATGTCGTCAGCGAAAAGGGAGAGCTTATAATCCCTCCGTCTCTATGAGGTGGGGAGTAAAAGGTGAACCCTCTTTGAGTCGGATGTTTCACCCTCCAGGTATCAAAAAGATTATATGATCTAGTCAATTTGCGGAATGAAGCGGATAGCCTCTGGACAGCACTCCCAGTAGCGTCCCGGAATAGGGCCTTCCTGTCTCTAATTGGGGACATGCATACAATAAAATCTCCCCCCAAAATCATGAAGGGATGGGAGATTGCCTGAAGCTTCTCAAGAACCCCCAATAGGAATGCATTCTGGCCCTTGTTAGGGGCATATAGGTTTGCCAGGGTAAATTGGGTGTCCAGGTGACTACAGTCCAGGAGAACATATCGGCCATTGGGATCTGAATGTGAGGAGAGAACACGAATCTGGCTTGAGCGATTGATGAGAATTGCTACTCCCGCCTTGCCACAGGGGTCAGAGGCCATATATGCTATGGGAAATTGTTTGGAAGCAAATTTAAAGGAACCCCCAGGTTTAAAATGAGTCTCCTGGACCATAATCACCTCTGCACCAGAGGTTCTAAACTCCTTCAGCGCCTGCCACCGTTTGCCAATGACCCTTAACATTACAGGAGTAGACCTTTAGAGCCATTGCATATCATTGGATAGTGCAGCACATTTCACATATAGTATATCAAAACCGAAAAATAAAAATAAAAACCATGGTGCAAATAACTTAGAACCTAACCTGCTTACAGTATGAACAAGTGCAACAAAAAAAGCACTGGGTAGCAATGGAGGGTCAAAAAAAGGACCCAAAAAAGACAGAGCAAAAAAGGAAGAAAAAAAAACATAAGAAACCAAAAAAAAAGTTCAAAACACATTTTTCCAGATAGCCCTGAGGATAAAAAAAACCTCAGGAAACCCTGGCAGCAGCCCGGGTTGTGGGTGAGGGGCATGTCGACTCATGAAGACCGAGGGCGGGTGGGTCCCCGCCATACTTGGAAGAATAGTCTGCACCGAGTCTCATCAGAGAATTCCATCATAAAGGATATCGCCCAAAAAAAGAAAAAAAAAGGGAAAGTCCAGGGAGGGACATAGAGGACGAGGTTGGAAGAGCAAGGGGCGATCAGCAAAAGGGCCAGTCAGTAACTGTGAGATGGACAATATGGGGTCAAATACCCTGACACAATCAGGATATGCCTCAGCCCACTATAGTAGGCAAGGAACAAAGAGGCCACAGGAAGGTACACAAAAAGAGAAAGGCCTCAGGTTTGGAATCTTGGTCGACCCTCTGGGGTGTGGAGAACGCCTTCCTCGATTTGCGTTGCACAGGGGTCCAGATCTTGGCCAGCGTCTTTAGAGGTTTAGAATGTAGTACAGGGGGTTGAAGGTCTTCCTCAGGGACTGGAGGGAGGCCCAGGTTGCGTGTGAAGGCATCACATTCGCAGAGATCCCGCAGAGAGTGCTGCACCCCATCTTTCAGGACAGACAAGCGAAAAGGGAACCCCCAGCGATAAGGAACCTGGTGATTCTGCAAGTGAGTGGTAATAGGACGAAAGCTACGTCTCTTCGCTAGGGTAATGGGGGAAAGGTCATTGAAGATCTGTATCTTGGCCTTCTTAAATTTAATGCAGGATTTGTTGCGGGTCGCTATAGTGAGGGCTTCTTTGCTCTCATAATAATGAAAGCGCACGATAACATCCCTGGGGTTGGATGCTGCAGGCGGCTTAGGGGCCAAGGATCTATGTGCCCTGTCCAGGAGCCAGTCAAAATCAGGTATATGGGGTGCGAGAGTAACAAATAGGCCTAAAAGGTATGGGCGCAGCTCCTTATCAGTGATCTCCTCGGGTACCCCTCTGATCCTAAGGTTCTGGCGCCATTCTCTATTTTCCAAATCCTCCTGTTGTAATTGAAGTTGAGAAAGAGTATGTTTCATGGCTACATTGTCCTCCTCTAAACACATGTACATATTGGGTCAGTTCATCAAACTTAGTTTCAAGTGTGTCCGTGCGCTTTCCTAGCTGATCAATCTCCCTCCTGAGCTCTTGAGCAATTTTACCCACCTCTTTAGTGATGTTATGGGTCAGGTCCTGTAGAAGTGCCTGTAGCTTGTGATCTAAAACGTCCACTGTTACCACTTCTGCATTGGCCGATAGTAAGGCACGCTGGGAACCATAGTCCGCCGGCGGAGCTGTTGTCATCGCTGATCGGGAGTCGGCGTGGTCTGGCTGGGATCCGTTGTCCACCGGCGTAGCTGTTATCGCCACTGATCGGGAGACGGCGGGGCATCCGCATTACTCGAGGCCGGGGGTTTCGGCCTGTACAGGAAGCGCTCCATATCGCAATTCGGCCTCGTGGGTGACGGCGGGGCGAATCCTCTATACACGGCTTTCTGATAGCCAATTTTGCCCATAAGATACCTAGGGGAGCTCGGGCAGGTGCTGAGATTACTCCTGGAGCTTTAGTGGCTGTAGATGCTGTGAGGTTCCTTTTGGAACACAAAGTGAGATGAATGGGGACAGGGGCGGGGGTACTCAGCGATCTCCCCTAGTAAGGGCAGTTTGCACTTATTCAACATGGCAAATCTAGCTGTGAGGATGCTGGGAGTTCCTGTTGGGGTGGTCCTGCAGCTTGATGTATAGACTTCCGGGATCCGGACCGAGTGTGAACGGAAGACATCGAGTCATCCGCCCGTTATACAACAATGTTCATTCATTGCATCAGTATCATCTGTTAATGTGAGTAAAACCCACATCAGCATTGAGCTCATTCCGAGCTGTTTATTTGCTTTTAGGACAGGATGGGCAGTCGCCCATAGGTAGTATGGTGGCTCACATAACGGTGCAGCAATGGCTAACTTCCGGTGGTCCCATTAAGGTGGATTCAAACATCAATATAATACCAATTGATATCTCACCCGTCCCGTCCATGCATTGCAAAGTTCTTCTTGGAATTCGGAGTGAGATGGGCATAAAGGGGGACGGGGGCACCCAGTAGTCTTGTACATTAAGGGCAGTTTGCCCTTATTCAATATGGCAACTCTCGTTATGGGGATGCTTGGAGCTCAGATTGGGGCAGTTCCACCGTATTGGAGGTATAAATAGCGGTTAGTCAGTACGCCGCTCGTGTCCCTGGAAAAATCAGGTTTGACAAGACAACGTATGGAGAAGCGGCGTGCTGACGTCACCACTAAGTGTATTTTAACCCAATCTTTTAATCAACTGTTTACTGGATTACGCTATGTTGGCCTTTTTTCTTTCCTCACCTGGCTGTGACCATATGTGACTGTTTGCGAGTGGCTGAGGATCGATACATTGCTGGAGAAGGAATATCCTGTTGTATAGATACCCTGGCTGGGTTATAGGCCATACACCAACAGAAGATCTCTAGTTGGGATCTTCATCTTTGGTAAGAGGCAGTCATTTAGTAGGTGGAGGATCTCTTTCCTTTTACGTCACTTTTCTTGGGTTGGCTCTGGTTTGATGTCACCAACTCACCTATAGGAGGAGTGAAATCGAGGTGGGTATACTGTGCTGCCTGTAAAGAAGAGAACTAGCAGCTAACACAGCCAATAATGAAAACAATTAGCTAAAACAATTATACAACCAAAATGTGTAGCGCTTGGCTCAATGAGATAACATCCATGGGTACTCAATAGAGAAATGAACATACAATAAAGTACAGAAAGTCCAATAAAGGAATGTAACATTAAACATTAAATGCAACATAAATAAAAAATTGGTATATCAATAAGATACATGAAAGAGTCCTTATATATAAATAGGTATAACGAAGTTATGAAGAGATGATGTCAATATAAAGCTCTATTCAAGTGCTGACCGTCACCGCCACCAATGATGAAAAATGGGGGCTTACCAGATCAGATGGACATGGAATGACATATGTCAACCAAAGTCTAGTCAGGCATGTAATACTCAATCGAACCTCTTGGAACAGATGTGCACAATCAAATAACAGCCTTGATGGAAAATGGCAATATTCATTCCTTAGATAATGTGGAGGGTCGTCTCCATTGCTGCTTTATTATTTCATGCACATATTCTCAGGATACATGTGAGTGTACTTGCACTTATTTTATTAAAACAAAGTTTTATCAGGATTACACTATTTGTTTTTTTTCCCCTCTTGCTTCTCTTTTTTGGAATTGTGGAGCATAATTTACCTCGGGCTCCACATTATCTAAGGAATGAATATTGCCATTTTCCATCAAGGCTGTTATTTGATTGTGCACATCTGTTCCAAGAGGTTCGATTGAGTATTACATGCCTGACTAGACTTTGGTTGACATATGTCATTCCAAGTCCATCTGATCTGGTAAGCCCCCATTTTTTATCATTGGTGGCGGTGACGGTCAGCACTTGAATAGAGCTTTATATTGACATCTCTTCACGCGGTGATCTTTGGACTTCGTTATACCTATTTATATATAAGGACTCTTTCATGTATCTTATTGATATACCAATTTTTTATTTATCTTGCATTTAATGTTTAATGTTACATTCCTTTATTGGACTTTCTGTACTTTATTGTATGTTCATTTCTCTATTGAGTACCCATGGATGTTATCTCACCTATAGGAGGACTCTACACCTTTAAGTGTTTTTGGCGAATACCATCTGATGTTTTTCTGGAACATACTAGATCACTCATTTTATCTTTTTTTGGGACTCATTGGATCACTGTCCAGATAGGACATCCTATCTGTGTTGTGTCATTGGAATCATTATTATTGTATTTTGTCACTTATGCTTAATGATTGTACTGGCTAATTTGGATACTTTCACATCCATTGCGCAGCTTGTTATTTGTTTTTTATTTTTGTGTGTGTCTCACATTTTATGTTGCAGCATTAATAGTATTTTGTTTGTGTACATGAACATCTAAATAGACAGTGCAGTATCACCAATTTTCTTTATCCCTAATATATGCTTGAAAACATGGCAAGGCAAAGGCCTATTTTATATCTCTGATCTCTATATCGACAATCTTCTTAAACCATTTACATACCTGCCAAAAGCATTTGCAATTCCATCAAAAGACTACTACAAATATGTACAAGTGACCCATTGCCTTCTCTGCAACCCCCACCTCCAAGTATCCCTACATGACTGAGCGTGGATATACCTATTGGAAAATGACCCCCACAGCAAAGTAATCTCTCCAATTTACAACCTTCTACAGGACAAAACGTATTTAAAAAAAAAAATCCATGTAACAATGGGAAAAAGATATAGGAAAATATTTCAGTGAATCCGAATGGTTAGCTGCTTTGAGAATTAGCCTTAGTGCATTTTGAGCCACCAACATCCACACAATTGTGCATAAATCTATACTGCGCTGGTTCATTACCCCAGCACAGATCCACAAATTGTATATCTCCACTTTGCCCCTTTGTGTGGGGTTACAGGAATGTTGTATCACGTTCTGTGGGAATGAACCAGGGTGTCTTGCTTCTGGAGGAACATATTCTCACTACTCTCCAAAATGACCAAAATAGACAAAACCGTCTCCTGCACTTGCGTTGCTAGGTATAGTCCTTGACAACTTACACCCTCATGTCCACGGAGATGGGGGGGACATGGCGGCACCAGCACAGAGATGGGGGGGACACGGCGGCACCAGCACGGAGATGGGGGGCTACGGAGGCACCAGCACAGAGATGGGGGGCTACGGAAGAACCAGCACGGAGATGGGGGGACACGGCGGCAGCAGAGTTGGGGGGACACACCAGCAGCGGAGATAGGGTGACACAGCAGCAGCGGAGATGGGGGGACACAGCAGCAGCGGAGATGGGGGGACACAGCAGCAGCGGAGATGTGGGCACACAGCAGCAGCGGAGATGGGGGGACACAGCAGCAGCGGAGATGGGGGGACACAGCAGCAGCGGAGATGGGGGGACACAGCAGCAGCGGAGATGGGGGGACACAGCAGCAGCGGAGATGGGGGGACACAGCAGCAGCGGAGATGGGGGGACACAGCAGCAGCGGAGATGGAGGAGGATAGAGGACAGTCAGCGGTGATCGGTGCTTGTAACTCCCCCACCGCACTGATCACTGCTGACTGTACAAGTATCAGGTGAAGCATCAGAGCTTTTGCCCGAGTACAAGTACTCGGGCAAATGCTCGGTATCGGTCCCGATACCGATACTAGTATCGGTATTGGTACAACCCTAGTAACTACCCTCTCATGTTAATTTGTATTCTTGTTTCTGTGTTAATTGCTACTATAAAGAAGCAAGCCCTGCCAGACTATGCATCCCTAACCACTGGTGCTCATCAGGCGCACCCACCATCAGAGGACGGTTATCTAGAATAGCAAAAATTGCAGAACTAGAGGAACTTATTTACACATCCCAGGAACGTTTACAGAAATTCACGCTGACTTGGGCCTGTTGGACCCATTTCACAGCCTCTGACAGCTACAAGTCATACTTTCCCCCCTGAATTAGCTGCACCATGAATAGCCTAAGCCCCCCCCTACCCAGATTCATCCCCCCTCAGAATCAAGTGAAGGAGGAGTGGCCTCCACCTCCCCCACCATCTCCCCGTCCCCCATCTCCCTTATTCCCCCCTTCTTTTCATCTCTTCCTTTCGGAATACCCCAATCCCCCACCGGCTACCTGCTAACCTCCCTTGAATGGTATTCTCTGTCCATTTACACAATGTGATGTATGTATGTCATTGCAACCAGTTGTATTGATGTTTAGAAACTTTTCTATTGTGACTATTGCATGATCTTGTAATGCTTCTTCTGCTTCAATAAAAAATTCTTTGTGGAAAAAAAAAGAAGCAAGCTCTGAACACCCATATATGTCACATTCCTTCATGGGTGGACAACACTAAAATCTATTTTCAAGGATAATCACAAATTAATCCAATGGAAATTGTCAACAGATCTGTGTAAGAAAACTAACTGCATAAATAATGTAATATTATACATCACTTTACTTACACAGTTAGTCCATACAGCTCGACAAGTAGAAAAAAAAAAATCTGGTCATTAAGGTCAGCTCTTATATAAACTATATATGCCTAACACACTGTACCAAGGCTAAAACTGAAAAAAAAAATGCAACTGAATACATGATTTTTATTGGAACATTTCTAAGCTTTTATTGGCTTTGGTTCCTATTCAAAATCTGGCTCCTGCCAAGTTGCCTGGCTGCAGAGTAAAAACACTGGCACTAGCATTAGTACTAAAAGTCAATTTTTTTATTTTTTATTTTTGAAACGAATGGAAAAATTTAAACTTTTTTATTCTAATGCCCATACCAGAAATAGGTTTTGTGGTCATCAACAGGACAGGAAAACATGGACAGCAAAAAAAATATCCAGATCTTTAACCATTCTTGTTCAAAAATGTGTTTTTGTCTATACCTTACTAGGGTTTTATTTTATTCGTAACAAAAAAAAAAAGTGAAAAACGGAAAGCCTTAGGCACCATTCACAAGGAGCTAATGGCTAGCTGTGCGAACTGACATGAATAGCTGTGGCCGGCAACAGGCAGTCATTGCAGTGTATGACTAGAGAAATGTCTTTCCTTAATAGAAAACTGGATGACAAAGAGTTATCTCAAACTCAACGGCTCGAAAACAGAACTTCTCCTGTTTCACGCCAACCGGAAAAATCAGCCCGCAATAAGATGGACACCCCCGCCCATTCTGGGAAAAACTATCACCCCTAGCACCAAAGTCAAAAGTCTCGGAGTCATTTTTGACACCAATATGACAATGGATGCACAAATAGGGTCAGTAGTCAGCGGATCGCACCATCTGCTGCGCCTACTACGCAGACTCACTCCCTTTATTCCGAAAGAGGACATTGCAGTCATGGTGGAAACAATTATTAATTCCAGACTTGACTATGCAAGTGCCCTCTATCTCGGACTCCCCAAATACCAAATCGCTTGCCTGCAAGTCGTTCAAAATACAGCGCTCGATTAGTGACTGGCAAAAAAACATTGGAATCAATCTCACCTTCATTGAGATCCCTTCATTGGCTGCCAGTAAAAGACAGAATCACTTTCAAGGCACACTGTCTAATGCATAAGTGCATCCATTGAAACGCCCCCAATATATGTGAAAAAATAAAAGCTCACAACCCCAATCGTATTCTGCCATCCACCGATCAAAACCTTGTCCAGATACCCAAAGCCAGATACACGTCCAAACGAGATCGAAGGTTTGCTGTCCAGGGACTTCGGCTATGGAACGCTCTGCCAACCACCACTTGATTGGAGTTGGACCACTTGGCCTTCAGAAGAAGGATTAAAACCCATCTCTTCAGAGGTCAAAGGGTCTCACTCACGGAATGGATACAGCGCCCAGAGGCGATTCAGTTTGCATGAATGAATGTGATGATGGATGAAGATGATCTGAAAATATAGATGAAAACTAACTAACAATGAAGGTACCGGTAATGGCTTTGTATATTGTAAAGTACTAAGTTGTCAGGTCATATGAATAAACTAAAAAAGGTTATGTTCAGCAATACTAATAAAAAAATAACTGAAAAAATGCATGTACAAAGTTATTTTAATCAGGTTTTCAAATGAATTACTGTATAATAAACTTGATTGCTTAACCACTTAAGGACCGCCACACGACGATATACGTCGTCAGAATGGCATGGGTGAGCACATGGACATATATATACGTCCCCTTTAAGAGCCCAGCCTACGGTTTAGGGCTATTTAAAAATAAAGCAAAGTCCTTACATCAGGGTTTCCTACGCAGAGATTTTCACCATCAGACAGACACTGTCAAAATAATACCAAGCCACATGATTTTTTTTTCAGCAGTGCTGCTGCTTACGCTCCAAACTTTGGCTATTGGCTTTAGTTTGGTCCCTTGGACAGTTTCACCCAGCTCTTCTGGCTGCCTAAGTTCCCCTGGCTCTGAACCTTTAGACCCCATACACACTATTAGATTTTACTTAACCTTAAGGCCGCGTACACACGATCAGACCTGTCCGATGAAACTGGTCTGCAGACCAGTTTCATCGGACCAATTCAATGGTGTGTACGGCCTATCAGACAGTTGTCCATCGGACAAAAGTTTTAAAACTTGCTTTAAAATCTGTCCGACGGACACCTGTCTGTCAGACAGATTCGATGGTTAGGACACCAAAGCATCGGACCAAAAACCTGTGCATGCTCAGAATCAAGTCGACGCATGCTTGGAAGCATTGAACTTCCTTTTTTCAGCACTTTGGTGTGTTCTACGTCACCGCGTTCTGATCTAATCGGATTGTTTGTCCAATGGAGTGTACACACATCAGACAACTTCAGCCTGGTCCGATGAAAACGGTCCATCGGACCAGTCTGATCGTGTGTATGTGGCCTAAGAGTTTCAATTTGTATACAATCAGAAAGGACCATGAACTACATGGTTTTGGTAAATCTGAAGACAAAAATCTACAGAAAATCTAATAGTGTGCATGGGGCTTTAGTTGTAGCACCCTGTTGCACAAGCCCAAGCCCTGGCCTCTCAATAGGACAGTGATGGCAAACCTTGGCACCCCAGATGTTTTGGAACTACATTTCCCATGATACTCATCCTCACTGCAGAGTGCATGAGCATCATGGGAAATGTAGTTCCAAAACACCTGGAGTGCCAAGGTTCGACATGACTGCAATAGGGGATCTCCTGGCACCAATCTGAATCCCTCCTGTCTCCTAACCTGGCTTTTGGGTGGAGTGCAACTGTCAGACTTGTCCCCAGGATGAAGCACATATGTCTCATAATGGGAACCCCGAGTTATGCCCAGGCCTTTCATTATAAGGACTGTGTGCACCTGGAAACACAACCTGCAGGTCTTCAGCAAGACCTGGACAGTGGGTTGGAGATTTGTTCCCTACCAAACCACTTTGAAATCACTAAACAAAGAAGCTCAATCCGGTAATCCAAAATACCATAAACGACGCTCTGGAGTCCTGCACTGCATGCATGAAAACCCTGTCCTCTTTTTACAACCATTTCACAGTGGCAGGGCCTTGCACTGTCACATTTTGTATATTTAGATTGACAAATACATTGTAGTTAATGCTAGTTTCCTAGTTGCTTAGCAACATCAGCATTGTTGTAATAAGCTCCTCCATGGAAATAATACTTTATAGCTCAACTTATGAGGTATCATTATTGCGTCTATCCATGAGTTAGCTGCTGTCTGTCCATTTTTTGTGGGGAGCATTCATGCTTTCTCATTAGAGCTACTAATCCAGTCTACACAACTAGCAAAACCTTAAAAATTATATTAAAGAGGAGCTCCAGTCAAAATTTTTTAAATAAAAAGTATTTCAATATAAGGGCACGTTACAAAAGAAAAAATACTGCGCTAGTGGAGTGTAAGTGAAGCAGCTAACACAGCAAGAGAGATCAATTTGCTAAACAAGTATTGTGATTGAATTTAATCATTTTCAGCTCTACACTTTTTTCCACAATATAAGGGTACTTACCTGTACATGGATTCCGTGATATCAGCACCCTTAGCCAATTTCATCTTTAGTAAGAAAAACATAAGCAAAGCCTTGTGGCTTCACAGCCTAGTTCACACTGCACATGTTTGTGTCACGCAGCGTTTTCTGCATAGTTCCACCATCACCACACACTAAGGTCCCAGAAGGCAGCTGAGGGGAATGAGGAGGGGCCGGAATTGTGGTAGATTGTCGTCATGCCTTTGGTCTACAAGGAAATACAGTAATATCTTCTGGACTTGTAATTCAAATATTGTCCACTATATGTCACTCTTAACAAAGGACTTTTGATGGGGAGAGTTCTATGGTAATGTACATTTCTGGTTGTGTTATTAAAAACTGTCTTCACTTCCTATCACAACTCTTTTGCCTTTTCCACTTGACAGTCCACATGGAGTCAGCTAAGCCTGCACCACATGTTTCCTAAGTCTTGCTCCTCCTGGGACAGCATCGCTGGTATGATAAAGACTGTTTAGCTATATGCCTAGTAGACATTTGTTTGTGTTCATATAATTCTTATACGTTTCAATTGTTTATCTCTAGTTTCACCATTATTCATACACATATTATATGACCACCATCTGCTATGTTCATCGTAATAAAGATCCAAAGTTACAGACAGTCTGGTTATTTAGGATGCAAGATTTAAGCTGTATGTTGAGCTACATATACGCCAGGGGCAAAAGTGTAGCGAAAACAGAACAACTGCCATGTAGAGACTTTACCTGGAAGTGGAAGCGGTACCTGTTGAATCCAGGTACCCGCTCTCCCCTCCCCCCACAAAAAGTGCCAAATGTGGCAGTGAAGGGGGGAGGGTATGGACCAGCGGAGCTTCCCCTTTTCCATGGAGCTCCGCTTTACGTTCTGGTTCGCAATGATGTGATGTGGAAAATGCAGCGAATTTTAAGTTTCCTGCACCACATTCCAATCACACAGCGTCCATGCATCTGCTATGGGTGTCAATGTTAGATTAATGACATCCCAAAACAGAATGCAAAATGCAGTGCTATCGCCAGATTGGGATCGCATGGGTGTGAACACCTACAGGATGCGATTTAGGTGCAAACAAAAAGGGTCCTGCGCCATTTTGGTGCAGTTGCAATGCGATATGAGCCATACAAAACATATGTCTCATATCCCACTGCACAGGCATTGCATGTGATTTGCACAGGAATGAGGTGCGATTCCTGTTCGAATCACATGTGGTGTCCCGCAATGCACAAGTGTGAACCTAGGCTAAACCCTCAGTTTTTTAAAGCACTTTCAGCAGCTGATTTAATCACTTACTGAATGTGAAGCTTTTTTATCTTTTAATCAATGTTCTCATTTTTATCTGGTGCCAAGACCACTGGCCCAGGTTTCCTGCTAAGGGCAGCTCTTTTCTCTTGCATCATACTATGGAGCCACTTTTGATACATCAAGATACATACACTGTGCTCTTTGCAAGTGCAGTTGATTCAGAGCTTAGTAACTTAACAGAAGCTCTCCTGACTGGCATCATCCAATTATGTGGAAGCAAAAATGCTGTTTATTTATTTATTTTTTCCTTGCATGTGATTGGGTATTCTTTTCAAAGTGAAGCTTTACCTCATTTACTAGTCTGTGGTGCAACTGCACGTTTTAAATTTGCCTTAAAGGTGTTGTAAACCCTTGTGTTTTTTTACTTCAATCCCTCGGCGGAGACGCGCTCTAGCTCTCTGCCCGGGGTTCTTGGCTCTTGATTGGATAGATTGATAGCAGCGCAGCCATTGGCTCATGCTGCTGTCAATCAAATCCAATGACGCGGGCACCGGGGGCGGGGTCGAGTCCAGAATTCTGTGTCTATAGACGCAAATGCTAGACTCGGGGGTGCACATGCCACGTATCCCCCAGGAGAGCGCTTCTCCTATGGGGTTATACAATGTGAGGAGGAGCCGCGGGGGGCCCCCAGAAGACGATGACCAGGGCCACACTGTGCAAAACTAACTGCACAGTGAAGTATGATATGTTTGTTATTTAAAATAAAAATCAAAGTAAATTGATACCATAGCCTAAGGCAGGAGTGTCCAAACTTTTTTCAAAGAGGGCCATATATGATGAAGTAAACATGCGTGAGGGCCGACCATTTTGCCTAGCATTCTTTGAACCATTAAAATTAAATGCAAATTAACGAATACACTGTCCAACAAGAATTATCTTGCCTTTGTGGCTGTGCGTGGTAAAGGATGAGCTCAGGCGTGTTATTTGGATATACCATATTTATCTGTGTATAACACGCACCTTAACTTTAAGAGGGATGTTTTTAGGGGGAAAAAAAATATTAAATAAAGGTCAGTGGCCATCAATGCAGCCTCATCATTGCCATGAATACAGCCTCAAAAGTGCCATGAATGCCATTGACATGAATGCAGCCTCTGAATGCAGCCTTACCATTGACATGAATGCAGCCTCATCATTGCCATCAGTGGAGTCTGATCCATGCCCATCTGCATCCTCGGAGGGGACAGGGAGGGGGTGGGATGAGGGCCAACAGATTACATACAGGAGAACGGGACATGACTTCCTATTACAGAGGCCACGAGTAAACAGGATATTCTCCTAACTGCACTTGTCCCGCCCCCTCCCTGTCCCCATCCGGAATTAAGAATACAGTATATATCTTTTGTGGCACCCCCAACAAATCCATTCATTGGGGCCACAAAAGATATAGATTTACAAATTACCAGTGAAGCCGCATGAAACCGTACCACATGCCGCAGTTGGCCCAAGGGCCGGACTTTGCTCATGCCTGGCCCAAGGTTACCAGTTTCCCCCAGCTCCTCAACTTGACTAGAAACTGCACTGTAAACTGTTAACTCTTTCCTGTGAAAACAAAGTTTAGGGAAGGAGCACTAAATCAGCAGAGACCAGTAGTGTTGAGCAGAATATGCCATATTCGATTTCGCGATATATCTCGAATATATAGTCGAATATTCGAGATATATTCGTTAAATGCGAATATTCGCGATATTTTTTGGAAATGAAATGATTGCGAAATTTCGCTATTGCGAATGCGAATGCGAATTAAATTTCGAGAAATGCGGAAGGAGCACTCTGATTGGCTCAGAATATTCGTGATATTTTATAATACAAAATAATTGCGAAATTTCGAGAAATGCGGAATGGAGCACTCTGATTGGCTCAGAATATTCGTGATATATTACAATACAAAATAATTGTGAATATTCGGCAAATGCGGAAGGAGCACTCTGATTGGCTCAGAATATTCTTGATATTTTATCGTAATTTCGCAAAAATGCGAATGAGAAATTGATTGCGGAATTTCGACAGTAACACTCTGAAATCGAATATATGTGTTATTTTAGCTAAAAACAATATTGCGAATTTCTCGAAAATAATCGCGCGATATCGCTATTGCCGAATAATCGCATTGCGATTTTTCGGCAATATAAAATGATCGCTGCAGCTACTCGGCCCAAGGTCTCTAATCATACCAGCAATGCTTTTAGACGTCAATGGGGATCTCTAGGATGTGATCTGTTCTAAAAAAAAATTGAAATAGCGAATATTCACCGCGAAATTCGGAATATATCGCGAATACTCGAATATGCGATATTCGAGCCGAATATTCGCAATACGAATATTCGTGAGCAACACTAGAGACCAGCTGCAACTTGGGTAAAAACTTTAAAAAAAAATTGGAGAGTTTTTATTTTATTTTGCTCAATGTGTTAAACTAAAAAATACAGAGTATTTAATACTAAGAAAAATATTTAATTCTGAATTCTAATACACAATTCAGGTGACACAAAATTATTCATGCAAACATACACTCTGTTGGATTTCATGTTTATACTGTATCTCAAAACATTATTTAGAAATATATGTACTGTACATTATATTATTGCTCATTTGTTTGGTTCATGAATTCTGTGTGAGAAAAGGTGACATATTCATCAAAATGACACATTTATATGTCACATTGGGTTTGTTGTCAACCAGTAATAAAAAAAAATAAGCCAGAACGTGCAATTATTGCACAGATCATGCATTCTGACCAACCAGTTAGAGGAATGAGAAAATCATGCTACTTGAGGATCAGGGAGTATTTAGATTATAATCAGCAAGCAGGTTCTTAACCACCTATCTCCCCATCACAGATTGTAGTGAATCCTCTGTGTCACCAACAACCACTCACTAAGGTTGTATTGCTTTGTCTGGTGTTCCTTCAGAGCCATGGTCGTTCGCAAGTAGGGGAAAGGGGGGTCAAGTGCCCCCCCCTTGGAATCAGGAAATGGATCGGCACATGTAAGACAGTGGCATCGCATTTGGGGTGTGGGCAGCCAGCGGGGTGACATCATCAAGGTGCTGTCAAGCCCCCCCCCTTATCAGTGTAGTATGGGCGCTTTTCCCTTCTCGGTCCAGGAGAGAACTCGCTGTAACAGGAGAAAGGCAAACTGCGGGCTGTCAGAGGTTTCCCCCGCTTGCCCCCTTTCTCTTGTCAGGGAGAAGAAATGGCAGCTCTCACCAGGTTCCCCATCCAGCTTTCTGCCCACTCTGTTCCTTCCCCATTGGTCATAACTGAGGGACAATCTAAGGGGACTAGAAGAGGGGAGCATCATGGGACATGTAGTTCCGAAGATTGGTGGCCCCATTTTCCACACGATGCTATAGCTCAATCAAGAGAGAGATTGAGAGACTGCAGCCTGGAAAAAAGATGAGAGTGCTACAAAACAAAAAAAGAGGTGTGTGCTGGGCAGAAGCCAAAGAGAGAGCCACGCTACCCAGCACCATCAGAGAGAAAAACTGAGCCACTGCTAGGGTACAGACATGCTACACTACTGACTAGCATTGCCCCCGGGGGAACCCAGAATGAGCAATCGTCCATCCAGAGGGATCACTGCTGTAGTTTTGTTGGGTCTGGTAAGAGGCAGCAATAAAAAACAGTCAAGAACAATTAAAGAAAAAAAAAGAAATTGCGCCAAAAACTAAAACTAAAATATTTAACAATAGCAATTTGTGACAGATTCTGGTAAGAGGGCCTGCTGGCCATTATCCATTTCTCATCCTAGGGATTGAACTATGTCCGCAGTCTCTGACCATGATAATGTGATAATGACATTGTCGAAAAGGGGTTGCACACGGGTGACCCTAAAACAAAGCCCCCCCCCCAAAAAAAAGTTCTGCAGACGCCCATGTTCAGAGCCACTGGTTGTGCATGTTATACTTCAGACAGACACTAGTATGTAACCCAGAGGATTTCCTGGGACGACAGCCAATAGTTCAGCAAAACCAGAACATAATGAATTAGATGATTTCAGGAGTGGCTAAATATACATAGCTCCCAACTGCCCCTGACTTCAAGGGACTATGTCAGGCTAGGAGTAGATAACAGTTCAGGTGTGCTAACTATGTAAACAGTTCAAGAACAAGAGAATAGACATGTGCATTCGTTTTCCTTAGAATGCATTTTGGTCCGAAAATTGGCAAGCGCAAGAAACGAAAACCAAAAGATCCGACATAAAAAATGCTTTATTTTCATTTTCGTTGCGGTAAAAATTAGATATAGAGAGATTTTAGGGAAAAGATTCGACATTATAGGGAAAAGATTCGACATTATAGAGAAAAGATTCGACACTACAGAAATAATAGATTCGACATTACAGAGAATAGATTTTGATTTATGAGAAAATAGATTCGACATTATTACTAGTCATACAACATTAGAATTCTTGTGGGCGAAATATTCGGAAATGTACGATTCGACGTAAAGATTCGACGTTCCGTCGAATATTCTTTTGACCATTCGTCAGAAACCAAGTATTATTGGATTTTTGGACGAAAGCTATTCCCCAACGAAAAACTAAATAAATCAAAACGATTTTCGGGAGTAACTAAATAAATTTATTTTCAAAATGAAAACGAAAAAACGAAACAAAATATTCCAGTCTGCACATGTCTACAAGAGAACATACCATGAGCATGTCTGAGATGAGCAGGGCATCTGGGACTTGTAGTTCACCGCTGCAGATAAGGGTTACAGTTGGCTGGACTTTGTAGTTCACTGCTGCTAATGGATGCACTATAGTAGAATCAGGCAAAACGTAGTCTAGGCAAGCTGGGTCATACACAGGTAGATCAGAGTTCAAACGGTACCGAATCAGGAGCGAACAAACAGGGTCAAACGAGCCGGGTCATACACGAAATACACAAAGCAGACTGTCAGGCTGATTCAAACAGTGGCACACAAGGTAACTATCACAAGCACTGATTGGATGATGATACAGGTGATTTAAAGGTGAGCTGGCCAATAGCTGTTTCCCAGGCAAAGGCTGTGTCAGGTGAGTTGTGCTGGGTCCTAAAGGGATCCTAGTACTGACAGACTGTCCCTGATTTCTTCCCCTCCTCAATTGTCCCTTATTTTGGTCTGTTCTATAAAGCTGTATATATAAAATGCACTTTTCATTTTTCAAAAAGTGTTTCCTAGTGTTAAACATTTCATCCATATTCTAAATTGCTGCATTTGTACATTTTAAAAGCCAATATAAAGGAATAGTAGTGGTAAAAAAAAAGCCCTTGTGGATTTAATTAACCGTTTTTCTGGTTAATTCTCCTTTAAGGGGGTGTGCCCTGGGTTCAGTTCAGTTTGATGAACTGATACCAAATGTTAATCCTATTTTAATCAGTGGAAGCTGAACCTCAAAAAAACACAGGCCCGGAGGGTGGCGGGGGTCAGTTGCAAGCACTGATCTCCCTGTATAGCTTTTCAGCTGACAGCTGCTTCTCCTCCTCTCCCTTTTGCGGAAGTCAGCTGAAAAGCTATACAAGGAGATTGCGCTCTTAACTGTCACTCCTGCCACATTGATCATCCCCACCTGTCCTACCTCCTTCGGCGGTGCTGTGTGCTCCTCATCTGCCCCCAAATGTCATCCCCTGGCCCCCCTCATCCACCCCAAAGACAGCTTCCCTCCTGTGTGAACAAAATGATACCAGTGCCTGGTATGGAAGTGGTTATAAATAATTCAACAAAAAATTACTGACACTGTCCCCCTACACCCCCCCCCCCAAATCATTGTGAAATAAATTGTAAAAAATTATGAAAAGATAAAATTATTAAAAAAATCCAAAAGTCTGACACTGTCCACTACAAAAAACAATTACATGTTAAAGAAAATAATATAATAAAAATAAAAAACTACCAACACCATTCATTGCTCTACTGACACCATCCTGCACATACTACCAAATTCCATACACTCCATAATCCTTATCTGCACATACTACCCACCATCGTACACTCTGCACTTACCACCTGCACATATACTACCCACCACCATCCATACTCCTCTCCTACACATACTACCCACCACCAGACAACCTGCACTCCTCTCCTGCACTTAGTGTAAGTCATCTCAGACTGTATTAAACCACACACCCATTAAGTCACGCTGAATATTTAGCAACATTTATACCACGCCCACATTTTTTATTTTTTTTTAGCAATGCCTAGGGCCCACTTTTTATCTCGCTCTTGATTTACACCACATCTTTACATCTGCCGCTTTAACTCCCATGTATACTTTTAGCCACCCAGTGCCTCATGCCTCTCTGTTCCAGTTACTTGTTACCCAGCACCGTACCTCTCTGATATCTGCTCGTATTTGTTGAATGGCCTCTAGATAGTCAGCAGGTAAGTCCAACCTCCATGGGGAGTCCATGGTGGAACACCATTTACACCTGTTGGATTCCACTTCCAGAGAAAGTAGACACATAATAGAGGAGCAGGATCCTCCTCTTGGGTCGTGATTTAATACTAAAGCAAAAAAATAGACCCCTTCACAGGTCCCTCTGCTTTCTGCTAATGCTCTAAAAGGCCACACAAGATTGCCTAGTACAGTATTTGCAAAACCAAGACCCCGCCCGGGTGCCCTGACCACCTCTTCTATGCCCTTACCTCCCATGCATTTACAACTGTAGCCGAGTCCCTCCTCTCCAACTCTGCATCTTCTGCCACTTACTTGTCATTCTGGCGATTCTACTAACTGGCAGACATAGAATTTCCCCAAAAAAAGTGTCAAACAGTAAAAACCACAAAAGACAGTTCTTGACAATTCCTTTATTTAAAAAAAAAATAGTCCATCCTCAACCACACCGCCTGATGGACCCGAAAAATAGAAAAAACAGAAAAATACCATGAGAGGGCTCCCGCTGACTGCTGTCTTTCTGCCTCTCAACAAAATAATTATTCACCCATGTGGAGCTCCGATCTTCTCCAAAAAAGAACTGAGGGGAGCCTACAATCTGGATTAAGTAAAGTTAAAAGACAACTGGAATCCATGTTCAACAGTCGGGACAGGCATTAGAAATGTCTTTTGATGCCCATTTGGTCATGTAATGCCCCTGTGGTCTTTCAATACCTAGTAAATGAATTATTTCACGATCTTCACTATGTGTGTGATGGTGTATCTTGTTTATTTTCCCAACCTCAATAAACATCAGCAGCACATGTGGATTGCGATCAAATGTCAGTGGGAAAAGAAAATTGCCATCTCCAAGGACTACCTCCAAACAGACCCCATTAAGTTGTCCGCTGTTGCAAATGTGCCATATCCTACAAGCCTGAAGACAACCCAGTGATTACTAGAGTAAGAGTGCACAAACTATTATCACAGGTTTATCCGAGGTTACACCTCCCTGGTGGCACCTACATTTGCCCTGACAAAAAGCTACTGATCCCATTATTTGTCCTCTTGAGAGATCCAAAATATGCCTTTCCAATTAGACCAGCTTTACATCTGTCCCATATAATGTCCCAGACTGTTCAAGGCAAAAGACACTACTGTATTTTCTTTTGTAAAAAAAATTACACCAACCAAAAAGATTTATGGCTTCACTCCTGATTCCAGGTGCCTCCTGCCTTTCTCGAGCTCCATATCTTTATTATCTTTATTAATTTTATTAAATTCTGACTCGGTTTGCGAGTGTTGACTCGTAAGACAAGCAGAATTCAAACTAAATAGGTCTGCAGTACCTCATTTGGCCTGAGGTACGGGGGCGCAGGAGCAGAGAAAAGCCAAACATTGGCCTGCAGTACCTCATTTGGCCTGAGGTACGGGGGAGCCTGAAACAAGCTGGAATGTCCTCAGGCCTTTTCGGTGCTCTCTGGCGACACCCACCTCTGGCCGCACTTCAATAGGAGAAGTCACTTTGATATGCGAGTACTTTGGATTATGAGCATACTCCTGGAATTTGATTATGCTCGTAACCCGAGGTTCCACTGTATCTGTTGGGTGAAATGGAGGTGGCCAGTAGCTAAACCCAAAGCCCCAAAAGGGGCACCCTGGCAGAACACTAGCACCCTCTTAAATTCCACAGCAGGATCCTCATCTCCAGTTGTAATATTGTTTACCTATTTTCAAACCTCAAATTGCATGGACCCTTAGTGATCTATGGGTAAGTTTTCCCTTCAGTTGTATTGTAAATATAGCATTATATTTTTTGTATTAAGAGAGAGAGAGAGAGAGATACAATTTTGCCCCTGTACAAATTATTAGAAAGACCGCATCTGGAATATCCAGTTCAGTTTTGGGCCCCAGTTCTCAAAAAGGATATCAGGAACTAGAGAAAGTGCAGAGAAGGGCAGCCAAACTGAAAAGAGGCATGGAGAAGCTCAGCTATGAGGAAGGATTAGAGGACCTGAATTTATTCACTCTTGAGAAGAGGAGAATAAGGGGGGATATGATCCACATGTACAAATATATAATGGGTCCATATAGTGAACTTGGTGTTGAGTTATTCACTTTACCGTCAACACTGAGGACAAGGGGGCACTCTTTACCTCTAGAGGAAAAGAGATTTCATCTCCAAATATGGAAAGGTTTCTTCACAGTAAGTGCTGTGAAAATGTGGAACAGACTCCCTCCAGAGGTGGTTCTGGCCAGCTCAGTAGATTGCTTTAACCACTTAAGGACCGCCTACTGCACATTTACGTCGGCAGAATGGCGCGGCTGGGCACATCAACGTATATATACGTTGGTTTTAGTACCCAGCCGTGGGTCGCGGGCGCGCGCCCGCGGGCGCGCGCCCGCTACCCGGTCCGAAGCTCCAGGACCGGGACCGCGGGATTCGCGGACCCGATCGCCGCTGCAGTGCGGCGATCCGTCCCTGGAGCGGAAGAACGGGGAGAGCCGTGTGTACACACGGCTTCCCCGTGCTTCTCTGTGGCCGGAGCATCGATCGCGTCATCCCTGTAATAGGGGGACGCGATCGATGACGTCACACCTACAGCCACACCCCCCTACAGTTGTAAACAACACATTAGGGCACACATTCCCTACAGCGCCACCTGTGGTTAACTCCCAAACTGCAACTGTCATTTCCATAGTAAACAATGCAATTTAAATGCATTATTTGCTGTGAAAATGACAATTGTCCCAAAAATGTGTCAAAATTGTCCGAAGTGTCCGCCATATTGTCGCAGTCACGAAAAAAATCGCTGATCGCCGATATTAGTAGTAAAAAAAAAATAATTAATAAAAATGCAATAAAACTATCCCTTATTTTGTAAACGCTATAAATTTTGCGAAAACCAACCTATAAACGCTTATTGCGATTTTTTTTACCAAAAATATGTAGAAGAATACGTATCGGCCTAAACTGAGGAAAAAAAATGTTTTTTTATATATTTTTGGGGGATATTTATTATAGCAAAAAGTAAAAAATATTGCATTTTTTTTTAAATTGTCGCTCTATTTTTGTTTATAGCGCAAAAAATAAAAACCGCAGAGGTGATCAAATACCACCAAAAGAAAGCTCTATTTGTGGGAAAAAAAGGACGCAAATTTTGTTTGCGAGCCACGTCGCACGACCGCGCAATTGTCTGTTAAAGCGACGCAGTGCCGAATCGCAAAAACCCCTTGGGTCATTTGCCAGCGTATTGGTCCGGGTCTTAAGTGGTTAAGAAAGGCCTGGATACTTTCCTAAATGTACATTATATAACTGAGTACTAAGATTTATAGGTAAAATTAATGCAGGGTAAATCCGATTCCCTCTCGGGGGATCAGGAAGGAATTCTTTCCCCTGCTGTAGCAAATTAGATCGTGCTCTGCTGTTTTTTTTTTGCCTTCCTCTGGATCAACTGTGGGTATGAAGTTGGGTGTATGGGATTTTACTATGTTTTTATGTTGTTTATTTTTTTGTGGTTAAACTGGATAGACTTGTGTCTTTTTTCAACCTAACTATGTAACAATAATATATACATCACTTATACGATTCCTTAATCTGCAGCAATGCAAAAACTGTAAAGTGCCTAAATTTTTAAGTATGGTAGATATTGATTAAATTATCTCACAATTTAGCCTTAGCTAGGACTTTGGTTATCACATGCAGTAGCATTTCTACTGGTTTGAACTATATATTCACCTTAATGTCCAAAAGAGACAGGGATTAAATCAGCTTCATTTCAAGGCTTCAATTTTCTGTTCAGTGCAGAGAAGCAAATTTACAGGTGCTCATAGATATTAGACACCTGCCATCGAGTGCTCTATACTAATAAAAAATAAGCTCAAGTGTGATGGAGATCCTTTCTTTCTGGAATGATAAAATGAGTCTGTGTGCTTTTTTTTTATAACAATTGATGAGTTACTGTATTTATTTAGCACTACGCTAATTTATGTTACCGATTATACATATTTTAAGATGTTTGGATTTCTTGGTGTACTGTGGTTTGGTTTGCTATGTTCCATGAATTTGTGAACAGCTATGACTTTGCATTTTTGTTATATGTTCCTTATCTGTTTTTTTTTTTTTAAATACCTAAATGTAACCTAATGTAATACCTTTATTCACCTAAATAATCATTTTCTTTGGATAAGACATCAAGACTGCAAGCCTTTTTGAAAAGGTCTCACTAACCTAGTGGTCTCAAACTGGTGGCCCTCTAGCTGCTGCAAAACTACAAGTCCCATCATGCCTCAGTCTGTGGGAGTCATGCTTGTAACTGTCAGCCTATTACGCCCAAAACCAAAAAATGCAATATATTGCAGCTTAACAATCATTAGATATGGAGGATGCATTTGTTTTATTTTTTTATGCTTTCCCCCCCTTATGTTTTACCTGGTGATCCAGCCATTAATACACCGCCTTTATTAGAGTCCCCCACTCTGGATGAGTGAGCACAGAAGCACCTTTGGAAAGAAGCATTTTTAATTTGGTGGCAGGAGAGTATTAAAAGTCAGGGAGCTGCAGTGCATTTAATATATATATATATATATATATATATATATATATATATATATATATATATATATATATATATATATATATATATATCATACATCATACCTCCCAACCGTCCTGTTTTCGCGGGACTGTCGATTCCCCGCCACCACCCCTTGCTAAACAACTCCGATCCGTGGCACCCCCCCTCAACAAAAATGTCCTGCAGGGAAATTTTAAAATGTTGGGAGGTATGATATATATATATATATATATATATATATATATATATATATATATAGATAGATAGATAGATAGATAGATATAGATATAGATATATAGATCTATATCTATATAGATATATATATATATATCTATATATGTCTATATAGATATATATATATTGTGAACTTTGGTTTTTTTTTAGCACTGCAGCACACAGGGAAAAGCATTAAAGCAAAAGTCCTGCTAGTCTCCAGCATAAATGAACAAGTCTGTTTTCCTTAAAGGGATTGTAAAGGTTCTTCTTTTATTTTCCAAATAGGTTCCTTTAAGCTAGTACATTGTTGGTTCACTTACCTTTTCCCTTCAATTTGCCTTCTAAATGTTTTTTTTCTTTGTTTGAATTTCTAACTTCCTGTTTCTCCTCAGTAAGCTTTCCACCATCACCTGTGCGGTGGAAAGTCATTTAGAACAGCTTACTGAACACTAGGGATGAGCTTTGCGTTCGAAACGAACGTTATGTTCGACTCGAACATCGTCAGTTCAATCGTTTGTCGAATTTCGAACAAAAACGATCGTTAGCGGCAAATTCGAGAAGTCCCACCTTATTCGGGGATAGAGGCCCTGTAATAAGAAAGTAAAACTCATCATGATATGAACATAAGTAGTGAAGTATATGTTTATATATTTTTCTAGGAAAGTCTACAGGGAAAGGGAAAAAGGGGGGGGGGGAGAGACACCGGCGATGAAAGAGTGACAATGGGGGATGAATAAGTTGATATGAATTAATGGTGATGCATAGAGAAGTGAAAGTGAAAATATATACAAAATGAATAGGAGTAATAATGTGGATGATGAAAGTGAAGGATAAAATGAGATGTGATAAATACTAACTGTGCTAGGTGCAGAGAATAAGAAAGTGGGAGGTGAAGGGTGTGTGATGTTAGAGTGTGTGGGAATGATAGTGACTGTGCAAGAAGAATGAGATTAGTTAATTATTAAAGTGAATGCATGATGTATCATGTGCTGTGAGATGATGTGCAACCGGGGTCAAAATGTCATAGGCTAAGTGTGAATGGAAAAATAGAAAAGAAATGGAGAAAACATGCACTGAAGTGAGTTAGGGAATGAAAAAGTATGCAATAAAATAAAATAAATTAAAGTGAATGTATGAAGAAATTTAACAATAGATTGTGCAAGGAAAGATGAGTGAAATATGTATATTAAACTATAAAACTTGAGACAGAAGTCCACATTGTAAAGAGATAAACAATTTTCCACGATTGGCAACATCTGTTGGAAAGATAAGTGGGAAAGAACAGGGGTATATATATATATATATATATATATATATATATATATATATATATATATATATATATATATATATAAAGAAAATATAATGATAAGGTATATTCAAAATTGAAAGTGGAGCTGCAAAGAACAGGGGGAGAGCCTGAATGGAAATAGGGCTCTAGCTTACCCTTTAGTGGCAGTTGTATATCCGACCAACTGTGTTCAGTCACCATGGGGTTTAGATCCATCCCAATGGCACTAGCTATTTATATAGGGACCAGCCCTTCAAGTGGGCTGTACACCCCCTGCCCATCAAACTCCACCCCCCACCCCCTCATCCAACCACCCGGCTAAACATCTGAGCCTGGCCAGCCCGGAGAAAGAACCTCCCCACATAGGTGTGCCCCCCCTCCTAACACGCCACCACCCACACAAATTGACCTCGATACAATTCTTGAAGATATCAATAAATCACATCTCAACCCCATTTCGCTTTTTAAAAAACCTTCTACCAAATTTCCCTCTTCCAATTTATACCCCAATATAGCGATTTTATTACAGTCGACTGTTAATGATATTTGCAATCTATATATAAAACAATCTTCTCCTCACAATCTAACAGTAGATGAAAATTTCGCCCTGGGTGACCTTTGAAAAAATAAATCGATCATTATTAAGGCCTCTGACAAAGGCGGAAACATTGTTGTAATTGACAATTCCCATTACCAAACCATATGTTTAAAAATCCTAGCGAAACGCTCCAGGTACAAACTTATTTCGCCTATGCTCCTTAACAGATTTAACAAAGAATTTTATGAATTTGTTGATCAAGCTCATACCTCCGGGGTTATATCCAAGGATGTATGGGAATACATTAGAACTCACCACCCGAGGGCGGCCACGTTCTATAGTTTACCCAAGAGAGATGTGAACCTACAACCTTTTGTATTGACTTTACCTTCCTTTACAAAAGATACCATTCACTTTCTACAGAAGATTGAAGAAATGTCACACACAGCTGAATCCATCTTAGTGGCAATTGATATAGAAGCCCTATACAATTTAATTCCTAACACTAAAAGGTCTGGCCGTCATTGCACGGATCCTCCTGCAAGACTCTTGTTACGATCAGGCAGTCAATGGATTCATCCATGATGGCTTGGAGTTTATTCTCCACCACAATGCTTTTCTTTTTGACGGGTCCCACTACCTCCAGGTACAAGGCGTAGCTATGGGGACTTGATGCGCCCCATCCTACGCCAACTTGTACCTGGGGGAGTGGGAGCAGTCTCTCCTGGACAGCGAAGACCTCGTCGATTACACTAGCCATATTTCAATATGGCTAAGATATATCGACGACATCTTTGTCATCTGGGAAGGGTCAGAGAAATTACTTTTTGATTTTTTTGATTTGATCAATATTAATTCATACAACCTGAAATTCACTATGACGCATGACAAAAATGTTTTGGATTTTCTTGATGTTAAGGTTTTTACCACTGTTCCTTAAAGCTACGTCTGGAAACAGTGTTGCATGCTGCCAGTTTTCGTTTCAATGTTTTTATTGAAGTTTTTCAACAAAGAAAGTAAGTAAAAATACAATCTTGATTCCACAAAGAGATACAAAAATACAAAATGCAGGTAAAGACCTGAGTCATCTTAACAGTGAATGGAAACCTCTATAACAGCCAAGTAGCAAGCTAGAGTCATTATGAAGCAGAGTAAGTAAGACTTCTTCATCTCTAACAATGACCATAAAGCTTGTTTGAATCTGTACACATGGGCTGGAACCAATGCCTTGTGACATTTAGAAATAGATCCTCCAACCTTCAAAGATCACCATCAACCATCCATATAGAGTGATTTAGACAAACATGTATTTTAGACGCATCTACTAACTGTTATACGTATAAGCAAGTCGAGGTAAGTGGCTGTTTAGTAAGAATTCCCCACCACTCCCTGAGATCATAATAAATTTTGTAGGAATACTCACTATGTAGAGGTTAGGGGGTAAAAATTAGATGACTCTCGCATCAGTATAATAACAAAGAAAAGACAGAAAGAGATAAAGGGAAAAGAGAAAACATAGAAAAAAAAGAGAAAAAAAAAAAGAGAGAAAAAAAAAAAAAAGGGGGGGAGAGGGGGGGGGGGAGAAGAAAAGAGAAAGAAAGGGAATAGAGGAAAAAGAAAAAGAAAGAAAAAAGAAAGTGACCCCGTGCTCCAACACCCACCATCCCAAGACGGTTCTACTCAGGCAAGAATCTTGGATCCCCCGTTAGGTATTTCACCCAGGGGTCCCATACTTTATCAAACAATTGCATTTTATCTTGCAATTGTGCAGACATACGTTCATTGAGCATAATCCAGGAAAGCTTGTTCTTAAGGTGCGCAAAAGGTAAAGCTGCCCTCTTCCAGGATTTTGCAATAATAATTTTGGCTGAAATAAATATAAATGATATAAGCCGCCTCTGAGCTTTTGATGCCGTCTCTATCACACTACCCAGCAGAGCCTGTCTCGGGGATTTCACTAGATTGACCTGGGTAAGAGAGTAAATGAAATTGTATACTCTAATCCAATAACGTCGTACCGTGGGGCACTGCCACCACACATGGTACATGGTTCCCTGCTGTCCGCATCCGCGGAAACACAAAGGGGATGCTGCTGGTACATATGATGCCAGCCTGGCCGGGACCATGTACCACCGCAGTAGCACTTTATAATTGGCTTCAATAATTGAAGTATTGATTATGGACTTTGAGGCCCCTTGTGCTAAAGCATGCCATTCGTCTAATTCAATTGTCTCCCGAAGGTCTGCCTCCCATTTTACCATATAAGCCAATTTGACAGCAGAGCTAGTCAAGATAGTATACATTTCAGAGATATGCCCTCGGACTTTATCGAAGTTCTGACACAGGTACTCCATTGAGGACCTAGTAGCCATATCAGAATCTCGCGACAAAGTCCCCAGGAAGTGTAGGATCTGCGCACATCGAAAAAACTCAGAGGGCGGCATTTGATATTTCTCAATTAAAACCTGTCTTGTCAATATACCCTTATGGTTACACAGATCAGCTATCCGTAGTAGCCCTTTGTTGGTCCACCAAACAAACATCCTGGGGGTGAGGCCCGGGGCGAAATCTGAATTTCCAAGAATCGGGGCTAATGGAGTATGTTGGGAAGAAAACTTGTGCGTTTTCCGCAACCTATCCCAAATACCCAGGGACGAGGACAATGCCGGGCACAGAATTGGAGGCCGGTCCCTAGGCGGTAACCATAAAAGGTGTGAAATCGGCCTACCTGAGCAAGCAAATTCTTCCATCTGCATCCATATAGGATGGGGCTTGGCAGAATGAAATCTGGCTAACTGAGCCAGTTGTGCTGCGTAATAATACTTTTGCAGATCCGGGGCACCTAGTCCACCTCTTCTCTTAGGGGTAAATAGTGTACGCTTATTCACCCTGGGCCTCTTATCCCCCCAGATAAAGGACAAAAGTTTATTTTGGAAGGCCAACAAATCCGAGCGGACAATCGAGATTGGCAACGTTCGAAACAAATACAAAACCCTCGGTAGAATAGTCATCTTAACGGAGTGTAGTCTGCCAAACCACGAGGGGGGTCGAAGCATCCATCTGGCCAAATCAGCCGTCAAACGTTGAAATAGTGTTGGGTAATTTCTGGAGTACAGAGTGCGTAATGTCGGGGTGAGATTTATACCTAAATAAGGGAGAGACTCCATGTGCCAAACAAAATTAAAGGAGCGTTTAAGCGTCGAGAGAGTACCATCTGATAGCGAGATGTTCATAGCTTGGGACTTATCGTGGTTTATGCTAAGACCCGATATTGCTGTAAAAGGTTTAAGTATAGCATATAGGTTAGGAAGGGTGGTGATCGGCGTCGAGATCATCATCAAGATATCGTCCGCAAAGAGGATACATTTATGTTCGTGGTTGCCACAAATAATGCCGCGTATGTCAGTAGAATTACGTATTTTTATGGCGAGCGGTTCTAGAGCCAAGACAAAAAGTAATGGGGACAGGGGGCATCCCTGACGAGTCCCTCTACGAATAGGGAAAGGGCCAGATGAGTAACCCTTAACCATCAGTGAAGCAGTAGGGGACTCATAGAGAACCCGTAGTATGGACAGAAAGCCCGGCCCAAAACCAAGCTTAGTCAGGACATAGAAGAGGTATTCCCACGACAGAGAATCAAAAGCCTTGTGCATGTCCAAGGACAGCAACATCCCCCTCCTAGATCCTCCATTATCCCAATCCGAATGTATAGCTGAAATAGCGTCAATGACTCTCCTAGTCTGATCTGAAGCTTGTCGCCCGGGGACAAACCCCGCCTGATCCGGGTGAATATATTGCGCGAGGAACGAATTAAGTCTGGCTGCCAGGATTTTGGTCATGATTTTGAGGTCGGTGTTTATCAACGAAATGGGACGATAATTTGCACAGAGCCCGTGATCTTTCCCCGGTTTTGGGAGAACATGGATATAGGCCCTGTTCTCCTGAGCCGGGAGACAAATGCCCCTCCGAATTGCATTAAAAAACGCGCAGAGGTGTGGGGTCAGGATCTCTCGGCATTTATGGTAATATTGTCCAGGGAACCCATCCGGGCCTGGAGCTTTAGAGGGATTCAAACTTCTTATAGCCTGTCCGACTTCCGCCTCTGTAAATTCCATGTCCATGAGGTCCGAATGGTCCTTAGTCAGCGTGGGCAGGGGTATGTCGCTAAAGAAGTCGTCCAATTTAGTCTTGTTACTCTGACCGGGGCTTTCGTATAATCTTGAGTAAAATTTAGTGAACTCGCTAACAATAGATTCCGGGTTTTGGGTCGAGCGCCCATTATTTAATCTAAGTTTAGGTAGGGCAGACGTGCTGGGACGAGGGGTTAATTTTCTTGCTAAGAGAGTAGTAGGCTTGTCCCCCAACGTGTAATACCTATGACGTGACCATCGTAGTTGTTTTTCAGCTTGTGTGGTGAGGCTTAAATTCAGTGACAACCTGGCCGCATCAATTTTGTGTCTAATGTCAATCTGCGGCGATGCCCTTTGCTCCGCTAGGAGGGTAGTCAAATCAGTCTCCAATTGCGTGATTGTGTGTTCGCGGTTGCGCTTCCGAATTGCAGCTACCTGTATGAATTTACCGCGGATGGTGGCCTTATGGGCTGCCCAGTTGATAACAGGGGATGTGGCCGATGGTGAGTTTTCGCGAAAAAACGTGCGCAGCTCCTTCTCTATCTCTGACAAAATGGTTGGATCATTTAACAAAGACACATTAAGTCGCCACGGGGACGGGCATGGTTTCTTCCAAAGGTCCGAAAGGGACAACCGTATCGGAGCATGGTCCGACCATGGAGTAGCCAAAATGTTTGCCGCGGTCACGTAAGGGATCAGAGGGGAAGTTATAAAAACATGATCAATCCGGGAATAGGTTTTGTGTACATGTGAATAGTGAGTGTAATCGCGCACAGAGGGATTATCTTCTCGCCAGGCATCAATTAGGTCATTGCTATGTAACAGTCGAGCTAATCTACTACTATTTTTAGGTGTATGCTTGAATAGGGACTTGTTGGGAGATGATTTATCTAACGTTTGATCTAGAGGCAAGTTGGTATCCCCACCCATAATTACTTGACCCTGCGCCTTTGGGAGAAGTATCGCCAGCATGTCGCGAAAAAATTCTAGCTGTCCCGAGTTGGGAGTGTAGTAGGAAATTATGGAGGTCAATTGGTCATTTATTCGTCCCACTGTCATCAGGTATCTTCCCTCTTTATCTTTAACCACCGTGATGGGAGTAAAGGGGACCTTTCTTGAGAAGCAGATAGCAACTCCCCGTTTCTTTTCTGCAGCTGAAGAGAGGTAGAACTGGGGGTATCGGGCACTGAGAAACCTTGGAGTCGAGGTCCTGGAGAAATGAGTCTCCTGCAACAGCAGTATGTCCGCCTTTTGTTTATGGTAATAGTGAAACGCTTTAGCTCGCTTAGGGGGGGAATTAAAACCCTGTACATTGTGTGTTATTATGGAGTATTTTGTGGAATAATCAGTCATCATCGCGGTTTGGCAGAGCACACTCACCTTGACATTGATGCAGAGCTCCCCAGCTCCGGTAGGGGAAGGACCAGGTCAAACCAGAAATCCATAGGATCATGGCAGGGACAGAGCACGAGGCCAGGAGCAAAGGAAAGAAAAGCCAAGAAAAAAGAGAAATGAGAAGTAATAGGCAATTAAAAGGATAAATGTCTAAACTTAAAAACAGCATGTTTGCTAAACAAAATAAACAGCGGGACGAATCCCCTCCCGGGTCACGATCCCGGGGAAACAGTCGTGAGGTTGCTCCCATCCTAAGACAGGGGCAAGGTCACTCGAGTGGCTTACGGGTCCACCCCGACTCAAACCATGCAAGCCTTGAGTCCAGAGGATGCCAGGCAAACACATTAATAACCCAATAAGTGAGAAAACTCACCAAGGGTCAGTCCGCACCACCGCTGCCCCCCCGGCTTTCCGGGGGGGGCATCGGTGGGCCGGGCCACCCAGTCACCCCACCATAGCAGGTGAGAGCACAGCCGGCCCAGTGACTATAAGGCAGTAGACACAAAACAGGAACGCTAACTAAAACGAATATAATAATACAAAAAAAAAAAAAAAATTGACATATCGGCTAAGCCGAACCTTGGCAAAGTAACATTGGCCAGAGCAGTCAGGTCCCTCCCACCACCCCAGTGAGGGCCACTGTGTATCCCATCCAGGGGGAAGGCCCGTTGTCAGAAATCAAGGGGGGAGGGGGAGGGAAACCCGAATGGAGAAACAATCCCCTCCAAAAAAAAGCAAAAACAAAAGAAAGGAAGGGGGACAGTGGCCGTTCAGGTAGGTGGCGATGAAGACTTCTTTCTTCGACCAGAGCGTTGAGTATGCCAGATCGGGGACAAAGGGCGGTCCATCTGATCCGAGGAAGAAGGTGCAGGCTGGTCTCTCGAGATGATGCCCAACTCCAGCAACAGAGCTTCTCCATCATGGTAGGTCGTGAAGGAGTGTGATTTGCCCTTGTAGGAAAAGGATAGCCTAAACGGAAAAGACCATCTGTATTTTATCTGGCGGGTCAGCAACTGCTGCAACAGGGGTTTCAAGGTACGGCGCTTTTGCACCGTGGAGGGGGCCAGATCAGCATACAACTGGATAGGAGACCCAAACAATATCAGATCCTGACGATTCCTGGAAGCCGTCATCATTTTTTCCTTTATCTTGTAGTAATGCGGCTTCATTATTATGTCTCGTGGAAGTCCATCCGCCCTGGGGGCCGTCAGGGCCCTATGGACCCTATCTATCTCCAGCTGATGGGGCGAGATATCCGGAATTAGATCCGTCATTAGGGCCTGCATTGCGTCCTCTAGATCCGTGTGGCTCTCCGGTAGGCCACGGACCCGCACATTATAGCGGCGAGAGCGGTTCTCCAGGTCTTCAATCTTTAAATGGGCCTCTTGTAGTCGCTCTTGGAGTTCAGCAACTATCCTAGTATTTTGATTAATTCTGGCTACAGATCCCTCCACCTTGTTCTCAATGGTGTCCAGTCTGAGCCCAAAACTTTGTATGTCCTGCTTAATGTCCGTGGTTATAATCAGACAAGCTTTAGATAGTTCCTGCTGCAGCAGTGAGGAGAAACGGGCCAGCAGCACTGCATCCCCCGCATAGGGAACAGATGGAGGCGAGGACTGGCCCCGAGCAGGGCTAACTTGGCTAGCCTGGCTGAATATAGTGTCAGCCAATTCAGCCATGTTCCTATCCAAGGAAGAGCCAGGGGAGCCAGCGTGCTCTAATGGATCCTGGGGCGACCTAGGGGATGATGGCAGGGACAGGCACTCACCTCGAGGGTCCCCAACCCGATCCCCTGAAGACTGTGAGGAGAACGGGTCCCGTATGTCCTCCCTGGCAGCCGTTCCTGCAGCTTGTGACGAGCGGGTCTGCTTGCTGTGTTGGCCGCGTGTCTCCGGCTTACCCGGCGCCATCTTAGGTGAGGGAGTCTGTCCGGGGGGAGGGGGCCGCGCCTGTCCCTGCTGATTCCGGCGTTTGTACTGCCTCTTTTTTGTTTGACCCGAGGTCCGATGCAGCATGACAGTCCCGCAATGATCCGCTGCCGATCGTGGGGTGTCTCCCGGTCCTCCTGCGCTGATTTTAGCTGAGGTTTCGTCGGCGGTGTGCGGAGCTCGGTCACAGCATGTCTGCTCCCGTCGCCGCGCGCATGCGCACTCCATGCTGCCAGTTTTCATCCCCTGACTTTGAAAGATTCAATACCCTACGGCCAATATCTGCGTCTTTGCAGAAATTGTTTCAACAATCACACCTTTAGAGAGGAAGCAGGGAAGCTGCAAGCTAGACTCCTTGATAGGGGCTATAGCAGATCCTGCTTAAGAAAGGCGTACAACAAAGTTTTTCTTAAATCTTGGAATGATCTTCTCTTTAAAGCACAGCCAAAACAACCTGCATCCAACACTACTAGAATCATCATGCGGTTTTCCAAACAGGATAATCAAATTTGCGAGATTATAAAACGACATTGGTTCGTCCTAGTTGGGGATCCAAAGACAAACAAATTTGTTAAAGATTCTCCAGCTATTACCTTCAAAAGAGCCATGTCCCTTAAATACAAGCTAGTACAGAGTGAATTTAAAGGGGTGGTTATCAAGAAACATTGTCCTGCACTCGGAACCTTCCCACACGGTCACTGTTCTCACTGCCCTTTGATGCGTAAGGAGACATTTTTTCCATTACCCAATGGTGTAGTTTTCAGACCGCATCATTTTGTTAACTGCCAAACCCGTGTGGTCGTTTATTTGATGTCATGTGAATGCAATGCATTCTACCTGGGTAAAACCAAGCAAGAATGTTGACGCCGTGCAGCCAAACATCAGTATAACATGCAAATTGGTAATCGATACCTACCCCTGGGTAGACATGTTGTTTTCAAACACAACTGCAGAATGCCCAGAATTTCTTTTGTCACCATTGACCTAGTGCATGTGCCAATCAGAGGCGGCGATTGGAACAAAGCCCTCCTTCAATGCGAGCAAAAATGGATCATTAGACTTCAGGCCATGGTTTATCCAGGCCTTAATGAATCCATTTCATTTGCTCCTTTTTTAAAGGGGTTTGCATCCGGGAAAACAGACTGATTTAAACATGCAGGGAAAGTGTAATTATCCAGAGAGACCATACACAAATTTTCCCTTATATTTAGCATTTTTCACCTATTCTTGGATGTTTTAGCTTTTTCCAGCATTTTCTCGTTTGTACCTTTGTTTTTTCATTAAATGCTCTGGATATTTCCTGTTATCTTTATCTCAATTTTTTGGCATGTTGGGGAAGAGGAGGCCACACCTATGTGGGGAGGTTCTTTCTCCCGGCTGGCCGGGCTCAGCTGTTCTTTGGCCTGTTGGTTGGACGAGGGGGGTGGGGGGTGGAGTTTGATGGGCGGGGGGTGTACAGCCCACTTGAAGGGCTTGGCCCTATTTCCATTCAGGCTCTGCAGCTCCGTTTTAAATTTTGAATATACCTTATTATATTTTCATATATATATATATATATATATATATATATATATATATATATATATATATATATATATATATATACCCCCTGTGACAGGAAGTCAGGTAAATCTATGGGTGTTGTCAGACGGGAGATACATTTCTGCCTTGTTTAGACAATACGCCAATTACTACCAGGTGTCGGCTGCAGAAATAGACAGAAAGGTTTAGGGCGTTGGAAAACTTCATCTGTTCAGAATGAGGCAATTAAGGCCTATATAAGTCATCCAAAGGATGACTACTGATTGCTGCATCCTGAGGCTTTTTGAGTTAAGGAGAGCAGTCAGAAAGACTTCTCTAGAGGTGAGGTGGTTGTTGATTTTTCTGTGTGATAAAAAAAGGCCATTGTTTCTCTGCTGTATGACCAGCAGTGTCTGCCCAGCAGTAGGCTGTGCCAGACTCCATAGGCAGGTTCCTGTGTGGTGAAGGTAGACGCCCCAAGTGGCCAGAGTTTATTTTATGTTTATGCTGTTTGAATGCTTGCACTTGTTTCCAGCAATATGGAAGAATAAACCAAACTCTTTGTTTTCAACCGTCTTCGGCTGCCTCTCTGTATAGTTCAGTGTGTAGTGAACCCATCCAGGGGGTCACACACCCCTGCTACCGAGCTAACCCCTTACATCCCATTTTTTCCACTTATCTTTCCAACAGATGTTGCCAATCGTGGAAAATTGTTGATCTCTCTACAATGGGGACTTCTGTCTCAATTTTTATAGTTTGATTTTCCTACTTTTGTCATCATTACGGACAGTCCAGGTACTATTTATATCTCATGTATACATATTTCACTCATCTTTCCTTGCACAATCTATTGTTAAATTTCTTCATACATTCACTTAAATTTTTTTTATTTTATTGCATACTTTTTCATTCCCTAACTCACTTCAGTACACGTTTTCTCCATGTCTTTTCTATCTTTCCATTCACACTTAGCCTATGACTTTTTGACCCAGCTTGCACATCATCTCACAGCACATGACACATCATCATACATTCACTTCAATAATTAACTAATCTCATTCTTCTTGCACAGTCACTATCATTCCCACACACTCTAACATCACACACCCTTCACCTCCCACTTTCTTATTCTCTGCACCTAGCACAGTTAGTATGTATCACATCTCATTTTATCCTTCACTTTCATCATCCACATTATTACTCCTATTTATTTTGTATATATATTTTCACGTTCACTTCTCTATGCATCACCATTAATTCATATCAACTTATTCATCCCCCATTGTCACTCTTTCATCGCCGGTGACTCCCCCCCCCCTTTTTCCCTTTCCCTGTAGACTTTCCTAGAAAAATATATACACATATACTTCACTACTTATGTTCATATCATTAGAATAAATCAAATATAACTGGGACCCCAAAAGTAACCCAGAAATAATTTGGAAAAAAAGGGGGGGGGGTGGGCGGCTGGACTATAGCGGTACTAGGTACAAGAAGATACAAGGGAACATGAACTGAGGTAAAAAATTACATTTGTTTATTATAATGAACAAGTAGGACACACGTTATTAGATTATAAAAAACGAACAAACAAAAACAATATTAAAAATGTGACAGTGCATGCCAAACCAGGTCACCGAGGTGTTAAATCAACCCTAGGCGAGGGGAAACGGTGAGGAGGGTGTGGTCATGCCCGTTGAATCTCAATCTCGACTAGTTTCGCAACATTAGTTGCTTCATCAGGAGAGGTAGTCTAAAAACATAATACAATAATTACAATCACAAAATCCATACATATAGGTAAATATGCATGATAGTCTACCACAAAATTGCTATACAAGTATTGGTTTTATACAGCATAAACATTGGGGATTAAAAGAATGCCAAGTGGCTTACCTGCACTGTTTAAAGGAGACCACCGGAGGCTATGAACCGCAATTGGAGGGAGGTAGCCTCTCAAAAATGGATGGGAAGTAAAGGGAGCCACAATATGGGCTATCCTAAAAAGAGCTATATATAAAAATAGATGTCAAATAGGGTTCGTTGCATTGACTACCAAAGGGGGAGAAAGGAGGGGGTGGGGATGGTGATTTTCCCCCCTTTTTTCACCTCTTCCCTCTCCCTCCCTCTTTTCCCTCCCACAACCCCCCCCCCTTTTTTCCACCCCCTTTTCTCCCCCCCCCCTTCCCACTATCCCCACCCTTTTCCCCTTCTTCTTCCCTTTCCCCCCCCTCTCTCCCCCCCCTCCCCTTTCCTTCCCTTCTTTCCCCTTCCTTGATGTTTTTTCACTCCTTTGATCAGTTTTTTGAGCACTCACCACCATCACCATCCCCACCCCCTCCTTTCTCCCCCTTTGGTAGTCAATGCAACGAACCCTATTTGACATCTATTTTTATATATAGCTCTTTTTAGGATAGCCCATATTGTGGCTCCCTTTACTTCCCATCCATTTTTGAGAGGCTACCTCCCTCCAATTGCGGTTCATAGCCTCCGGTGGTCTCCTTTAAACAGTGCAGGTAAGCCACTTGGCATCCTTTTAATCCCCAATGTTTATGCTGTATAAAACCAATACTTGTATAGCAATTTTGTGGTACACTATCATGCATATTTACCTATATGTATGGATTTTGTGATTGTAATTATTGTATTATGTTTTTAGACTACCTCTCCTGATGAAGCAACTAATGTTGCGAAACTAGTCGAGATTGAGATTCAACGGGCATGACCACACCCTCCTCACCGTTTCCCCTCGCCTAGGGTTGATTTAACACCTCGGTGACCTGGTTTGGCATGCACTGTGTCACATTTTTAATATTGTTTTTGTTTGTTCGTTTTTTATAATCTAATAACGTGTGTCCTACTTGTTCATTATAATAAACAAATGTAATTTTTTACCTCAGTTCATGTTCCCTTGTATCTTCTTGTACCTAGTACCGCTATAGTCCAGCCGCCCACCCCCCCCCTTTTTTCCAAATTATTTCTGGGTTACTTTTGGGGTCCCAGTTATATTTGATTTATTCTATTGACATTTAGGATGATGGTACTTTTATGCTTGTTTGCTTTTGTGTTTACCTCAAGAGGCTTCAATTTAATCAATATGTTCATATCATGATGAGTTTTACTTTCTTATTACAGGGCCTCTATCGCCGAATAAGGTGGGACTTTTCCCCTTCGGCCTGTCTCTGTCCACTCCTACCCACCCTCTGGCCATACGGGCTGGGTCCTGCTTGGCCTCGGCGGGCTAGTTTTTTGTTTTTTCCTCCCTGGTTTGCCCCTTTCCCCCCCACCTGGCTGCCCCCCCCCTTTGTTCCCCTTTTCCCTGTCCATTGTTCCTGCCCATCCTCTTTCCGCCCTTAGGTGGATCCACGGTATGCAGTTTGTGACCTCTCGTAGGCCCAGATGTAGTTTTCCTCCACTCTCCCCCCTCCCTGCCTGCACCCCAATTTAGGTTTACCCTGATGGTGTGGCTTGGTGTCCGATCTCGGCTTGCTCTCTGACACGTGTCTTGGTAAGCGACATGCACATCATGTATATCATTGTTCATCACATTTACACAGGAGGACTACTTGCACCCATGTTTTACATTCATTTGTCTGGGTGAACGAGTCCTCTGTGTGTTGGGTTAAATGTATTATATATTTACCTGTATGTAGTATTCTCTTTATAGAACCTATGGCAGTATTAAAAAATGCTCCCTGAAGACTGCTACTACTAAGGTCAAAACGCGTAGGGGCTGATTTGTCCATAGAGCTCACATGTACACAGTACTGTTTTGAAAATTGTTGTGTGTTACCATGTTGTAATTGATTTGCTTGTTTTGATTCATTTTTTTGTCAAGCTCATATCCTGAGTCCTATTTATGGGGCTTTTTTCATTACTATATTTATTGTAATAAAATGTATACTTGTTTACTAAAATTTGTACATTATTTATTTACTGCTGCAACACAAAGCCCCTAGGGGTAAATTTTATTTTCTTCAAGTACTATCAGGGGTGTGCAGCATCCTTTATCCATGGGTTGTAATACCTTTTATTTGCTTAAGCGGTTAATAGGCTTATCTCAAAACTGATCCATCCAGACCAGACGGGATTCATAGCTAATAGATCTACCAGCATGAATATCAGAAGGACATTTTTAAACCTACAAATCCTGAAGGAGACTGAGGGAACGAGAGCTGTACTGTCACTGGATGTGACCAAAGCGTTTGACAGTGTAGAATGGGGCTACATCTGGAGGGTGCTGGGGAAATTCGGATTTGGTCCGATATTTACTGGCTGGATAAAAATGCTTTATGATAACCCTAGTGCCAAACTTAGAATTAATAATGAATTCTCAAAAAAGATTCTACTGGGGAGGGGGAAAACTAGAGAGCGAAACTATTAAAAAAGAAAAAAAACGCAAATTACGTAGAGAAAATACAAACGAGCAGGGGAGAACTAGTTCATAAAAACAGGATAAATAGCGGAAACCTTCCAAGAGTATTATAGGAGACTCTATTCAATTAATAAGCATGAAACAAGAGAAGAAGTGAAACGAAAAGATGAGAAAACATTTTTTTTTTTAAAGGAAATAGACTGGGATATAATACCAGAAGACAAACGTGGATGTCTAGAGGCCCCCATTTCAGAAAATGAAATTAGAGAAATTATAAAAAATTCACCAGTTGGGAAGAGTCCAGGACCGGACGGTCTAAAGTCCTATATTATAAAAAATGTATAGATATTTTAGCGCCCAGAATGTGCTCCTACATGAACGGGATAGGGGTAAAGTGGGATATGCGTAGAGAGGCGATAGAAGCCACTATTACCTTAATTCTTAAAGAGGCTAAGGACAGTATACTCTGTTCTAGTTATAGACCAATTTCATTATTAAATTGTGACTCCAAGATATTCTCCAAATACTGGCAGGGAGGATGAAAACAATTATGAATGACCTAATACATACGGATCAGATAGGTTTTGTGCTAGGACAGAAGGGGAGAGACAACAGAATTAGAACTCTTTTAGCTATACAGGAAATTAAAAATGGTGGAGCCCCAGGTCTACTCTTGTCAGTGGATGCTGAAAAAGCGTTTGATAGGGTAGACTGGGGCTTCATATATAATACCTTAGAAGTAATAGGAGTAGGATCAAGAATGCTCACCTGGATTAGGGCACTTTATAATCAACCATCAGCAAAAGTGAAAGTAAATGGGACCCTCTCTGGACTATTTGAATTGCATAATGGTACAAGACAGGGATGCCCTCTATCCCCCCTGTTTGTCTTAGCATTAGAACTCTTATTAAGAGGAATAAGGAAGAACCCGGACATACTGTAAGGGGGATAAGGGTCGGGGAGGAAGAACATAAACTTGCGGCTTACACGGATGACATTTTATTTAACCAGCCCTAGATCAACTCTACCAAACTTAATGAAATCATTAAGTTAAGTTAGCCATCACCACCGAGAGGTTATATGAAGTAAACTTTTTGCCTCTGCTGGAGGACATAAAAGCAGAATTTAACAGACTGACTACAGACCATATATCTGGGGGGGGGGAGGGGGGCTGGCAGAATGAATATATTTAAAATGGTAATCTTACCTAAAATTATGTATAAAATACAAATGCTCCCGATCCCACTACCGCTAAAGTACTTTAAAATCCTACAAACAATGTTATTGAATCGGAGTTACTACCGGTAGACCCAATTGGAGATGTCGCAGCATTGGGGATACCACAACTGACGGTGGTGGACACACTGAGATATTTGGAGATATTGGTGACGAAAGATCCCAAACAATATATAAACAAAAATCGAATCCCCCTACTGGCTAAATTTAAAGAAAAACTGGAGTTAGTACTCACCGGTAACTTCTTTTCCGGTAGTCTTCCAGGACAGCCCTTGAGAGATGGAGTCCCTCTCATTGACCCAGGAAACACATTGCCAGCAGTTCAAAAGGTGGTCCCTGGCCAGTCTTTTACCAAGAACCGAAGGATGAAACTGCAAAATATAACCACAACCGGTTAACCACTTTAGCCCCGGACCATATTGCTGTCTAAAGACCAGAGCACTTTTTGCGATTCGGCACTGCGTCGCTTTAACTGACAATTGCGCGGTCGTGCGACGTGGCTCCCAAACAAAATTGGCGTCCTTTTTTTCCAACAAATAGAGATTTCTTTTGGTGGTATTTGATCATCTCTGCGGTTTTTATTTGTTGCGCTATAAACAAAAATAGAGCGACTATTTTGAAAAAAATTCAATATTTTTTACATTTTGCTATAATAAAAATCCCAAAAAAGATATAAAAAAACATTTTTTTTCCTAAGTTTAGGCCGATATGTATTCTTCTACATATTTTTCATTAAAAAAAAATCGCAATTAGCGTTTATTAATTGGTTTGAGCAAAATTGATAGCGTTTACAAAAAAGGGGGTCGTTTTATGGCATTTTTATTATTATTTTTTTTTACTAGTAATAGCGGCGATCAGCATTTTTTTTTCGGTACTGCGATATTATGGCGGACACATCGGACACTTTTGACACATTTTTGGGACCATTGGCATTTTTTTAGCGATCAATGCTATAAAAATGCATTGTATTACTATAAAAATGCCATTGGCAGTGAAGGGGTTAACATTAGGGGGCAGGGAAGGGGTTAAGTGTGGTCCTGGTGTGTTCTAACTGTATAGGGGGGTGGCCTCACTAGGGGAAATCACTGATCTTCTGTCCATACATTGTATGGACAGAAGATCAGCGTTTCCCCCGCTGACAGGAACGAAAGGTATGTGTTTACACACATACCTCCCGTTCCCCGCTCTGTAACGAGCAATCGCGGGTGCCCGGCGGCGATCGTACCCGCCGGGCACACGCGCGGGGCGCGGGCCCTATTAGCTGCTACAGGGAGGACGTAGAGCTACGTGCTCCCACGTAGCAGTGCCACAGCCCCGCCATAATATGACGGCGGGCGGTCGGCAAGTAGTTAACATGTTAATACATCAACATCATTTTAAGGGTGGGATCGTGCTGTCCTGGAAGAAAAGGAGTTACTGGTGAGTACTAACTCCAGTTTTCCCTAGTCGTCTTCCAGGACAGCCCTTGAGAGGATCCCCAAGTACTTATCAGATTAGGGTGGGACCACAGCTTGGAGGACCTTCCTCCCTAAAGCTTGATCCTGTCTGAACATTAAGCCCAGTCTGTAATGCTTTGTAAAAGTGGAAAAGCTTGACCACCTGGCTGCCTTGCAAATCTGTTTCGGGGTGGCACCCGCTTTTTCTGCTCAGGATGTTGAAAGTGCCCTAGTGGAGTTAGCTTTAACCCCCCCCCCCAAGGTATCTTATAGCTTTTATTGTTATTTTTGGCAAGAACTTTGAAGAAAGGGCTCTCTGATTGAGAGCGCTGTAGCTCACTGACCCTGCGGGCCGACTTTATTGCCACCAGGAGTACCGTCTTAAAGGTAAGCAGCCTTAAAGAGGCCTCCGAGATAGGCTCAAACGGAGATCCCAAAAAGGCTCTGAGGAGGACTGACAGGTCCCAGGTTGGAGTTACTTTGGTCTTAGTTGGTTTTTGTCTGGAAATTGCCTTGCAGAATCTAGAAATTAGGGGATCCTCCTGTAAGCGTTTTTCTAGATAAACACTCAGAGGCGCTATATGTACTTTGATAGTACTCAGGGTTAACCCCTTGTCCACCCCTTCTTGGAGAAACTGTAAAATGTTTGTTAAACTTTTGTTATGATCACCCTGATCTGCCAACCAGGAGTTACATTTTTTCCAGATTTTATTGTAGATGGCCCGAGTCACTGGTTTTCGACTCTGGAGCAGGGTCTGGATTACTCTTTCTGATAGTCCTTTTTCTCTCAGAATTTCTTCTTCAGTAACCATGCTGAAAGCTTTAGCATGGGTACTTGAGGGTGCAAGAGGGGTCCCTGTGACAGGAGGTCCTGCCTGCATGGGAGCCTCAAAGGTGGTTGATCTGTTAGTTTTAGTAACGTTGTGAACCAAGATCTCTTGGGCCAAAAAGGTGCCACCGGTATTAGACAATTTTTTTCTTCCAGAAACTTGGACAAGACCCTTGGAACGAGATGAAGTGGTGGAAATACATAAGCTAGACCAAAAGTCCAGGGTATTTGTAATGCATCCACCTCCCAAGGCTGATCTCCTGGGTATAGAGAGCAAAAATTGGGAACTTTGGTATTCTCTCGTCGCAAACAAGTCTATCTCTGGGTTCCCCCAGTGGTTCGTTATGAGATTTAAGCAGTGTTGTTCTGCTCGCCCTTCAAATGAATCGCAGAAATGGATTTTAGATAAATCTCTTCCCATTGGAACATCTGCTTTGCTACTGTCATTAGGCAAGGACTTTTGGTACCTCCCTGCTTGTTTACATAAGCTACTGCCATCATTTTGTCTGATCGGACTTGAAGGTGGTGACCTTGTACAGTAGGTGACTGCGATATTGTGTCAATCTCACTCCCTTTCTCGGCGAGACTGACAACCTGCGAGCCCCATCGTGGGAGCCAGCGCCGAGCTGGCTTGCCGCGATGGAGACAAAGCCGTCATAGAAGCGACGGGGATCCGACTTGGATTCCCGCCAATTCTACACGTGGGTGGAGTTTGTTATGAATCCTGAAGGGGAACTCCCCGTCGGATTTTAACCACTTAAGGACCGCCACATGTACATTTACTTTGGCAGAATGGCACAGACAGGCACATCAATGTATATATACGTTGGTGCCTTGAGGGGGTTCGGGGGTCCGGTCGGACCCCCCCGTACATGCGGCGGTTCCTTTAGCTCCGGGAGCGATCCGGGATGAGGGGGTGGCTATTCGTTTTCAGCCACCCCTTGGCGATCGCTCCCAGCCAATGCGCGCGCCCCCCGCCTCTTCCTGTGCTAACTGTAAACACAGGAAGAGGGAAGTGCTGTGTTCCTCCTCGTGTCGGTCTTTTCGTCCGACGCCGAGGAGAGAACACATCACCAAGTAAGTTGCACCTAACAGTACACTGACACAGGTACACATAGGCACACTTAACCCCTTCCTGTCACCGCCGAGCACTCCCCCCCAGTCCACTGTCATATTGTGTCACTGAATGCAGTAATCATTTATTTCTGATAACTGCATTTAGTGTCAGTGTGACAGTAAAAAGTGTCAGGGCAGTTAGTCTTAGCCCCCTTTAGGTCTAGGGTAGCCCCCTACCCCCCCTAATAAAGGTTTAACCCCTTGATCACCACCCTAGTTAACCCTTTCACCCCCTATTGCCAGTGTCACTAAGCGATCGATTTTCTGATCGCTGTATTAGTGTCACTGTTGCCGCTAGGCAGGTCAGGTTTTTTTTGAGGTTTGCCGCCAGGTTCTATAGCGCTAGGTACCCCATAAATAAAGTTTTTAACCCCCGATTGCCCCTAGAGTTAACCCTTTCACCAGTGATCACCATATAAGTGTCACTGGTGACGCAGGTTAGCCAGTTAGTTATTTAGGTTTTTAGAAAGCGTTAGGTACCCCCATATATTACCTAATAAAGGTTTTAACCTCCTGATTGCCCCCTAGTTAACCCTTCCACCAGTGATCAACGTATAAGTGTTACGGTTGACGCTGGTTAGTTAGTTTGCTGTTTATAGCATCAGGGCACCCGCCGTATATAACCCAATAAAGATTTAACCCCCTGATCGCCCGGCGGGTGATATAAATTACATTTTTGCATCAGTCAGGGTCTGCGTCGCCCCAGGCAGCGTTAGGTTAGTGCCAGTAACGCTTACACCCACTCGCAAAGCATACACCCCCCTTATTAGTATAGTATCTGAACAGATCGATACCTGATCTGATCTATACTAGCGTACCCAGCAGTTTAGGGTACCCAAAAACGCATTGTTAGCGGAATCAGCCCAGATACCCGCTAGCACTTGCGTTTTGCCCCTCCGTCCAGCCAAACACACCCAAGTGCAGTATCGATCGATCACCGTCACTTCAAAAACACATCACACACAACTGCAGCGGTCGCAGAGACAGGCCTAATCCCTATGATCGCTAACAGTTTTTTGAAGCGTTTTCTACATTTGCCTTTCTATAGCCAGGTGCTTTTTTTACGCGTGAATCATCACCAGTCTACGACTAAATTTAGAGCCCAAAATGGCAAAGCGAATGTACACTGGTGAAGAGGCTGTTAGGATCCTGAGCATGTCAGATAGTGATGAGGAGATCACGCATCTGTCAGATTCTGGCTCAGAATACGATCCTGTTTACAACAGCGGCTCCATGTCAGATAGCTCTGACAATGTAGTGGTGGTCCCTGCTAAGGCGAGGCGTACCTGATCCCGTTCTGAGGTTGTTGAGGAGCAAGAACCACAGGACCCTTGTATGGAGCAGAGAGCAAGTACTAGCGCCGCTATTCCTTCTGGTGGATTGGCAAGCACCAGCGGCCTAGTACACCCTGGTCGTTCATCCAGCACTGCAGTATCATCTGGTGACGTGGCGAGTCCCATAAGTGCAGTTCAAGCTGGCGAGGTGGCAAGCACAAGCAGTGTCCCGCTGCCACCAAGAAGAAGAAAAAGACAGGCCCGTCGTACCCATAGTGCCCTTCCAATTGGAATATTTTGAGACCCTTCCTGCAGAATTCGCCTATCCTGATTGGGTCCCCACCACTTCTGCAGAACCCGTACTTCCCCCATTCACTGGCCAACCTGGAATTCAGGTGGATACAGCGAATTTTACGTCACTTGATTTTTATTCGCTGTATTTCACGGAAGATCTCTATAAATCTATTGTGGACCAGAGTAATTTGTATGTATGCTGGTACCTACATCGCCGCTAATCCCCAGACTCTCCTTGCCAAAGAATGGAGACCTCTTACGGTTTCCGAATTTAAGACCTTTCTGGCCCTTACCCTCAATATGGGCATACATCCATTTCCTCAATTGCGCATGTATTGGTCCACAGAGCGAACTGACCAAATGCCCATATTCTCTGCTCACATGGCCAGGAAATGATACAAGGCGATCCTGCGGTTCCTGCATTTCAGCAACAATGCACTTTGTCGTCCACGTGGAGACCCTGAATTTGACCGGCTCTACAAAATTCGGCCCCTCATAAACCATTTCAATGAACGTTATGCAGCCTTGTTTAATCCCCAGCAAGTTGTCTGCGTTGATGAGTCCCTGGTTAAATTTGCTGGCCGCTTGTCTTTCAAGCAGTTCCTTCCCAGCAAGCGTGCCAGATACGGGGTCAAGCTCTATAAGCTCTGTGACAGGGCAACAGGCTACACATGGAGCTTTAGGGTTTATGAGGGCAAAGATAGTGAGGTAGAGCCGGAAGGATGCCCAGATTACATGGGAGCGCTGGCAAGATTGTTTGGGACTTGGTGTCACCCTTATTCGGAAAGGGGTACCACTTGTATGTGGACAATTATTACAGCAACGTGCCACTTTTTAGTCACTTGTTTGATCATCAGATTGGAGCATGTGGCACCATGCGACCTAATCGCAGGGGCTTTCCCCAGCGGCTTGTAGATGCCCGTCTTAGGCTGGGGGCGAGAGCCTGCTGCAGATGTAATCATTTGCTCGCTGTGAAGTGGCGGGACAATAAGAATGTTTTCATTCTTACCACCCTTCACGCAGACACGACAGTACACATTCATATGGCGACTGGTGTTGTGGAGAAACCCCTCTGTGTCCACAAATATAACCAAAATATGGGAGGGGTGGACCTCAACGACCAGTTGATGGCGCCGTATCATATTGCCCGTAAATCGAGACGCTGGTACAAAAAAGTGTCTCTACATTTATTTCAATTGACTCTACTGAATGCTTTTGTCTTATACAAAGCTTCAGGACAGAACGGACCCTTCCTCCAATTCCAGAAGCATATCACCACAGAACTCCTATATCCAGGCGGTTCTGCACCTCACCATCCCCTACCAAATGCAGTAAGCCGACTGCATGAGAGGCATTTTATATATGCCTTCGAGAGTACCCCTACCTAAAAAGCCCCCCAAAGAAGATGTCAGGTCTGTAGCAAGCGCGGATTTAGGTGTGTCACCCGTTATTTTTGTCCCCGATGTCCCGCCGATCCTGGTCTTTGTATTGGCAAATGTTTTGAATGCTTCCACACACAAGTGAAGTATTAGCGTAGGGTAAAACATCATCAAAATATCATTGTTTGCGGATGACGTTCTCCTCACCCTAACACGCCCGCATATCACCCTCCCCAACCTCCACAAACTTCTTAAGGAATATGGGTCCCTATCAGGATATAAGGTTAATCCAGCTAAATCGGAAGCCCTTCCACTTAATCTCCCCCTGCAGCAGTGCACCGCCTATCGGAAAACTTCTCATATACGTGGAAGTCCCATGCCATTAAATATTTGGGGGTATTCCTCACCCCCCGGTATGACTCTCTATATGATGCTAACTTCAGACCCCTGTTTGCATCTATAAGATCCCTATTGACCAAATGGAGACATTACCCGTTGTCTTGGTTTGGACGCATTGCCTCAGTCAAGATGAATGTACTACCTAAATTATTGTACCACTTCATGACCCTCCCGGTGCCTATCCCGTCCGTCTAGCTTGGGAGGCTCCAGACCGACCTCCTAGACTTTGCGTGGAATTACAAACGGCACCGAATAGCATGCCCCATAATGTGTGCCTCCCGAAAGGACGGGTCTGGTCTTTCTGCACCTCCAGCGCTACTATTATGCGGCCCAACTAAGGGCTATAGCTTCCTGGGTTACCCTTCGGGCCTATAATCGCTGGACTCAAATAGATAAAATTTGGATAGCCCCCATCCACCCAAACAATTTATTGTGGAACACTAATGCAGATGTCCCCTCCACCACCCTGCTGCATACCATAAGCCTCTTACGCACTATTTAGAGATGGCTGAATCGCAACACCCCCCTACAATCTGAGGCCTCTTTGGTAACGGCTTTTCTTTACAACCCTCAACTACCCGACAGCTTAACTTCCCAGATGATTTCCCCCTGGCTGCAGAGGAATCTCTTTCACTATGGACATCTGGTGAATCCAGTTTCTAGGACCTTGCTGCCATTTGACGAACTCAGGACTAAACACGAACTCCCTCGTAGCGCCTTTTTCGGTTACCTCCAAATCAGACACTATGCTCTTACCATCACCCCCACCCTCCAATTCTCTAAGCTATCCCCATTTGAAAGCTTAATCTTATCAGGGCCTACACAGAAAGGGCTCACCTCGGACATATATAAGCTTTTGAATTTCTATGATATGGCCATCCGGGGGAAACATAGCTATATGCGTAAATGGGAAGAACACATTGGAGAGGAGCTAACCCCTGAACAATGGGCTACCATATGGTCTTGGGCAGCTAAGAGTTCTCTGTGTACGCTCTACAAAGAGAACACGTATAAGGTACTTTTCCACTGGTACCTGACTCCATCACGTCTGCATGCTATCTTTCCGTCGGCCCCGGATCGCTGCTGGAGATGTCTCCGGGACCGAGGCACCCTACTCCATTACTGGAGCTATCCACTCCTCCAACCCTATTGGCACTCGGTCCGGGGGCTGCTTCACCGGCTATTTCAAGGTAGATATCCCTCTCTCAACTAAGTTCTTTTTACTGGGCCTCCCCCTCCTAAACTATCCACGCTAGCTAAAAAGTTGGCCACACAAATTTTAACAGCAGCCAGATGTCTAGTAGCCCTTTACTGGAAACAACAAAACCCCCCATCTCTATCCGATCTTTACTCCAGAATTAAAGATGTGGAGGTCATGGAGTCCATGACAGCTAGGTTGGCGGACCGACATTCAATTAAATATTCCATGGACTCAACATGCCTCTCAGCAAATAGTTTGGTGTGTCTACTTTCCAAAATGGGGTCATTTGGGGGGGTTTTGTGCTATTTTGGCATTTTATGGCCTTCGAAACTGTCATAGGTAGTGAGGAGTGAAATCAAAAATTTGCGCCCCTAGAAATGCTGAAGGCGGTGCTTGGTTTTTGGGGCCCCATACGCAGCTAGGCTCCCAAAAAGTCTTAAACATGTGGTATACCCATACTCAGGAGAAGCAGCAGAATGTATTTTGGGGTGCAATTCCACATTTAATCATGGCATGTGTGAGCAATATATATCGTTTAGTGACAACTTTTTGTAAACATTTTTTTTTGTCATTATTTAATCACTTGGGACCAAAAAAAAAAAAATATTCAATGGACTCAACATGCCTCTCAGCAGTTTCCTTGGGGTGTCTACTTTCCAAAATGGGGTCATTTGGGGGGGGGGGTTTGTACTGCCCTGCCATTTTAGCACCTCAAGAAATGATAGGCAGTCATAAAATAAAAGCTGTGTAAATTCCAGAAAATGTACCCTAGTTTGTAGACCCTATAACTTTTGCGAAAAACCAATAAATATACGCTTATTGCGATTTTTTTTACTAAAGACATGTGGCTGAATACATTTTGGCCTAAATGTTTGACTAAAATTTAGTTTATTCGATATTTTTTACTTTTTGTTATAAGAAAAATCTTTTTTTTTTTTCATAATTTCCGGTCTTCTTCCGTTTATATCGCAAAAAATAAAAATCACAGAGGCAATCAAACACCATCAAAAGAAAGCTCTATTAGTGGGAAAAAAAGGACGCAAATTTCGTTTCGGTACAACATTGCATGACCGCGCAATTACCAGTTAAAGCAGCGCAGTGCCAAATTGTAAAAACACCTTGGGTCTTTAGTCTGCATATTGGTCTGGGTCTTAAGTAGTGTTGCTCACGAAATATTCACATTGCGAATATTCGCTACGAATATTCGCATTGCGAATATTCGCTACGAATATTCGCATTGCAAATATTCGCTACGAATATTGCATATTCGAGGATTCGCGAATAACTCGAATATTGCGGCGAATATTCGCTATGGCGAATATTCGTATTTTTTCAAATTTATTTTTAAAACAGATCACATCCTAGTGATCTCCATCGACGTCTAAAAGCATTGCTGGTATGATTAGAATAACACCCTGGGCCGAGTAGCTAATGCGATTCTTTTATGTTGCCGAAAATTCGCATTGCGAATTTTCGGCAACATAAAAGAATCGCATCAGCTACTCGGCCCTTCTTTTGCATCAGAGCCAATCAGAATAACTCGAATATTCGGCAAAAGGAATATTTTGCGATATTCCTTTTGCCGAATATTCGAGTTATTCTGATTGGCTCTGATGCAAAAGAAGGGCGGAGAAGATAATCGCGCAATATTCCTCGTGTGTACGAGGCCTGATGTGTGTTCCCAGTACAGCACAGCTATTTTGCAATTCTAGCCGGAAATGATGCAATGGCGTCTCCGGCCCCCACCACACTGCAAGAGATGGACATGGGAATCACCGTTCCTGGTGGGAACCACGCTATTCTGCCCACAGGCCACGTCAGCACCGGGAAGGGGAGGAAAAATGTTCCGGAGGAAACACAATGCCTGGCCAGGGACCTGCGGTACCACCTTTTGAACTGCTGGCGATGTGTTTCCTGGGTCGATGGGAGGGACTCTATCAAGGGCTGTCCTGGAAGACGACTAGGGAAAAATTTATATTTGGAAACGGCTCCCCTAATCAGTGGCTGGTAGATGCAGCTTAATTAAGATGATCTGGCAGCCACAACTGCTGTATATAATGCATAATTGTCCAGTTTAGATCTGTTGAAAATGATTCAATAAAATCTAAACGCTTTTCAGAGAGCTAATATGGAAAGGGAGACAACCCAGGATCCAACTTAGTACACTGCAGCTCCCGGTAGTGGAAGGAGGTCTGGCAGTTCCCCACCCTGAGAGTTACTACTTATTGGCACAATTGCAACAACTAATGGGATGTAATATCCCGAGGGGGGGCACCCCTAACAGGAGAATAATACTGATGGAGCTGCACATGATACTATTATTGAAGTATTAGAAGCAGATTCCTTTAGTTATAGAAACCCAACAATAAAAATTATAACTAAAATGGAAAACGGTAAAAAAAATGATGGGTTATATTGGGTTTACTGAATACACCCCTCTGTGGAATAATATCAACCTACAGGAAATCCTCCAGATAGGAACGGTGGGGGAATGGTAAATTCATGGTATAAAAAGGCTGAGACAATTGTATAAGGGCGACAGGTATAGGAAGTTCCTTGATTTTAGGGAGAAATTTTATATCCCACAACACTCATTTTTTACTTATCTCCAGGTAGAGCACGCCCTTGAAGCCCAATTCAGGACACAAACCCTAGTGTGGAATAAAATGCCCGTATTCCAAAACGTAGTTAAAGTTGGTCCAACTAAGGGTCTTACTATATCTGAAATATATGGACAGATAAGCAAAAAGATTAACACAGGGTCAAACCTCCTTAAAGTAAGAGAAAGATGGGAAGAAGATATAGGGGAAATAACACAAGAACAGTGGAAGAGAATCCTAGAGATGGGATTAAAGGTTTCAGTTTCACCTCCCCAGAAAATCTCCCACCTAATGTTGATAAATAGAGCCTATTATACGCCTAAGCACCTGTTCAAGTATGGAAGAAGACCAGATGATAAATGTCCTAGATGCCAGGGGCCTGGAGACCTAGTGCACATGGTGTTGCGCTGCCCAAAGCTGTTTCGCTAATAGGAGGGAGTGCTCAATATTTTGAGCGATATATTTGGAACACCTTTGGAGATTGAGGCCACACTGTGTATACTGGGATACAGGAAGGAACGGGAGGAGAAAAATAAGTATTACAGTTGCAATATTGAGATGTCTGTTTCAAGCCAGAAAATTAATAGCCACGAGGTGGCAGACGACAATGCCACCGGCAGTAAGAGAATGAATCAGGGTAATGAGTCAATCTGTAAAGAAAGAGCAGTCTATATAAAAAGAGGTAATCTTAGGCCACGTACACACGATCGGTCTAAACCGATGTAAATGGACGTAAGTCCAGTTTCATCGGTTCAAACTGACCGTGTGTACGGCCCATCAGTCTGTCGTCCTTCGGACCAAAGTTTTAAAACTTGCTTTAAAATCGGACAAAAGCATCGATTCAAAAACCTGCGCATGCTCAGAATCAAGTCGAAGCATGCTTGGAAGCATTGAACTTAGTTTTTTTAGCACGTCGTCGTGTTTTACGTCACCGCGTTCTGACAGGATTGGTTTTTGAACTGATGGTGTGTACGCACATCAGATCATTAGGCCACTTTAGCGGTGACCCGATGAAAACGGTCCGTCGGACCATTCTCATCAGGTTGGATCGATCGTGTGTACGCGGCCTCAAGGACTTTGAGGAAATGTGGAAGCCATGGTTGGAGAAAAGGGGTGCTTCTCTTTAGGGGGTAAGAACTACAGTAGGGGTAGAGAATAACCAAATATAATATCAGATTGAAAAGCCACATGTGGGATATCTTGGTAGAGCTAGGATTATTGTACCCTCTGGATTTAGAAAGAAGACAACCAGGTGAAGGAACTGACTTGCGAAACCAACAGTAAACAGATTAATGGAGTAGTATTAAGTGGGGAGGAATAAATAGAGCAGAGGGTTGAGAAATAGTACAATTATAGTGAAAGGGGGTGAAAAAATATATAGAAATCCTGGCCCGGTGGTCTCCTCAACTCCATTAAATGTTATTATTTGCTTCCCAGTATGCCAACTTAGGACTCATTTTTTGTAATTGAAGACTATGATATTGATAAGGAACAATTTTTTAACCGGTTTTTAATGAATTGTTAAAAATTTGTATGAGATAAAAATATAATAAAGAATGAATATAAAAAAAATTGTGCAGGGACTGTTCTAAACACGGGAAACATGCGCCACTTCACATGCATACTATAGACACCCCCCAGGTATGATATTTAAAGGAATATTTCACTTTTATTTTTTAAAATCACTGCTCCTGAAAAAACGTAATTTGTTAAAACTTTTTTTTATATTCATACATGTCCCCTGGGGCAAGACCTGGGTCCTCGATCCCTTTTTAGAACAATAACTTGCATAGTAGCCTTTAAAATTCGCACTTTTGATTTCTCACGTTCGAGTTCCATGTTTGCGCAAACTTTCAGTCCATTCGCTTTTTCTGGATGCAAACTGAACCATTGTTAGGATACACAAACTGAAGCCAAACTCCAGGTTATACTTTATAAACAGTTACAGCAAACATTTTGTTTTCCTTTTGGCATAATGTTTTTACATAAACTAATAAAAGCTGATCATTGTAACCACTTCTGTCAGTTTTGAATAGTTTGTCTTATCCCTGTAACTGACACATCAGCAAGATGGCCAGAACATCAGATAAAAAAAGAAGAAATAAAGGCAAAAAAAAAAATGAAGCCATCACATCTAATGCCGTGTACACACGATAGTTTTTTGTGATGAAATAAAATGACATTTTTAAAAACGTCATTTAACCACTTAAGCCCCGAGCCTGTTTTTCAGATTCGGTGTTGACGAGACTAAAACAGCCATTGGTGGATGATGACTCTACAACGAAGAGGAACAGCCCTCCTCCCTCTTCGTTGTGGAGTCCGGTTTCGATTGGTGGATGCTGAACCACCTGACTATTACCACCAAGTCCCTCAGTACTTCTGCTCATACAGCGCACTGGAGCCTGTCTTCAGTCCCCAGGTGCGCATGCAAGCGGGGTACAAGTAAAGCGACATGAGCCTTCACTCTCCAGCTGTGTTTGGAGAGTGCAGCCACATCGCAAACCATGTCTCTGCGAGGAACCCCCTCCATCTGCATCCCAAGGTCAGTCAAGTTAGATCTGTCTGGATACTCCATTCCAGCTGACTTTTTCTTTACCAGCCTAATAGTCATTTGAGACTAATTGGTAGCTATTCTTGCCATTTGTCAGATTTATCTGAGCCGCAACTGAAAATCAACGCAACGGTGCAGTTTTACAACGTACAAGATAAGGTAATTTTAAAGTTCCTTGATACTTTTTTCCGCACACAAGTATGTACCCCGTTATGTATATTTTATATATATATATATATATATATATATATATATATATATATATATATACATACACATATATATACATACACACACACTGTATATACACATGTGTACACTCAGAAATTTATGTTGGCTTTTTTTACCAACAATAATGTTAATGGATGCTTTTATAAATATAGAGCCCTTAAAGGCCTCATTTAAATCCAATTTAATTTTCGAATATATGGTTATACATTTCTATAAGGTTTGGTACACTCTGACCTAGTTTAAAGGTGTGCATCAACATTTAAATAGTGTTGCTCACGAATATTCGCATTGCGAATATTCGCTACGAATATTGCATATTCGAGTATTCGCGAATATCGCGAATATCGCGGCGAATATTCGCTATTTCGAATATTCGTATTTTTCAAATTTCGCAATAAATTTCGCAAAAAATTTGCAATCAATTTCGCATTCGCAAATTTCGCAATGGCGAAATTTCGCAATAGCGAAATTTCGCAATTTTTTTTTTTTTTTTTTTTATAAAATATCACGAATATTCGATATTTACGAATATTCGCGACCGCATGTGTGAAATTTCGCTTTTTTTTTTTTTATAAAATATACCGAATATTCGTAAATATCGAATATTCGTGATATTTTATATAAAAAAAAAAAATCGCGAAATTTCGCATTAGCGAAAATTCGCATCGGCGAAAATTCGCAATTTATTTTTATTTTTTTAAATATCACGAATATTCGATATTAACGAATATTCGCGAATATTCTTCGAAATATTCGCGAAATATCGCGAAATCGAATATGGCGTATTCCGCTCATCACTACATTTAAACCATCTAATAAATGGAATTGTTTGCATCCAGATTTTATGCGTGAAATTACCATATGGATTATTAACAGCTATTATAACATTAGTTTCCCCATCCATATTAAAGCTTCTAATTTACCTTATATTATTTCTCTTTATTTAATCTTTTTATTTTTATTTGGTCTCAATCTAAAAGAATTAACTCTAATTCCATTTTTTCAAGTGTCACTATTGGAAATGGAATGTCAATCAGACATACATGGTCATTCCCGAGTTACAATCATTCAGCAGGATCAGTTAGAGTAATTAGCCCCAATGATAGTTTTTCAATTTTTTGTATTAGGTGGTTACACTTTCGAGTGTTTTTGGCCATAAATCTAAAATATAGTTATCTCTCTAGTTACCCGTTGTACCCCTTTGTACACCGGCTGAACCGACTTTTGGCTACAGCAGTCTACAGTACAGGACTTTACATCTTTTTCCACCCGGCCGGGTGCAGTGGGGCATTAGCCATCTGTCCTGAAAAAGCATGCGATCACGTTGAACATTCTCTCAAAACACCACTAGATTGGTGAGTGTATACTAACAATTATGTAATGCTTATTGATGATCCCAGTTTTGGGACCTGTTTTCTAGCATACGACTTAATATTATTCTTATTCCTTATCTGTTATTTTTTCTGCTGTAGTTCTAAAGCTCCTGAAAAAGCAGCTATGATCCGCGAAACTTGTTGAGCAACTTCTATGATGTCAAGATCTTGACGGTGTCGACCCAGGCTAAATCAATACCAATTGTCATGTCTATTTGGTGACAGTGATAACAATAACAACAAGCCTATAACTGTGGTCTCCCCACCTGGTCTTATACTTTGACATTCTGTTTTTTATTGTGTGTTTTTTTTATATTTCATTAGATGCAATTGGCATCCTTTTTGGAATTGTACCTTATTTCGCAGATTATTAAAAAAACATTTTTTATATATCTAAGTAGTGCCTATAAAGTAATTTTTTTCTTACCATATCTTTCAAACATTATTGCCCTGCTTAGCTTAGTATTGTCTGTAAATACAGAGACGTAATTATATTATGCCCTGATATAATAATACATATCCTGTAAACAGTTCATTTGATATTTTTCTGGAGCAATACAGAACTGGTCCGTTGTAATAAACTGGTTTATTCCTTAACAAATGATTGAACAAACAAACTTTCACTAATGGCAATAAACATTCTGGCAATTACTCATTCCATTCAATTCTAGTCAACTTCATTGAGATAATTGAATCATTTTCTTCACAACAACTTTATCTACCTGGTCTGTTGTATGAATTCCAAAATATTTAGCTTCCACAAAAGAACAGGGCAAATAACAATGACTGCTTTTTAAATCACTTATAGCAATTATATAACTTTGCAGTCAGTGCAGCTGAAAAATTAATTTTTCACAACACAAATTCAGTTATACTTTCTTACCTTTGGTCTAGCAGCATTTATGGATGTGAATTTAGTAAATGTAGGAAAATAATTGAAAAACACATTAAAGTATTTGTATAAAAAACAAAAATGTATTGACAATTAGAACTTTTCTTCCTTGTAGGGAAGGCCCCATTTACTATTATATGTAAACACACTATATTATAGCATAAATCATGACCAAGCAGCAACTTTTCTGGTAGATACTGTGAGATACTAACAAAGTCCCAGAAAATGTAACTCATTAATTATTAGTCTTGATGTGAGTTGTAACCAAGATGGAAAGTTTTGGTGACATCTGTCAAAAGGTGAGATTTCCAGTTTGATTAATTTGTGGCATGTATATTCCATTACATATGGTTTAAAAGATATCCATTTCCTTTATTCACTTTTACCTATTGCACCAATATATTTTATATTTTTTATTCTAATATCACTCATTGTCCACTGACACATTTTGTTTGTTTTCTTTTTCTCAATTACATTGTCTATCTTTAGATATCCATCTTTATCTCTCCTAAGGAAGCAAGTCCATATCTCCCGAAACGCATAGAGAGAATCAGTACAGATTACTTACTCCATTGGAAGTTTAATTCAACATGAGATTTACTAAATGATGGTTATATATAAAGCGTAAATAGTCTGCGCTTCCCCCCACTGAATCTGAAAAAAATCTGTGCAAAAAAATAAAAAATGTAAAGAAGGGGTTAACACAAAAAAAACACACTGATGGTTAGACCCACTACACAATGAGTGCTAATTAGGGGTTTCCAACTCTCCAAAAGGAAACAATTAAATGTGACAGAGACCAAAATCTCTATAAGGTGCTGCAAAAAAAGATGGAATAGACAGCTATGTAACATGTAAACGGTGGAAATAATTGCAAACAAAAAAAATGTATATAATGTTTTGAAAGAACTTAAAGAGAAAAAGGTTTTAAGTGAATAAATTCTGTGAAAAAAAGTTTACGAAACATGTGCAACATTGATACCCCAATATTAAACACAGGGGGTAAATCTAAATATGAAATTATGATCATAAATGTCCACTGTAAGTGTTGCTGGTGGGATGCGATATTATAATGGTGACAACAAGTGTGAAATCATCCAAAAGTGAGATCCAAAAAGATTTCTCCGGAATAGATATACACTCAAATGAATTGGCGGCTTACCGGAACGGTTGGACCTTGGTTTTAAGGAGGTCATACGAGCTCATAGCCCATGTTATTCAAACCTGACATGGAAAGAAGGGGCGGTGCTGATTTAGGATCGACGACCAATATTTAAATTGTTGAATTACATAAGGAAGACTGGTATGTAGGGAAAAAATCAATAAAAATAAAAATATTGGTAGGGATGACAGCATCTGAGGATACCGAGACAGGACATTCATCAAGAACCTTGGCTGTTATCAATATAACAATTTATATCCCATTCTATGTTCAAACCAAAGGGACTGTAACATGCCATATCATAAATCCACCGTGTCTCACGGCGTGATATCTGTTGTTTCATGTTTCACCCCTCCAATGGGGAACATACTGTTCAATCCCTATGACTTTGAGTAAGGCCGGATTCTGGTCATGATGCGGTTTAAAGTGTAGAGAAACACTATGCTCCTCAAAGCCTTTGCGTATATTGGAGACATGCTCCCCTATTCTTATTTTGAGAGCACAGATAGTTCTCCCAATATACTGTAAACCACATGGAAAGGAAAGCAAGTAAATGACCCCAACTGTGACACATGCAATGAGGTCAGATATTGTATATTGTCGAGCGGTGATGGTGGAACTAAAAGCAAGTGTTCTGACTGTTCCAGATGATGCACATACCTTACATCTTTTACAAGGGAAAAATCCTTACAAAGATCCAAACATTGCGATTTTGGGGGGAAGATCTACAACACTGGGGCTATTAAGTCCTTAAGGTTTTGATTTCTTCTAAATAGCACCTTGAAAATGATGGTTATGCATGTACATTTATATCTGATAACTATGTATGACAATATGGTTTTAAATATTTGCTTTGTGTAATAACATTTCTTGTATATTTTTGGATGTCCAATGGGCAATTGTCTTTTTGTGCAGATTTCCAGTTACCTTCGAGACAGTTGTAATTACCTCATGACTGGCCTCTAGGCAAAAAGGTGAGGTGGATTCTCTACAATAAGGACAGACAGCAATGAAAGCTTTAAAGACGTTATAATCCTTACCTTTGGGATCAAAAAATTAAAATACATTTCTGAACTTCTACCTTACAAGTCATCTAAGCAAACTTTCCCAGGAGTATGTACTGTACTGTTTGCATTTGCTTTGTGAGGACATTCGATTGAAATGTAAGGCTACACATCAATATAGCAGTATATATAAAAATGGTAAATGAACTTCAAAGTGGCATTGCACTTTCACACCTGCAATCAGTTTATAAAGGTTCAGATAGCATGATACCTGTGTATATTGTGCTTTGTGCAGCCGGTAGAACTTAATCTCAGCTACCACTTAAAGCCAGGGTCCCCACGGATGCTTGGGAACCAAATAGAGTGGTTCTCAATTATGTCTTCACTATGCCTGTTTTGACATAGTAAACACATGCAAGAGCTGCAGATTGAGAAAAAGAATGAATGACGTATTCAGATGAATACTGCCTAAATGTAAAACTAAAGAAACAAAAACAATCTTTTATTCAACATTTCAGCCATTTGTAAGTCTATTACAAATATATTTTTTTGCTTAAATAAAGTACCAAATAAAAGCCTTCTCAATAAAATAAGAAAAATACATAGCCAGCACATGCTGATGCTGCCAACTCTGGTCTGGGCATTTATGCATCATAACCTCTGGTCATGAAAGGGGTAAGCACATCAGGAATAGCTACAGATCTTTGAATTATTGTTGCATTTGAACATGGCCTTCAAACCAAGTATAGAATCTTGATGGTATTTAAAAAGGAGGAGAAAAATAACTGTATAAAGTACTCAAGTGTTAGATGTAAAGTACTCAAGTGTTAGATGTTTTAAGCAAATAGTTCTTATAGGCTGCCTTTGCAAGCATCAAACACAAACTGAAAAAAATTCAAGTTAGACTTACCACTTAGGCCCCTTTCACATTTATAGGACTTGTCTCACGATTTTGTACTGCAAAATCGTATGACAAGTCATTCTCCATGATTTTCAATGAACACCATTCATACTGGCACGACTTTAAGTAGTGCCGACTTCAAAGTAGTCCCTGCACTACTTTGGTCCGATTTTGATGCCACTTACACAGGCATTCATTGAAATCGCGGCAAAGTCGCGGTAAAATCGCGCGTCTTTGAAGTCATACAAGTGTGAAAGGGACCTAAGAGTGGCCACCCACTAGGAAACACCAACTGCACCAAACTTTAAAATAATACTTTTCCCCACAGCTCGTCAGGTGTAGCAGAGTACTTCCAGCCCAAGCTCGAACACATAATCAGGATATGGTGACAGAAGGAAACTTTGTGAGTCGGAAATCCCATACGTGTGTACGAGGCATAAGAGTACCAATCACAAAACCATTGTCCGCACTAATTTGTAGAAATTCCAAAACTGACACAATGTCCTCTACGGTTCGGTTTGATGAACGAAGCCAAAAGTTGTAGACTCTCCAAGCTTTAGCGTTAATATCTCTAGTTACTTTCTTTCTACTGGCGAGTGGATACTAGAGGTTCTGACAATCCTTTGTACCTTAACAGCTGCTCCTCAGATACCAGGTGGTGAGGCTTAGTCTGGCTGTAACTGGGTGGTATACTGGGCATTGAAGTAGTAATTCTTGTCTGAGAGGAAGCTATCAGAATGGTTTGACTGAAATTTGTAGAATGGAGGAAAACCAGGCTCTTTTCTGCCAGAACAGAGTGATCAGAATTACTGACACGTTTTCCTTTTGTATTTCTCTTAATACCAGTGGAATTGGCTGAAAAAGGGGGGAAGCAGAGCCCAGTTCAAATTTCCAGGGATGTGCTAAGGCTTCTATCCCTAGTGAGCCTCTGTAGTTTGCACCTAAAGCTACTAAGTGTGTACTGTACCTGTCCTCTGTAGTTTGCACCTAAAACTACTTGGTGTGTACTGCCCATGTCCTCTGTAGTTTGCACCTAAAGCTACTAAGTGTGCACTGCACGTGTCCTCTGTAGTTTTCACCTAAAGCTAAGTAGAGTGTGTACTGCACGTGTCCTTGGTAGTTTGCACCGAAAGCTACTTGCTGTGTACTGCACGTGTCCTCTGCAGGCCATTATTATGTCTGGAAGGACAACAAGGAGAGGCCGAGAGTCACAAGGGCAAGCAGGCTCTGCGTCTAGAGGCAACAGTGCTGGTCGTGGACACGGTGCATCCTCATCAGCACGTGGCCATTGGACACGCTCATCCTTGTTTTCGGCAGCTGGCCGTGTTGAGCCACAACATGCTGAAGACTTGGTAAAGTGGATGAAAAAGCCGTCCTCATCCTCTCTCACCCAGGCTCAGGGTACTTTGTCTGGCAAAGTAGCTGCCAAGGCGTTCTTTTCCCTCTGCTCAATGGCATCACTCACTCCTTCCCTAGCCCCAACATGTCCTCCTGAGGAGTCCCCCGAACTGTTTGACCACAGTGTTGGGTCCATGCTGCATGAGGATGTTCAGCGTTTTGAAGGCTCCGATGATGGTACACAGATAGAGGAAGGGAGACTGATGGATTTTAAACACTGCCATTCACACCATCAGGATCGACCATCCCTATTCTGAGACACCAGCTCATAAAGCTTTATTGTAAGCACTACCACTGTGTAAACATACCTTTTCTTAAGGACGCCTATTGTAGCCTCCCTGTGTTGGCAGTGCAGCATTCCATCTCAGATTCTTTACCCTCAAGGGTTATATTACATTTATTTAGTTGTCCAGCAGCCCGGACTCCTATTTGAGCTTGAAATTTCTTCTTCTAAGCTCTACACCCATTATTGGACTACACAGATGTTTTAATATTCCTTCAAACTATATAAAAGACTCTGTGAAGAAGCGCTGTAAGACGCGCAAAACCGGTCGAGTCACCACATTGCAAGATCCATCTTTCACTCCTACGTCTGAACCTTCTCTGTTTACACAGGACACTCTTATTATTACTTTTTTATTAATTGTTCTAATCAATCTCTTTAATCGAAACATTTTTTGTACTACTCAATTTAATTCCTAGTGTACTACTCCCTGTGTTACTTTGGAGATACCCTGCAATGTGTTAATAGTTTGCTAGATAGTTACTATGGAAAGTCAAATTTTTTATGTTAAATTGAACTTTTATGTCTAAATAAATCTATTTTTAGAGAAATTTTCTCTGTACGATTATATCCTTAACAACACATAGTGCCTGAAAAGTCCAACAACTTGCCCCCAGTTAATTTTCTTCTCAGATAGAGGAAGGCAGTAATGAGAGCCCAGAGAGAAGGGGTGCCCAGGAAGGACAGAAATCTGGCAGTCATGTTCCACATGCTGCAGCATACTGCCATGTTTTCTACAGTGATGAGGAGGGAGGGGGTGATGAGGTCACTGACTCTACATGGGTGCCTGATAGGAGAGAGGAGAGAGGAGGAGGAGGAGGAGGAGGAGGCACAGGCACATCTCCAAAGAGTCAGGATGCCCACCAATGGCCAGCCTAAGGGCAGAACACCGACTGCATCACAACACAGAGATATGCATGTGCAGGGCGCTATTGTGTCTCAAAGTTATTCCAAACATTCTTTGGTGTGGGCCTTTTTTGAGACAAATGCATCAGATCGCACCGCTGCTATTTTCAACGTATGTTTCAAGCATATCTCGCGTGACCAAAACATCACCTGCTTGGGCACCACATGCTTGACCAGACATTCGTCGACCTGCCATGCAGTTCGTTGGCAAGCGTACCTCAAAGACCCACACCAAAGAACAAAGCGGACCTCCCCTTGCCCCTCATCAGCTGGGATCTCCAACCCCACTATACCCTCAGTCCTATCCAAAGCCTGAACTGATAGAACTGAAGGTAAGAGTTAGGTATGTCACAGCCTAGTACATGCGGGCAATCTACTATCGGTACACCGATGGCAGATTGTACTTGACAAATTTCTCTGCCCCAGTTGCTGCTGCGCTGGAAGAAGTTCTCTCCCAGCCATCCACATGTCCAGCGGTTAAATGCTAGCTTAGCTAAATTGCTAGCACTTCAACTGCTGCCTTTTCAGTTGGTAGATTCTGCCCTCTTCCGTGAGTTTGTGGAATGTGCGGTACCTCAGTGGCAAGTTCCCAAATGCCACTTTTTCTCACAAAGGCGATTCCGGCTCTCTACCGCCATGTGGAAGGCACCGACTTATGGTCCAGCAGGCATGGACAGGTTTGTTACCTATCTTTCACGGCACATTGGGTGGCAGCTGGAAAGAACGCAGGACAAGGTACAGTAGTGTTGGAAGTTGTTCCGCCACCACGCCTCCAAATTGCTACTACTGGTTGTGACACACCTTTCTCCTCCACCCCCTCATCTTCTTTCTCTGTGGCCTCTTTCTGTGCTGATGTGTCCTCGGAACCAGCAGTACTCCGTAGGCGTTCAAGGGGCTATGCAGGTACGCAGGCAAAGAGATGCCATGCTGTGCTTGGGGGACAGGAGCCACACTGGGGAAGAGGTTCTATCAGCTCTGCAGGGGCAGGCTCCGAGGTGGTTGACGCCACGCCAGCTTAAGCCAGGAATGGTGGTTTGCGACAATGGCACCAACCTCCTATCTGCCCTGCGACAAACAACTGACCCATGTGCCCTGTTTTGCTCATGTCCTTAATTTGGTGGTGCAGCAGTTCTTGGGCAGGTACCCGGGCTTACAGGATGTCCTGAACCTGCCCAAAAGCCGCCTAATCTGTGACATGCCCACCAGGTGGAACTCTACGTTGGCCATGCTGCAGCAGCTGCACACGCAGCAGAGGGCCATCAATGAGTATCTGTGCCAATATGGCAGCAGAACTGGGTCAGGGGAGCTTGTTTTTTTCCTCACGCCAGTGGGCCTTGATCAGGGATGCATGCACTGTCCTGTCACCATTTAAGGAGGCCACGAGGATGGTGAACAGTGAGTGCATGCACCAGCGAGACTGTTCCTCTTATTCACATGTTGGAGCACACGCGGCGTGGAATAATGGACAGGGCCCTTGAGGTAGAACAGAGGGAGGAAGAGGAGGACTTCCTTACCTCTCAAGGCCACCTCCGCATTGTGTCAGCATGGAGGTGGAGCCTAGCACTCAGCATCAGCAGCAGTCTTCAAGGGATCAATTACAGTCCCAAGGAACCCATGGACTTGTACATGGCTGGGATGAGGTGCCTGCAGATCATGTATTCCTCAGTGACCCAGAGGACTCTGCACCGATTGCATCAGCAAACCTACGCTGCATGGCCTCCCTGATCCTGCAAAGCCTGTGTAAGGATCCTCGTATTCGTGCTATCAAGGAGAGGGATCATTACTGGCTGGCAACGCTCCTTGATCCACATTACAATAAGGTTGCGGACCTTATCCTGCCGGCGCAGAGGGAGCAGAAGATGAAACATCTTTGGGAGGCCTTGGAGAAAGGTCTGTGCAACGTGTTCCCAGAGACTGGAGGGGGTTACCAAATCCTGGTCCTAGACAAGTGTTGCTGAGGCTTCAGTGAGTCACAGAAGGAGCATTGGAGAAGGTGGCGTCTGACCGATGCGTTCAGACAATTTTTTAGTCCGCAGACCCAAGGTATGACTGGTTCCAGCAACCATCGCCAGCGTCTGCTTTACATGGTGCAGGAATACCTAGGGGCAAGAGCAGACTTGGACACCTTTCCCACCGAAAATCCTCTGGCTTACTGGGTCTTGAGGATTTATCACTGGCCAGAGCTTGCAATTGAGCTACTGGCTTGTCCTGCATCCAGCGTTCTTTCAGAAGACACATTCAGTGCTGCTGGAGGCTTTGTAACCGATGACAGGGTGCGCCTCTCCGCCGACTCCGTCGATCGACTGACCTTCATAAAAATAAATCGGGCTTGGACCACCACCAGCTACCAAGCACCTGATGCTGATGTAACTGAATATTTTTTTTTTTTTAAATGTCAGATCCCTTGAAGACTGCCAATGCTGAGTGACTATCCTGTTATGCTGACTGAATATCCTTTTCCTCCTCAACGATCTTTCTGATAGCTTGTAAGAACATTGTTGGTTCTGGGCACCGCCACCAGTGCCTAAGGCCCAATTTTTCTGCCCCTGTTAAACAGGGGCGTGTAATTACAATTTTTGATGCAATACTTTGCAGCGGGCTCATTGCTGCACTCCAACTAGAGTATCTGTGAGGGGTTGCAGTGTTGTGGCACTAGCACCAGTGCCTAAGGCCCAGTTTTTCTGCACCTGTTCAACAGGGACATGTAATTACAATTCTTGATATATTTCACAGCAGGGCGTTCCAGCACCCACCAAGACTAACTGTGAGGGCTTACAGTGTTGTAGCAACACCAACATCTAGGTCCCAAATTGCTGCAGAGTATATACGGCAAGCCCCTACTTTCAAACATCCAAATTACAAACAACTCCTACTTGCAAACAGAAGGAGAAAACAGGAAGTGAGAGGAAATCTACCCCTAGGAAGAGAAATTATCTTCTGTAAGAGGTGTCTCCTGTCCACAGATGCTTTATCACAATCCTTGTTTTACCAAAAAAAAAAAAAAAATCATTTGTCATTGGGACAGAAAGTGAGGTGCAATCTTCTGAACAGATGCACACAGACAGCAAAACAAATGTTTCAGGGGTGATTACCCTTCTCTATGTTTTCAGAAAAGCTAAAAAAAGATTTTATGGCTGAAGCTACACATTAAAGAAGTACCAGTTGAAAATTACAAACAGATTATACTTAACAACAAACCTACAGTCCCTGTGTTTGCACCGCCTGTATACTGCTGTTCAAAGTATATAAGGCCAAAGGGGCTTGTAATGACCTGGGGGAGGGGGGCGGGGAAACCCATGCTATTTTTCTCAGTGATTTTCATCCATATTGCAGGGACCAAACATTACATTAAAGCTGTAAGCAATCTTAAATTACTTTTTTCTTATAGTAATCTCATTTTATGCAGGGACAGTTCTAAACACATGCCACTACTATAGACACCCAACAGGTACGATACTTAAAGGAATGAATAATTTTTTTCCACTTTAAGCATCATTAATATCACTGCTCCAGAAAAAATAATAGTTTTTAAATCTTTTTTTTCCATTGATACATGTTCCCTGGGGCAAGACCCGGGTCCCCAAACTCATTTTCCGACAATAACTTGCATATTAGGCTTTACAATTAGCACTTTTGAATTCGAATGTTCGAGTCCTGTTGACGTCAATGGGGTTCTAAATGTTCACACGAACATTCGTTCCGTTTGAAGGTTCTGGTGCGAACCGAATCGGGGGGTTTTCGGCTCATCCCTAGTCTTCAGCCTATATTCTTCAAGATAATCACCTAGACAAAATTTACCCTGTCTCACTGTTTGTCTGAAACAGCTATCTGTATATCCAGGGGGAAATGCCGGGTTTCCCAATATTGGATACATCCGGGATATTTTTCATTCTTTCTTGGAGAAAAATGGTTTTATTATATTACTCGCAGAGTTGCCCCTATCAAAGGATAGTTCCTCAATATGCCAAGTACATTTGGCCTTAATCATGGCACACATTGAAGTGGAATATTGGTGCATGATGGTTCAATTGCTACCCATGTTTTATATCCCCCAACTCTGCACCATGCCATAACCCTGGCAAGGTGTACTGCCTGATAGTATCGGTTTTGGTCTGGGAATGCCATACCACCCTGGGTTTTAGGCCTGGTCAGGAGATTGTAGGCTGCTTTTTGCCCAGAATATCTGTGCTTCCTCGGACGTATCAGAGAAATGGTTCTAAAGTTAATATAAAAATCAACGGAGATAGCGGACACCCTTGTCTTGTACCGTTCCTCAAATTGAAGTATGAGGAGGTTACTGCATTGATTCCAACAGCTGCAGATTGAGCCGAGTATATAGCCTCTATCCATTTACTAAACCCCTCCCCCACGCCAATATGGATTAACGTCTGCTTCAGGAATGTCCAATCCACCCTGTCTATTGCCTTTTCTGCATCAGAGGATAACAAATACAATGGTTTATGCAGATGAGTTAAATGAATGATATTTAAGGCTCTAGTAGTGTTATTCATATATTCCCCTGACAAAATTGGATGTTTATTAATTCAGCAGTGCCTTCAGGTATTGATGGTAGCCCAGAAGAAGAGATATATTCCCAAACTAATTGTCGCTTTTGAGCCATCTGCTCAGTTGATAGGTTTGTCGGTAGATTATATAAGGATACATAGTACTCTCGAAAAACTTCTGCAATTTCCCTGGATATATATTTATATCCCACTGTCAGAATCGATAAATGGAACATAGTTTCTCCGGGAAATTTCCCTAAGTGAATGGGCCAATAGTTTAAGTTTTCTGGGTTGTGATCCCTAACCTTTAAGAGAAAACTCTGGAGGGGCCTGAAATAGAGCCTCACCCATTGAATGGCTGGCATTGTTGAAGTTAAGGTTCCCAGGGCTGACATAGCCGACATAGCCTTTCTGATTGATATCTCCTAGTTTGTTTGTAGCCTGGCTACTACATTCATGACTTTGTTGTCAGAATCTATTTAATAACCTAGAAACTGAACTTGCTGAGCTGGATTGAAATTTTTGAAGGTTCACAATCCAGCCCAAGGCTTCCAATCCAATCCCACAGCATTAATGTCCGAGTACGTGGATCATTCCAGTTGGCAGATGATGAACACTTTGCAATATCTTCGAATGCCAAGTTGATCGATCTGGAAACTTGGGAAAAATCTGTGTCCAATTTAGGCTAAGTGCCTCTGGGTCTTCATTGAATGGATAGAGTCTTTTATGCGCTCTTGGGGAAAAGGACTGTCTCTGGATTCGCCCATTCCATTTGATGGCTTTAGAGATTACTAAATGCATGAGGAAAGTGCAAATTTTTGTTTCACTAAGCCTTGTGTACATTCGGTCATGCAGCGATAATTCTTTCTTCTCTTCACCTAAACCCAATGTTGCATAAACTGCTTTTCAAGACTGTCTACTTGTTCTAAGGACAGTTTTTATCTTGAAGGTGTATCTTCTGCCCCTTCCACCTCTGCTTCCTTTTTCCTGGAGTGAAAGGGTAAATGCTCCCCCTGGGTAGGAGGACCAGCTTCAGCCTCCACCAATAGAGTTAACTGAGGTGATTTAACTGCTGCATGCAGAAGAAGCTTCTTTCATAACTAAGGTAACTGTTTTACATGAGGGACGTCTCTTTTTGATCGTTGGATCAGAGCTCTTAGCCGGCCAAAAAAAGGACAAAATTAACAAGAGCATCCCAGTGAGCCTTCTAACAGGCTCACCACAGGTACACAGGTCCTAGCCACCCGGGGAAATGGAAAGAGAGAGGCACCACAGTATACAGAGCAGACCCCCATACCCTCTTACCTGGGCCTTGCTGGTGGCTGTGCCTGTCCCACTTGCTGATGCCACAGAATCCATTGCGGTGCTGTGCCCGTATGTGGCTTAGAACACTGGTTCCAGTGAACATCAGTGATGCTACGCTGGACCGGGACCTGAATATAGGCACCAGGACCGCTCTTCCCTTCTCCCCTGTGCAATTTCCAGTTGAAATGACGCCATGCGCTGCCCCCTTGCCGGATACCTCAGTTCCGGTCAACAGAGTCTCTACTCTGCCACCAAAAAGATGTCAGCAGCCGATAGCACTAGACATGCAGCGGAATCCCATGAATGGCTGCTGCTGCCTAGGAGCGGCCCCAGAAACAGTTGAGCTCTTACTGAGTTGAAGGGGAATAAGGAGCCCACTTAATAACCACCCTTTGTGCGGCGTGGGAGGGGTGGATTCTCTGAAGACAGAAAAAAAATAAGGTGGGGCAGGCAATCTGGTCTCTCAGGACAACACCACGGATATACTGATTCCCACTAGGTGGGTAACACAAAAACCGACAAGCTGTGGGGAGAAGCCTCCTTTCAAAGTTTTGTGGAGTTGGTGTTTCCTGTTTCCTAGTGGGTGAAGCCACTCTCTCTCAGGTGCTGTTCTGAAAGATGTTTAGGGCAAAAAAAAATTCCAGGCCACAAAATCTTTTATAGTGACACTGTTTAAAAAATGTATTATTATCTGCTCAATTTATGTGTAATTCCCTGAAGTCTGCTGGAAAAACCGACTCTTTCATGAGTATCCATCTACTGGGTCCCCCATAGCATTCAATGGGAGTAATGAATGCTCTATTGTCAATGATCTGTGATTATAATAAATGCCTGAGTCATTATTCAGAATAGTCCCCACCTGCGAGTGCCCATAATTATGCTTCTTTGTGCCAGGATTGGTGCCCTTGTGTAAGTGGCAGAAATGGTGCACTTATGTTAGTGGGAAATGGTGCCCTTTCATTGGTATTCAGTGATCACTTAAATCGGGATTCCACCCACAATTTTTTTTTTTTTAAAGTCAGCAGCTAATAACAGTATAGCTGCTGACTTTAAGGACACTTAAGTGTCCAACTTGCCCACACTGATGGCCCCTCTGATGCCGATGCCATGATCGATGCAGGTCCTGCGCCGCCATTCACACAAAGGGAAACAGGCAGTGAAGCCTTAAGGCTTCACTGCCCATTTCCTACTGCGCACGCGCGAGTCTCGCGCCGACTTGTGAATGGGCGGCTGCTCTCTGGGAACGCACACAGTTCCCAGAAAGCAGCGCGCCCCATTTACTAGGAACAGATGAAGAAGAACCGTGGTTACGGAAGAAGCAGATTACGGACTTCCGCATAGCAACAGGTATTTCGGATGAGTATAAAATTGTATACTTTGTATACTTTGTCAAAGCGTCTGTGACGCGAAATATGTCAGTTACGGCTCTCCCTTACCATTACTGATGTCCACAGAGGTCCTTTAAGCACATAATTCCACACTGACGTCCTATTATCTCATGTAGTGACGCCCGTGTGTGCTTACAAACAGCATCCGTCTTGTGTGTGCTTAAGAACAGCACACGCTGTCTGCTTCTTCTATTGGCCAGTCGCCGTCACATGATCGATAAGGTTTGGTGTCCGGACACCACATCCCGCCCCTTCCAGTGACGTTGGGGAAGTATTGCTCTCCACCTTAGCAGCTGATGCGGCCGGTTTGAAAATCTGCGCCCAAGCTCTCCTACCGCCCTACATCGCGGCAGTGCAAGAGAGAGAGAGCTCTCTCCCTTGGTTCCCTCCCACCATCTGGACCGGCAAGTACCTGCAACCTTCTGTCTACATCTGCTAAACGGCGACGTGGACTGTTCCCCGCCGTGCTATGCTCCCCCTGACACATTAGTTCATCTTGTGACTGCTTCACAGCCCTTCAGGAGAGAGCTCATTATAGAAGTACTACACCCATCACCCTTTGCCTTCTGCTCTGGTGTGCTTCTTGCCTTTGAATATAGCGTGACACTTAACCCTTCCATCTTAAGCTGTTTTTCTCCCTGTGGACTTTGGTTGAATTTTATCAACACACATTCATATTGTAATTTTATCTATGCTCTTTTTCTGTGTTTATTTCTTATTTTAATCAGACTATAAAGTGTTTTTACAATTTTTCCTATTGTGCACTGTATTTTTGTTTGCCTGTCAGGAATAGAAATTCACCTAAATTGAAAACACAAATATAATGGGGTAAATGTAAAATACTTGAAAGTCTTTATTGTTCAACAGGTTATAGCAATCATGGGCTCCCCCCCTCTACTTTCTTACCTATTCTCACCTATTAATCCTGGCAGTAACACATATCCTGTCCTAGGATGACAGTGCTCACTCAATTGTATCTATAAAGGGGGAGTGTTGTCACCCTAGTCTGCTAGCTTTTGGTTTGGACTACAGAATATCCTCCCCTCTTCTCATCTGTATAACAGAGGCAATAAGTTGTTCAAAGAGGTAACTGGGTAAGGCTGATAACCCTGCTTAAGTTTTTAGACAGAGTGCATGGGATGTTACATGCTCCCAGGATTTCTGGCAGAATCACCTGGGATTTTGTACTTAATGAACAGATATAAAAAATGCTTTCATCGTTGGCAAATTTAACAGACCACAAAGGAGAAAATAAAATATTTTTATTATAAAAATGTTAAAAGATATATTTATGAAGCATTTATCAAACAGGTGATGTTCATTGGTGCACATGTTTTACCTAACAGTGGTTGACTCGCTTCCATTAAATGTTTTAAAAAAGGCACATTCACTGGTTTGCAAACGTCTGTGTTTGTTAGTCTACTATATTAAAAATGTGATGCTTGCCTTTTTACATCTACAGTATACATTAGAATACCAGTAAAGTATTGTGACCTACTATTGAAAATCATTCATAGTGTTCATGATTGTTTTCAATGACTGATGTTCAACTCATCTTGACCCTAAAATTATTTATTATGTATATATACAGTATATTTATATTATGTATTGTAGCAATGCTTTTGCAGACTTTCTGTTTGAAAAAAAAAAGAAGTTGTGTACATTTCTGTAAAAGGAAATTTAGTATAAAATGCCATATGCCAAGGAATTTCCTTACCCGCACCCATTCGGTTTCTATGACATCGAAACACAGGCAAATGCTCTATAGCATTCTCAGTGCCTGTCTTAAAAATAGGTCATTTAGCAATGAGTAGAACTGCTTATATCAATTACAACCAATAAAATGCGTAGAAACAGAAAAAATGTACAGCATCCCAACATAAAAAGAATGACTTAGAGGCTATTTACATGGAGCGTGAAAAATGCATTAAGCCTTGAACATGTCATAATTTGCTCTGCCAGTTCATCAAGCCAGACTATTTAAACATGTGAAAGTTGGTGGGGAGATGTAAAACATTTTGCATTTATTAAGGGGAAAAAAAATACTTTAGCTAATGGGAATTCACTTAAGTCAGTAGCACATATTTAGTGTCTCAGTAAGTCTCAGAAGATCACAGGCAATCGGAAAGATAATAAAAACTGTGAGTTATTTTTGGCTATTTTGAAACAGTCACATTTATGGCATGCTATAAAATGCTGGAATTTCCTTGCTGTTGTAAAGCTAGTAGTACAAATTGGGGAAAAGTTCAGTAGGAACCACTGGGATATCCTATCTATAAGGGGGGCCAAAGCAAATTTCTTGGAGTTCTGACGATGTAAAGAAACTATATTAAAAAAAAGATCTATACAAGACACATACAATTGTCATATAGAAACTATAAAAAAAAAAAAGATCTATACAAGACACATACAATTGTCATATATTATAAAATCTTAAAGGTTGACTGTACTTTTATTTAGAATGGACTTATCCTTAGTTTATAGCCCCTCTGACCAAAATTAACTAACCCTCCCCCTGTCCACAAGTGTATAGCTACATGCATACCATTGTTGTCGCCTGTCACAATCTTGCATTGGGTAAGAAAATTGACAGCGTGTTAAACCCCTTAAAGGTGAGGTTCTGCTTTTTTGGTACTAGGCAATAGGTTTGTCACTTTGAAGTGTAGTTAGGGCATGTAGTGTGGATGTTAATATTCCCTGTCATGATGGTCTGCATTTTGTACAGTACTACAAGTATCCCTTTAGAAGCCTTTGGAGTAAGAGAGAAGAATTCAGAGAAACTATCTTATTTTTTTTAAATTATTAACCACTTAAGGACCCCCTCCTGCACATATACGTCGGCAGAATGTCACGACTGGGCACAGGCATGTACATGTACATTGCCTTTAACTACTTGCCGACCGCCCACCGCAGTTATACGGTGGGACGGTGGCACTGCTGGGCAAGAGCACGTAGCTCGACGTCCTACCTTTAGCGGCCGCTAGGGGGGCGTGCGCCGCTGGCGGCCCACGTGCACGCCCCCGCTCCTCCCCTGAGTCCCGCGCCATCGCCACTGGGCACGCGTGCTCGTTCGTTACAGAGCGGGGAACGAGAGCTATGTGTGTAAACACATAGCTCTCGTTCCTGTCAGCGGGGATAACGATGATCTTCTGTTCATACAATGTATGAACAGAAGATCAGTGATTTCCCCTAGTGAGGCCACCCCCCATACAGTTAGAACACACCCAGGAACACACTTAACCCCTTCCCTGCCCCCTAGTGTTAACCCTTTCACTGCCAATGGCATTTTTATAGTAATCCAATGCATTTTTATAGCATTGATTGCTATAAAAATGCCAATGGTCCCAAAAATGTGTCAAAAGTGTCCGATGTGTCCGCCATAATATCGCAGTACTGAAAAAAGAAACGCTGATCGCCGCCATTACTAGTAAAAAATAAATAATAAAAATGCCATAAAACCCCCTTTTTTGTAAACGCTATAATGTTTGCGTTTTTTTTAACGAAAAATATGTAGAAGAATACGTATCGGCCTAAACTGAGGAAAAAAAATGTTTTTTTTATATCTTTTTTGGGGATATTTATTATAGCAAAATGTAAAAAATATTGCATTTTTTTCAAAATAGTCGCTCTATTTTTGTTTATAGCGCAAAAAATAAAAACCGCAGAGATGGTCAAATACCACCAAAAGAAAGCTCTATTTGTGGGAAAAAAAGGACGCCAATTTTGTTTGGGAGCCACATCGCACGACCGCGCAATTGTCAATTAAAGCGACGCAGTGCCAAATCACAAAAAGTGCTCTGGTCTTTGACCAGCAATATGGTCCGGGGGTTAAGTGGTTAAGAGCCCAGCCATGGGAAATAACCAAAATAAAGCTCTATTTGTGGGGAAAAAAGGACGCCAATTTTGTTTGGGAGCCACGTCGCACAACTGCACAATTGTCAGTTAAAGCGACGCAGTGCCGAATCGTAAAAAGGGGCAAGGTCCTTAACCTGCATATTGGTCCTGGTCTTAAGTGGTTAAGCAGCAGGTTACTTGAAGAACAAAAATAATTTTTGCCACCTGAAAAAAATGCTGTAGTGGTTAACATTTGCTCATTGCATCTTACTTCAATGTCTGTTTTTTCCCAATTCTGAGAAGCAAAGTTGAAGTTTCTTTAAATTAACCTGTCTGATATTCTTCTGTTATGTACTAGGGGGGTGAAGATAAAGCAAGATTTCTTAGTGTTTAAGCAGGGATCTGTTCATGCAACAAAGGTTGGTGTGCCTGGTGTTTGCTTTATCCCAGGAAAAGATAAATTAATACAGAAGGTTACACCTACTGGGCTCTTTCTGGGTTAAATGGGACAAGGGACCCCTGACATTTTTGCAGAGGGAACAGTCTATAGACTACAGAGGCTTTTTACTATGGGAAGGAGCTCCCCTACAGTGCTCACATTTGCGTTACAGTATCTCATAAAAGTGAGTACAACCCTCACATTTTTGAAAATATTTTATTATATCTTTTCATGTGACAACACTAAAGAAATTACACTTTGCTACAATGTAAAGTAGTGAGTGAACCACTTGTATAACAAAGTGTAATTTCTTCAGTGTTGTCACATAAAAAGATATGATATGGGGAGTAACTGGAAGTGAGCCATGCAGGACGCCTTAAAGAGCTCCAGGATCCCCAACACTTCATCCACATCCATCCGAGTCTCTCTACACCAGGTCTGGACCCCACAGTTTTGTTAGGCATCGCGCCCAGCACCAACCCTTACCACTATTGTGTCGATTCGGCACACATCGCGGCCTCTGGCATAGTCCGAGGCCCGCCACCATTACAGCCGATCCTGGTGCCATCCTCAGGCTCACAGGGACACATACCTGCCATCCTCTACCCAGGCAGCACAGCATCTTGCCTGCCTTCTTGCCTGCCTTCTTCCCTGCTGTGTAGGAGAGCCTCTGGAGTGAGTGGCCTAAAGCTGCAGCCAGATCTCCCCTCAGTCACAGCTCAAGGCCGGCTGCCATTTTAATTCAATCCAGCTCAATCCTCAGACACAGATATGTGTTAACACTCCATCTTTCTATCAGACTTTGCCACATCATCCCCTGCCCTTATCCACATTATATGGGAGGATAATCTGGAAATTTGGCAGAGAAATTAATGCACAGCAGCTCCTAGGATGGCCCGTAGTCCGGAAGCTCCACTCTGCTCCGACACACAAGCGCCCACATGAGCATGCAACCAGTCCCATCACCCACACATCAGGCAGCCCTGGATAGGTGACCAGAGCGGTAACGCATCCGGAAAACAGAAACGGTTATTAGGCCCCCAAAGGCACAAATCTCGCCCGCTGTGGATTATCCTAGGTGGTTAAAAAATATCCCTAAGGGCCAGTTGACGCATGTTAAGAGGAACTCTTCAGAAAATATAGATTTCCTGATGCAAGCTGAAGTGATTAAAAGGGAAATTTGTAGAGAAAGGCTATAAAGAGGAAATGTTGGATTCTATAATACGCAAACTATCATTAGAACCCAGGAAAGAATTCTTGAGAGATAAGGATGCTCTGAACACTGACACGAACCGTGAATGGAATTTTATTTCTGGCTACCATGCTCAATATAAAGAGGTAGAAGACATTTTTATTAAGCATTGGCACATTTTGCAGATGGACAAAGCCCTATCAGCTGTACTACCTCAAAAGCCAGGTTTTATATATAGAAAAGCCCAGAGTTTCTCAGATATAATTGTAAGGAAAATCTTGGACCCACCCATGAGACCATCAACATTTTGGGACTGTGATGGCTTTTATGCGTGTAGAAAGTGCAGGGCGTGTCGTGAAGTTACCAGACCGTTGAGAGCTGTGACCAATTTTACCTCGAGTTCTAACAATAAAGAATTCACTATTGATGAGTTTATCACATGCAATACCACACATGTAGTTTATGCCTTACAATGCCCTTGTGGCTTGATGTATATTGGGCGTACTAAACGGCAATTAATAATCTTGATTGCAGAACACATCGCTAATATCCTATTGGGATTCAAGGACCATAATGTATCCCTACATTTTAAAGTACACCATAACCAGGATCCAAGCGGTCTAAAGTTTTGGGGGGTTGATCACTTGAAGCCCACATGGAGAGGATCAAATCTAGTAAGGGATCTGTCCAAAAGGGAGACCCAATGGATTTTTTCGGCCGATACGCTCTCGCCAAAAGGGTTGAACATTGATTTAGACATTAAGGGCCAGATTCTCATAGAAATTCGCTTGCGTATCGTAAGCCATTTGCACTACGCCGCCGCATCGTACTAGAGCAGGTGCCGTATTCTCTAACCATTTGCTCCGTCATTTGCGTTGGCGTAGCGAAAATGGCCCAGCGTAAGTCCGCGTAATTCAAATGAGGCGACTTGTATTTAAATGAAGCGTGCCCCCACGTCGAACGAACTGCGCATGCGCCGGCCGGGGAAAAAGCCCAGTGCGCATGCTCCAGCTCACATCGGAAAGCGTCGTTGAAACCGACGTCAAAACGACGTGAGCGTCATTTACGCAACTCCCTATTCGCGAACGAGTTAGTAAAACGACGGAAGCGACGGAAAAAGCCGACGCTGACCCGACGCCATACTTAACATGGCATCCGACGGTACTTCGTAAAGGTTACTCCACATCGGAGCTGGGGTAACCTTACGCGGACGAAAACGACGGGGCGGCGTAAAAGGGATCGGGAATCGGCGTACTAGCCTCATTTGCATATGCAAATGAGAAAACAACGTAAAGGCCACCTAGTGTCATTACAACTACGATCCGCAAGTGTAATGGTTTTACACTTGTCGGATGTAGAAGCGTATCTATGCAAAAGTGATGCATAGATACAAGGCAAAAAAAACGGCGATACGACGGGTTATCTGAGATACTCTGTGGTAACTCCGCTGAGAATCTGGCCCTAACTGTTTTATCAGTGATCAATAATATCAACTTTTTCTTCTTTGAATACAAAATCTAATATTTATATATATTTTTTTAAATGTTTATATTTTATGTATATATTTTTACCCTGAATATAGATTTTAATCATTGCTTCTGCTGTGTGATTATAGTACAGATATTACCATCTATTGATGTATACCTTATCGCTGAATGGGTGTGTTTTATGTCTATCATTTTTTCTTTTACTTCCCTTCTTTCTGATAATGTGGATTTTAGATGATGATTAAGGTTATATATTTCTATAATAGTGACTATTGTGATATATTTTGGCTACTTTTAAATATGTACTGTTAGCCTTTTATTTGTATATATAATAATTTTGCATATATTTTTAGGTAATTTTTTATGATCTTAGAGATCTTAGATGAATCTTGTTTTATGTGATGACATATGTAAGTATTATTTTGGATTTTAATTATCTTTGAATAACGACATGTTTTAAAATAAGAGTGTCGATGTAGAAGGTTTGCGGGCTCTCTACGTCTTCCGTAATTTGCTATGCATGACGTGCAGTGGTGGGGCGGGCCAAGCACCTGGTCCTGCCTCTTCACCACGTCTATTGGTGCGGATTCGATGAGAGTGCCGTTTAAAAGTCTGATGACGAAACGCGTCAGTACGTGACCTATACGACGCCAGGAAGTGACGTGTGCACTTCACCCGAGCTGGACCCGTAACCAGGAAGTGGTTACCTACTACTATCCAGCGTGGTCTGTGCGGCTCTCCCTCTGGTCAGTGGAGACGGTGAATATATGCATACATGTTTTTTTTCATGCAAGTACGTGCATTATATGAGGGGACATTTATCTGTGGGTGGCTCTGCATTTCATACAATATATGGAATTACGCTATATGCACTCTTCTGTTTTCCTTGTCTGATGGGGAGTCTTTCTAGCTGATGGTTTTGTCCCTCATTGTGACGAGCGAGTGCATCATCCTCTGTGAAGTTATACAACGCCTGTTTAATTATCCATCTGGTGAGTGTGTACCCCAGAGGGGGATCGTCTGTCTCAAGTGGTGATCTTTTGAGTTGGTGGTGTAAGGTGCTTGCTGACAACTCTTCAATCTAATCACTTATGGACTTTCCCCGATATTGCGCTGCACTCTAGCAATTGATTTATTCATGTTTTAATGTGTGGAGTTGGTCTGAACTTGAACAATCTGTCAGCCACACATAAGTACCAACATTAGCGCTGTTTATGATATCATCTCTTGGACATTTTATATGTGTTTACAAGTTTTTATTTATCATAGTTTTTTCATCTTTGCTCTATTTTTGACAGCAGCTTAGTTTTAATTTGTTATTATTCTAACTATTCATCTAGTTAGGAATAAGGACTTGTATGGTTTATACATAACTTTTTCACTTAGCTGTGTAGATTGTTATACAATTCATTGTTTTATGTTCCATTAGGTGCTGGGAGGTGTACTGTAAGCCTTTGTGTTACACCTTCGTTTGCAATATGCTATAACAGATGTAAAGACATTTATTTATTTTTTGCTGAAATGGTTGTTTACAGGGTATATAGACATACAATACTAGTTAAGTGATTCCTTTTAAAAACGATTAAAAATAGATAAACATCAATCATATAATGTACCTACAGTTTCTAGTTTTGTTTTTGCATGCCGTTTCCTGCTTCTGTGATGTACAGAGCCACAGAGCCAATACAGGACAGTCATGGTTTTCAAAAACAAAACTGTATGGTGCTGAGGGGTTTTATACACACAGTAATCACACCTCCTTGATTAGTGACCACAGAGAGAAAGCTCCCAGTACTGTGGTTATCAGGAAACAGACAACCAGGAAGTGTGGAGATCAAAGAAGAATTAGGCCTCGTACACACGATCAAATCTGTCTGCTGGAAACGGTCTGCTAGACCGTCCCAGCAGACAGATTCGATCGTGTGTACGGGCGAGCCGACGGATTTGGCCACCCGACAGATTTCAAAGCATGCTTTGAAATCTATCGGGTGGGAATCCGTCCGCCCGACATGTCTGCTGGTTAGTACACTTACCAGCAGACATGTCGTCTCGCACCGCCGCCGAATGGATTTGGCGCATGCGCAGAAGTATTTTACTTCCTGGTGCGGTGACGTGGCGGCGTCAACGTCACCGCCACGTCACCGACATGTCAGCGCACCGTCTGCTGGCGGGGATTTTGGTTTGCTCGTGTGTACACGCGAGCAAACCAAAATCCTAGCAAACAGATTTGTTCAAATCGGTCTGTCCGACCGATTTGAACAAATAGATTGCCTCGTGTGTACGCGGCCTAACAGCAACTTGAGAGCAAAAATGAACAATGATGACATGAAAACAGCACTGCATTAAGGTAAAGGAAGCTATTAAGATAAAAAAAAATAATTCCTTGGTGGTGCAAAGGAACCAAAAGATATTGATCCGAACCGCATACACGTGATCTGCGGATTAATTTCTGAAAAAAAAAAGTTGTGCGCATGTTCAGTCCACACACAGCATGGTCATTGCAAGCGGAGGAACGGAGGAGCTTGAACACCCCGCGTCATTTAAATCCCCTGTATGGGAGCATTTTGGCTTCCCCGTCAAATAGAATGATGAAGGAAAGAGGTTAGTGGATAAAACTGTGACTGTGTTTGGTCACTGTGGCACAAGAAAGCCATATGACAGTGGAAACACATCAAGCATGGTCACGCATATGAAGCAACATCACCACAGTGTTTCACCGACAGGAGTGAAAATAAAAGCAAAAACGAAAGCTGCTCAACAACCGCTTATCACCGCAGAATTTAAGCAGCCCCTTGTTGCACAATCAGACTAGGCTAAAGCCATCAGAAACGCTATTGGTGTGTTTATAGCTGCAGACATGAGGTCATATTCGTTTGTGCAAAACGAGGGCTTTAAACACACGCTGAAAGTGCTTGAGCCACGTTACGATTTTTTTTGCTAATCCAAAAAATGATCCGATCTGTGACTTTGAGATCGAGAAACGATCTGAACCGTACATTTTTTGATCCGTTGCACCCCTATCCTTTACAAACCCTTTAACAAGATGTGAAAAATACATGGTCTTGTCCCATCACTACTAACTATATTGTACAAGTCTAGAAACATGAGTGCTGCTCCCAATCTTCTGAACGTGTGTGGGAAAAGTATGGCCTGTTTGTTATATTGCTCCCTGTATCTGTTCATAAAAAACACTATTTTTAGGACTTGTTCCCTCAGGCGATTAGCCTTTTCAGATAGACGAAGCTCATCAGCTATTATTTCCATGCATGAGCAGTTTCCAGGGGTTTATATAGAGAATAGAGCTGTTCTAGTAAACACTGGTACTGGGCTGCATCTCTGTTAACTTTACTGAAGCTTATTCAAGTCTTTAAAACTTTTCTCATCTTCCAGGATATTGCTCCCATTGACCCCACATTAAACTCAAGTTGATTTTAAGTGGATAGCATTGTAATTTTGCACATTGTGCCCTGAATTATATTTAGTTGGATTAAGATAAAAAAAAAATATCAATTGCATTCAACCTTGTCAAAACAATATACAGCATAATGACCCTAGATTTCTATTTCTCCTAAAGCTGAACCACAGGGAAAATCATGTTTTTGCTATGCAGTGTTGCTGTACCCACACTGAATGAGTTCACTGCTAATTGTTTTCTCTCCGGGAGAGGAGAGTGGAAAAATACTTATTCCTCTCAGTACAAGATCGGTTCGGCATTCCTGAGCTCCAGCGGTCTTGAATAGTGGACTATTCTTAATGTCAGCTCATCATGCCCAGAGAAGGCTCCACAGACCAGTGGTCATCAACCCTCTCCTCAGAGCCCACTAACAGTATGATAACATAAAATAACGTTTTTGAATTAATCTTGGTGTACAGTCAGGGACATGCTGGCCATAGTGCAGCCGAACCTCCTAGGCAGAATAAATACGCATGCACAGACATGCTCCTGTAGGTTCCTGTCTTTCCGGGGCATAGGCTAATCTAAAATTTAGCACGCGCAAACGCATACGCACATGCGTGCAAATGTGTGCCTGTTATTACTGGTGCCAAATGGCCTATATAAGGGCAGCAGCTGCCCGTATTGAGAAATATAATGTGAGTAGGATTCTTCATTTTTAATAAAGCATTGGGATATTTTAATGGATAACACTTAGATCTCTTTTTATTCGTATTTCTCTGGTGTATTGCTTTGGAGATCTGGACCACCGGCTCCTGCTGTACTTTACCCTTTTGAGGGATAGGTGCTGTTGACGTCTGTTAGTTCAGCGGTTCATTTCATAAGGTGAGAGAATCAAGTATTTTGGGGGTGGAGGGATTGTCACTTCATATCTGTGCTCAGAGATTCTTTTTCAACACGTGGATACTTTCTTCCAGTGCTATTTGGGACTTGTGGTTCCCCTTGATAATATATGGACTTTGTGCTAGGTTCATTTTTATTTTATTGCGCTGCACTTCCTTTTATTTACCATATAAAGAGTTATGTGAAGATCTTTCAGTGTTTAGCTGGCATGCCTTTTTTAGGACTTACAGATTTGAGCTGATTGTATTTTTCATACATTTATATCTTTCATCTGCATGATATCCTGTTGCCAACTTCTGCCTGCATCTTGAATATTTTCTCCCTGCGGTTTATGCTTATACCTGATCCTCCACTGCTAATCTGGCTTGTATGACCCTGCATCCAGTTATCCATCTGTCCTGCTCTGCAAAGTGCCTGGTTATGTTGGTCATACACCTGCTGTGTACCTGCATCTGCTGTTCCTGTTGCCATCTGCTTCTTCAGCCCAGCTCAGGTGATGCATCTGTCACACACTTCTGCAACCAAAGAAACATTTTTGCAGGCACTCTTACCTCACCTGCGCTCTTGCAGCCACTGTCGCAACACCAGTGGCCCTTGAGCCAGGGCTGTACAAGAGGTCTTCCTCTACATGTCAGGCTCTGGCACAAGGTATGTGACATGTACATTGCGAGTCACAGGCCACACCAGCCTACTCTAAGCCATTCCATACAGATAAAAACAAACAGGCCTAGCTTCCAGCTAGGCCTGTTTAAATTGACCTGCACTGTCCAAAAATCACACTTCTAGCACCTACCTAGGTAGAGGGTACTACACTTGAAGTTCTTTTCTTAAATTTTGAAAAACTGCAATTTCACACCTCTGACAAATTGAAATTAAATATTAATAATAAAAAATAAAAAAATAAAACATTTTCTTATGTTAGTGCTCTTAATATAGAAGTGAGTGCTACAGAGTTTCCATTCACATATAAAATTATAGCTTTGCTTAGAGTGATATCAAAATGAGCATCCATTTTCCTAATTGTTCTCCCTTTCCTTTTGACCGTGCAGTAATTCAAAAAGTTAGTTCTTTTGCATCTGACCAGTACATTAGCTGAAGTAGAAAAGGGAAGTGAAATTGCTGATTATTGTAGCTGGAAAAAGCTTGAGAACATAAAATGCCATATAATAAGCCATGTATTTGTATTATAATCACTGAATTAACTAGATGGTTTGTACGGTACAATATAGGAGCTAAGTGTATTTGATTTTGCAAGAACCACTATGAAGCATGTTCCAGTGATTGGGAAATTCACTAGACTTTTGTGTCCTCCAAGAGACAAAAATGTTGGTATAAAAGCACCGTCTCTGATTTAATGCATTCTGTATTTCATCTAGTTTAGCGGTGTGCCAAATTGTGTAGTGATAATATAAATAATTCATAAGTAGAAAGCCAATGACTATTCTGTAAAGTTATGTCTTTGCATGGGACATTTTAGTTCAATTCCAGTTCCATTTAAATAAAGCTTTGGAGGATTAAGAGGCTTTTAGACAGACATCTCTTCATCAAGATAAGAACCATTCAACTATAGTAAATAGAGATTTAGAAATGCTTACTTTGGCTAAGATGAAGAGTATCTCTATAAAATCATTGCCATTTATCCCTTGCTGTATATGTACAGAAGCTTACTGTAGTTGAGAAGCACATGTGCATCCAGCTCATGACTTTCACAATAAAAGTGTCACTAAACCGACATCATAAAAAAAAAACAATACTGTACAAAGGGGACCCCCAGATCCTGACCCCCCATGTGAATTGGTAACGGGGTATGTTGTACCCTTACCATTTCCCAAAAAGTGTAAAAAAAAGATGTACATCCATTCTAGAGCGGAGGATACGGAGAAAAAATCCGCCTCCATGGCTGGTGACACTATACCCACCGTGACAGCTCTTAAATAGCCGAGGGCGGGGCCACCCATCACATGCATTGGTTGTGGGGATGAGGCCTTGTCCCCATTAACAAGGGGACATGGTGCTTTGGGGTCCAGACCCCAAAGCATTTTCCCAATGTTGAGGGCATGTGGCCTGGTACGGTCCAGGAGGGGGAACGCTCTCTCTCGTCCCCCCTCTTTTCCTGCAGCCTGCTAGGTTGCATGCTCAGATAAGGGTCTGGTATGGATTTTTGGGGGGATCCCTACGCAGTTTTTTTTTTTGATGCAGGGTTCCCCTTAAAATCCACACCAGAGCTGAAGGGCCTGGTAGGGAATTTGGAGGAACCCCATACATTTTGATATTTTGGTTCGGAGTTCCCCTTAATTTATACCAGACCCAAATGGCCTGGTAATGGACTGAGCTGGAAACCCATGCCATTTTTTTAAATGACTTTTATCAGCATTACCGGGACCCGACAATTCATTATAGCTGCAAGTATGAAATTTAAAGGAATTTAAAGGAATATTTCACTTTTATCATTTTACTTTAAGCATTATTAAAATCACTGCTCCCAAAAAAAACGTATCTTTTTAAAACTTTTTTTGCATTGATACAGGTCCCCAAACACTTTTTATGACAAAAACTTGCATATTAACCTTTAAAATTATCACTTTTTTTTTTATTAAATCTCTTTATTTAAATTTTCTCATTTTCCATACAAAGATAAAATCATACATATACATTATATTTTAATTACCTTTACTTCCAACATTAACTTTTTATATCTCCAAGACATCCATGCCATCCTTCCATCCCTTACAACACAACACATTCTACTTTCACCCTTCCCCACTCTCCCAATGGTGTGATTATTACCCCGGTTCCCCCTTTATCCTGACGCTGTTGTAGAGTTCTCTATCCAGTTTGCCCATACTCTCCTATATTTCTCCCCATATCCTCTATTGCAATATGTCTCTCTGTATAATATCAGATTGCTGTTTACAAAGTTCTTCCACTGTGCTATTGAGGGGGCTTCTGTTTTTTTTCCAGTTTAGCACTATTGCTTTCCTGGCATAGAACAGCAGCAGGCCTATCTGTTTTTCTTTCTTTTGAGATAGCATTACCCCCTATTAATCCTAAGAGACAGATCTGCACTTCTTGTTCCAGCCTTACAGATGTTACTCTATCATTCTCAGAATCTCACTCCAAAATACTGCTATTTTGGGACAAAGCCAAAATATATGCATGAAGTCTCCTGGAGCAACTACACACCTCCAGCAATTCTGAGAGTTAGTTGGTGAAATCTTATGCAACTTGTATGGTGTATAATGACTTCTATGTACAATTTTATATTGTATTAGTTTGTCCCGGAGGGATACAAGAATCTTCAGTGGAAATTTCCATACTTCCTCCCAGTTCCCTAAACCCGGGGCATCTCTTTTCCAATTCTCCCTTAATTTGCTCAGATCATAAGGTGTAGTATTTATCAAGTATCCATAGAAATTTGACATTGTCCTCTTCCCGCCTTTTATCATTTGTTCTATATCTGATTCCATCAATTGTGCAGTCCCCTCAGGGAACTGGGCCACCAAGGCATGTCTAAGCTGCCTATATCTAAACTCGTAGCTCTCGGGAACATTCCATAATTGTCTCATCTCCACATATGATAAAAACGTTCCCTCCCGTAACAACTGTGAGAGTTTCTTTACCCCATATTTAGCCCAGGCTCCCGGATCCTGAACCAGATCTAAATGTGGTAATTCCGGGTTCCTCCACAGGGGGGTATTTGGAGATAGATTATTATTTCCCCTCTCTCTTCCTATGACCGCTTTCCATATTTTTACTGTTGTTTTCATTGCTGGCGTTAAATCTCTCCTGGTTTTAATACCCCTATATAGTAACCCTTGCAATGCTTCCACCGATTGGACCACTGTAGCTTCCAACATTGTAGCTGTGTCATACCCATCCGAGTTTAACCACCTCCCTGCTGTCACTAACTGTGCCGCTGTATAGTACTTATGGAAGTCTGGGAAAGCTAATCCCCCCTCCCCTTCCGGTCTCATGAGTGTACTTAATTTAATTCTAGCTGGTTTATTGGCCCATATGAATGCAGAGAGCATTCCATGTAGCTGTGTAAAAAAGCTTTTCGGGAGCCACTGTGGAGAATTTCTGAAGGCATATAAAAACTTTGGCAGCACCTTCATTTTCACCAGGTTTATGCGTCCCAGTAGTGACAAAGGCAGTGTTGCCCAGATCTTTATTCTCTTCCCGAGCTCCTGTACCTCCGGGTCTAAATTTAATTTTCGAAAATCTTCAATCTGTCTAGATATTTTAATGCCTAAGTATTTAAATTCCGATACCCATTTTAATAACGTATTTGGAGCAGCGGTTTTTAGTGCTCCTTGATCTATCGGGAATAATATTGATTTATTCCAATTTACTTTGAGCCCTGTATATATCGAATATGTATTTAATAATTCTAGAGCCCCTTCCAGTGATGGACCTGCATCTCTCAAAAAAAGCAACATGTCATCGGCATACAGGGCTACCCTCTCCTCCAGCCCCCCTACCCGAAGTCCCTGAATATTGGGTGTGGTCCTGAGAGCCTCTGCCACTGGCTCTATTGCGATTGCAAAGAGCGTCAGAGAGAGAGGGCAGCCCTGCCTCGTGCCTCTATATAATTGAAAAAACTATGACAGTTTTCCCCCTAGTTTCACTGCGGACATTGGCCTTTCATATATTGTTTGTATCCATTTGATAAATATTAAGGGGAATCCCATCCTTCTAAGTATTTCCCAAAGAAACGGCCATTCCACCGTATCAAAGGCCTTCTCAATATCTAAAGAGGCCACTGTCCTTGATCCCTCATGTATATGGTGTGTATGTATATTTGTGTAGAGCCTCCGTAAGTTGATATCTGTTGTCCTTTGTGGCATAAATCCTGTTTGGTCCGAGTCTATTATGTTCCTAATCAGTGGCTGTATTCTAGATGTTAGTATTTTTGTCAATATTTTTAAATCTGTATTTAATAATGCAATTGGCCTATATGATGAGCATATCTTTGGGTCTTTTGTTTCCTTATATATTAATGTTATGTGTGCCTCTCTCATAGAGTCCGGCAGGGCTCCCTGCATTAGCCCGCTTGTGAATACTTCTGCTAGTTTGGGGGCTATTAATACTCCATATCTCTTATAGAATTCCACAGGAATTCCATCTGGGCCTGGTGCCTTTCCTCCCGAGGATGTTCGTATAACCTCTATAATCTCCTCCACCCCTATAGGCCTGACCAGTTCTCTCCTCTCCCCATCTGACAACCACCCCAGGGCAATCCGGTCCAAAAGGTCCGCCATGTCCTCCGGGCAGGAGCCAGATGGGAGAGAGGATGTGTAAAGCCCACTATAATACTCTCTAAAGGTCTCCAGTATCTTTTTGGGTTCTTTTACTATCTGTCCATTTAAATCTTCAATCTCTGCAATAATTGTGGCTTGATGTTCTTCTTGTGCCAGCCTAGCCAGAAATCTACCCCCCCCTATCTCCCCGTTCAAAAATATTCTATATATATATATATATATATATATATATATATATATATATATATATTCTATATATAAATAATTATTCTAGTCTATTTTTATGCATTTCCAGTCTTGTTATTTCTTCAATGTGAAGATTAAGATTTCGACATGCTGCCATCATTTCATCAAAGTTGATGCTACTGGAGTCCTGCCCATATCTCTCCCTTTGTATGTCAATCTGTGTTTTTAATTCCTGTTCCTTCTTCCTCTGTTTTTTATTAACTGTTGAAATATTTGATATATATTGCCCTCTTATATAGGCTTTAAACGCATCCCATACCATCCCTACCGAGGCTGATCCTGCGTTGTTTTCCCAGTATTCCCCCATTATTGATTCCATTTTCTCTCCTATTTCTGGGTGTTCTACCCAGTGTGGGGTTAGTCTCCACAATGATGCATTTTTAGAAGTTGGAATACGTACTGACAAAAATAGGGGACCACTTGGTAGATATTTGGCCTCCTCAATATCTGCTAACATCAAGGAATCCGTTAATGCCAAGTCTATTCTAGAGGCCGTCTTGTGAGAGGTGGAAAAGCACGAGTATCCCCTTTCTCCTGGATTCTTCCATCGCCAAACTTCTATTACCCCCATTTCTTGTGCCCAGTTATATAGTTCTGTTGAATGTTGTTTAGGGGGTTTTGGTCTGTCCAACTCTAGTGATAGGATAGCATTGAAATCTCCTATTAGTATCAGTCTCGCTGGCATATACTGAATAGTGTTTTCCATTATCTCATTCAATACTGCCACCGAGAATGGGGGTGGAATATATACGGCAGCTGTTACATATCTCTGCTTACCTATCTTACAGACTAGAATAACATACTTTCCGTTTACATCTATATGGGCCTTCTCTATTTCTCCTATAAAAGATTTGTTAACTAGGATCGACACCCCTCTAGCATACGAAGAATACGTGGAATGGTATGTTTTCTGTATCCAGGTTTTTTTTAACGTTATTAATTTTTTCCCCAATAGGTGCGTCTCCTGTAGTACGACCAACTGGGGAGAGTTCTTTTTTATACACTGAAACATTAATGCACGTTTATACTTTGAATTCAGTCCTCGAACATTCCAGGATAATATCGAAAAGCAGTTATCCTTCCCAGGCATGGTATCTAGTATATATATATAGGATTTATACTTCCATTGTTCACTATGCCACGTCATTCTTTTAAGAGATACCTCTTGGGTACCTAAATCACACCATTGTCTTTCCCATTTCCTCTTCACTTCCCCATTCATTCCCCCTCCCCCCGCCCTACCCACCCTACCCCTCCCCACTCCCTTCTCTTGTAGCTTCCTCCATCCATTCCCGGATGGGAGTGGAGAGGAATTTCTTCTATCCCCTATTTTATTGACCCAAATCTCGTTTTTAGGTCTAGTATCTAACATACCCCACCCTCCCTTCTTACTGCTTTAGGAAGGGAAGCACCTAGCTCTCAAAACTCTCATTCACTTTGTGGTGGGCGCCTCTACTCACTGCATATCCTCCCTACACACCTATATTTCTTCATATCTTAAAGCCTCCCCTCCCCCAGAAAAAAAAAACAAAAAAACAAAATAAAACCCCAAGGAGGGGGGAAAAAACATCCCCTTTCATCCCACCCATATTTTTATGTGACCAAGTGCTTACTTGCTTTCCATTAATTATTATTACCTAATTATAACCAATACTCCAATTCATATTCATAGTTAATCGCTCCTAAAAAAAAAAAATACAAAAAAATAAACTCCAAGGAGGGGGGAAAAAAACACCCCCTTTCATCCCACCCATATTTTTATGTGACCAAGTGCTTACGTGCTTTCCATTAATTATTATTACCTAATTATAACCAATACTCCAATTTGTATTCATAGTTAATCGCTCCTTAAAAAAAAAAAAAAAAAAAAAAAGCCCCAGAAAGCAAACCTCTCTCATATTATCTTTAAATATCCAAGTGCTTAAGTGTTCATTATTGAATATTGATTAACTAGTATTAATTATTACCGATCCTCCATAACTTATATTCCAATTCTTACTCATGATTAATCGAGTGTTTTAGGTGTATAATCTATTGTTGATCGGCCGCCTTAATTCATATTCCAGTTCATACTCGTAATTGATCCCTCATTCAACAGATAAATATATATTTCCTATTTCCCTATTTAAATGTGGTGCTCTCACATATTCTTTAATACCCAAGTGTTTAAGTGCTCATTATTGATTAACTGTTATTAACTGCTATCAATCTGTCATAACTTATATTCCAATTCATACTTGTGCTTAATCACTCATTCAAAAAAAAAATACATATTTCCTCTTTCCCTGGATGAATATGTTTAACACTGTACAATTTCTCCACATACCTCCATCCATTCCCGGATGGGAGTGGAGAGGAATTTCTTCTATCCCCTATTTTACCGACCCAAATCTAGTTTTTAGGTCTAGTATCTAACATACCCCACCCTCCCTTCTTACTGCTTTAGGAAGAGAAGCACCTAGCTCTCAAAACTCTCATTCACTTTGTGGTGGGCGCCTCTACTCACTGCATATCCTCCCTACACACCTATATTTCTTCATATCTTAAAGCCTCCCCTCCCCCAGAAAAAAAAACAAAATAAAACCCCAAGGAGGGGGGAAAAAACATCCCCTTTCATCCCACCCATATTTTTATGTGACCAAGTGCTTACTTGCTTTCCATTAATTATTATTACCTAATTATAACCAATACTCCAATTCATATTCATAGTTAATCGCTCATAAAAATAAATAAATAAAAAAAAATAAACTCCAAGGAGGGGGGAAAAAAACACCCCCTTTCATCCCACCCATATTTTTATGTGACCAAGTGCTTACGTGCTTTCCATTAATTATTATTACCTAATTATAACCAATACTCCAATTTGTATTCATAGTTAATCGCTCCTTAAAAAAAAAAAAAAAAAAAAACCCCAGCCCCAGAAAGCAAACCTCTCTCATATTATCTTTAAATATCCAAGTGCTTAAGTGTTCATTATTGAATATTGATTAACTATTAATTATTACCGATCCTCCATAACTTATATTCCAATTCTTACTCATGATTAATCGAGTGTTTTAGGTGTATAATCTATTGTTGATCGGCCGCCTTAATTCATATTCCAGTTCATACTCGTAATTGATCCCTCATTCAACAGATAAATATATATTTCCTATTTCCCTATTTAAATGTGGTGCTCTCACATATTCTTTAATACCCAAGTGTTTAAGTGCTCATTATTGATTAACTGTTATTAACTGCTATCAATCTGTCATAACTTATATTCCAATTCATACTTGTGCTTAATCACTCATTCAAAAAAAAAATACATATTTCCTCTTTCCCTGGATGAATATGTTTAACACTGTACAATTTCTCCACATAGCTCAATTTATACCTTCACCCTCCCCCTCCCCTCCATCCCCCCCCCCCCCCAAAAAAAAAGTAGAAAAAATTCCCCAGTCTTTCTATTTGGTATCGAGCCACTCCCCCGCTTGAATTGGGGTCTCAAAGAAAAGGACACGTGTCCCGTCCGTTACTCGTAGTTTACTGGGGTATAGTAGACTGTATTTTAACCCTTTCTCTCTCAATCTTCTACGGATCTCTGTATACTCTCTTCTTTGCTGCTGAATTTCCATCGGGTAGTCAGGAAAAAAAAGTAGCTTTGTGTTCTCATATTGGATGTCTGCCCGTACTCTTGCCGTTGAAAGGATTTGATCTCGGTCTCTGTAGTTCAATAGACGCACCAAAAAAGGGCGGGGGGTGTTCCTGGTTTGGGGAGACGAGACAAGATTCTATGTGCTCGCTCTACCACAAACATTACAGTTGCTTCTGTTAATTTCAGTATTTCAGTTAATAGTTTTTCTGCAAATTTGACTGGATTGTCTCCCTCCGCTCTCTCTGGTAGGCCCAAGATACGTACATTGTTCCTCCTCATGCGGCCCTATGTATCTATAGCTTTGTCCTGTAGTTCTTTTATTTGTTTTTTCAGTGTATGCCAGCCTTTGCTATCCTTTTTTATTTCCTCTATCACCTTGGAGATGCGGGTTTCTATTTCTGCAGTTTTTTTTTGTATTTTATCAAACTCTCGTTTTATTGAGCATATATCCACTGCCGGGCATCAATTTTATTTAACAGCACATCACCGCTTGCCTTGATAGCCTCTAGTATCTCTTTCCCGGAGGCACTACAGTCCATCTCCCCCTCTCTCCCCTCTCTCTCGGTTTGAGTCCCTTCTGATATCCTTTTTGCTGGGGAGTTCTGGGGGGATTGTATGAGCTGTATAGATTTTCCTGTAGCCCCTGTCACTTTAACTGTTTTTGCTGCCATAGCTTGGGGGGAAGAACAAGGTGTCACTGCTGGTACATGCGTTTTTGCTCGCGATTTACTTGGTGCCATTTAACCTCATATCAGTTCACTTATGGTAGATTTACCGTTCCCAGTAGTTTTTTTTTTCCCCTCCCTAAAGTGTCCTTTATACAGCACTTTCCACACCAGTTCCACACTACAGCGGCAGGTTGGTGATAAAGTCAGAAGTTAGCATTAGAGGCAATCACAGCAACCCCTAGCAGCGACACCTGGCAGCAGTGGATAATCACAGACAAAAACACAGACCCCAGTGATATCCACCAAGGGAGAAAAAAAGAGGAAAAAAAAAAGGGGTGCTGTCCCTTTAACAACGGCGTTATGCAGCAGTCATGTAGCCATGTAGTACTTATAACTGACAATCAGCAGAAAACATAGGAATATTGCAACAGTTATGTACAGTTATGTACTTATCTCTACAGTCTGTTCCAAGGCGGGCGGGGAGTCCTCCAGCTCATGTCTGATGCCGTATTGGGTCCAGATGCCTTTACATAGATGATATATAGTAATAATGGTATCCTGATCATACTGTGGGAGAAACGGCAGACTAACGTACAGCAGCCACGGCCAGCGGACAACAACAGGAGAGTGCATAGAGGTAAGTTCAAATAAGCCGCAATTCTGGGGTGCCTGGAATGCTGGAGTTTAGTAGAGAAAATTCAGTGCCTCACTGTGTATCAAACCATGCTGGGGAAAGGATCTCGTCTAGAGGGATGCAGGATGTGCAGCATATACAACAGGGAAAAGATACCAGCTGTAATTCAACCCTGCTAATCCTCCCTGCTGTGTCTTGGAGGGACTGCAAATGTAAGGGGAGGCTGTTTCTCACGTAAAGAGGACACCAGCCGGAGTTCAAATCAAGTCCAATCCAACTGTCGAACCCCCCAACTCCTCCAACTTACGGCTGCTAACACGGGGAGTCACCGCTACCCCTTGCCGTCCTTTACACCCTCAGAATCAGCAGCGAGGAGAAGGAGCCATCGGTAGAGAGAGATCAGGATCTCATACAAGCAGCATTGCAGCAGCGCCCGCCCACATACGTCACATGCTCACATCCTGCTTCCTGCTAACCTGGCTTAAAATGATCACTTTTGATTTTTCACATTCGTGTCATAGATATTAATGGTGTTTGCGCGTACGAACAATTTTTTTTGCCTGTTCGCATGTTCTGCTACATACCCAACCGGGGGGTGTTCGGCTTAATCCTAGATATGGGGTAGAGAGGGGAACAGGGGAAGGGAGGTAAGGTTTCCATATGGTTAGGTTTTCCATTCCATAAGGTGTCAGAGGTCATGCATACCTAGTTAGGCCAAAAGCTTGGAGTACTCATCTGTTGTGGTAAAGTGGTGCCAGCAGGACCAAGGTTAGTTGATTTTGAATAGAGCCTCTTTTGCTTGATGGGCAAGCCACCTCATTTCCGTGGTTGTTTTTTTACTTAGATGTTTTTTATCCAAATAATAACAGTGCCACCATTCACAAACAGAAATAGAATTGTAAATTAAACCGTGTGTGTTTATTATCACTTTAAAGTCAACCAATTTGAATACTTAATCTTCATTGCCCTTTTCAACATGTTTTAGGCAGTTGCTCTGAAAAGAATCTATTCAACTGTAGATTCAACTACCGTCTTTATGAGCCTAAGTCAAACAATAAAGTCATTTTGGCAAGTAACCAAGTACAGTGAATCATGTGATCCTCATGTTATCTGGTTTTCAACCTAGTTAGGCATATTACTGGACTGCACAGAACATGCTATCCTGTAAAAACAGGAGAACTTACAGCTGCAGCTTCTATTGCCATTTTCTTTTGCAAACATGTTTTTCCTTATGTTCACTTGGTGAACTGATTAAAAAATAATTGTACTTTTTGGCACAGTCACAATTCAAATGACCCCCACCAAAGTCTTAAAGTCATCAGTCCTTGCTTCTGACTGATCCTCACTCAAATGAGTGGGTAAGGGCAACTAAAAGATAACAGCCCTATAAGTATTGTTATCCATTAAGAGGAGGACACAATTCGGCACTTCCTGTCGGCCACAGCCAGTCCATCGCTCTGGTCACGCCCACTTAAACCTTTTGAATCCCTTTGCCATCGCAAGAATGCTCCAAGACACCTGGTCTCCCTTTTGTACACTCTCCTGGTGGAGGGTTCCCCCCAGGCCCCCACCCCGCCGCAACTCTCGTGGAATAGGGATCTATAGACATCCCTGTCAATGGAGGATTGGAGCACTATCTAGGAATATGCTCACAAGGGCTCTTTGAATGTAGCCATTCAAGAGAATGGCTACAAGGTGAACACTAAGTGGTATAGGACCCCGTCGCGCCTCCACAAATTTTCCCCTAACGTTCCCGACACTTGCTGGAGATGCGGTGCGGGAGTGGGAACTATGCTTCATGTGTGGTGGGAGTGTGAGGCCCTCCAGCCCTTTTGGAGGGAGGTCAATAGTCTCATCTCACACGTTACTACATACACCCTGGACAATACCCCTTCCCAATTTCTCCTACATCATATGTCACTCCCCAGAAGGGTCTACTTCAGGTCCCTGGCCATGCACATGGTCAATGCTGCTAGAATTTGCATTCCTAGACATTGGCGCTCTACCGCAGCCCCGACAGTCAAGGAGTGGTTTGCACAGATCTCCTCCATAAAGGAAATGGAGGAACTGATTTACGTCTCGCAGGACAGAATACACAAATTTTCTTTCATTTGGGCTTGCTGGAACCATTTTGTCACCACTGATCGCTATCGCCAGTTTGTCTCCCGAGTCGTTTGGGGCGATGGGTGCCCCACCCTCCTGCTCTGTAAGGGGGGGGGGGGTCGGACGCGGAACCACTCTCACTCTCATCCTCTTGGGCTTTCTTGCTCTTGCCTCCTCCCTCTCTCCCCTTTATCCTTTTATCTTTCCCTCTGTTTTCCTCTTGTGTCTCTTTCTTCTTCCTTTTTCTGTCCCCCTCTGGCTTTTCTTCTGTTTTCTCTTAATTTTGGACACTTGGCCCTTGTGTTGCCATGATACACCACGCCCTAAATACTGACCATGAACGGTGCCCTGCTACACTTCCCCTCCTTTAAACCTGGGGGGGGGGGGTAACAAACTTACGATCCTCTGCCCTCTCCTGCTTCATTACACTTTTTGGGCTTCAGTTCTGGTATTTAACACAGTAAACAATTGTTGTTCTCTATTGCCTCCTTGTTGTATCATGCATCATTGTTTCTCACAGGATCCGCTGTTGTGTCCTGTTCTAAATCAAAACAGCAGCTGGCAATTACACAATTACCAGCCCGATGATGTCAGTTGTGACAAAACTAGTAGGATGGAGTTTATACTAATTCTCACCACGCTAGTTCCTAAATGATCTGAGGATAATTTTTTACCTTGGAAACTTTTTTATCCTCGTCTGTTTGGACTTATGCTACCTCAATAAACCATCACAGTTGTATGCTATGTTGGCGTTGTTCTTCTCCTTTCTTTTATCTTTCTTGGGAGTGAGAAACAAAGAGCAGCCACCTGTGTTGATACTTCTATCATCCTGTTTGGATCGGATGGATCGTCTGTATTACACCATGCTTTCCTATAACTTGGTGTCTAGTCACCTGGTAAGGGCACAGGCTTCCTTTTCCGTTCCAAGTATTTTATTAAAGAAAATCACAAAGTATAGTAACAAATAGTCATGGTTGGAATTATACAAAGTAACTCACGGTACAACTTGGAGAAGGTCAGTACAATCTGAACGACAAGACGATCTGAACATAGACATTGTTCGTCATCATGGTACAGAACATAAATTTAGGGGACTCAGGGATTCCCCACAAACCCTGAGGCTCCAACAAAAAAGGTGGGCGGGGAGGACTATACCGGTACTGTATGAATTGGTTGAAAACAACCAAAGTAATTCACATAGGGTAGATTATAAAAAGATAGACATGTGCACAGAAAAAAATTTCGTTTTTTTTTGTTCCGTTTCGTATGGTCCCGTCTGTTCGTTTCCGTTCGTTTTTCGTAAGACGCCCGTTTTCCCGTTCGTTCCCGTTCGTTTGTCGTACGACGCGATTTTTTCGTATTCCGATCGTTTCGTATTTCCGTTACATTTTCGTACATGCGGGATGATTCGTTATTCTGTTTAATTCATGTTCGTTTCTTGTTAGACAATAATTATCGTGAATTTTCGTCAATTTGCATTCTGTGTATCTTGAATGCTTTTCTTTTGTTAGTGTCAGTTGTATGTTCATTGTTCAATGACATCTATAACAAAAGAATTTCATTATGTATATTGAATGAATTCCTTTTTCTGTTATAGGTGTCATATCAACATACGAAAATAACAAAAGAAACAGGTTCAAATGCAAATCTTTTGTTTATGTTTTTTTTGAATGGCCAGAGAGTTAGGCTGGCCATACATGATACAATTTTCTGTGCAATTTTCTTTAGATTTACCTTCAACTATGTAGTGCAAGGGCTTGCCTGATTGCATACAATTGAAAGTGTTGTTTAGTTTGACCTCATATATGGTTTTTGGTAAATCTAAAAGAAAATTGTACAAGAAAATTGAACATGTATGGCCAGCCTCAGTGACTGAAAGCAGCTTCTCTTTTGTGCAGAATAGTGAGTACACTTGTACAGTAAAGCCTAATAAACTTTTCTGTGGATTTTCATCTGAAGGGAGATCAGTTGGCCAGACTTTTGAACCCAAAAATGGTTTTCTGATGCAGTTTAAAAACGAACAAATTTTCTGAGAACGATCGGAAAACGATCGTTTTTATGTGTGTTGTTAAAATAGTCTGACCAAGTGTATGGGGCTTAACAATACTATTGTTAAGCCCCATACACTTGGTCAGACTATTTTAACAACACACATAAAAACGATCGTTTTCCGATCGTTCTCAGAAAATTCGTTCGTTTTTAAACTGCATCAGAAAACCATTTTTGGGTTCAGAAGTCTGGCCAACTGATCTCCCCTCAGATGAAAATCCACAGAAAAGTTTATTAGGCTTTACTGTACAAGTGTACTCACTACTCTGCACAAAAGAGAAGCTGCTTTCAGTCACTGAGGCTGGCCATACATGTTCAATTTTCTTGTACAATTTTCTTTTAGATTTACCAAAAACCATATATGAGGTCAAACTAAACAACACTTTCAATTGTATGCAATCAGGCAGGCCCTTGCACTACATAGTTGAAGGTAAATCTAAAGAAAATTGCACAGAAAATCATGTATGGCCAGCCTAACTCTCTGGCCATTAAAAAACCCATAAACAAAAGATTTGCATTTGAACCTGTTTCTTTTGTTATTTTCGTATGTTGATATGACACCTATAACAAAAAAATAGCATTCAGTATTTTGAATACACAGAAAAAAGAAAAAAGAATTCATTCAATATACATAATGAAATTCTTTTGTTATAGATGTCATTGAACAATGAACATACAACTGAAAACGAACACAAAACAGATTCAAACAAAATACACAATGCAAACCTCTTGATACAGATTTAATTTTCGTTATTTTGCCATTTTCGTTTTGTCGTTTTTTCCCGTCGGATCGTTCGTTCGTATTTGCGGTCGTTCGTTATGCGGCTCATCCGTTATCCTGTCGTTTTCGTATTTTGGTGCTTTACCGTTTTCGTATGTACACATTATCCCGCGGGTACGAAAATGAACATTTTCGTACGAAAATGAACATTTTCGTACGAAAATAACATTCGTACGAACGGGAATGCACATATCTATAAAAAGATTTATTCACATAAAAACATCAAACAAAGTAAAAAATACATAACATTTAGGAACGATACAAACACATTTAACCACAATCTGAACACCGGTCGTGCAATCCCTTCTATTAGAAAGGGGGGGATCTCAGTGAAGAAATTGGAGTCATGAGACAGGCGGTCTCTAGTCTCTACTAGTTTCGCGAGTGGTTTCGCTTCGTCAGGAGACAGTCTAACGGCACATCGTCCACTGACCCAATAATCCAAGGCATGTGCACCGGACTGGGTCCCAGGACATGTGTATTACCATACACGTTCAAGAACCAGCGCTGCTACCAGCAGGAGATTGGTAACTGACTTACCTTTTGCTGTGCATAGACCTGAACATACATGCTATGCAGGTCTAACCACTTTGTCATCCAAGTAACCCTTTTAAAGGGGACTTCCGTAGTCCTGGGACCCCTATTTTCTCTACCTTTTTATGCCCATTGGGGCACATAGGTCTCCCCAATAATTCTCTTGGCCCAGCTGCAAGGTACCTACCTATTGCCTGCCTTGGATTATTGGGTCAGTGGACGATGTGCCGTTAGACTGTCTCCTGATGAAGCGAAACCACTCGCGAAACTAGTAGAGACTAGAGACCGCCTGTCTCATGACTCCAATTTCTTCACTGAGATCCCCCCCTTTCTAATAGAAGGGATTGCACGACCGGTGTTCAGATTGTGGTTAAATGTGTTTGTATCGTTCCTAAATGTTATGTATTTTTTACTTTGTTTGATGTTTTTATGTGAATAAATCTATTTATAATCTACCCTATGTGAATTACTTTGGTTGTTTTCAATCAATTCATACAGTACTGGTATAGTCCTCCCCGCCCACCTTTTTTGTTGGAGCCTCAGGGTTTGTGGGGAATCCCTGAGTCCCCTAAATTTATATTAGAATATGAGGACGATGGTGCACCCCCTATTTAACTTTATCTCTTTAACTATAAAAGGTTAAATTATATGGTACAGAACATGTTAAGATACAGAGAAAACTACAACTGTAATCACACTGTTAGATACTAGGGAGTGCGTACAGGAAGGAAGGGGATAACTCCAATCCACTAACAATGTAAACCATAAGCTTATACTCTGCGAGTCAAGGGAAAAGAGATCATAGGAAAAATTTGGGCAATACGCCCAACCATAACCATAATAAATCACAAATAAGGCATTTTGGTCAACGGAGAAAAGAAAAAATGAGCAGAGAAAGGGAAGAGGAAACACAAATAGGAGAAAAGGAATTATAAGAAAGACAGAAAAGAGGTGTCTGCAGGACCGCACAGATCCCCGGAAGGCCACAATATCAGACAAAGGGCACAGCCTTTCTTTTTTCATGGTGGAAGGTGCACTTTTGGTGTTCAATCGTTTATATTCACTGAGACATGAATTTTTAAGAACTTTATGTTAAATTTCTTCATGGATTTAAACAATAATATTTTAGATATTCTCATGGTCTGATCACTGTATATATAATTTCTATTTTGGTTTCATCACCTCCTATTTAAGCGCAGCAATTCTGTGTTTTCTATATACAATTGTGACAAGTTATATTGTGATTGAATGCTATTTAAAATGACCTTTCCATTTTAATCTGCAGCCACTGTAATATGACTACTGGAGGTACAGAATGCCCCCTAGATATGACATTTCCTGCTGGTGTAATTGGCTTACTTATCTTTACCAAAAGTCTTCACTAAGATACAAATTAGATTTTGAGCATCCCCTGCAACACAAATGTAATTTTTGGTGAGATACCTTTAAAGGGAAATCACATCTAAGGCTGCTTTTATACTGGAGGAGTTTTTGAAGCACTTTTTGCCCAAAAAGCTCAAGAAAAATGCTTACCTTTAAATATGATGTATTTGTTCACGCTGGGGTGTTAAACTTCCATTGCGGTGTAAAAAATCCCACTTGCTGCATTTTTGGAGCATAGTTGTCACGTTAAAAAAATCGCTCCTCCCTATTGAAATAAATGGGAACAGTTTTTGAGTCTCGTGTCCTTTAAAAAACACATCACAATTGCTGCAAAAGCGCAGCAAAAACACTTTATTAAGGCACAGTCATTTTACAGGCAAGTTTAATGCAAACCTATGTGAAAGTAGTTAATGGATTCAGACCCTGTCACTGATGATCATAAAACCTGTCCCATGGAGATTCACTTAGCTGGACACAGGCAAACAGTGTTTCCTCCAGAGTAAAAAAAAGTTTGTTAAAATCCTTACAATGTATAAAAATCAACAAAAAGGGATTGTTTTTTAAAACAAAACGTGACTTGGTCTAATCTAGACATTTGCCCTGTGGTCATTTAAAACCATAGATGAGCTGGTTGCAGCCAATAAACTAAACCCTCAGTTCATACCTTACCCCCTTACCTGCATTTCTCTGTACAAATAAGTAGTGTTGCTCACGAATATTCGCATTGCGAATATTCGCTACGAATATTGCATATTCGAGTATTCGCGAATAACGCGAATATCGCGGCAAATATTCGCTATTTCGAATATTCGTATTTTTTCAATTTTTTTTTAGAACAGATCACATCCTAGAGATCCCCATCGACGTCTAAAAGCATTGCTGGTATGATTAGAGACCTTGGGCCGAGTAGCTGCAGCGCTCATTTTATATTCCCGAAAAATCGCAATGCGATTATTCGGCAATAGCGATATAGCGCGATTATTTTGTATTGTAATATATCACGAATATTCTGAGCCAATCAGAGTGCTCCTTCCGCATTTCTCGAATATTCGCAATTATTTTATATTGTAATATATCACGAATATTCTGAGCCAATCAGAGTGCTCCTTCCGCATTTCTCGAATATTCGCAATTATTGTGTATTGTAATATATCACAAATATTCTGAGCCAATCAGAGTGCTCCTTCCGCATTTGCCGAATATTCGCAATTATTGTGTATTGTAATATATCACGAATATTCTGAGCCAATCAGAGTGCTCCATTCCGCATTTCTCGAATATTCGCAATTATTTTATATTGTAATATATCACGAATATTCTGAGCCAATCAGAGTGCTCCATTCCGCATTTCTCGAAATTTCGCATTCGCAATTCGCAATTCGCGATAGCCAAAATTCGCAATGATTTCATTTCCAAAATATATCACGAATATTCGTATTTAGCGAATATATCTCGAATATTCGACTATATATTCGAGGTATATCGCAAAATCGAATATGGCATATTCTGCTCAACACTATAAATAAGAAAGGATTATAAGGCAAAAATTTGTCTTCTGAACCATTTTAATGCCTTAGATACATGAAAGAGGGTAGTAGAATGTTCATGAAAGGTATTAATCTAAGGTCTTGGGTGCGGCCCATAACCCATAGGTCTGTGTTAATTACTTTTAAAGCAGTAGAAAGGTTCCAATATAAATGCTAAAAAATTGGCCCCCTGCAGATTTAAGTCATAATGTACTAGTATGCACCACATAGCGCTCCTCATGCACTTCCATCTTCATATGGTCTTCCTTCCAGGTTTCATAAGCTCAGTAACCTAAATGGCCAGTCTGCGGTGGTGTCAATCCTTATTATATACCAATGCTCTATGACCCTGAGTAATTTTATCTATGAATGGCATCCGTATCTGCTTTCTGGAATGATGAGTGTTTAAGGGTTAGATAATCCTCTGTCACTCAATGAAAGGTACAGATTGAAAAAAAATTGGTGTAAGAAACTATGTTTAAATGGTTAAAACAATTACATTTCCTATAGCAGCTATTGTCAAAATAATCTCATCAGTAAGTTGAAGAAATGAACTCCCACTGAGAACATGACATGAAATTACCCCCCGCTTGGCAATTCTTTTTATTAAACTGTTCCCAGAATGCTTTGTTTTACAAGCTAGAGTTTTTTCTCCTGTTGAGAATCATGAAGAAACAATCATAACAGCAAGAATGTGATTACTGGATTTTAGCATTGATCTACTTTCCTTAGTCATTTATTACAGAGATCTGTCTATCAAGAAAATATACAATCATCACTAAAGAGAATCTTTGGGAGTACTTAAGCTCAGTGACTAAACTAAGTATACCTATGACCTGAAATAACATTTTTATTAATTTGTGTGGAAACTTAATGTAGCCAATGTGTGTTCACAGCATAGCCATCAAATGTAAGAGAAGGCTAAACGTCTAAAGCTAAATTAACTTTTTACTTTGCAAGATAATTTTCCACATAGTGAATGAAGTGATGTTTTGTTGGTTTGTGTCTTCCAAGCATGTGGAAGCAAAAATATTCTTATTTTATTTACCTTGCACATGATTATGGTGAAAGTCACATCGCAAAGAATGCCTATTCGCTAAGCTATGAGAAAATGTTTTTGAAAAGTTAACAGCCCATTAGTGTTTATTAAATCAACCCCATTGTGAGGTGTCTGTGCTATACCAGAGAAAAAAAATAGGCTTGTGTATATAGCAGTTTTTTTTTTTTTTTTTTTTGTGGGGTGGGGGGGGGGTTCAGTGTCTTTTCAGTGTTTATTAGGATGGACACTTCCTTGCTTATTTTTGCTATATTATTAACCATTTAATCCCTGGACCATTTTGTTGTTAAAGGACCAGGCCCCTTATTGCGATTCGGCACTGCGTCGCTTTAACTGACAATTGCACCGTCGTGCGACGTGGCTCCCATATATCCAGGTTTTAGAGCAGCGTATGTTCAGGCAAGAATGGGAAAACATTCCTCTTCCATACTTCCACCAACTGGAGTTCCCAGATATTTGCAGAATGTAGTTAAAAGAAGAGGAAATGCTGATCCTTGGTAAACATGGACCTTTCCCAACTTTTTTGAGATGTGCTGCTGCTATGCAATTTAAAACTACCTCTTTTTTTAAATGGTGTATTTTCTCAAATTAAATATTTTGATATGTTTTCTATTCTCTATTGTGAATTAATTATGGGTTTATGAGATTTGCAAATCATTGCATTCTGTTTTACGTAGATTTTACATTGTGTCTCAACTTTTTGGGAATTGGGGTTGTGGTCACTATTCATCCAAAATGTCCTTAGTAAGAATTAAGCAAGCTTACTTTACTTTTTTTACCTGCTCTTTTAGCATATTCAATTCGTATTTTATCAATGTCTGTGTCCTTGCTGTTACCCAGGCTTTGTACTGCTTTCATTATTCCATAATAATCTCTCGGACCCATTCTTCTGATTGTTCTTTTTTTTTTTGGGCTTTGAATAACAGCATGCTCTGTGTATCTGATTTTCCCAGCACTTTTATGCAATTTGCAGGGCATTAAATTAAGAATTTGAAATGGGTGGCAACAAAGTGGATGAAAGGTATTTAATGGGGGACTTATTTTGTCGTAGACTAAATGTATAAAGGTTTTCACAAATGCTGCAAAATTTACAGGGCAGTCCTTGTAAATTCTGTAGAGAAAATTCTGCAAACAACTTTGTCATGATAAAATATAACTAATTACATATTTGTCAGGCATTTGTAAATAGAAAGACATACAATGTTGGTTAGTAGCATAATTCCTTCTCCACATTAGAGGGCCATACTAAGTGCCTTCCTTCTAATAATAAATAAATAGTTTGTGAGGAAAAGTATCTTAACCAGTGTAATTTCCAACATCCCCATCAACCTCTAATGCTTGATTACCCTGAGTATCTTGCACCCTTCATCCCTTTTGCTTAGGTTCAGCAGTCACTCTTGTTTCCTGGCAGGACTTTATCCTAGCGATTGTTATTTTTTATTTTTTTGACTTTTTCTGTTGCTGTTGCTTAGGAATTCTTTCCCTGATTTAGCCCACTCTCCTAATCCATTTTTATCCACCCCCTTATATTTAGATACATGTATGGTTCTATCCTGCACATTGTCTCTCTTGGGTGTCCAGTTCCTCCCCTTTAACTTCCATACTTTCAGGTTTACTATTAACCACATGCCTACCAGCACATGACGATATACATTGGCACAATGGCTCGGCTGGGCAAATGGGCGTACAGGTTTAAATCGCAGCATTTTGGGTGCAAAGAATACATATCGGCCCAAACTGAGGAAAAAATCATGTTTTTTATATATATTTTGGGGTATATTTATTATAGCAAAAAGTAAAAAATATATATTTTTTTCAAAATTGTCACTTTTTTGTTTATAGTGTAAAAAATAAAAACCGCAGAGGTGATCAAATACCAAAAAAGCTCCATTTGTGGGGGAAAAAAGGACACAAATTGTGTTTGGGTGCAATGTCGCATTTCCACTCAATTGTCAGTTAAAGCGAAGCAGTGCCCTATTGCCAAAAAATGGCTCGGTCATTGGGCAGCCAAATCCTCCGGGGCTAAGCGAGTGGGTTATTAGGGAAATGAGCTGCATCCTTGTACCTCATAATGATAAGCGCATCAAGATCTATACCCTTTATAGGTAAAATAAGTAATCTTGAAGTTTCTTTGGACCAGTTTCCTCCTCTACTACAGGAATTTGTTGATAGCAATTCCATTTAACTTTTTTCATGGGCAATAGTGAAGCCAACACTGCATAGCTTTAGTTTTTCCTCTCTCCCTCCTGGGACCCCTCAGTCACCATTTGTTTCCACCTTTCAGTATGATGATGAATACCTTGGTTTGTATCTCGTCTTATGTGTAAGGTGCCCCCACCTACCCTTTTTGTTACGTTAAACAAGGTGTTTATTGAGTAAAAATGCATACATAGTCAATCGAGGATTTGTGTGCAGATGTTACAATATGGTCACACATTTACAATATGGTCACACAATGCAAAGATTACAAGCAACACATCTATAACAAGCTTCGCGTGGCAGTATGTGCTAGTAATTATCCATGATGTTACATACATTGCACCATTGAAATTAAGAAAGAACAAACAATATTGGGAACTGATAAAAGGTCTACCAGTTTAGTGGAAATGGGGGTGGGCAGCATATTATAGAATGTGGATCTGTGCTCTTAACTATGGCCATAATCGAATGTGGGGTAGGTTACGGATAGGGGTGTGAAAATTACACTTGAGCCGCATGTCTCATCTGGAAAAACCTGAAAAGTGTACGATTATGTAGTGTGAATTCATCTAAGTATTTGATAGGTTTTAAGATTTCCGTCTGAAAGTAGATGATGTAAGTAATAGACAAGCTGTACGGCCCATAGCTCAGAGCCCTGAGCATGGAATTCTTCTAAACCTCTGTTATGCCATAGTGGTGTAAAATCATTGTACTGAGGTATCCCCAATTTAGTAGATGCAACATCCCAGATGCGCTTGTAGTGGCATAACAAGGACCTTGCAACCCCTGTCGGCTCAGTACTCCCGGATCCCGCCGAAATTGTGTACAACGCATCCCCAGTGAGTTGGGCACTCCGTGGGCAGAGCAGTAGTAGGAACCGCATACTGTCAGTTTTATCAATGTGAAACAATTGGGACAGTTGTGATGCAATAAAATAAAGGTTGAAATCCGTCAAGGCCATGCCTCCAATATCTGTTGGGTTTTTAAGTGTGCTTGCCAGGCAAATTTATGCCTACCGGTCCCCAAGACAAATGGCTTAAGGAGAGCTTTGAGCAATTTAAAGTGTTTGAGGGGAGGTATATTGCGGTATGCCAAAGGACATAAAAATGGTCCTACTTCCCAAAATCTTGTATCAAGTTTATGCGGCCCCACACCTCCAATGGCAAGCGGGCCCAGACACGGATTTTAGTTCTGACTATTGAAAATATGGGTTCTATATTGAGAGCAATATAATCAGCCGGGCTCCTAGAGATGTGTACCCCCAAGTACTTAATGGTATCTACCCATTGAAGTGGTATTCCTGCCTGGGACTCGGCGGTGGGAAGCGGTCAATCGTCAGAATCTGTGATTTTCCCCACTTGATCTGGAGCCCTGAAAAAATTCTTAACTGTTCCATCACCCAGAGTGCAGCATGAAGGGAAGGATCAGAATCAGCGAGATAAAGTAATGTATCGTCCACATACATGCAAATTTTTTTTTATTAAGGGACCTACCTGTAATCCACAATCCCTGGGTTTGTGTGAACAAACACTGCCAAGGGTTTCCGCAGCAAGAGCATACAAAAGTGGGGAGAGCAGACCGCCTTGCCTTGTACCCCTGCTAAGGGTAAACACCCAACGGCCAACCATTTGCCATCACTTTGGCCATGGGAGCCTGATACAGTAGTCGGACCCATTTACGTAACGGAGGACCAAAGCCATAGTTCTCTAGGCATCGGCACAAATATTTCCATTCCACAAAGTCAAATGCCTTAGCCGTGTCCAATGTCACAATCACCCGGAATCCTACATTTTCATGCGTGGCCTGTAAGTTAACGTAGAGCCTGCGCAGGTTAAAGGAGGTATTGCGGCCTGGCATTAATCCTGCTTTATCTGTATGTATCAAAGAAAGTATAACTTGATGGAGCCCGTTTGCTACTACTTTGGCAAGGATTTTAACATCCACCTGTAAGAGGGAAATAGGGCGATAGGAATCCGGGTACCCTTGGTCTTTTCCTGGTTTTGGAATAAGGACTATGGTCACTTCTCTCATAGATGGGGGAAGCGTGAACATTTCAAACAGGTGATTGTACAGGGTCAACAGCTTAATGGTCAGGACTTTACGGTACTGAGAATAAAATTCAATTTGGAGATCATCCGAGCTTGGGGATTTGGACCTAGCAAACCCAGCAATAGTATCTGCTATCTCCTCCACGGTAAGGGATGCCTCAAGAAGGCCGATCTGGTCGGCTTTTAAACGTGGAAGCGTGATGCCCTCGAAAAATGAGTTTATCGGGCCTTCATCCACTGGACTCAGACGTGTATAGCTCAACAAAAAATTCCCTAAACATGGAGGACACCACATATGGGTCTGTTATTTGTTGACCATGAGGGCCATGCAAGTAAATGACCACCAGAGGTGGTCCTCGCTGTGGACCAGATAAGCCAAGAACTTCTCCCTATGCTCGAACATCTTTTGTTTAGCAAAAAACAGTTTCTGTCTAGCTTCCTCAAATTGGAGTTGGGTTACTACCCTCGTCTGCAATTTACGTGCACTCGCCTTCTCCAGGGTGGGGCCGGCCACATATCTTTGTTCCGCGAGGGACAGCTCCGGCATTGCCTTATCAATGGCTTCCTCAAAAGTCTGCCTTAATCCTGTTTACGAGGGAAATGAGGGCAAGAAGCTTAAAGGACTCCCACACTACCGCCACAGGGGCAGATCGGTCATTTTCCCTAAAGTACGACTTCCACTCAGTGACAAGCTCGTCGTCCTCAGGTAGCAATGAGAGACAAAATGGGTTCAAACGCCATGCTCGCATTGGCTTGTCCACAGGTACACTCAGCGTACTCCAGTACGGGCTGTGATCAGAGAGTAGCCTGGGGCAGAACTTAGTTTCTGTGAGGCCCTGTGAGATGAGGATAAAGTCAATCCTGGACATGGAGTTATGTGAGGTGGAGAAGCAGGAATATGATTGATTGTGAGGGAATCTATGCCTCCAGGTGTCAATCAAGTGAAAAGAGGAAATCAGTTTAGAAAATGTTGTATTGGTCACTACCCCTAGAGTGGAAGGTGTGACCCCAAGCCTATCCAGAGCAGGGTTAAGCGTGGTATTGAAATCCCCCAGCCAAACTGCTTGGATTGAGGGATGTTGTGCAATAAACGCAATCCCCTGTAGTATTATGGACATAGAAGATGGGGGGATACATTAAAGGCTAAGAGAAGAAATGGCTTCCCATACCGTTTGGTAGAGAGAAAGACATAACGGCCCTGTGGATCCATAGAGGCTTCACACAGTTCAAAATGCACTGACTTAGCAACCAGTATGGAGACTCCGCATGCGTGGGCTGTGTGGGTCAAATGAAATGCACACCCCATCCACAGACGGAGAGCCATCTGTAACCGTCCCTCCACATGCATTTCAACCAGTACCCCTATGTCAGCTCGTTGTTTCTTGAGGAACGCAAGTGCTGCCGATCGCTTGACTTTCTCACGGAGATCCCTGACATCCCAGGTGAAGAATTTCAAAGACGCCATAGGTCTCTTTGTGAGGAATAGCTAGGCTAATCTACACTGATCAGCTAATCTCTAGCAGTAAGGACCCTGAGTAGCACATAAGACATAAACATCCTAAATAAAGTGAAGCTAAACACAGTACACACGACCTGTAGTAATATTAAAGTTTGCTGTGTAACCCACATTTGTAATACATCATGCATCAATTTACTCAACCGATATGTTATAACTTGACTCTCGTAGTAAAATAAAAAATAAAAACATTTTAACCACTTCGATACCGGGCCTATTTTGGCACTTTTCTCCTTTATTTAAAAATCAAATTTTTTTGCTAGAAAATTAATCAGAACCCCCAAACATTATATATATATATATATATATATATATATTTTAGCAGACACCCTAGGGAATGAAATGGCTGTCATTGCAACTTTTTTTCTCGCACGGTATTTGCGCAATAATTTTTCAAACGCTTCTTTTTAGGGAAAAAAACTGTTTCATGAATTAAAAAGTAACAAAACAGTAAAGTTAGCCCAATTTTTTTGTATAATGTGAAAGACAATGTTACGCTGAGTAAATGGATACCTAACATGTCACACATTAAAATTGCGCACACTCATGGAATGGCGCCAAACTTTGTTACAGGTTACTATTTTTGAGTTACAGAGGAGGTCTAGTGCTAGAATTGTTGCACACGCTCTAACGCACTCGATGATACCTCACATGTGGGGTTTGAACAGTGTTTACATATGTGGGCGGGACTTGCATGCGCGTTCGCTTCTGCACGCGAGCGACCAGGACAGGTGCGTTTAAAAATATATATATATATATATATATATTATTTTTTACTTCATTTTTTTATTTTTACACTTTTTTTACATTTTTTTTATCACTTTTATTCCTATTACAAGGAATGTAAACATCACTTGTAATAGGAATCACTGTGACAGGTGCTCTTTATGGAGAGATGTGGGGTCAAAAAGACCCCACATCTCTCCTACAGGCTTACAAGCAAGAAATCGGTGAAAAAAACCACTGATTACCTGCCAACAGCCGCGACAGCGGCTTTGTTTACTTCCGGGTACCGGGCGTGACGTCATAACATAGAGATGACGTCTGGTCACCAGTCATCTCTATGCTTCACCAACAATTTGCTCTCTGGGCCCCCAATGGCACGGGAGAGCCCGGAGAAGCACCGGATGGCGGCGCTGCCTAGAACGATCAAGCGGCGGAACCGTCGCTTTGATCGTTCTTCTGGTTCACAGAATCGCCAGCTGAAGACAGCGATATCTGAATGATGCCTGCAGCTGCAGGCAACTTTTAGATATCACCGCACAAAGCCGAGGACGTCCAGGGACGTCCTCGGGTCTGAATTGGTTAAACACAGGAGTTTGCCCAACCTAGTGGCAACAGAGGGACACTTCGGGCAGTGGGCCAGGGTGCATGGTGCTGATAAATAAAACGTGGCAAGTAATAAATCAGTGAACCAAACCTCGTTCCAGGCCCCAAACAGTCATAGGGGACAAGAAAAAAGTGGAGCCTAGCCCACTGCCATGTGTATGTGAAGAGTGTTAGAGGGATACTCAAAGGGTGTCAGTCTCAATTCTCTGGCGCTGCTCGGCGTTCCAGCCAGGTAATCACCTCCTCTGGATCCTCAAAAAAGAATGCATGGCTGTCCTGTTCTACCTTAAGGCGGGCTGGGAAGAGCATGGCGTACTTGATGTGATGAGTGTGCAGTCTGCGTTTGGCCTCCATAAACCCTTGACGGTGGCGCTGGACCTCAGCTGAGAAGTCTGAAAAGATGGCAACCTTAACATTCCCCAGCGGGATGTTACCCTCCTCTCTGGCCATCCTCAAAGCAGCATCATGATCCTTGTAATTGAGGAGCTTGGCGATAAAAGTGCGAAGGGGGCACCCTGAGGGGGGGCCTAGCAGGCATGCAATGGGCTCTTTTTACTGTAAGCATGGGGGAGAAGGCCTTTCTACCATAGGTATTAATGAGCAGTTGCTGAAGAAAAGCAGTGGGAACCTTACCCTCAGCCCTCTCAGGCAATCCAATGAACCTCAGATTACACCTACTGAGCCTGTTCTCCATATCGTCCTGCTTGGAGAAAAGAAAGCTGGTGTATCTGTTGCTGCATGCAGTCTGTTTTCTTGCAGGGGTGGAACTGCATCTTCCACATTACTGAGCCGGGTCACAGAGCTTATGCAAGTCCTGCCGAATAAGGGAGATGTCGACCCTGACCTACTCAATTTGTGATGTGAGCGAGGTCTGGCAGAGGTTTTACAGCCCCAAGGAGTCGGTCCGTGTCTCCGGCTGTTTTTTCCCCTTCCGTCGCCACTGCGGCGCCATCTACGCCGGCCTCCTTTCTGTCCATGCGGTGGTATGGAACCAGCTGCGCTAGTGCCGCAGATTTCTTCCCTTTTGTCGGCAACATGATGCAGAAGGTCCCAGGTAATGGGAGAGTCAGTATAGGTGTGGGTGGGACGTCTATGGAGTTCAGGATTAAGGTAAAACAGGAGTAATGGATGGAGCTACTCAGGAAAGCGTCCTACTCCATGCCGCGTCAGGCCACGCCCCCTCCTACCCTTTTTTAGTAGAATTGTTTACCTATATGGTGTTTAGTTTGATGTTGCATTGCACTTCTTACTTTGGTTCTTCTCTAAGGCTGGGTTCACACTTAAAATCGCATGCGACTCACAGTAGGGGTCCTGTACGTCCCTGTTTTCTGTTTCAGGAACAAATCAGGCCCAAATTTTTGCCTGAATTCAGATCTGAAACAGAGCTAAAAATGCACAGGACCCCTGTGCAATCTGCTCTGCAGCTGCCACCGAGATGTGTTAACCAGCCAGTCACACACTTCTGTAATGGGAATTGGGGAAAAACTGCATCCAATTCACACTTGTGTGAACCCTGCCTTACTCGTTCTCTTGTTCCCTTCCCTCTGTTATCACAGCCACCTCATGTCCTTGGGAGTCATAATCACCACCGGTCATTCCTGAATTGTCTGTCTCCTACAAAATATAGTCTTTCTAAACTTTTTTTTTGTCAAATGGTTTTATTGAGTCCACCAAAAAGTATAACATATTTGTTTATTAAAAATATTATGGCAAAAGGAATTGTAGCGCTTATGTACTCCCAAGTACGCGTGCTAGTGAAATTTAAGGGATAATCAGAGGGGCCCCTCCTAGGTAAAGATTTGCCTGAATCTTCTTCTTAACTTCGCCCAGGTACCGACTGAAAGGGGAGTCAATGCTTCAGTGTCCAGTACCTTGATTCGTGGTTCGTCTGAATCCTGTTAGACCACCAGCCTCTCAATGGTGCTCCTCAGATGGACTCCCCACCGAACAGCCACACTTGCTTGGGATCTTCAAAAGTGGGAACTCAGTCGATTACTGAGTCCCCTTCCTGCTTGAATTTTCTGGGCCAGCCCAGAAACCAGAAACACTGCATGGCATATACGCCCGGACAGGTAGACCATAACGCTAGGGGTGCTGTGATGTGGCCACCCTAAAGGTGGGTGCCACACTCGAAGAAGAAGAACCCAGACCAAATGGTGTCTGTTCCATAAGTACCCTCTCCCAGCATGCCCAGCGAGGACCAAGCCTCCTCATTGGTCGCTTGGAGAGAACACCCAGACCTCAGCTTACACTGCTCCCACCTATTGTCCTGGGGTGGAACAAAACCCCAGGCACAACAGAGTGAACCCACAGCACAGCCGAGCTGAAACAGAGACCCTGCTAAACAATTATAATTGAAATAAGAGTCACTTACACTCTGATTATCCCTTAAATTTCACTAGCACCAGTACTTGGAAGTACATGGGCGCTACAGAATGAAGATTTTTACAATACAGATTTGTAGACATACAAAGCATGCAATAGATAATCAAAAATGTAATCACGAGTGGGGGTGTGGCTTGTGCGCGATTGGGATGGTCGACAGCTCTGACCGACGACAGGGGAAAGAGCGACACTACCAGCAGGATATCGCACACCAGGAGCCCTCACGGAGCTCCACATCACCACAGTAGCTAGCCTGCCCAATGAAGTCCTGTAAGTGAAAAGAAGATCGTTACCCTAAGAAGCTTACCATCTTCACCATTCCGGCGACAAACAGGGGAAAAAGAGAAGATGGTGCAGAATGCGAACATTCACAGGCCTCATTCTCATACACCGACGTCCCAGACTTCAATCATGGAACATGGGAGACCGAGATCGGTCCGTTATCTACCCCAGAATCATCTCCTCACAGACCGACATCCAACAGCCAAGCAAAAGCGCAGATGCGGATGGATCCTGCGGCACAGGCTGTGAGCACTGCTCTACGTCCGGACCAGGTAGACCTCAACATGCCATCCTCCATCGCAAATTACCCCACATCTGGCCAACCGGTCCTAGATACAACGAAGGACATGCTCCTCTCCCTGCAGACATCCCTAATGCTAAATATATCAGCAATTTTACAACTGAGATGCAGGGAATGGTGGAAAGAGTCCAGCCCATAGAGCACAAAATTGTGTAACACAACTGTAAACAAACTTATAGACGCATACAAAGACCAATCAGATGATACAGATTGGATAAAGGCGAAACTCATGGACCTCGATGACCGCTTTGAGGAGAAAACATCACAGAGCCTGTCCCCTGAACAATCTGAAGAAATATGCGGGCGACACGATTGCCAAACTGCTCCCTGAGGTGTCGCCAAACGCATTATAGATCATATTCACTGCATACTAAAACTAAAGTATTTGGGGGCATCAGTACCCAGAGATGTACTAATAAAAATACACTTATTCCCCGCCAAAGATAAACTACTGGTGAAAGCCAGATCAGCTCCAGAGCTCCCAACACTATCCAATGGGATATATATATATATGCTGATTTCTCCAAATATACTCTCAACATGAGGCGACAGATGAAGACAATCACAAGATCCCATATAAATGGCAACACCCGGCCACTATAGTGATCACCAAAAATGGGACGACAAACACAATTTCCAACCCCAAGGATGGCCTACAACTCCTCCACTAATGGGGAATACTCCCTGAGATCCCCGACATAGAGATGAAGACCCCTACTGGACCCCTGAAGCAGGGACATCAGCACAGGGAATTTCACAACTCCAGTGGACGATGACATCCCTGACAGCACCTTACTACATTTGCGACCTATATCCCCAGTCCTACGTCTTGCGGAGATATATATTTTATGAACAACCCATAAATTTGGTGCTGGTCCATTTGTTATTATATGTCCTAAAAAATACTTGTATTATATTGAGATATCAATTTTACTATATTACGATCCAACACATCTATACTAATTCACGGCTTACCAATTGGGTGCTCATTACAGGCATCGGCTCCCTTGGTTCTCGGAGGGTGTGTACAGTGCGGTTCCTTGCAAGGCCCTTTGGGGTGTTTTCCCCCCTTCCCGGGTGTTTGGGTGGCGCTCATTATGCTCCCTCTGGATTTCCTAATGGCTCTGTTCATCCCTGCTCAGCAGAACTTTCATTTCACTTGTTAACGGTAAATACCTCTCTAGGTCGTTTTATGTGCTATATAATGACATGTTTTCTTGACTGTAAACATATACAATGTGTATTTTTATAGAATCAAGTATCCCCCTGAAGAGACCACATACAGGTCAAAATGCGCTGGGGCACGCAGACTGCGCAGCATATTGTAAACCTATGTACAATTGTTCTTTAACATTGTGGATTTTTTACTATATCACCATACCTATACAAGGTCCTCTTTTATATGATACTGTATTTAACCTGTATGACATTGACAGTTACCTAATAAATTATGTTTTACCGATTACTACCTTACATCTTATATTTTGCTGTCCAAAGCCCCATGGGGAAACCTTCCTTTTTCTTTATCATTCAATCTTGGGGTGTTCAGCTTTTCAGTCTCTGCCTATATGTCTTTCTCTAGCACACATATACTATAATAACCTTGTATGCCCACGAACCACAGACAAACGCAGTTCCTCAAAACTACCCTAAAGGCCATTAGGGAAGTACAGAAGGGACACCTGCTAATGTGCGGGGACTTTAATTTAGTGCAAGACAATGAAATGGACTCCTCATACGGACCCAAACGATTTACATCTCCATTAAACTCCTTTCTCACAGACAATGAGTTGTATGATGCCTGGAGATGTTGCCACACGTCTGAGAGAAACTATACGTACCTTTCCCCTCATCACAACACTTACTCTCGCATAGACCTGTTTATCTCTGATAAGTGGTTGCTAAAAAATATTCATGAATCCCAAATCCACACCATCACCTGGTCAGACCACGCCCCTGTTAGTATCAAAATTGTAAACAAACCATCCAAACTTGTTTCATGTGGCGGGTTAACAATTTTCTCCTTCATCGCTCACCCAATGTCAAGTATCTGTCCCAAAAACTGAAATAATAATAATACAGGATCAGTGGCTGACCCAGCGGTCTTGTGGAATGCTCATAAATCTTACATGAGGTTTCTTTATACAATTGGGCTCCAAAATGAAAAGGAGGATGCAGATGTTGGAAGAATTGACTGAAAAAATTGCTGCAGTAGAACCCCTCACCTTTATTACAATCCCAAATATTCAAACTACGCCACAAGCTTTGTTCATTGCTACTTGAAGGCTTTGAATTTAATCTTAGGAAACTAAAAGTCAGATCTTATGTAACTAATAACAAAGCAGGGAAAGCTATGGTGCCGCCACATCAAGGGGCAACAAATGAAAACTAGAATATCATATCTACTTCACCTTACTACCCACGATAAACTCAAACCCCCAAGCCATAGCCGCCGCTTTCAGCTCCTATAGTGACCTGTACAACATTAAGGTGGACAGCAATACACATCAACCTACTCAGGAAGAGATCAATCCTTCCTTAATCATATTAAGCATCCCTCGCTAATGTCCAACCAATAATCATACCTGAATACACCCTTCACAGAAGCCGAAATACAATCAGGTATAGAAAATGTACCCAACTCTAAATTCCCTGGCCCAGAATGATATAGTGGGGAATATTTTAAAGTGTTCAACACAACACTAACCCTACACTTATGCAAATTATTCAACCAAATCCTTTACATTTTCATAACTTTCCCTATACCCATCAGCTTCTTTAAATCCCCCCAAGCCTTACTATTGAGATTTGTTTGGAACGGGAAGAAATCCAGGTGCTCACACTCCAAACTAATTAAACATAGAATGTATGGTGGAGTGGGATATATAGAATTCCAAGATTACTTCTCGGCCTCCATACTGACCCAATTAAAAGAATGGTTTCTTCCTTCACCCACAACTATTTGGGGATCTACAGAGTCCACATATTGCACCAATTGCCCAACAAAATGATGGTTATTCAGTGCTCAGCTAGAAGCATAGACTCCATCCTACCTACCACCAACAATGAAAGTTTCCTTTAAAACCTGGCTCAGCTTACTGGCACAAAAGCATAAGAACAGACCAAATGTTAATATGGAAATTCCCATAAATATACTGAAATGTATGATAGACCAAGTATCCCTCACCTCATGGAACGAAAGAGGCATAAAATATCTTCATAATTTACACTGTAATGGCCCTTTCAAATCCTTTTTTTCCATCCAGAAATAATTTGACATGCCTAATGCCGCGTACACACGATCGGTCAATCCGATGAGAACGGTCTGATGGACCGTTTTCATCAGACCAAACCGATCGTGTGTGGGCCCCATCGGTTATTTATCCATCGGTTAAAAAATGTGAAACTTTTTTAAAATTAACCGATGGATACCTAACCGATCGTTTGTAGGCACGTCCATCGGTTAAAAATCCATGCATGCTCAGAATCAAGTCGACGCATGCTTGTAAGCCATTGAACTTCATTTTCTCAGCACGTCATCATGTTTTACCTCACCGTGTTCTGACACAATCGTTTTTTTAACCGATGGTGTGTAGGCACAACTGACCATTAGTCAGCTTCATCAGTTAACTGATGGAAAAATCCATTGGACCGTTCTCATCGGATTGACCGATCGTGTGTACAGGGCATAACACAGGGCTCTTCCAATAACTACAAATCAAACATTGTCTTCACAAACTACCAGCCATTTTTCAAACCATTCACACAACAGTGTGGTCCTTCCTGCTATCTCCTCCACCACTGTGGAAGGGAATAACATTATTCTACAACATCTTCCAACAAAAGCAGACCTTCGTTAAATCTCCCTCACACATTCAATGAGAAACAGATTTACAACAATCTTTTACACAACTTCAGTGGCACAAAGCATGTAGAATCACTCAAAAAGCCTCAAGTTGCTCCACACTTCTAGCAGCGAGACTAACAATCACCAGAAAATGGAAGGACCACATTCCTCCCACAATAGTTAAAATAATAGACTTAACTCACCTACACTGCACATATGAGCGAATGAGGACGTCCTCTTCAGGACAACTCCACGTCTCCCTTGGCCACTGGTCACCTTGGATCTCCTGGTACTTGAACATTGAATTGATACATTTCCCTTGAGTATTTACACCCATTTCTTACTCCACAATGGAGGGGCCATGTTCTCTTGGACACAGTTTGTTCCCAATGGGGTGTCCGAGGAGAGCTAGGTCCATTGATCTGCTCTTTGCCAACACTTCCATCTGCTGAGATGGAATTCGAAACCATACTCGAAAATCACCAACTTCCAAATCTAGCATGTATGTTTTGTTGCAATGTCACCCTGTACTGTTTTGCATACCACCTATTAATCTATCTTGCCGACATCACTGTGAAATTGTTATGTCTATCATATTTCTATTGTTAATATACTGAAATATCAATAAAAATCTATTGAAATAAAAAAAAAATATATAATAATCAGGAGTGTTGGTAAAGAGCCATATGAGAACACAACCTATATTAGAATGTCCATTACTAACTGAAATTTGTATAGGTAAAATAAGGAAGAAAGTTATATTCTGAAAGATCAAGAGCTTCAAAATCATAAAAAGGGATGGGGGGGGGGCAAAAATATAAAAATAGAGAGAAAGAGATCAGGGAAGAGAAGAAAGGGGAGTCCATCGTGTCGATTTAAAAGCCATTATGAGATATAATATGGTCATTCAAAAATGATCTACCATGGCAAGAGAACATTTTCGTCAAAGGTTCATGGTAAGTGGTATTTTATCCATGGGTGCCATAATTGTTCAAATTTGGTGATCTGATCTAGTCTTTCTAAATTTTATCAAACTTGAATCCTAGCTTTCTTGGATCAGCAAAGTATAATATTTTCCTATTTTCTGCATCCACCATGACAGAAATATCCCTTAATATCCAGGGCCTTAATTCTAACTACAAGAGACATCTAGTGTTAAGTGAATTTAGGCACTCCACTAAGGATGTAATCTTCAGTCAGGAAATGCATTTAAATAAAATGGGGTAATTTTTATTTTATTGCCTGCAAGTAGTATTCTAAAATTGTTATGGCCTCTAACCCAAAGAAAAGACAGGTGTAACAATCATTTTTAAAAAGGGCTCCCTGTCTCAATTAAAACACGCTGGTAAGAGACCTTGAAGTGGGTAAAAAAGAGAAGGCCTTGACCCAGGTTAAAAACAATGTTTTATAACAAGAAAAATAAAACCCAAGTGCTCCAAGCATGGAAACTGCAGGAGAAAGTTGCTGATACAGCCCCTCAAGCAATTAGGTACAAAACCGTCACTCTTCACCCCCACTCCTCTCAGATAGTCCACATCTTCTTTGACTTTCACTCTAACTTACATATTAGTCCTGATATTCTGTACACTCCTGCATCTCTCGATTCGATGAAGAAAAAAAAAAAAAGAAAGAAGAAAATTCATTACCTTAAGGACACACACCTAACCCCCTCGATCTACTCATGCTTGATTCCCCTATCATTAAGGAAACACTGTCGTGGGTAAAACTTCCCCTTTGCATAAATCCCTAGGGCTAGACAGGCTACCTTAAGCCTATAATAAAACATACCTTCCCATACTTTTAAAACATGCTTAGTTAATTTAAGGATTTTCTGGGAGTTTCTCCTGTACTTCATGTTAATCAATCTTTGTACATTATTGTAATTCCTATCTCTGACCTGAAGATTTTCACCAAATTGCTGCAACAGCTTTCAGATTGAATAGGCTTCTTCCTCCAATAATCCATTAAAATCAAGCTGGGTTTATCTTGCTATTTTTGCCACCCTTAGGCTGGGTTCACACTGCTGCTGGATGTGTCTCACAGCAGGGATCTGGTGCATCCCTGTTCTCTGTTTCAGGCACAAATTTTTGCTTGAATACTGACCTGAAATGGAGCCAAAGATGTACTCCGCAGCCACACCGGAGATGTGTGAACTGGTTCTATTGAGAGCTGGTTAGTCTTCTGTCATGCAAATTAAATATGGAAGAAACTCACATCCAATTTGCATCAGTATGAATCCAGCCTTAGACATATATGACTCAAAGGCAGTTTATTCCCAGCCATTATGCACCTTTTTTCTGACCCTATTGCATGTATCGAAAATACGTATGTGACCCCCCCCCCCCCTTCGTTTCTATTTCTATTGGCACCCAGCATGGCTGTTCTCTTTCCCCCTCATCTTTGCTTTATGCATATAGCCCTTAGCAGCATGCATTAGGCAGAATTACAATATTAATGGTATCCCAGTGCACAATAGAGTATTTAAGATCTCTTTATTTTCCAACATTACCTTGAAGATCACCCAACTCCATGTCACTATTCCTAATCTTCACAAAGAATCGGATCTCTATGGCTCGTTTTTGGGCTACAACATAAATAGTGCCAAAACAGGGGATCTTCTTCTTAATATCCCCCAACAGGCCTTACACGACTTAAGTGTAACATACCACCATCCCTGGAAATCCTATGCGTTTAAATACTTCTCCCTCTTCTGGGAGACACCTTCTGGTGGACACTGGAACTTCAGCCATCGGCTAAGAGAAGCACAGTGCCACCAGCAGGTGAACTCAACCCTGACAGATTCCACCCTTAAGGAGTGACCTCTGGATGCTCCATAAGGCCCTACCCTACCACTGGGGTCTGCAAGCCAACTGAGTACTCCATTGCCAACGCCCGAAGGCTTGATAAAAAACCCAGCCGCTGGTGTCCCAAAACTGGCTGGGTTTTCTGCTGGTCAGATCCTTTGATATGTACCATATTTGGTAATCACTCAAGACAGCAGGGACCATTGGTTATCTGTAAACTTAGTCTTGGGGTCATGTGACAGTACCAGAACCCAGACACCAAAGTGTCTCATCATAACTCTGTAGCTTGCCTGGTTTCCAGGAATTGCTCTGTACATCAAAAACCACCTAGGTCTCTCTGAGGCACTGGTTACCCGACCCGGGTCCCCTAGTACACCCGGAGCTGTGGAAATTGCATCCAGATCATGGCAAGGCACATATTGTACGCTGCCATTCCCCCAGGGTTTACCAAGACCAGATGCAGCTACCAGTTACCAAGTGTATGTCCGAAGCACCAGGCTCTGGCACCATAGGACCAACACATTGCCAGAGGGATTCAATCAAGGCAACTGTCAAATGAATCTCAGGCACAGCAGGTGACCCATTAGCAGGTGGACACTCAGCCTTTGCATAACAAATCCAACGGAAAAGCTGGAATAGAGTCAATAGAACCCAGCAGGGTGGTAGGGAGAAGATATCTAAAACCAACGGTAGACTTGTCATTGGACAGCAGACCCTCAGAGGCAGGCAGGTTGTTGGGCACAGGATGTCCAGAAGCAGGCTGGGAAGCAGGCAATGGATAATTAGGCTGGGCAACAGGCAGAGGCACAGGTATCAGCATTGTCCAAAAAAACGTGAAAATATGTGCGCTAACTAAAATGAAAGAAATAAGGAAGCTGCTAGAACAATGTGTGGATCAAACAAGTAAAAAATAAAGTTCAAAAGTGCAGCGCTATAAAATTAATAGTGAAATGAAACAGTGTCCAAATGAGTATAAAACAATCTTCAAAGTGTTGAATATGAAGAACCTTCACCGAGATTTTAGTGTGCAAATAATGAAACACACCACACCCTGTGCAGTCAAACTTCTTACCAGAAGGACATCATTATAGGCATGTAGATTTAAATAATGCAGGGATCTATGGCAGTCGCACCTCCACTGGGAAAGTAGTTATCCACAAACCACACCAGGTGTAAGGAAACATCCAAAACGCAAAAGGATCCAAAGATATATATTGTGTCCATCAGCAAAAAGTAAACCCAAAAATGCAGAGAGGAAACACAATAGTGAAGCCTGTATGTGAAAGCAACACGCAATTTATTGTAATGTACTTACAAACAAAACGGGTAAACAGGCATCAAAAACATAGAAGGTTCCATGGAGTATAGCGCACGTGTGTCTGGAAGGAGCATAGCTGGGGGGCAGCCCCTGTAATCAGCACAGCCCTTTTCAGATGGCAGCCCTGGAATTAGCAAACAGTCCCGCTGGGCAGCAGCCCCGGAACCAGCACAGTCCAGCCCGGCAGCAGCCCCAGAATCAGCACAGTCTGGCTGGGCAGAAGCCCTGGAGTCAGCACAGTCTGGCTTGGCAGCAGATGGTAGGTAACGCATGGCAGGCAGCAGCATGGTTAAGGAATGGACCCCATCGACAAGCGGCAGCATGGAGGAAGAATGGACACCACCAGCAGGCGACATCAGCATGGAGGAAGCATAGACACCATCAGCAATCGGCATCAGCATGGAGGAGGCATGGACACCATCAGCAGGTGACTTCAGCATGGATGAGGCCTGGACAACATAAGCAGACGGCATCAACATGGAGGATGACTGGACACTATTAGCAGGCAACACAGATAGGGCAAGAGTAGTACGTTTTATTTTTATTTTTGGGTTTGGATACTGAAGCCCTGCATGTAGTTGTCTTGTGCTGAACAGAGTGCACTGCTGATGGGAAGGTAGTAACAGTACTGGTAAAAATAGAGGAAAAAGTAACAAATACAGGAAAAGACCTGAGACGTTGATATGGGTAATGACAGAGGGAGTTTTTAATGGATTGCATACAGAGGAAGTGTGTTTACTGGTGGAAGGATACTGATCTACAGGAAGTAAGTAATACTCAATGGCAGCAGAGGTTTATAAGGGTAACAGAGGAACATATTGTTGATCTTTAGCAGCAGATTTGACTTATGTGACTCATCTAGCACTGGGAATATGACCCACAGCAGCAATGCAATCCAACGCCACCTTTTTTGAATATGCTAAATACTGCTGGAAAAAAAAAAAACCTGCACAATGTTTCAGCAACCATCCCAAAAATACAGCTTGGTTTATAGTAAATGGAGGAGTGAAAACATCAAGGCCCTGAGAGATACACTAAAATAGTAGTTCCGAACAGACCTTACTAAGGACTTACTAAGAGTGAATCTGCCCTCAACAGCTAAAGCATGTGCTGTCAGAATGCTTCCCAACAGCTCCTCCTAAGTGAGATCCTGCCAAAGCGAACGACACAAATCTTTATCCCCTAACGCAAGCTGCACACAACAAATAACCTTCACTCTCAGCATTCGGACAAAGGCAACAAACTCAAGATAATGGGCCAGATTCAGGTAGATGAGAGCATCTTTACTCTGGAGTAACACTTCTCATTTACGTTACTCTGCCGAAATTTTAGGAGCAAGTGCTGTTATTCATGAAGCACTTGCTCCTAAAGTTGCGGCAGCGTATCGCAAATGAGCCGGCGGAATTCAAATTGGGCGGGTACGGGGCGTGTATTATTTAAAATAAGCGCAATCCCGCGGCGAACGTACTGCGCATGCGTCGACTGTCAATGCATCCCAGTGCGCATGCTCCAAATTCTGTCACTGAACGTCAATGACGTCACATCCCCATTCATGAACGTTTTACGCAAGCGACGCGATTATTTTTTTTTCCGACGCGATGACGACGCCTATACTTAACATAGGATACTCCACTAGGGGGCTGCTTTATCTTTACGTCGCGTATCGCTTCCAGAAACGTCGTAAAGTCACTGCGTCGCGCCCGAAAAAGATCGTGAATTTCCGACTCCCGCTGATTAACATATTTTTTCAGCGTTAATCAGCGGGAACGCCCCCGGCGCCATTTTTAAGTTGAAGTAACGATGCGATGGCGAAATTCAATTGCGCCGATCGCATCGGAACTCCAACCCGGCGTTTCTTGTTTTCTGGTTACAGAAAACAAAAACGCCGGCTTAAAGTGACAGTTAGGCTGGCGGATCCATTGATCCGCCAGCCTAACTCTACCTGAATCTGGCCCAATGTCTTTAAGTTCCCAAGTGTAGCTGATCTGGTCATTGGTGGGTGTTATAATTATGTCAGGAATCAGTGGCCAAGGAGACCAGACACATAGCTACACAAGGGAACTGAGACCAAACAATGTATTTATCCTTAAAGCGAAGTTCCACCCATTTATTAGCTTATTAAAACAAAAAAAGTACAGCTGTTGACTTAATAAACCGACACTTACCTGCGCCCGGTCCAGTGATGAGGCTGCACGGGGGGCTCGCTCCTCTCCCTCTTCTCTGCGCCGTCATAGCAACTGTGGGCACTCGGTCGTGACAGCTTACGGCTCAAGGCGGGCGTGCACTGCACATGCTCGAGTCACGCTGTGCTCTGCTTTTGTCCAGTCGATCTTATGGGACCTATGTTGTGTCCCAGAAGATCACTGGCACAGAGAAGCTGCACAGAGGAGTCGCTTAAGACAGGCAAAAAAAAGAAAGCAGGAAGTGGGAGAGGAAGTCCCACTAAAAATAAGGTACAAACTAACCTGCAAAAAAAATTACATGCCAAATATTTGGCATGTCAGGGGGCGAGGAATGGTTAAAGCAGAATTTCCACTTTTGGGTGGAATTCCACTTTAAGGTGATATTTATTTACAGTGAAACACACAAATACAGTAGAGCAAACAGTGAGCATAAACAAAAAGACAAAAAAACAAAATGAACCCAACTACTATTTATATACAATATCTACAATATAATGGACAAAGGTAACAGGGACGAAAGGAAGGGAAACATGACTGTGCACAAGGCTCTGGTCGCAAGGGGGAAATCAACAGGTTAGTGACGCCCTGGGGGAAGAGAAGAGCAGCCTTAAATATCTACATAGCAGCTGGAGCCAGGTGTGGCTGATCAGAGCATGCTGGCTTCTTGGAGACACCTGCTGGTGGACACTTGAACTGCAGGATTCAGCCCAGAGAACCACAGTGCCACCAGCAGGTGAACTCAACCCTGACAGGCTTTGACCTTCCAAGTCTATATTAATATTATATGGTTGCAAGATTGATACAGCTCAATGGCATGCACCCTTCGTTCAGATACCTTGGCTCCATTTGAGGTTATTTCCATAGAACCCTTCTTCCTTTCTGGCCTCTTGTGGTCAAAGTTGATTCTCCCTAAGAATATAGCCGCACAGAACCAGTCGGATAGCCAATATCATCACTTATGGTCACTTTATAAGTTCCTCCGAGCTTTTAATTTATCTAGTGCCTTTATCAGATGGATTGATCAGGGGTTGGGAATCTTTCCATCATAATGCCACATCTGTAAGCCCGGGGGGGCCTATAATCTTCTATTGCCCGGGGGCCCCATGAGTTGTCAGTCCGCCCCTGTACATGTGTTTCAGGGGTTGCCCTGACAGGGGGACTAATATCCATATTTTTGGGAGTCGTAAGGCTAATAAACCCTTATGGCAGCAAGCATCATTGAGGGTGGCCCGTATAACGGGTTTAATTATTACTCTTACATCTCACATGGGCCTATTTTTTTCAGATAAACCAGAGGTGTTGCCCCATGCCAGAAACAGACTCATACACTGTTTAATGTAGTTCATTGGGCTATAGTCTTAAATTTGGGATCCCTCTCAGTCCCCTAGTCGCAGGTTGTACAAAGAATAAGGCAATAAAACGTATGCAACTAAAAAACATTTGTAAATGCATACATTTTTTTTTTTTACAGCCATGTGAATGAAGTAAAACACTGGCCATAGACCCAACGCATAATTTTATTTCTTTTTTGTTCAGCCAGCAGTGAGTTGAAAAAAAAAAAAAACATATCCCTCCATCCACGGAAGCAAGTATCCTGTCAGAATGGCAGTCTCTGGCCAAATTCAAATCAGTCTATGACCATCTAAAATACTTTATCTATAAACAAACTAAGCTGTGCTGCAAGTAAAAAATAATAATATCACATAAATCATGAATTATTTGATATACGATTCATATAACAAAAGTAATCAAGGATGACTGAAGAAAACTTCCTCCTAAATCACAAGATAGATATGACAAAGTGGGCTGATGGATCCTTAAAATTAATATCACAAATAATCAGAATAAATTCCCTTCCCAATGTTCATATCACTGTTGATGTTGAAAACAGTACAGGGTTAAATAAGGGATACCCACTGGGCGATTGTGGAATACAGTTATACAAGCCAAATCTTCAATGAAATGGTCCGCGGTGACTTCAAACCAAAAACACCAAAGAAGAAGTGAGGTGATGAGATAGAAGAGAGATTCTCCACCTTTTATATCAATGCCGCTTATCAGCCGATTTGATCTCTTTTTAAGGGAGATCATTTCCGCTTGTGGCTATTGCCCCAGCCCTGGGTCTCTATAATGCAAGGCAGGCACTCCTGAATCCCTTGCACTAGTAATCCTCAGTATGCTCCATAATCAATGATTCCCCATGTAGGTGAAAAAGACTAACACTGACACTGCATAAAAATGTATTGCTAAACTCAAAGATGTACACTCACATGATATAATTTTAATTCTACTTGATTGTAACTTTGAGCCGACCAGCTCTCGATAACCACCTGTTCCTTCCGGGACTTTGCGTTGTTTGCAGTGATGTTAGCACGCCGCTCCTCCCTGCGCCGTTTCGTCGCAGATGACGTTGTCCAGGGGGCACTGTTAAATACTGTATCTCCCTACCAATAACAAAAGGTTGCTGGGAACCGTGACTTTGAAAATCCCCAAAAGGCAGTAGGAAGGTATATGTACAGAATGAGATAGAGTGGCAACTAGGGGCAATTGAATAGAAAAAGATATACAGTAAATGCTACATTTCAATCAGAAGCCAAATATCCTAACAGGTCAAATATTATGGGGGTGTGTGTGGGGGGGGGGGGGGTCAGAAGCATACATGGTGTGGTTGGTTGAGTCTATACAGGCCAAGCTCAGAAAAGGCACTAGTGAAACAGTACTTTTTTGAGGAAGAGCCTCAAAAAAGTAACAGGTTAGGATCAGATGAGGTACAGAAATGAAGGAAACACAGCCTATAACCAAATAAAGCAAAATATATGGTAAGCAAGCGCAGAAATTAACATGCCATCATAATTGCCCAGGGCAAATATATTAAATCACAAGCTCAGTCTTGCGAGATCCATGAGATAGTCACTTATTTCTGGCACTTTTAAAGGGGATGCCAGGGCAATCCAAATTTGACATAATGCAAACTGATCACATGATAGTCAATTGCCTAAGCAGATGTTACTGTCAATGAAAATTGACCGTCACTGCATTTCACAGTCCGTGTAGGAATCATATTAAGTTTTCCTATACTGATCCAGTATGAAGCCTCCAGTTTGATCAGTGACACTGCCCAACACAATACATAGCTCATGGGAAAGCCAGGTAGACAGGAGCAGATTAACATTAAGATTAAGGTTAAGATTTGAATATAAAGTCAGCTGTGCGTCTCTGAATGTTTTTTTCACAAGCTGCAGGTAGCCTCTGATTTTGATTGTTTCATACATTTTCACAGTTTGAATTGCCAAAGTTTGTGACAGGTTTACTTTAATTATTTGTGAACATCAGAACAATTAGCACAGTTCAGTGTTCTGCAATATCCTTAAGAACTATGTTGCCTGCTAATTCTGATAAGATCACATTCAGTTCAATTCAGTTTTGTGGGCCCCCGAGGTATTTACCCTATAGAACATTCTTATCACCAATATGTCATTTCTAATAAAAAAATAAATAAAATAGTGCAAATTATACCATCATAAAAATTAAGCATTTGTTTACTTCAGTATGAATTACACATTAGTGCTATAACTAAATAGTTCATCTTATCCTAATTATTTGCAAAGGACTACAGCTGTTTATATGTGATTTGAGCAGAAAGAGAGAAGGGATTTTGAATAAAATGTGTCACTTATATTAAACCACACAGTTCCCATCACAATCAAAATGGCTGCATTGGCTTGACTCTCCTCCTTAGTTAGTCTGCCATTCCTTTAAATAAACCTGCAGAACATAAGAACCTAGGTAACAGTTGGAAACTGCTATTACATATTATTAATTCAAAGTTTTTAGCCCATAAAGAAGACGTTGTAAAAAACGTCAGGTCTACTGTTGTGAAAATTTAAACTGATTAATTAACATGATGAATAATTTGTTAGATTAGTTGTAGATTTCATTTTTTTCTTTGTGTCTTAACAGTCTGTAATTGTGAACTTGTTGCCCTGCAGTACAATTAGAAACAGTAGGAATTAGCAATCACTTTATTTTTAATGAGTTAATTTGCCTCTTAACAGGTTCTTACTGGGATTCATTTTAATGTAACAAAAAAGAGTGCACAATGTACACATAGTAATGATGGTTTTAATTTTTATTGAGAATTCATGTTGTTCTTAGAAATGTTATGCTTAGAAAAACAGGCCACTTTCAGGATTTGTTATGTTTCCTAAGTGATGTGGAAAATGGAACGCTACATGACCATAAACAGGTACTGTGCTATACACTAACTTGTTCTTAGCAGTTTATTGTTCATCATAAAGATAGGATATTTTGAATTTTTCCTCCACCTATTGTTGTTCTTGAGATTTGTGGGTTGCTTACAGTTTTCTGCACCCATATAAGACATATCAATCCCCTACTAGGGTTGAGGGAACCCGAACTGTAAAGTGTACCAAACTTTAGTTTTTTTTTTTGGACCCGAACCTGAATAATTTGCTTAAAGTTCGGGTTCGGAGTTCGGCAATGTAATGGCGCGCTGCACGGCAGCCGATCGCTATTTGTTTTACTCGTGTGACCTAGAAGCCATCACAGACATGCCTACTAATGGCATGGCTGTGATTGGCCAGTGCAGCATGTGATCCAGCCTCTATATAAGCTAGAGAGCTTTTAGAAATCGAATTGCAATACTCAGCGATCTATCTACATAGCATTAGCTACATTGGGGAAATGTTCCTGATTGATTGTGCTTATAGGGAGAGAATTAGTTAGGAGTCAGTTCTACTTCACAAATCTAATTGCAGCAGCACTGCATATGTTCCTGTCAGATACTCTGCATATTGCACCAGCAATGCACATGTTCCTGTCAGATACTCTGCATATTGCACCAGCAATGCATATGTTCCTGTAACATACTCTGCATTAGCTATTGTAGGGAAAGGTTCCTTATTGTGCTTATAGGGAGAGAATTAGTAAGGGAGTCAGTACTACTTCACAAATTAATTGCACCAGAATAGTGTCCCATCATTGGTATCATTGGCAGGAATAATGTCCCATCATTTCTGTCAGTGGCCATGTCAGTGCCGTCTGTGCCCACCAACGCCACCTGTGTGCTAATCAGTGCACACCAGTGAACACCAGAGCCACACCAGTTAACACCAGAGCCACCTGTGCCCACCAGTATCTTAATAAATGAGAGAGTACATCAGGTATGATCAAATTGATAAATTCTCAGTAATTTCTACCATAGCTTGTAGACCCTATAACTTTCACCCAGACTAAATAATATCCATTTTTTTTACCAAAAAAAGCAGTGGAGCAGTATACATTTTAGGCCAAATTTATGAAGAAAAATTACTTTTTTGTAAAATTTTATAATAGAAATTAAGATGTGTTTTTTATTTTTTTACAAAATGTTCGTTCTTTTTTCATTTATAGCAAAAAAAAAACCCAGAGGTGATCAATACCAACAAAAGAAAGCTCTATTTGTGGGAAAAAAAGGACAAAAAATGGCATTTGGTTACAGTGTTGTATGACTGAGTAGTGTTGAGCAGAATATGCCATATTCGATTTCGCGATATATCTCGAATATATAGTTGAATATTCGAGATATATTCGCTAAATACGAATATTCGTGATATTTTTTGGAAATGAAATTATTGCGAATTTTCGCTATTGCGAATGCGAATTGCGAATGCGAATGCAAAATTTCGAGAAATGCGGAATGGAGCACTCTGATTGGCTCAGAATATTCGTGATATATTACAATATAAAATAATTGCGAATATTCGAGAAATGCGGAAGGAGCACTCTGATTGGCTCAGAATATTCGTGATATATTACAATACACAGTAATTGCGAATATTCGGCAAATGCGGAAGGAGCACTCTGATTGACTCAGAATATTCGTGATATATTACAATACACAATAATTGCGAATATTCGAGAAATGCGGAAGGAGCACTCTGATTGGCTAAGAATATTCGTGATATATTACAATATAAAATAATTGCGAATATTCGAGAAATGCGGAATGGAGCACTCTGATTGGCTCAGAATATTCGTGATATATTACAATACAAAATAATTGCGAAATTTCGAGAAATGCGGAATGGAGCACTCTGATTGGCTCAGAATATTCGTGATATATTACAATATAAAATAATCGCGCGATATCGCTATTGCCGAATAATCGCATTGCGATTTTTCGGCAATATAAAATGAGCGCTGCAGCTACTCGGCCCAAGGTCTCTAATCATACCAGCAATGCTTTTAGACGTCGATGGAGATCACTAGGATGTGATCTGTTTTAAAAATAAATTTGAAAAAATACGAATATTCGCAATATCGAATATTCACCGCGATATTCGTGTTATTCGCGAATACTCGAATATGCAATATTCGTAGCGAATATTCGCAATGCGAATATTCGTGAGCAACACTATGACTGAGTTATTGTCATTCAAAACCTAAGAGCACCGAAAGTTGAAAATTGTCCTGGGTATTAAGTGGGTTTAGGTGCCCAGTGGTCAAGTGGTTAACTAAATGAATTGGTTGGTTTTAACTATATTGCCTGTAAAGTCACCCCGTGTATGAAAGGGGTTAAAGTCGTTTAGGATATTCCATTACCGAACACAAATGCAGCTACAAACACTCCAACCAGCCAAAGAACAAACCCATATGAATTAGGCCCCTTTCACATGGGGCAGTGGAGGTGCAGTGACGGTATAGCGGCGCGTTTTTTAGCACCGCTATACCGTCGTATTTACATCGATATTCGGCAGCTAGCGCTTCGGTTTTAACCTCCGCTAGCGGCTAAAAAAAGGTCAATACCGCCCGCAATGCCTCTGTAGAGGCGCATTGCAGGCGGTATTACCACGGTTTCCCATTGATTTCAATGGGATGGAGCGGTAAACACCCCGCTCCTATACCGCTCCAAAGATGCGGCTAGCAAGACTTTTGGAGCGGTCCTGCTAGCGCACTGCTTCAGTGTGAAAGCCTTCCGGCTTTCACATTGAAGCCTGCAGGGCACGATTTTTTCAGGCAGTATAGCAGCGCTATTTTTAGTGCTGAACCGCCTGAAAAACGTGTCAGTGTGAAAGGGGTCTAATTCTCCCCCAAATACGAGACAAAGCTTTGTGTTGAAGGTCAAACAGGAATATATCAATCTTTATTGTAAGACTACTGGCTTATACAGTATATAGTAAAAGAGGAGGTGCACACCTGTGAACAGAGCTTATTCACATGAGCTAATTAACTAATCCCTCTAAGCAACATAGGTGACTCATATGGATGTCCTTTCAGGTCCTAGCCTCCTAGCTCTTTAACTACAATACACATTATCATAAATACACCATCACAGAATTGCAGGGTCAATTAGCACAAGCAACAAAAAGATGCAGAGCAGCCACACTAGACTCCTTTACATTATAGGGAACAGACAGGTGGCTGGAGGTTCTGACATTAGCATCTCCTTACAGTATATGTCCCAACAGTATGAATGAGTCACTCTTTTTAATATGGCATATAGCCTGGGAGATATTGTGGATAAATATTACTGTCCCATTTTAAGTAATCCAAGACATATTCTTAATGTCCATTATTTTCTTGCTCACCCTGTGCCCCTAATAGACACAGGGTGATTTAGACATACGAGCTGTATGGGGAGCTGAAGCAAGGGTATCCCATACTTTCTAAGGGAATCCGGGTTCCACAGGCCCTCCCGTTACATTCCCTTACTGAGAGTTGCTCTTTAATTTATGTGTTTTATAGGGGGAGAACCTGAGATAATTTCCCAAGATGCATTGAAGTAGACACTTCAAATTAACTCCACATGTGCTGTCTGATCATTTATTTCAGTGGTCAAATATATTGTTGGGTTATCTAGTTATTGTTGGATTAGATAGTTAGTCTAGCTGAAAAAAGACCATCTAGTTCAACCAATAAAAGGGAAAATACTAAATGTACAATCCTATATACATAATTCTATACCCACAGTTAATCCAGAGGATAGCAACAAACCCCAGAAAAGCATGATCCAATCTTCCAGCAGGGTTCCTTATCCCCCAAGAGGCAATTGAATATTCCCTGGATAAACTTTACCTATAACTGTTAGGATCCAGTTATATTATATACTGGTCTTTTCTGTAACTTTTTGTTTGCATGTTTAAATGAGTATTTTTTGCTAGAAATTACTTAAATATTATGGCCCGGATTCACAAAGCACTTACGCCGACGTACAGCAAATGTGCGCCCGACGTATGTGTGCGCCAGAGTCAAAAATCAACATACGTCCAAAAACAGGCCATCCTACCCCGACGTATATTGTTTACGTCTCTTGATAGCCTCGACCTTTACCAGGGGCAGGAACATCCATCTTCTGTTCTGTGTCTAGTCTCGTGCCGAGATATTCCAACTGCTTTGTAGGTTGAAATGCTGATCTTTCCCCGGTTTAGGACTCAGCCGAACCTCTCGAGGCACTGAACCATGAGGGCTACTACGCATTCCACCAAGGAAGCGAGTGATCTTATGATTAAGAGGTCGTCCAGGTATGCTAGGACCGAGATCCCTTGGATCCTTTGGACTGACTAGAATAGGAGCTAGGACCTTCGTGAATACCCGGGGGCCGTAGCCAGCCCGAAGGGGGGCGCCACAAATTGGAAGTGACGCTGTATCACTGCGAAGCGTAAAAACAAAAATATTTGATGTGGCTGAAAGACCTGGTACATGAAGGTAACCCTCCTTTATGACTATAGAAGCCCGATCCTTCTGGAGTGTGGTGGCTGCTGGCCAAACGGATTCTATCCGGAAAGAGCGAACCCTTAGGTAAGCATTTAAACCTTTTAGGTCCAAAATTGGTCTGACATTGCCGATGAGCCTTGGTATGACAAACAGATTGGAATAGAAACCTAGCCCCTGTTCTTGGGCTGGTACCTCTACCATTATGCCCTGGTAAAGCAGGTGATCCAATGCTGCCCGCATTGAGGCCTTCCTTGTGGAGGAAATTTTAGAAATTCTAATCTGTAGCCTGCGGCCACAGATGATCGGACCCCCTCTGTCGGGGACCGATCCCCAGAGGCCTGTCCTTGCGATCCATTGTTAAAAGTTTGATCGCGCAGGAGGACCGTACCGCCTGAAATTTGAGGGCCCTGGAACCGGGGGGAGCTGCCCTTTTAAACGCAGGACCCCGGAACTTCCTTTGACTGGTAAAAGGGTACTTTTGCCACTTGAAACAGTCTGAATGTATTTATCCAGATCTTTCCATGGAAGGGCAAACCTGCCAGCAGTCTTTTACATGGGGCTCGGCCGCCCAGTTCTTCAACCAAAAGAGCCTTCTCATATGCACTAAAAATAGTGACAACGAGACGCCTGCTGGATGGAGTCTTTTTATAGCCTCTACCGCAAAGCACAGAGCTCTGGGAATATCCAATAACTCCTCTGCCTATCGGGCAGGGATGTCTAAGCATCTGTTTTGTCTGGTTCCTTAATGCCTGAAAAAAACTCCAATTGTAGCCACTGCTGGCTGTAGCCAGGGATGCTGGAAAAAGTGTCTCTAAACGTTTATCGACCGGGACCTTAAACATTTGTATGTTTCCCCTTAGGCCAGTTAATGATTTATTCACCCATGAGATGGCTGCGTCCACCGTTGGGAGCGCCCCCTTTCTTTAAAAAAATGTCTTTTCCATAGGGTAAATAACAGAAAACCTTCCAGGTGGTCTCCCATCCAGGCACTAACCAGGCCCTACCCTGCTTAGCCTCCGAGATCAGACGAGATCGGGCGCTTTCCGGGAGATGCGGCCTCAAGGACCTCACGGGTAGTTGAAAAGCAGTGCCCGAACCGGGACCTGAACCCTGGACCCTCAGATCAAAAGTCCGATGCTCTACCAACTGAGCCATCCGGGCCCCTTTTAAAGAGCACTTGGTCAGGGGAAAATTTTCTATATGCGTGCGCGCGTGCACGCGCGCGCGCGACTGTCGGGGGAGGAGAGCCCAGGAGGAGACGCACTCTGGAGCCCAGGAATGCAGGTTGGAGGACGCATCAGGCGGCAGATTTGAATCCCGGCAAGGTAAGGCTAACCCAGGGCCCTAAGGAGTCCCTTTAGCCTAGAGACAGATCTTTTTTTTTTTTTAAAAGATCTTCAACCAGCGAGCAGCAGGTAGCTAGCAAACATACATACATAGATAGGTAGGGGGATCAAGTTATGGGGGGAAACATTTCAGGGCATCCTGTCTATCAGACATAGTGACCATGGTGTGTGTCCCGTGATGTACGAGAAAGAAATACGGCTATTCACGAACGTACGTGCGCCCGACGCATCTATGCGATGTTTGTGTAAGTTGTATGTCCGGCGTAAAGTTATTCCCTACAGATGAGGCGCAACCCAGCAATAGACATGCAAAGGTCTGCCCCAGAGAGATCACAGGCCGGCGTAATGGGCGTACGTTACGTTCGCGGCGTACGTAGTGATCTGGCGTAGCTTAGGCAGTTGTGCCGAAGTAGTTGTGAGCATGCGCATAAGGGTGCAGTTTCATGCGTCCATGTCACAACGTCACGGCGCATCTGCATTCGTGATACGCCGGGAGTAAAACACTGCACCATGCTCAGACCATCATTTGCATGGGGTCACTCCCACTTCCACTTACGCTGGCCTGCGCCTTCGAAAATACGATACGCTGGCACATCTTGGAGAGCAATGGCTTGCCGAATACAGTGCATGCCTCTCCGCGCTGCGCCGGCGTAGCGTACTGTGTGTGCGCTACGCCAGCGTAAATGTGCGCCCACTCTCTGTGAATCCGGGCCTTAATATATATATTTTTTTAGCAGAGACCCTAGAGAATAAAATGGCTATTGTTGCAATGTTTTATGTCACACGACATTCAATTCAAGTGGTCTTTTATGAGCAATTTGTTTGGAAAAAATACACAATAGTTACCCCATTTTTTTGTATAATGTAAAAGATTCTGTTATGTTAAGTAAATAGATACCAAACATGTTTAAAATTGTGCACGCTTGTGGAATGGGGACACATTATGGTATTTAAAAATCTCCATAGGTGACTCTTTAAAATGTTTTACAAATTACGGGGTAGATTCACGTAGGGCAGCGTATATTTATTCCGGCGTAGCGCATCTCATATACGCTACGCCGCTGTAACGAGTATTCACAAAGCACTTGCTCCATAAGTTGCGGCAGCATAGCGTAAATTGGCCGGCGTAAGCCCGCCTAATTCAAAGTAGGAAGGAGGTGGGCGTCATCTATTTAAATTAAGCGTGACCCCAGCGTAATATGCGCCCACGACACGCTGGAGTAGGCAAGTTAGGTCGGGCGTAGGAAGCCTATTTTTTAGACGTATCTAGCGCTTGGAATCACCGTAAAGATAGAACGGCGCACATTTGGACTTACATCTGGAGATACGTCGGCGTAAGTCTTTCGTGAATCCGGCCCTACCTGTTTAGAGTAACAGAGGAGGTCTTGCAGTAGAATTATTGCACTCGCTATAATGATTGCGGCAATACCTCAGCGTTTACATATATGGGGGGGGGTGAATTGCTCCTTTTATTCCCAAAAAAGACATTGCGGTCGTGGTGGGAGCAATTGTAAACTCAAGATTGGACTATGCAAATGCCCTTTACCTCGGACTCCCCAAGTACCAAATCGCTCGTCTGCAAGTCGTTCAGAACACGGCCGCCAGACTTGTGACTGGGAAAAAACCCTGGAAATCAATCTCACCTTCACTGAGAACCCTTCATTGGTTTCCAGTAAAAGACAGAATTACTTTTAAAGCACTCTGTCTAACGCATAGATGTATCCATGGGAATGCCCCCCATTATCTATGTGAAAAAATAAAAGCTCATAATCCCAATCGCGTTCTGCGATCCACCAATCAAAATCTACTCAAGATAGCGAAAGCCAACTACAAGTCCAAAGGAGATAGAAGATTCGTGGTCCAAGGTCCCAGACTATGGAACACTTTACCAACCAGCATTCGGTTGGAGAAGAACCACTTAGCATTCAGGAGAAAGATCAAGACTCATCTCTTTTGATATCAAAGGAGACAGGAACAACAAGCGCCCAGAGGCAATTAAGTTTGCATGTGCCGCGCTATACAAGTTTTCATTCATTCATTCAATTACATATAAGCGTTGACATCTGTGCCTGTGCATGGAGGGATGGAGCTCTTTAAAAAAAACGTTTTATTTATTATTTTTAAATTTTGCTTTATTTTTAATCTCTTGTACACATCCCTTAAAATAGAAATAAGGATGACAGGTCCTCGGATCCCAGATCTGTCATTTACCTTTAAAATAGGGATGAGCTTCGCATTCGATACGAACGTATGTTCGACTCGAACATTGTCTGTTCGTACGTTCGACGAAATTCGAACAAAAGCGGTTGTTCGCTCCAAATTCGAGTGACGCGAAACGGCCCATAATTCACTGTGGCATTGCGCGCTGATGATTGGCCAAGCATGCTGTATGTCCCACATGCTTGGCTAATCACAGCCTGCAAAAAACGAAGAGCCATAATTGGGTGGCTTTGGCCAATTATGGCTCAGGGCTTTAGCACATGCCCCACACTATAAAAGGCCGCCTGCTGGGCGGCCCTGTGTAGTGTGTTCTGGCTTGTTAATTAGAGCAGTCAGAGAGACAGAGAGATTGTCATTTTATATAGCTAGAAAGAGCAGGCAGGCGGGTTAGTCAGTTTAGCTTAATTTACAGTTTGTAGAGGATATATATACATCCCTAGGAGTTGTACATATATTTATACACTGTATAGCTTAGATAGATCAGTTCTTCCTAATTTACTGGCAGGCAGGTGATTGTGCTATTTAAAGACGTTATCACACGTATAGATACCCAGCAGGTACAATATTTTATTTAAATTTGGTCCTGGAGCAGTGATTTTAATAATGTTTAAATAAAAAAAATCCTTTAAATATTGTACCTGCAGTGCTGGGTGTCTATATGTGTAAAAGTAAGGGAAAAGGGAATGGGAATAATTGCGCTTACTAAAAATGTATATTAGTGAAACAATTAAGATAGGGTCCTGAGAAGGACGTCCTGCTGCTAAACACTACAACTTAGATATAAAGTGTAAAGAAAAATGTGCAAAAACAGTGTAGCGCTGGACAGCATATACCACATAAGTATCTGCTGGGTGTCTATAGTTTGCCTGTGAAAACGTCTTTGAGAACCCGGTTTTTGCCAGAGGGAACATGTATCAATGGAAAAAAAAGTTTTAAAAACTGTCTTTTTTCAGGAGTCCTGAAAAAACTACAATTTTTAAAACTTTTTACCATTGATACATGTTCCCTCGGGCAAGACCCGGGTTCTTAAAGACGTTTTCACAGGCAAACTATCGACACCCAGCACTGCAGGTACAATATTTAAAGGAATTTTTCATATTTTTTGCTTCTGGAGCAGTGATTTTAATGGTGCTTAAATAAAAAATAAAAATAAAAAATTCCTTTAAATATTGTACCTGCTGGGTGTCTATAGCTTGCCTGTGAAAACGTCTTTGAGGGGGTGTGGCTTGCGCGCGCACGAAAATGGTCGCCTGAGCTGTGAGCTCCACTACCCAGACCGGACACCGAGCGACTACCGGGTGAATCCGCTGTTCCACTCAGCTCCACAAACGCAGAGCCGCTTCTCCCAAGCTCCGCCGACATGACGTCCCGCAAAAGATCGCAAGAACGGGGGCCGAGAAAGCTATAATCTTTCTCCTTCCAGCCCCGCCGGAAAAACCAAGATGGAGCCGCGCGGCAGATGCTGGACTATACTGACCTCCCTGATGCCCATCCACAGGATCTTCACCCCTTACAGCAGCAATCTGTCCCTCCTGACTCCTCACCTGCCACTCCGGGGATGCAGAGCCCAGCAAAATCGAAGATGCGGATGCATCTCTCTAACCAGGCCTCAGTCACAGTGAGTACAGGCCTACATAATGACTCTGTTATATCTTCTCTGCAGTCCTCCATTGCTCAACTCCCGACCACAGGACAACCGGTGCTGGACACCACTATGAAGGACATGCTAGTAACATTACAGTCCTCTCTCATGACTAACTTGTCATCTCGGATTAACAAGTTCTCATTAGAAATGAAGCATATAGACAATAGAATGCAGTTCATAGAAAACAAAATGGAGGACTGCACTGAAACGGTTAATGACCTAGTAGATGCCTATACTGAGCAGAAGGATGACAACCTCTGGATCAAAGCAAGGCTCGCGGACCTCGAGGACAGATCCAGGCGCAATAACCTTAAAATCTGCAGGGTCCAACCTGCCGGAGCATAATGGAGTTCCTAATCCGTTCACCTTTGGTATCGGAAAGGGGAAATTCAAGAAGCAAAACCCGATGCCGCCACGCTGAGCAACTTACATGTCCAGTCTGGTCATGCGATTTCTAATCTGCTCACCAAACTTTCCCCTACTTTTGGTCGGCTGCTCGATAAGAGCTACCTATTGCTGACACACCTGTTGATCCCTCTTGGAGGGTGTTACTTGTTGTCCTCTTTTTATTTTATTTTTATTTCTCTCCAGCAATTTTTTGGTATTTTTTTTTTTTTGCTATGATTTTTGTGCTTAGTTTACCCACAACTACGGCCCCTGTTTCTCCCATCTGCACTAGTGGCACAAACTACCTGTTCTGTTACATTGTGGGTATTCAACTCAGCTTTTAACTTTTTAAGGATTTTATTAAGGCTTTTTCAGGTTACAAGAAAATCAAATGCAAAGTTACATTAAAGTATACGAACTATAACAGAAACATCCAATCTAAGAGTGTCGGGTGTACCATTCCCACATAGCAAAACAGCTCATTGAAGTCCACTCCCCTGAACTAATCAGTCAGTCAGGGCTAAGTCAGCCCTACTGACACTCCAAAGGCAATCCCTCGAAAATGATATCGCCGCGGAGAAACCGTGAACCCCCGCTCCCCGGGCGCCCCTAAAAGGGATCACGCTGCGCCCCCAAAGCCGGGCCCCCAGCCCTCCCGCCGCCTTAGATCAACATCGTCTATCCTCCTTACGGAAAGGCTTTCATCTGTTCAGGGGAAGTCAGCTATGTTTAGCACCCAAGACATAACACTGTAGTAAACCTAACAACAGAGAAGCTCACCAAGAGAGGTGTGAAAGAGGACAGAGGGGAAGAAACGTGGGAAAGTAAGAGAAAGCAGAGGGACAGAGAGATACAATCAAGCCGATATTGGAGTGGACCCGCAACCAGGTTGAATCCCAGGAATGAGTGACACCTTACAGTAGGTAGCCCAGGGTTCCCAAGTAGATAGGAATCTGTCTGTGTGATCTGCCCACTTAGCTACGATTTGTTCCTGGGACATTATCCAGGAGACTTTTCTTCTAAAGGCGAGGAAGGACACTGAGGGTTTCTTCCATGATTTGGCTATGGTCATTCTAGCCCCTAATAAAATAAAAAAGCTTAAAGTTCTAGAATTCTTAGGAAGGCCTGGTATGCACTGATTCAGCAGTGCCACATTAGGTTGAGGCGCTACCACTACCCCTAGCAAGGCACCGATGGTGCGAAACACCCTCTTCCAAAATGATCTAACGCGGGGGCAAGACCACCACGTATGCAACATGTTACCCTCCAAACCGCATCCCCTGAAGCATAGTGGAGAGGTCCCTCGGAACATCCTCGCTAACCTGGAAGGGACATAATACCACCGAACCAGAAGTTTGAAACTAGCCTCTATAAGCCTAACGTTAAGAATACCTTTATATGCTTGGGTCGATGCTCGGTACCATACCTCGGTGCTCCATGAGTTGTTCAGGTCCTTCTCCCAGGCAGAAGCATAAGACGGCTTATCCGACTTGGACATCAAGGCCACATATATCAGCGAGATCCCACCTCTCTGATCCTTGGTGTTTGCGCACCAGTTTTCATAGGGCGTTATGCCAGGGGGCAACGATTTGTCTGACCAAGCAGAGCAGAGAAAGTGGGAAATTTGTGAGAGCCTAAAGACTTCGCTGTCGGGCATATCTAGGTGTTTTTTGCAATGGGACAAGGAAAGCGGGCCCGCTCAGGAGAGAAAGTGTCCTATCCTATACAGGCCTTTGTCCGTCCACCACCGAAAAGCCCTGATATCCATCCCTGGGGGGAAGTCAGGGTTATGAAAAAGGTGCGAAAGTAGCTTCAAAGGGTGCGCAGAGAAAATAGTTTGGTACAAAGGGCTACGGAGTGGGACAACGTGGGGGATAAAATGGGATAAAATGGCTGGTCTGCGTTTGGAATCACAACCCAAAACATAGTCAATGGTATGTGCAGGGATGGCCTGTCGTTCCATCGCAATCCAGTCAGGCTTAGGACCCTGAGCGAAAACCATCGACATTTGTGACAGTTGGGTTGCTCGATAATACCCCCATAAGTTAGGGAGTCCCAGGCCCCCCTGCTTTTTCAAGTGAAAGAGGATGCTCGAGGGACACCGATATCCCTTTTTCCCCCAAACAAACCTAACAATCTCTGATTGGAATCTGGTGAGGAAATGTTTTGTCAATGGGATCGGGAGAGCACGGAACAAATATAAAAGACACGGCAGAAGTGTCATTTTTACCGCATTCACCCTTCCAAGCCAGGACAAACCACACTTGGCCCATCTCTCCAGGTCCCCTCTACACTTGACAATCATAGGGGGGTAGTTTGCTTTAAAGAGGCTGTTGAAGTCCCTTGTTAGTTTGATGCCCAGGTATGGAATGTGTGCAGGAGCCCAAGCGAAAGTAAAGTTACTGGACAGCTTGTGGAGTAGCTCTGGGGGGACGGAGACATTCATAGCCAGAGACTTACCCAAGTTAACCTTCAACCCAGAAAGTTCACTGAAAATCCGTAGAGTCTTCAGTATATTTGGGGTGGAAATATGGGGAGAAGTGACGAAGAGCAAGAGGTCGTCAGCATAGAGAGCACATTTATGCTCCCCTGGACCACAAGTTACCCCCTTAATGTCAGGATTCGACCTCAGAGCTACTGCCAATGTCTCAATTGCTACTGCAAATAGGAGAGGGGATAGCGGACACCCCTGTCTAGTTCCCCTGCCTATAGGGAAGGAGTCCGAGTACCTGCCCAGTAAACGGACCTGTGCGGAGGGAGCTGAGTAAAGCGACCCGATGAGGTTAAGGAAACTAGGGCCTAATCCCCATCATCCTAGGATTCCCGTCAAGTATCCCCAGTCTATGGAATCAAAGGCCTTGTGTAGGTCTATGGAAAGTAAGAAGCCCTCCTGTGGCGAGTCCCCATCCCACTGTGATCTAAGTAGGGAGATGACATCAATAGCCCGTCTGATCTGATCCGTTCCCTGTCTCCCAGGGATGAAGCCCACCTGATCTTTGTGAATATAAGATATGAAGCTGGACATTCTGTTTGCTAAGATTTTTGTCATTATTTTAATGTCGTTGTTGATCAGGGAAATGGGGCGGTAATTACATACCTCGCTAGGGTCCTTATCCGGCTTCGGAATGACCGAGATATAAGCAGAGTTTAAGTCAGCTCCCAAACGGGCTCCATCCCTGAGAGAGTTGAACAGTCGCGTCAGGTGAGGGGCTAGACACGTTCCAAATTTTTTGTAGTAACCGGTAGAGAAGCCATCCGGACCCGGGGAGGAGCCCAGTTTGAGGGCCTTAATAGTGGACAACACCTCCTCCTGTGTAAAAGGGGATTCCATGATATCCCTATGTTCCCTATATAGCGACGGTAGAGGGAGATCATCTAGGAATTCCCCCCCTCTCGGGTTGGGAGGTACGCTGGCAGGGCCGTACAGGTCCGAGTAGAACCGAGAAAAGGATTCCATTATTTTCAACAGGTCCTGTGTCAGATCTCCTGTGGGTCCCCGGATTTTAGGGAAGGCTAGTGCCCTTTGTTTGGGGCTTAATTTAGTGGCCAAACGGGAGCCTAGCCTGTCAGTTTGGGAGTAGAACCTGGCCCCAGACCACCGGAGGTGCTGCTCGGCCGCAGTCGTCAGGGAAAGGTTAAGAAGGGCACGAGTTTCGTCCAGTCGGGCAAGTGAGTCGGGCGTAGGCTGGCGTTTGTGGGCCTTTTTCAATGAATGGAATTCCTCTGTGAGTTTAAGAGTTTCAGCCCCGTGAGCCCTTTTAAGTGCGGCAGTTAATTGGATCAGTTTTCCCCTGATAACCGTCTTGTGCACCGCCCAGACCGTGGCAGGGGACACCTCTCCCGTGGTATTAATCAGAAAGTATTCCTTAATGGCCTCCTCCAGTAGGGAGCATTGTATCGGGTCGCTCAAAAGGGATTCCCTCAGGCGCCAGCGGGGCGGACTCCTAGAACCCGTTGGCCTCCGGATAAGCAGAGTCACCATCGAGTGGTCTGACGGGGGGGAATCAATGATCCTGGAGTTACACAGCAGGGGAACTGATGCAGCATGGGTGAATATGTGGTCAATCCTGGCATATGAGTTGTGTGGTGCAGAAAAATGGGTGTAGTCCTTCGTGCGAGGGTTGGCCTCACGCCAAATGTCTATCAGTCCTACCGAATGTAGAAGCTTGGCAATTTTGCAGCTCTGTCTGGAGGGGCGTTTGGGTCTAGAAGTGCCGTCAGCCGACTTGTCAATCGAGAAGTCAAACGCTGTGTTGGAGTCTCCCCCCATGAATACTGAGCGCCTGAATTGAGGTTGCAGTTTGCGTAGTAATGATTCAAAGAAGAGTCTTTGTCCCCTATTAGGGGTGTAGTAAGAGACAAAGGTGTACAGTTCCCCATCTATGTGACCCGATACGAGGGCATAGCGACCCTGAGGGTCAATTATTGATTCTACCAGGGAGAGGTTAATGTGTCTAGCAAAACAGATGGCTACTCCCTTAGTTTTGTTATCTGCCGACGAGAGAAAAAATTGGGGATATCGGTGGTGGAGGAACGTGGGCCTGTAAGAGGAGGGGAAATGCGTCTCCTGAAGTAGAAGGATGTCCGCATGTGTAGAATGGTATAATTGTAGGAGCTTCCTACGTTTCACGGGAGAATTGAGGCCCTGGGTATTATGGGAGACAAGCTTGAGGGTTGGCGGGGAGGGGTGTGTGCTAGCCATGGACCAGAGGTGTGAGAGCTATACCAGACAAACGTGGCCTACCTGTGTCCCGTAGAAAAAGAGCCCTGTGAAGGGCGGACAGCCGGAGCAGTGTGGACCATACGCCTGGGATGAAGTACCAGAACCCATCACGATACCCGGGGACACTCCAAGGAGGACGAAGAGAGAGCAGAAAGAGGAGAGATGAAAAAGAGAAAGAAGGGAAAAGAAAAATCAATAACAATACATAGCTGCCGCAAGGCAAATCAGAGCATACATTAGATAAACAGTGCATCAACTGTAACACAGGGTCCCCCGACCCCTCCCCACCCTGGGATGAAAGGGACAAGCCTGCCGCCATCCCACTAACCCTAGGTAGCCGGTAAGTCCCTAGAGCCGGGAAACCGGAAACGGATCTGGCTACACCAGTGGTGCTCCTGATCCAATGGAGGTGCACTAAGCCCACCGCGGCCATGTCACCAGTAACTCAGAACTGAGGGCTAACCTAGAACCCATTATCTCCAGTAACTGAACGCCCCAAGAAAATAGGGATAACCAAAAAAAAAGGGAACAGAAGGAGGGAGCTAGGTGGAAAGAGGGAATGTGGTCCCCATATGTTAACTACTCCCACCCCCCCCTCAAGTCTAAAGCCCCAAGGGACCTGTACACCCCTCCCGGGGGAACAGGAACACTGGACAAGGAGAACAAAGATAGAGCCCCCCGTCCCCACATCCATAGAAACTTGTGAACAACTTTGAACAACCCCCCCATCTTCCAGTAAGGGCTGAGTAGCTTGTCTATACATGCAAACCAGAAACTAAAGAAAAATCTGGAACCCCTGGAGCACCGGTGCTCTGACCCCCCCCCCCCCCACGAGTCCCAGTCAATCGCCCCAAGTCCAAAAAGAAGAGAGAAGAAAAAAAAATGTGTAACAGCAACATCAAAAAATAAGTAAAAAGGTAAAAATAGTCCCGCAAGGCCTCAGAGAGATTAACAGGCCGCGATAAAGGCAAATCGGACTTGGTAAGGCAGTCACTGGTACCGGAGGGGAGAACGAGAACCCCCACCCTGTGTGGGCAGGGGTAGAACTCCAACAGTCAGGATCCCAGTCAAACAAAAAGGAATTCAGGAACGATTCTCAAGTTAGATAGTTCTCTTTAGAGCGCTTGTGGTTCTGCGTCAGCCAGGTTTGCTGCAGCGGGCTTGCTGGTGGAGGCCTCTTCATGGAGCCGGGAGTCCCCCTGCTGTTCTGTGGGGACGGAGGTTCTAGGATGATCAGACCCAGCTGAGTCAGCAGGCGTTCCCCTTCTGGAAATGATGAAAACCCAAAATTTTTGTTTCTGTAGGAAAAATTTACACGCAGCGGGAACGACCACCTGTAGGTGATTTCTTTTTCCAAAAGAACTTGCAACAGTGGTTTGAGAGCACGCCTCTTCTGCACTGTATAAGGAGACAGGTCAGCAAAGATCTGAATTTTGTGGCCGTTTAAATTGAGATTGTCCGAGCGCCTAGCCCTTTTCATAACCTCCTCTTTGACCGCATAGAAGTGTGGTTTTACAATGATGTCCCTGGGTAAACCATCCGATCGGGGGGGTTGTAGGGCTCTGTGTGCTCTGTCCAGTTCCAGATGATGCTCCGCTATGTCAGGGATGAGGCTTTTAATGAGTGATTTAACTGCCCCTTGCACCTCTTTGTCCGATTCCGGGACCCCCCTTACCCTAAAGTTATAGCGTCTCGATCTGTTCTCCAGGTCGTCGATCTTGGCGAACGCAGTCTCCAATTGGTCCTGCATTTCTTGTAATCTGTTAGAGTTCTGGTTAATCCGTGCTACTGCCTGGTCTGCCTTTTGCTCCATAGTGTCAATTCTCATCCCCAGATGCAGCAGATCCGCATGTATGGATGAAGTGATCTGTGCTGCGTTTAAAGCCAGGCTTTTAGAAAGCATTTGTGAGAAGGCTGCCATCATAGAGGGAAAGTCTGTGGGGACAGGGGTCTCCTCCTGAGCCTCACACACAGAGAGCAGCATGCCTGTGTGTGGGTCTATCATGGGTGTAGTGGGGAATCCAGCTCCCATCCTGTTCAGCAGGGATTCTGTAGAGGCAGGGGAGGCTGCTGCAGCCAGGGGGGGTAATCAGTACCTGGTGACTGCGGGGGGGGGAAGATCCTGGTCAGCAATAGAGGTCCCAGGCTGGTCCGCTTCATGCAGGCCTCGTGGAGCCGCCATCTTGGCATAGCTGAGGGAACCAGGAGACTGCGCCATCCGACCCGTAAGGTTCTTCCTGGCGGGCGGTGCTGACATCCATGGGAACCGGGGGGCTTCCCCTACGGTATGGACCCGGTAAGAGAGCTGTGGGGGCGCTCAGTCCGCCGTAAGGAGCGCTGACAGGCCGCGGTGGAGCGGAGCTTTAGATGCCGGCGGCCATCTTGGAAACCCCACGCATGCGCACCCCTTCACCTCAGCTTTTATCTCCTACTCTCTAGCACTGCGATACTGCCTTGCTACCTGACCTGCCTAAACGCCAGATGCCTCGTCCACTTTCCTCGGCTCTGAATTGACCCCACCTGCAACTGTAAGTACTCTTGCCTATCTGACACCCTCTCCCCCACAGGAAATTGGGATTAAAATTCTCTCCATTAATGCCAAAGGGCTAAACCACCCAGTGAAGAGGGCATCCCTATGGAAATCAGCACTGGCCCATGATTGTGACATTTTATGCGTCCAAGAGACCCACTTTGCACTACATGCCTACCTTAAGTGTAGCCATAGACAGTTCCCACACATTTTCCAAGCCACCTTCTCCAAGAAACGGCGTGGGGTGATGATCGCCGTCAGAGACTCTGTCCTTTTCCAATTACAGCAATGTATCACGGACCCGGAAGGGCGATCCATTTTTTTGAACTGTATGATCAACAAGGTACCTTACACTTTGGTCTCCCTATATGAACCGAACCAGGGTCATATGACCTTCCTTAGAAAGACGATGAAGGCTGTCCGTAAATTCCAACAGGGACACTTGATCATCTGTGGAGATTTTAATATTGTCCCTAATACTACAATGGACTCCACAGCGGGTACTCAACGCCGTACTTCCACTCTTGATTCCTTCATCTCTTCCAATGATATGTATGATGTTTGGCGGTGTTGTCATGCGAGCGAGAGAGACTTCACTTTCCTCTCGCCGCGTCACAACCCTTACTCACGAATTGACCTGTTTCTAGCTGACAACTGGTTGTTGAACATGATTTGGGGATCTGAAATTCACACCACCACCTGGTCAGACCACGCCCCTATTAGTCTTACCATATCTGATGATTCTGCCCATCCCACTCCCTACATATGAAGAGTAAATAATTACCTCCTCACTACCCCTTACTATTCTACACCCATCAAACGACATCTAGAAGAATACTTCTCTCTTAACCAAACTTCTGTGTCTCACCCGCTGGTGGTGTGGAATGCCCACAAGGCAGTAATCTGAGGGGTTTTCCTTCAATTGGGGGCTAGAGCAAAAAAATGCAAAACCCGTCGACTAGATAAACTCACTAGTGCTTTAGCCTCCGCAGAAGCCCTTAACAAGACTATTCCTTCACCATCCCTACAATCTAAAATTTCCACTTTAAGACATGACTTGCGTACTCTTCATGAGAAGTCATACAGATTACTCAGCGCCACTTCCTACTCGACAGGGAACAAGGCTGGTAAAGCAATGTCTCTTTGGGTCAAAGGTCACAGAAAAAAACAAAAATCCCTTACTTGTATCATCCACACACCAACGAAAAACTCCTTAAGCCCCATTCAATAGTGAATTTAGTAAGTATTATGAGGACCTATACAATCTCAAGAATGACTCCTCCACTACCCAACCTACCCCTGCCATGATCAAATCATTCCTGGACAGTGTTGAGCTTCCGTCTATCACGCCCACACAACTCTCTAAGCTAAATGACCCCTTTACGTATGCCAAAATTCTTAAAGTAATTAACCACCTCCCCTCCTCCAAATCCCCAGGCCCGGATGGCTTTACTGGGGAATACTACAAACAATTTCAACATATCTTAGTCCCCACCCTGTGCCAAACATTCAACCTAGCTGCTAGCTCTGCCTCTTTCCCTGCTGAAATGCTTGCCGCTATGGTGGTGACCCTACCTAAACCGGGCAAAGATCCGGTCTCCCCAAAAAATTTCCGCCCTATCTCGTTATTGAACACAGATTTTAAAATGTATGCGAAGCTCATAGCCAATAGGCTAGAAAACATTCTAACCTCTCTCATATCTCAAGATCAATTAGGCTTCACCAAGGGGCGTCAAGCCTCGGACGCCACTAGGCGAATGATTAATGTCTTACACCACGTTGAGACCACCAGAGTGCCTTCTCTGCTTCTATCCCTTGATGCAGAGAAGGCATTTGACAGGGTTCATTGGGGGTTTATTTCAGCAGTACTGACCAAATTTGGCATCACTGGCAATATCCATTGTAACAGAATGGCCCGTGACACCCAGAGACGTTGGAAGGATGAGAGATACTCTTGTGCCAGCAGCACCAAAAACTCTTGGGTCGAAATCCACCCTGTGCCCTTTTGGGTATAGGGTGGCTAATAGTGAATCATAATTCATATTACATGAGATGGGACATTAATAATACTTCATATTGCAGGACTGAGATATCACAAGGAGTCATGATGACATGACCAGGTCAGCCAGTGAGTCATACCTTTTGTATAATAGGCTATTGAAATATCCTAAGGTGTTGGCTATTCAATGTAAAGACACCCACTCTCACTGCCATTGTGTGACAAAGCTGTATAGAGAACTTATTCAACTAGATGTCTGTGTTACTATTCAAGGTTAATTGAACCCTATTGATAATACGGTGCCGTCATGTCTAGCTACCAATTAAAGAATTATCCTCAGTGAGTGAATAGGGGGGTGGAGATTACATTGTCCTGTGATTATGTTGTACTGGATATAAGCAAGCTAAGCATTATGTTGTACTGGATATAAGCAAGCTAAGAACCAATAAAGATATTCATACATTTTGGAAACTAGAGAACGGAGCGCTGTCTCCTTTATTCTGGGAAATGGAATGGATCATGTCTGCCTGGTTGTTGGTGTGTCGGATAAGCTTTTCGTGGATGGATGGAAGGTTGTAAGCGGTTGTGACCGTCACATTGGTGGCAGCAGTGGGATGATTCCATCTTCAGAAGGATGGCTACAAGGACACATGACAATGGAGACGGTGTATGAACGGATGAAGCTCTCTTCCCTCATGGACTTACTGGAGAGCCAGGGCAGACCGGCCAGCAACCGTAAGAAAAGGGACATTATCGCAGAACTGGTCGAAATGGATAGAGCTAAAAGGCCCGCCGTAGCAGACAGGACACCCGAAGAAGCAAGTTTTGATCGGGCTGTTAACATAAGACTGACACATTATGGTCCTAACCCTTCACCTTAGATCAGGGACCGAGTTATAGCGGCTCTGAATGCCACCTTGCTACAGAGGAGAAGTGCTGCAGCAGCTGAAGTCACTGCAGCACCAACTAAAGAGAGAGGAGAGGTGCAGATACCAGTCTCCATGGAAGAGGAATTCCAAAGAAGGGTACAAGAGATGCGGATACAGCATAGAGGACCAGTATCAGAGGGGGACACTGTGGTAGTGGATGGGACTGTGGTCTCCACTCACAGCAACCCAGCGGGAGAGCTGGCAACAAAGCAGAGTGTCATAGGCCTCTGCTCCTCACTAACAGAAGAGGGGGACCCTGTGGTAGTGGATGGGACTGTGGTCTCCACTCACAGCAACACAGCAGAAGAGCTGGCAACAGAGCAGAGTGTCATAGGCCTCTGCTCCTCACTAACAGAAGAGGGGGATCCTGTGGTAGTGGATGGGACTATGGTCTCCACTCACAGCAACCCAGCGGAAGAGCTGGCAACAGAGCAGAGTGTCATAGGCCTCTGCTCCTCACTAACAGAAGAGGGGGTTCCTGGGGTAGTGGATGGGACTTCAGTCTCCACTGGTATACCCCAGGAAGGGGGGCAGTTGGCCCAGACCCCCAGCAGCATGATGGACTGAGCCCAGCTACCCTCCCTTCTCCCCAGCGGCAGGCGTGTTCTCTGAGAGAGGCAGAGGTTGGCGGGGTGAGTAATGCTCAGTTTGGAGCCATTTATTTGGGGTACAGTATGGATACCCGCATTGGAGGACGGGAACTACTGACGGACTTCGGAGTCAACCCGTTTGGGGTTCCCTCCTGTGTCCGTCTCCCACCAAAAGGGGAGATATGTAACAGAATGGCCCGTGACACCCAGAGACGTTGGAAGGATGAGAGATACTCTTGTGCCAGCAGCACCAAAAACTCTTGGGTCGAAATCCACCCTGTGCCCTTTTGGGTATAGGGTGGCTAATAGTGAATCATAATTCATATTACATGAGATGGGACATTAATAATACTTCATATTGCAGGACTGAGATATCACAAGGAGTCATGATGACATGATCAGGTCAGCCAGTGAGTCATACCTTTTGTATAATAGGCTATTGAAATATCCTAAGGTGTTGGCTATTCAATGTAAAGACACCCACTCTCACTGCCACTGTGTGACAAAGCTGTATAGAGAACTTATTCAACTAGATGTCTGTGTTACTATTCAAGGTTAATTGAACCCTATTGATAATACGGTGCCGTCATGTCTAGCTACCAATTAAAGAATTATCCTCAGTGAGTGAATAGGGGGGTGGAGATTACATTGTCCTGTGATTAACTGCATTATGTTGTACTGGATATAAGCAAGCTAAGAACCAATAAAGATATTCATACATTTTGGAAACTAGAGAACGGAGCGCTGTCTCGTTTATTCTGGGAAATGGAATGGATCATGTCTGCCTGGTTGTTGGTGTGTCGGATAAGCTTGTCGTGGATGGATGGAAGGTTGTAAGCGGTGGTGACCGTCACATCCATGATGCCATCATGGCATTGTACTCCAACCCCATGGCTCGTGTGTTCTCGGTGGATACCCTGTCTACTCCCTTCCCAATCTCTAATGGCACGAGACAGGGTTTTCCGCTGTCACCCTTAATATTTAATCTTGTGATGGAAGCCCTGGTAGAAAACATAAGATCCAATGTAAACATCTCTGGTATACATATAGCGGGCGTGAACCACAAAATCAGCCTATTCGCTGATGACGTGATCCTCCTGATCACCGACCCAGATTGCTCCTTCCCCGAGGTGCAGAGGACGCTTGCCTGGTTCGGTGATGTCTCCTTTTACAAAGCCAACGAGACAAAGTCGTACATACTTGACTTGGACGACCCTACTAGAAACCGGATCCAACACAAATTCCTGTATGTCTGGGCAGAAAACAGCATAAAGTATATGGGAATCCAGCTCACTTCCTCTACGAAACAGTTATTTTCTTTCAACTATTTAACGATTCGCACTAAATTGCAGGCAGATCTCACCAGGTTGGCGTCCTTCGAGTTCTCGTGGGTAGGCCGCCTAGCGGCATTTAAAATTTTCCATCTTCCCCAAATATTGTACCTCTTTCGGATTATCCCCATCCCTATACCCCTTAGGTACTTCGCATCACTACAATCGATCCTATCAAAATATATCTGGAAGGGCAAGAAAGCCAGGTGTAGTCATACTCAAGCTGGTAAAACATCGTTTAGCGGGGGGCCTGTGGTATGTCAACTTCAGAGACTACTACATGGCTTCCATCCTTACACAAGCTAGGGAATGGTTCTTATCCAGCTCTCCTCTCACAATTTGGGGAAAAACAGAAGAATCTTCAGTTCCACACAATAACCTCTTCGCATGGCTGTTTGCCACCACAATGGGGGCTAAGGCCCCTCCCCAAATCTCCCCAACTATACTGGCTACCCTTAAAGTTTGGACCAATTTCACACAGTTGCCCCTGTCTCAAGACATCCACTCCACACTTCCCATCCCTATAGAGACCCTACAACTTATGATGGTATCCACTTTTTACTCCAGCTGGAAAGCCAAAGGGTTAATCCAGATATCCAATCTGACTGACGGTGACAACATTAAAACTTTCTCAGACCTCCAAAAACAACACCAACTCCCAAACTCTGACTTATTCCTATATCTACGAACTCGACACTGCCTTTTCTCACTTGTACAATTCCACAGAAAGCCTGGATTTTTTACAGATCCCCTACGACTCATAAAAAGGGGATATCAATGTTTTATAATTTACTTGGCTCCAAAACTACATTCACTAGCTCCACTGCACTATCTAGGTGGGAGAGAGACCTGGGACAAGCCTACACACTAGATTAATGGGAAAAGGCGTGTCACTCCACTTATAAAGTCACATGCTGTTCCACTCTGTGGGAACTTGCGTTTAAGCTGACCTATCGTTGGTATTTAACCCCAGACAAAATGTCCAAATTTAACACCTCACTCGAGAATGCATGTTGGAGGAAATGTGGAAAAAAAGGTGACCTTCTACATACTTTCTGGGATTGCCCTAAACTTGCTATCTTCTGGCATTCAGTGTTTCACCTCCTTTTCGACGTCACAAAAATAACAATAGACGGACAGCCGTCCTTGGCACTTCTTTCTTTAAATGTAGACCGTTTCCCCAACCCGTCGAGGATGATCATAATCCATGTACTCTTAGCCGCATGCCTTAGTATTACCAGGAAATGGAGGGATCCTGATCCCCCCCACTCTCCATGACGTAATTCATACCACACATACTCATTTCACGTATGAAACAACTTTAGCACTACGTCACGGAAATAAAACCCAAACCCTCAGGAAATGGCACCAATGGACTGACTGACTCCAGGCCTAGCCAAAGCGCTCACTTCTCATCTTTGACTGACACTTTTACAGGTCCCACAACACTGCAATGTATGTTACCCTCTACCTTCACTATGCCATATCTGTATCTCAGGGACAATACCGGAGGGGGAGGAGGGGGCTCTTCTGCGTGGGCACAGAATAGTACCCAAGTGGGGTGCCCGGGAGATGATGCCCCCCTCTTTCACCCTCATATGACGAGCATATACCCATCTGACAGTCCTTGAGTTCTGTGTTGTACTATGTTGGCAATAAGAATCTCAACTTATTTTGATGTAATCCCTCTTCTGTTTGTGCCGTGCACTGTCTTCTCAACCACATGATGGGGCGTTCCCTTAATCTCTGTTGTTGTTAATAGTGTTGCTCACGAATATTCGCATTGCTAATATTCGCTACGAATATTGCATATTCGAGTATTCGCGAATAACTCGAATATTGCGGCGAATATTCGCTATGGCGAATATTCGTATTTGTTCAAATTTATTTTTAAAACAGATCTCCATCGACGTCTAAAAGCATTGCTGGCATGATTAGAGAGAGACCCCGGGCCGAGTAGCTGATGCGACTCTTTTATGTTGCCGAAAATTCGCATTGCGAATTGTCGGCAACATAAAAGAATCGCATCAGCTACTCGGCCCTTCTTTTGCATCAGAGCCAATCAGAATAACTCGAATATTCGGCAAAAGGAATATTGCGCAATATTCCTTTTGCCGAATATTCGAGTTATTCTGATTGCCTCTGATGCAAAAGAAGGGCGGAGAAGAAAACCGCGCAATATTCCTTTTGACGACTATTCAAGTTATTCTGATTGGCTCTGATGCTGCATCAGAGCCAATCAGAATAACTTGAATATTCGGCAAAAGGAATATTGCGCGATTTTCTTCTCCGCCCTTCTTTTGCATCAGAGCCAATCAGAATAACTTGAATATTCGGCAAAAGGAATATTGCGCGATATTCCTTTTGCCGAATATTCGAGTTATTCTGATTGGCTCTGATGCAAAAGGAGGGCGGAGAAGAAAATCGCGCAATATTCCTTTTGCCGAATATTCGAGTTATTCTGATTGGCTCTGATGCTGCATCAGAGCCAATCAGAATAACTCGAATATTCGGCAAAAGGAATATTGCGCGAAATTTATTTTGGATAAAATATCACGAATATTCGATATTAGCGAATATTCGCGAATATTCTTCTATATATTCGCGCAATATCGCGAAATCGAATATGGCGTATTCCGCTCAACACTAGTTGTAAATTCTGCTCTTGACACGAAAAAGAAAATGTTATGTTTGCGTACCTTGACTCTTTACCTTGTAATATCTTTCAATAAAAATCTTTTGAGTAAAAAAAAAAAAAAAAGTCTTTGAGAACCCGGGTCTTGCCCGAGGGAACATGTATCAATGGAATTTTTTTTTAAAAACGGTCACTTTTTCAGGAGTCCTGCTCCGCAGAAAACTACCGTTTTTTAAACTTTTTTCCATTGATGTATGTTACCTGGGGCAAGACCCGGGTTCTCAAAGACGTTTTCCAACAATAACTTGAATATTGGTCTTTAAAATTAGCGTTTTTTAATTCAAACGTTCGAGTCCCATAGACTTCAATGGGGTTCTAAATGTTTGCGCAAACGGTCGGTCTGTTCGACGGTTCTGGTGCGAACCAAACGCGGGTATGTTCGGCTCATCCCTACTTTAAAAGCAAAAGTAAAAAAAAAAAACTGTAAGTGATGTCAGATGTCGCTTCGGTCCTCCAATGGCATAGAGACAAGTAGCGGCCATCCTGGCTTCACTCAACCTTCTGCCCCCTTCCTGCTGCTTCTAAAAGTGACCCCACAGTACCACTTTTATCTGATGCAGAACTGGCCACACTAAAAAAGGATACTGGGGTTATGGCATCTAGCTGCTGCCATAACACCAGTATTAAATGTCAAAGTAATGATGTACTTTTATTAAGGGTTGGTGGGCAAGTGGCAATCTAATGAACTGGACAGTACCAGCTCTTGAGGGACTCTATTCCACCTTTTTACAGCTCTTTTTGAGAAGTTGTTCCGTATCTGGGGATTAAAGCTTTTTTCCTCCAAATGCAAAGAGTGCCCCCTTGGCCTCTATGATGACCTTAAAGTGAGTAACTCAATGCCAAGTTCAATATATGCATGTCATGTACCTGGGTGTATTCAAACCAGGATTTTCCTGATACCACAGCTGCAGTCTTACTTGTTGTGCCACACTGTTATCTCAGTTTGATGCATTACCTTGGACTCACTAGCCCCACCTGCTGCTAGCTGTGGAAAATCTACAATCAAAGCAGCCCAAAATTGCAGCACTTCATACCTCTCAGTGCCCGTTTGTGTGGACTAGCTCCATAAGTGTGTAATCAGTGCCTGGCGCCGTAATGCATTCCACGCTGGAGCGCGAGCTGGCGGCCATGCAATGATGTCCTCTCCCGGCGCACATGCGTTACAGACTGGAATGTGGAAGTGCCGAGCGCAATGAGCGCTCAATACGGCACACATGCCTCTCATCCTTAAATAGGACAGTGTGTTATACACACGCTGTTCTATTATTGTCAGCCACAGCTGGCCATGCTACACTACAGGCACCATCGATACCCAAAATACAAACTGCCTTGCTGCACTCTATGGCCATCAAACTACTAGCTTCACTGCATCCATGCTGCCATTGTCGGAGATACCCTAAAGCCGCGTGCACATGATCAGTCCATCCAATGAGAATGGTCTGATAGACCGTTATCATCTGTTAACCAATGAAGCTGACTGATGGTCCGTCGCGCCTACACACCATCGGAACGCGGTGATGTAAAACACAATGACGTGCTAAAAAGAAATGAAGTTCAATGCTTCCAAGCATGCGTCGACTTGATTCTGAGCTTACGTGAATTTTTAACTGATGGTCGTGCCTACTAATGATCAGTTTCCTATCGGTTAGGAATCCATTGGTTAAATTTAAAGCAAGTTAGGTTATTTAACCATTGGTTAAAAAAAAGCCATGGGGCCCACACACGATCGGTTTTGACACATGAAAACGGTCCATCAGACCGCTGTCCTCTGTTTAACCTATCGTGTGTACGAGGCCTAACAGATCTTCCTTGCCGACACCCTGCACTACGGAACACATGGCGGCTAAAATACAAGACTCATGCCCTGCAAACGGATAAGTAGCAATTGTTTCATTTGTAGTGCTTCAGGATTAAATGCTACACATATTGCATCTAAACAATTGCTGTATTTAACTCTGGCTTGCTAAGTATTAACATACTACTTCAGACTGTCTGTTGTGTATTTGGCTGTTTGCTGTGGAACATCTAAAAAGGGACATGCACTCTCATATTATCTGAGCTACATTTGCCTCTCTTACGCAACTATTAGTTGTCTTCACTATTCCTATTTACTACGTGCTTGACATAAGTTGTTACTTGTTTATGGGCCCATGCCCTAAGTTACTGAACTGTTCGCCTCAACTTTTCTATGCTAAGGGTTGAAAGTATTACATACATGCTCGCTTAGTGGCCTAATGCATTTCCTTATGTTATAGTGATATGATGTAGAGAACCCCAAACTCCTGTTCTCTGATTGGAGTGATGACCGGGGGTTCAGTACTGATAATCACTTGCATACAGAAGTGCATTGGAATCTTCATGTGCATTGTATTCTTTTAACACTAGGGGTTGGATGCATGTTGTAATTTGTTCTCCCTTAGTGGGTCAATGCATTCCTTTATGTGATAGAGAGATGATGTAGAGAACCCTCAAACTCCTGTTTTCTGATTGGAGTGACGCCTGGGGTCCAATACTGAAATCTCACATAGAGAGGTGGATTGAAATCTTTGTTATCCGCAGTTGTGGTTCACTCCGTTCACCATAGTTTGTGACAGAGTGTTGTGACGGCTTTGCGACTCTGAACACGCATATTAACTTCTGCCTGAATTCCTGACTTCTCTCTAGCCTGCTGATTTTGTACTTCACCGCCATCTTGTGTATGACCTTTTGACTGCCTGACCACTCTGGATTTCGATTGTGCACTGCTTTGCCTGATCTATTGCCAACCAAATCTGCCTGACTAAGTTTTCATCTGAATCCTCAGCACACAAGCTCCTCTTTGGGTATTACCTATCACAGGTACCTTACAATGCATTATGTATGTATTGCACACAGAATTTTTTTTTTTATCCAAATGCAATGTAATGTAAGCCTTTACAACCACTTAAAGATTATGATCGAACAGGAGACCCAGGTCCATCACTATTGGTACCCCCAGTTGTACTCTTTCTAGTATGTACATATTCAGCCCTCCAATTGCTCCAAAAGCTTGTCATTTCTTTAGGCCGACCCAGATCGGTTCAAAGTGATAATGATTCACATTTCACCCCAGTAACAATGGACCAGATGGCTAAATATTCTGTAGCATACTGTCTGTGCCACATTATATAACCACATCAGCCCCGGGAGGATTTAACTTTTTGTGCTGTCGTGCGACCCTGTACCCAAACAAAATTGATGTCCCTTGTTCACACAAATAGAGCTTTCTTATGATGGTATTTGATCACCTCTGCATTTTTTATTTTTTGTGCTGTAAAAATAATCAACAGTATTATATATATATATATATATAACAAATGGATTAATTAATTAAGGCCAAAATGTATTCTTCTACATATTTTTGGTAAAAAAAATCCCAATAATTGTATATTGATTGGTTTGCGCAAAAGTTATAACGTCTACAATTTAGGGTATAGATAATTATTTTTATTGTTTTTACTAGTAATGGTGGCATTCTGTAATTTTTAGCAGGACTGCGATATTGTAACGGACAAATCTGACCCTAAGTGATACTTTTTGGAGACCAGTGGCACCAATACAGTGATTAGTGCTATAGAAAATGCACTGACCAATGTATAAATAACACTGGCAGTAAAGGGGGTAAAACTAGGGGCACTCAGAGGGTTAACTGTGTTTCCTCAGTGTGTGTTCTAACTGTGGGGGGGGTGGGTTTACTGGGACAACACAGAGATCACTAGGAACAGACAATCTCAGTGTTTCCCCCTGTGAGAACAAGGGTCCATCTTGTTTACATAGGCAGATAGCCTGTCTTTGGAGTGAGTTGGCTGGTGGACATAGAGTGCAGTGCGCGCCCACAGTATCTCATGCACAAAATGACATACAGGTATGTCGTTTCACACAGCCGGGCCACCCTGCCACTGTAAATTGCGTTGGGCTGCCCGGAAGTGGAAAAAATATCCACAGGCAGCTGGCTTTATTAAAATATACAAAAGCTTACACCCAACACATACACTGAGGAGATTGGGTCCTTACACAGGTAATTCCATTAAATTCTAGACCAATTACTAATGAGAGGATAGAGAGAGCTAGGGCACATATTCCAATAGGTGCATAATTAATTTGTTATGTTGGATTCCAGAAAAAAAATAGGTCCCGACATGTACCAAATCACTGCTTTATATTATATAGTAATGAAAAATTATACATAAGAAGCAGAAGCCTGCCTAGGAATAAAAAAAGAATCTGGCAGGAGGTTTGAATCTATATTCGAGTTAGCATATGAGCCTTAGGGCAGGGGTTTTACACGTGGTAGTTGATACTTTTCAGAGTAGAAAGGCTCTACAACATCAAACCTTCAAGGATAAAAAGCAATGTTCCACTGGAATATAGGAGGCACTTCCTATACTTCCTTTTGATGTGTTAGAAGAGAGAATGCTGTTAAAAGGACTAGTGTCTACTGTTTCAGTTGATGAGTTGTTTGAGTCGATTTAGGGGACAGGTAATCCACTTTTCTTTCCACTCCACATGTTCGATCCAATTTGAACCACAAAAAGACCAGAAGAAAAAGGGCTTAATGATGAAAAGATAGAGCTGTTAAGAGCTATACCTCTGATGTGTTTGAATCTTCGGGGAAAGTTCATGAAAAACTAGTCCAGTCTTGCAACACCTTCTCAGTAGTGGAAGTATAAAAGGGATTGTGTCCATTGTGGGTCTGTATCGGTACTTCCCCTTCAGGCCTGTGTCTTAAGCACCTGGTTTGAGAGGCTGGTAGATTTATTGTGAGAAGACCTGGAAGCTGCTGGGAAGTCTCCATACTCTGACGTGGACCTGCTGGGTGAGCTTGCTGATAACTTTGACTTTGCGTTACTGTGTATGCTGTGGCTGGGAAGCTGAACATTCATTATTTCTATAAGACTGTGTTGTACTGATGTTTGAGCTATCCCTGAAGAAGACAAAGCCTGTTAATGTTTCTGTTGGGTGAAAAATAAACCAGATTTTAAGCTACTGAACTGTCTCCCAGATACCTATTTAACCCTCTTATCCCATATATATATATGTTATCATATATATATATATATATATATATATATATATATATATATATATATATATATATATATATAGCACTGACATTCTTGTATATTGATGTGTGTTTGCACACTTTAATACAACGTCTATGGACATTGCTATGTTTAAGTATTTGGAGCCATCTAGTGACCAAATACTGGTAATGCAGAGATATCTTTTGTTTAGTTTTTGGTTTCCTTGGAGACAAGGACACATAGCGATGGGGAAACAATCCCGTTTGTTGGGGAAGTGATCTGAAGGTGCCCAGGAGACGGTGGCTGGATTGCAGGGACCAAGAGACACTCATCCGAGCATCGGAGGACCAGATAGATCCAGGGGGCTGAACGAAGTGACTGGCCCAGCTGACGGAAAAGCAAGTTGCAGTCACCGAGCAAAAGTCACTACACGGAGCTACGATCCAGTGGGCGAGTGGGGATTCAGGAGGCAGCAGTATTGCCTTCTGTTTGCCTGTAAACCGGCTCTAAACAGCAATTTGATAACAATTCAAAACTATCCACTGGGGATCAGTTTTCAGGGCATGGTGCCCCTGTGAAAGAAGTCTTAAATCTCGTACACACAACCATTTTTCTCAGCAGGAAAAAAAAAACAAAGTTTTTCCCGACGTGATTCCTCTCCAGCCTGACTTGCATACACACGTTCATGCAAAAAACGTCCGACCAAAGCGCGGTGACGTACAACACGTACGGCGGGACTATAAAGGGGAAGTTCCTTTCAAATGGGCTGCTTTTGGGCTGCATACTTGATTCTAAGCATGCACGTTTTTTGCCCTCAGAAAAGCATTGTCAGGGACGTTCTGCCCGCTTCCGTAGGCGTGCGCCTATGCTCATGCACGGACCTCAAACGCACCTATGCGCGTGCGTGAATCATGACCTTTGCACGCACCTGTGCGCATGCGCGCACGTTAGACGCACCTTTGGTGCCCAGCAGCCTATAAAAGACACTGCAGGAATGCTGCACCTTGCGGCTTGATCTGCGCCTGTTCCCCGGTGTTCCTGTTCTTTCATGAAGCATTCTGTTCCAGTGTATGACCCAGCTTCCTGACCTTGCTTCCATCTCCAGTCCTGACTTCGGCTTGTTGACCCTGCTCTGTTCTCTGCCTGATTACCCGTTGCTTAGACCCGGCCTGGACTCTGACTATTCTCCTGCCTACCGTTTATGTTGTTACTCTGTTCCAGTGTATGACCCGGCTTGTCTGACTCCGCTGACCTGCATCCGCTGCTCTGCCGACCTGCATCCGCTGCTCTGCCGACCTGCATCCGCTGCTCTGCCGACCTGCATCCGCTGCTCTGCCGACCTGCATCCGCTGCTCTGCCGACCTGCATCCGCTGCTCTGCCGACCTGCATCCGCTGCTCTGCCGACCTGCATCCGCTAGCCTGCCGACCTGCATCCGCTAGCCTGCCGACCTGCATCCGCTAGCCTGCCGACCTGCATCCGCTAGCCTGCCGACCTGCATCCGCTAGCCTGCCGACCTGCATCCGCTAGCCTGCCGACCTGCATCCCCTAGCCTGCTGACCTGCATCCCCTAGCCTGCCGACCTGCATCCGCTAGCCTGCCGACCTGCATCCGCTAGCCTGCCGACCTGCATCCGCTAGCCTGCCGACCTGCATTCCCTAGCCTGCCGACCTGCATCCCCTAGCCTGCCGACCTGCATCCCCTAGCCTGCCGACCTGCATCCCCTAGCCTGCCGACCTGCATCCACTAGCCTGCCGACCTGCATCCACTAGCCTGCCGACCTGCATCTCCTGCTTCCTGCCCAGCGGTTCCAGCTTCACCAGCGGCAACAACCACAGCAGGCACCTTTACCTCACCGTGCTCTTACCACCACTGTCTCCATTTCAGTGGTCTCTGAGCCGGGGTTGTACGAGAGGTCTCCCTCCACGCTTCAGGCTTACACTCAGGTACGTAACAAGCATACACAAGACCGTTTTTCGCAACGAGAAAAAGACTGGCGGGAAACACGACGAGAAAAAAGAGCTGGTTTCAATTTTTTGCAGGCAGTTTTTTCGTCAAGAAAACTGCTAGGGTGCATGACCAATATAAAACATGGCAGTTTTCTCAACATGAAAACCGGTCGTGTGTACAAGACATTAGTATATCTCTGTATACAGGCTATAGTAAATGGTTATTCTCTATGAAAAGATAGATAACTTGAGCATATGTACAGTATGCATATTTGTAGCATGCTGTATGTTTCGCATTGCTTTCCTGTAACTGAAGGTAATTTGTATATCCATATCTTATGTAAAAGAACATTTATATACTACTGGGTTTAATTATTGGACTTTACATCAATAATAAGTAAAAAAATCCAATAAAAAAGCAAGAATGATGCACATACATCTAGGAGAAAATACCTCCAAGAGATATCACAATTTTATCTTCAGTGTCAGCCCCTAAAAATTTGGATCTTGGTTCTCATTCACAATATTGTAATGCAATGAAAAGATATATAGATAATAAAATGTATTCAATAATGTAATCAAATCAGAAACAATGAATTGTCACTGTCGTCACTTTCAGTGTCTGATGATGAATTTCCCCACAAATCACTGTCGCTCAATTCTGCAAGTGATTCTTATTTAGAAAAAAAACAAAAAAAGCAGATTGGACATAATGTCACAAAACTCCAAAAAAAATGGGCTGGTCAAAATACTTGGCACCCTTTCAAAATTGGGGATAAATAAGATTGTTTCAAGCATGTGATGCTCCTTTAAACTCACCTGGGGCAAGGAACAGGTGTGGGCAATATAAAATCACACCTGAAAGCAGATAAAAAGGAGAGAAGTTAACCTAGTCTTTGCATTGTGTGTCTGTGTGTGCCACACTATGCATGGACAACAGAAGGGAGGAGAAGAGAACTGTCTGAGGACTTGAGAACCAAAATTGTGGAAAGATATCAACAATGGTTACAAGTCCATCTCCAGAGATCTAGATATGCCTTTGTCCACAGTGCGCAACATTATCAAAAAGTTTGCAACCCATGGCACCTTAGCTAATCTCTCTGGGTGCGGACGGAAGAGAAAGATTGATGAAAGGTTGCAACACAGGATGGTGGATAAGCAGACCCAAACAAGTTCCAAAAAAATTCAAGCTGTCCTGCAGGCTCAGGGAGCATCAGTGTCAGCGCAAACTATCATCTGCTTTGACATTTAAATTAAATGAAACGCTATGGCAGGAGACCCAGGAGGACTCCACTGCTGACACAGAAACATAAAAAAGCAAGACTACAGTTTGACAAAATGTACTTGAGTAAGCCAAAATCCTTCTGGGAAAACATCTTGTGGACAGATGCGACCAAGATAGAGTTTTTTGATAAAGCACATCATTCTACTGTTTACCGAAAACAGAATGAGACCTACAACGAAAAGAACACAGTACCTTCAGTGAAATATGGTGGAGGTTCACTGATGTTTTTGGGTTGTGTTGCTGCCTCTGGCACTGGGTGTCTCGAATGTGTGCAAGGCATCATGAAATCTCAGGATTACCAAAGGATTTTGGGTCGCACTGTAGAACCCAGCGTCAGAAAGCTGGGTTTGCGTCCGAGATCTTGGGTCTTCCAGCAGGACAATGACCCCAAACATATGTCAAAAAGCATCCAGAAATGGATGGCAACAAAGCGCTGGAGAGTTCTAAAATGGCCAGCAATGAGTCCAGATCTAAATCCCATTAGACACCTGTGGAGAGATCATAAAATTGGTCTCCAATAAAAGAGACCTGGAGCAGATTGCAAAGGAAGAGTGGTCCAAAATTCCGGGTGAGAGGTGTAAGAAGCTTATTTATGGTTATAGGAAGTGACTGATTTCAGTTATTTTTTCCAAAGGGTGTGCAACCAAATATTAAGTTAGGGGGGCCAAGAATTTTGACCAGCCCATTTTTGGAGTTTTGTGTAACATTATGTCCAATTTGCTTTTTTCCCTCACTTTTTGTTGTTTTGTTCCAATACACACAAAGGGAACATGCTTTACTGCAATACTTTTCTGTGAGAAATACTTGATTTTCTGGAAAAATTTATGGGGTGCCAACAGTTTCAGGCCATGATTGTATATAATATAAAAGTGCATGCAGGGCATTGGACAAAGCACTAGGGACAAAAGGGATGTGGAATGATTTGATACAGTAATGTACCATGTACTATATGTGTTATGTTTTTTGCACTTTAATTTTCCGTTTGGCTCCGCCCCCATGTGTCCACGCTGACAGGGAATGGAGCTTGAAACAAGTACATCAGGCAGAAAACACAGCCCGCAGACAAAGCAGGACGACATTGCAGGATCCTGGGGACAAGGTAAGTAACTTTGCCTGGATCCTGCGATGCGATCTCGAATGTGGCTAAGAGTCACCTTCACTGGAACTAAGGGGTCGAGGTCAACCCCTGAAAAATAACCCCACACCAAAATCCCCTCTCCACCAAATTATTTGGACCAGTGCACAAACATGGTTCATAAAGACATGGATGAGCAAGTTTGGCATGGAGGAACTTGACTGGCCTGCACAAAGACTCAAGACCTCAAGACTGCTAGTCAGGCCTTCTCGTCCAACATCAGTTCCTGACCTCACAAATGCGCTGCTGGAAGACTAGTCAAACATCCTAAAACCTGTGAACAGCCTTCCCAGAAGAGTTGCAGCTGTTATAGCTACAAAGCATGGGCCAACTCAATATTGAACCCTATGTACTAAGACTGGGATGCCATTGGATAGATCTATATTCACTTGAACAATGTCTGGTAGCATTAAATACAGCATTAACTACATGGGCACAATCAATCTGACAACCCTTGGGAGGGGAGAACCCCCTCCAATTGTGTATATGTACACCATATTACCAAAAGTATTTGAAAGCCTTCCTTGACACGCACATAAACTTTAATGGCATTGCAGTCTTAGTCCATAGGATTCAATATTGAGTTGGCCCACAGACAGACAGAGCTCTTTGAAGACAACTGTGCACATATGTTATTAAAGAGGAGCATGTACCATGGCCCTTAGTGATGCAATGTCTGTAAAACTAGAATGGTTGATAAAGGGTTTGGACTAGTAATTATATTGTTAAAACAATATATCCCTAAAACAATTGGGTTTACATTCTAGGCATCAAACACACACTATAGCATAGCTGTGACACCTGTCTGTGCTTCAGTGAAGGTCAAACAAACAGCGTGTGGTACATTTGTTTGGTCCTACAGCAAATGTCAGATGGAAAGAAAATACCTGGCCTTGCATATGACAAATTTAGAAATGTATTAATGCTTTCATTTTGAAATTAAGAAAAATAATGTTAATTTAAAAATATAAAAAAACCTGAACAGAGGAAAACAACTGCCATCACAGATAGGAGATTATGGGGCCCCCCATGCAATTAAACATTATAGGGCCCCCCGGCAATAGGTTATGTGGCCACACAGTATATACAAACACACACATACAGTATACATACACAGCATACACACACAATATACAGTACACACACAGTATACATACACACAGAATACACATATTGAAAAAATATTAGAGGTGCAGAAGCTATAATCTTGGGTTTTTATAGTAAAACAATTATTTTTACATACAGTTTGTGGTTTACCTGATGGGGCCCCCTAGTGGCCGAATGGTCAGTACGCCCCTGATTGCATTATCAGTAACTGAACTAGAACAAGTATGTTGATCAGCAATTCTGACTCTTCTGACTATGTATTTGTCCCTCGTCAGTGGCTGATGAAGTATTGAAAAGAAATAGGCAGTTAGAATTTTTAAAAGGCCATGAATGAAAGCATATGTATTTATGTCAATAGGGATCCCCTTAATGAATGAATGAATGAAAAACTTATATAGCGTGGCACATGCGAACTAAATCGCCTCTGAAGTGGACCTTTAGTTGTTCGGAGTCAATATAATTTACTTTTTAACCACTTCATACCCGCCCACCGTGAAATGACGGCGGGCGGGATACTCAATTATCCTGACATCACGTCATATGACGTGATGTCAATTTAAGCCACTAGGTGGCGCGCGCGCGCCGCCGGCGCCACATGCGCGCACCCATCGGGTAACTAAGAATACCGTGCGTGTGCCCGGCGGCCGCGATGGCCGCCGGGCACCCGCGATTTTCGTGTAATTGAGCTGGGACGTGCAGCTCTGTGTGTAAACACAGAGCTGCACGTCCCTGTCAGGGAGAGAGGAGATCGATTGTGTCCCTTGTACATAGGGACACAATCGGTCACCTCCCCCAGTCACCCCCCTCTCCCCACAGTAAGAACACACCTTAGGATACACATTTAACCCCTTCCCCGCCCCCTAGTGGTTAACCCCTTCCCTGCCAGTCACATTTATACAGTAATCAATGCATATTTATAGCATTGTTCACTGTATAAATGTGAATGGTCCCAAAAATGTGTCAAAAGTGTCCGATGTTTCGGCTATAATGTCGCAATCCCCAAAAAAACGCAGATCGTCGCCATTCCTAGTAAAAAAAAAAAAAAAAATCATAATTATGTCCCTTATTTTGTAGGCAATATAACTTTTGCATAAACCAGTCACTATACGGTTATTGCGATTTTATTTTTATTTTTTTTTACCAAAAATATGTAGAAGAATACGTATCGGCTTAAACTGAGATCAATTTTTTTTTTTTTTTTTTAATGGGATATTTATTATAGCAAAAAGCAAAAAATGTTGTGTCTTTTTTCAAAATTGTCGCTCTTTTTTGTTTATAGCCTAAAAAATAAAAACCGCACAGGCGATCAAATAGCACCAATAGAAAGCTCTATTTGTGGGAAAAAAAGGACGCCAATTTTGTTTGGGAACCACATCGCACGACCGCTCAATTGTCAGTTAAAGCGACGCAGTGCCGGAAGCTAAAATTTTGTCTGGGCAGGAAGGGGGTGTAGGTGCACAGTAGGCAAGTGGTTAAGTGTATACATTTTTAAAGTAAAAGTACAAAGCATTATAACTAGGGATGAGCTTCGCGTTCGATACCAACATATGTTCGACTCGAACATTGTCTGTTCGTACGCTCCAACGAAATTCGAACAAAATCGGTCTTTCACACCAAATTCGAGTGACGCAAAACAGCCCATAATTCACTGCGGCATTGCGCGCTGATGATTGGCCAAGCATGCTGTATGTCCTGCATGCTTGGCCAATCACAGCGCGCAAAAAACGAAGAGCCATAATTGGCCAAAGCCTGGGTGGCTTTAGCACACGCCCCACACTATATAAGGCCGCCTGCTGGGCGGCCTCGTGTAGTGTGTTCCGGCTTGTTAATGAAAGCAGTCAGAGAGACAGAGAGATTGTCTTTTTAGATAGCTAGATAGAGCAGGCAGGCAGGCTAGTCAGTTTAGCTTAATTTACAGTTTGTAGAGGATATATATACATACCTAGGAGTTGTACATATATTTATACACTGTATAGCTTAGATAGATCAGTTCTTCCTAATTTACTGGCAGGCAGGTGATTGTGCTATTTAAAGACGTTTTCACAGGTATAGACACTCAGCAGGTACAATATTTAAAGGAATTTTTTTTATTTAAGCATCAATAAAATCACTACTCCTGGAGCAGTGATTTTAACCACTTGACTACTGGGCACTTAAACCCACTTAATAACCAGACCAATTTTCAGCTTTCGGTGCTCTCACATTTTGAATGACAATAACTCAGTCATACAACACTATAACCAAATGAAATTTTTGTCCTTTTTTTCCCACAAATAGAGCTTTCTTTTGGTGGTATTTTATTACCTCTGCGGTTTTTATTTTTTTCACTATAAATGAAAAAAGAACGAAAATTTTGTAAAAAAAATGAATTTTTCTTCATTTCTATTATAAAATTTTGCAAAAAAGTAATATTAGCGGGTTAGTTCTCACACACAGCATATGCATACCACAAATTACACCCCAAAACACATTCTGCTATTCCTCCCGAGTATGGCGATACCCCATGTGTGGGACTTTTACACAGCGTGGCCACATGGAATGGCGCCAAACTTTGCGACTTAAAAATCCCCATAGGTGACGCTTTAAATATTTTTACTGGTTACATCATTTTAGTTGGAGAAGAGGTCTAGGGCCAAAATTATTGCTCTCGCTCTAACGTTCGCAGCGATACCTCACATGTGTGGTTTGAACACCGTTTTCATATGTGGGCGGGACTTGCGTATGCGTTCGCTTCTGCATGCGAGCTCACGGGGACAGGGGCGCTGTATGCCCAGAGTATTGCGGAGTATGCCCAGAGTATTGCAGAGTATGCCCAGAGTATTGCAGAGTATGCCCAGAGTATTGCAGAGTATGCCCAGAGTATTGCAGAGTATGCCCAGAGTATTGCAGAGTATGCCCAGAGTATTGCAGAGTATGCCCAGAGTATTGCGGAGTATGCCCAGAGTATTGCAGAGTATGCCCAGAGTATTGCAGAGTATGCCCAGAGTATTGCAGAGTATGCCCAGAGTATTGCGGAGTATGCCCAGAGTATTGCGGAGTATGCCCAGAGTATTGCGGAGTATGCCCAGAGTATTGCGGAGTATGCCCAGAGTATTGCGGAGTATGCCCAGAGTATTGCGGAGTATGCCCAGAGTATTGCGGAGTATGCCCAGAGTATTGCGGAGTATGCCCAGAGTATTGCGGAGTATGCCCAGAGTATTGCGGAGTATGCCCAGAGTATTGCGGAGTATGCCCAGAGTATTGCGGAGTATGCCCAGAGTATTGCGGAGTATGCCCAGAGTATTGCGGAGTATGCCCAGAGTATTGCGGAGTATGCCCAGAGTATTGCAGAGTATGCCCAGAGTATTGCGTAAGTATGCCCAGAGTATTGCGCAAGTATGCCCAGAGTATTGCGTAAGTATGCCCAGAGTATTGCGTAAGTATGCCCAGAGTATTGCGTAAGTATGCCCAGAGTATTGCGTAGTATGCCCAGAGTATTGCGGAGTATGCCCAGAGTATTGCGGAGTATGCCCAGAGTATTGCGTAAGTATGCCCAGAGTATTGCGGAGTATGCCCAGAGTATTGCGGAGTATGCCCAGAGTATTGCGGAGTATGCCCAGAGTATTGCGGAGTATGCCCAGAGTATTGCGGAGTATGCCCAGAGTATTGCGGAGTATGCCCAGAGTATTGCGGAGTATGCCCAGAGTATTGCGGAGTATGCCCAGAGTATTGCGTAAGTATGCCCAGAGTATTGCGGAGTATGCCCAGAGTATTGCGGAGTATGCCCAGAGTATTGCGGAGTATGCCCAGAGTATTGCGGAGTATGCCCAGAGTATTGCGGAGTATGCCCAGAGTATTGCGGAGTATGCCCAGAGTATTGCGGAGTATGCCCAGAGTATTGCGGAGTATGCCCAGAGTATTGCGGAGTATGCCCAGAGTATTGCGGAGTATGCCCAGAGTATTGCGGAGTATGCCCAGAGTATTGCGGAGTATGCCCAGAGTATTGCGGAGTATGCCCAGAGTATTGCGGAGTATGCCCAGAGTATTGCAGAGTATGCCCAGAGTATTGCGGAGTATGCCCACCAGAGTATGCCCAGAGTATGCCCACCAGAGTATTGCGGAGTATGCCCACCAGAGTATGCCCAGAGTATTGCCCCCCCCAGAGTATTGCCCCCCCCCTAGAGTATTGCCCCCCCCCTAGAGTATTGCCCCCCCCCAGAGTATTGCCCCCCCCCAGAGTATTGCCCCCCCCCAGAGTATTGCCCCCCCCCCCAGAGTATTGCCCAGCATTGCAGAGTATATGCAGCAGGGATGGCTGAGCAGGGAGGGATGGATCTGTGACTACATTTGTCACAGATCCATCCCGCAGCACTGGCGCTGCCATCCGCTCCCTCCCCTCTCCTCTCACACTGTACCGATCGGTACAGAGAGAGGAGGGAGGAACCGGCGTCATCAAATGACGCCGGTCTGTTTACATCTGATCGCGCCGTCATTGGACGGCGCGATCACGTGGTAAACCGCCGCTATCAGCGGCGATTTACCGTGATTCGTGACCCGCCGGGTCCTCTGGACCCGGCGGTCACGGACATTCCCGTGTGCGCGCCCCAGGGGGCGCGCGGGAGCGCGACTCTGGAATCACGTTATATAACGTGATCCCAGAGTTAAGCAACCACCTTGCCGCCGTTATTTTTCGGCAGGTGGTTGCTAAGTGGTTAATGATGCTTAACTAAAAAAAAAAAAAAAAAAAATTCCTTTAAATATTCTACCTGCTGGGTTTGCCTGTGAAAACGTCTGAGAATCAGGTCTTGCCCAAGGGAACATGTATCAATGGAAAAAAAGTTTTAAAAACGGTCATATTTTCAGGAGTCCTGTTTTTTAAACGAGACCCGGGTTCTCAAAGACATTTTCCAACAATAACTTTAAAATTAGCGTTTTTGAATTCGAACGTTCGAGTCCCTTAGACTTCAATGGGGTTCTAAATGTTTGCGCGAACGGTCGGTCTGTTCGGCGGTTCTGGTGCGAACCGAACGCGGGTATGTTCGACTCATCCCTAATTATAACATCTAAAACACTTACAAAATATTTATGCCATTTGGCAATGAATGTTATATATATTCAATAGAGCATACAAACCATGCACTACTGACGTGTGAACTTTCATTACCTGTATATTAATGAATAATGCTTCTCATAAACTTATTGTATATTTTCTTTGACATACTATATTCTTTTGATGCATTTATTGTGGTATCTGCCATCTGTCATGCTCCGCCGTATCGCCCCGGAATTCCATCGAAAAAAAATAGAACAAGTTCTACATCTAAACTCAGATGGAATTCATCGCAATTTCCGATGAAAAAACTCTGATGGGACTACACACGATCAGAAAAATCAGATGGAAAAAGTCTATCGGACGTTTTGCATCAGAAATTCCATTTGTCTGCACGACTCATAAGAACTTATTCCAGTTATTCTATTTTACTTTTCCCATATGCGGTTCCCTGCCCTGCGTGCGGAAGGGGGGGATACGCTCGCCCACTCATTGGGGCATGTCTTCTCCCATTGTGTCTTCCCTCTCCCTGCCCGTGGGCCACAATGCAGTATGGGAACTGTAGTAACCTGAGCCTTGTGCCATTCCTATGACGTTTTGCACATGCACCATGCTGTCCCTATGCCGGTGTCCTATGCTGTGATGTGAGATGCTAATTGTTTTCAATTTTTATTAGTTTATACAAAATGTTTACATTTATACATGGTTCATTATAATATGCCTTCTTGATATGTATTAAAATACAATAAAAATAACCTTGATCACCATCTATTAGCTAATTTTTCCCAATATACCTACTACAATCACACACACACACCCACACACCCACATATCCCTATTCTCCTCCATACCCACCCCTCCCAAGCACTTATCTCCCCCTTTTAAATCTCCCAATTCCCTCTATTTTCCCCCTATAGATATTCTATTATGCTTGTTGAAGACCGAAATTCATCCAATTTTTGCCATATTCCTGACATTTGATTCTTTATATATCCCTTTTCTCTTACCTTTTTTCCCATATATTGTATTTTGTTCATTTCACATATCCATTCTATTATAGTGGGATATTCTCTCCACTTAAGAGCTATTATTGTTCTGACTGCCGTTGTCATGTGTTGAAGAATGTCTGTTTTAACATTCTTTATTGATTCTGTCATCAAGGATAGAAGTGAAATATCTAGACTTGGAGTCCTCTCTACTCCCGATCCCTTCCAATATATCTCAAATATTTTGATCCAAATATTCTTCACCAGATGGCAACCATGCCATATGTGGTCCATAGCCCCTCTTCCTACCAAGCATCTCCAACAGATCTCTGTATTACTGTTATTTATTTTATTTAATGCTACTGTGCTCCAATAACATCTCATTACCATTTTATAATTTCTTTCTTGATATTTGACTGCTGTGGAAGTTTAGTGTGATGTTGAAAATATTTTCTCCCATTCTGTCTCTGGTATTGGTTTCCCTATTGCCTCTTCCCATTTTTTCATTGCTATTATCTTTCTGAGAGACCCAGAAGGGAGTAATGGTTCATATATCTTAGATAGTTTTTTAGTTTGTTTTTGTTCATCTATTAATATTTGTTCAAATTTAGTTTTTGATCTATTTATTAACCATAGGTCTATTTTTGTTTCAATGCATGTCTTTAGTTGATGATATTGTAATTTTATGTTTATGTTCTGTTTATGTTTAAGTTTATGTTCAGATCCTAAATCTTGCAGTTTTGGTCATTTCCCATCCACTAGGATCTGTGATATGCTCGTATTCTACAATATATTCCATTTTAAATATTTTGTAGTTTCTAAAGCTGGCGGGAATTCTGGATTGGAGAATAGTGGGGTCATGGGTCCAGACGCTAATTGTATGGCATCTGCACGCCTATATATAGCGTCTCCATATCACATTATATTCAGGGCCAGGGGTTGGCAAGGCAACAATGGCACTTGCCTTACGGCGCCAGTGCCGCCAGGGGAACAGGGCGGAAAACTCAGGGCCGATTTGAGATGGCTGCACGGGTGCAGTTCACCCAGGCGCCACAGAGGTGGGGGTGCTCAAGCACCAGAGTGTTCACTGCTTCCCTCCCTCCTCCTCTCCTTGTCTCTCTGCGCCAGTCACCGTAAGCCGCTCTCTCCGCCGCCAGCCAGTCACAGACTCAGTGTCACGATCTTCTCTACCCGGGCGCCACTCCCCACACTGTCCTCTCGGGCTCTTCTCTCCAGCTGCCACCCGGGTGCGGTTGTCATGATGGGGGGGTCTGTACTTCTGGATGGGGATGTCTGCTGCTAATGAAGCAATGTACCAAAAAATATTTTTTAACATACTGTAACATACTGTAAAATATATTAAATTAAATCCGGTAAAAGTGTTGGAACTATGTGCACAGTGTGCAAATATATCCTTAATAAATATTATGTTACATAAAAAATAAGCATAAGACAAATGTGCAAATATGCCCTTTTCCTATATTATGTACAATTTTTTTTTTCACATTTTCACATTGGAACGGATTGTTAATTGTGCATTTTCTTTGTTGTTTCACATTGGGACTTTTCTTTCTCCTTTTTTTGCTGTTCCATATTGGAACTTTATAAGGGTTTTTTGCATGTTAATTTTCGCAATTATATTTTTAAATTTTTGAATTTTGGTGGTTACATCCTAGCATTTGAAGAGGGTGATTTTACACACACACACACATATATATTATTTTGCACATTATTTAGGAAAAGGGGATACTTGCACATTTTTCTTAAGCTTATTTTGCACGTAACCTAATATTTATTAAGGATATATTAGCACACTGTGCACATAGTTCCAACACTTTCACCGAATTTAATCTAATTTAATTTATTTTACAGTATGTTTAAAAATGTTTTTTGAGTTAATCAGTGCAGTAACATTTTTTGGTACATACTTTTTCACTTCCTTTTGGAGGTGCATATAGTGCTGCAGCAGATCGTTAAAGAGGAGTTCCACCCTAAATTTTTACTTTTTTTTAATCCACTCCCCTCCCCCTTACATGCCACATTTGGCATGTAATTTTTTTTGGGGGGGGAGTTGGGGCTTCAGTAGGAGTGGGACTTCCTGTCCCACTTCCTGCTTCCACCGAGGGGCTGGTTAGGCGATTAAGCCTTAATCGCCTACACCAGCCCCTCCCTGTAGGCGATCACATGGGACACTGACAGGTCCCATGCGATCGCCTCTCCAATCAGCGGCGAGCCGCGCCGTGCGCACATGCGCAGTACGGCTCGCGCATGCGCAGTGGGTGCCCGGCCGTGAAGCCGAAGGCTGTCACGGCTGGGTGCCCACAGTCGGGATGGAGATGCCGGCCGGGGAGGGGGGGAGAGGAGCGGAGCCCCGGTCGGCACGTCGCTGGAATGCAGGAGCAGGTAAGTGAGTGTTTATTAAAAGCCAGCAGCTACACTTTTTGTAGCTGCTGACTTTTAATAAACACAATTTTGGGCTGGAACACCCCTTTAATATCAACTCTCTTGCGCCAGTGACATTTATATTATTTTGCTAATGAAGGAAGTCCATACTAATGAATGGGGGGGGGGTCTGTACTAATGAAGGGGAGAGGGAGTCTGTACTAATGGGGGGAGGAGTCTGTACTAATGGAGGGGGGTCTACTAATGGAGAGTGGGTGGTTTGTCTGGGGAGTTTCTACTAATGGAGGGGGATGATTTGTCCTGGGTTGGCCTGTACTAATAAAGGGGGTGGTTTGTCCTGAGGGAGATCTTTACTAATGTAGGGGGCTGGTTTGTCCTGGGGGGTCTGTACTAAATGAATGAATACTTTATTGGTTTCTTAGCTTGCTTATATATCCAGTACAGCATATTAAAGTTCATCACAGGACAATGCAATCTCCACCCCCCTTCATCACACACTATGGCTAATTACTATGCAGACATTTCAGCACCAATACATTTCAAACACAATACAATCACACAAGGATTTTCCCTTCAACCCACATCTCCAGACAGACGAACCGTCTCCAAAGGAAAGGGACCCACACCTGAGCAGCAATACATTCCTTTGCTAAACATAATTGAACATAATTGACATGTTAATTCAATACATCTGAAGAGAGATGTGTGATCTTGAATACCCAATCTTTTAAGTGTTAACACAGAGGAATGAGTCACTGTCTTGTTGACCTGGTCAGGTCAACCTTAACCAACACTTGTAATATATCAAGACATCCTGCAATATGAAGTATCAATAATGTCCCATCTCATGTAATACATGAAGTATGATTTTATTAGCCACCCTACGTCCAAAAGGGCACAGGGTGGACTTAGACCCAGGAGTTATTAGTGCCGCTGGCACAGCAGTATCTCTCATCCTTCCAAAGTCTCTGGTTGTCACGGGTCACTCCGTTACAGTGGTTAGTCCTGGAGGGTCTGTACTAATTAAGGTGGGGGGTGGTTTGTCCTGAGGGGGGTATGTACTAATGGAGGGGGGGTGGTTTGTCCTGGGGGGCAGCAGTGTGTGTGGGCTGCCGCTGCAGGCGGGATCTAAAGGACAAGTCCACGCCACGCTCACCACACAGGCCGGACACACGCCAGCAGAGACGCTGCCGTGACTTAAAAGGCTTCAGAAACAGGTAAGGGGGACCTGTTTTAAAGTTTTCTGTTTAAAAAAACACCAAATCCCTGCAATATAATAAAGCAGCCTGTATAATGTATTATTGCTGGGATATGTAGTCCTCTGTAACTGCTGGTATTCTGCATTGCGTTTTATATAATGTATCATTGTTGGGATTTGTGCACACCGGGCTGGGGGGGGGGGGGGGGGGGGGGCAAAATGCACCTTCGCCTTAGTTGGCAAAATCCTTGCACCGGCCCTGATTATATTGCTAAATATACCATGGATAGCTGTACTATGAAACTGCTGTGTGTACGGTAGAACTCCATATGAAAATCTTTTCTTTCTCTTTGTACCTTGTGGCACATTACTGCAATATCTTACTATGCTTTCAAGTTCAGTTCTACAATTATATCACCTGCTGCGGTCTGTATTAGTAACTTTATCCCCCCATTTTTTAAGGGGGACAGGTGATCTGCAGCAGGTATATGGCCATCTCTATATATAAGATTACTTATTTTTCAGAATTATAACTAAAAACAAGAACTTTATCCTCTATATCGGTTTTCAAATCTTAATTCATATAGCCTATACCTAAATGTCTTTACAAAATATGTTTATCTCACTCTTTGCAGCTGCTCATTATACATCTCCCTCTACAGACTTTTGTAGTTCAGACACCCGTGGTCCATCTCCAATTATTGTTGTGTTTATTAATTTAAGTACGCTTACGTTCTCCCCATGCATATATTATGACTTAAGGACCGCCTAACGCCGATATACGTTGGCAGAATGGCACGGCTGGGCACAGACACGTACATGCACAGGCACGTTGTGCGCATGTCCGAAGCTCTGTGACCATGGCTGTGGGTCCCACGGAGCCAATTTCTGGCGGTGTCCCGTGATCGGTCACGGGAGCTGAAGAATGGGGAGAGGTGTGTGTAAACACACCTTCCCCGTTCTTCACAGTGGCAGTGTCATTGATCGCATGTTCCCTGATATAGGGAAAGGCGATCAATGACGTCACACATCCAGCGTTAGAAACACATATGAGGTCACACTTAACCCCTACTCCGCTCCCTAGTGGTTAACTCCTAAACTGCAATTGTCATTTTCACAGTAATCAATGCATTTTTATAGCACTTTTTGCTGTGAAAATGACAATGGTCCCAAAAATGTGTTAAAATTGTCCGATGTGACTGCCATAATGTCGCAGTTACGAAAAAAATCGATGATTGCCATTAGTAGTGAAAAAAATAAATAAAATTGCCATAAAACTATTCCCTATTTTGTAAACGCTATACATTTCGTTAAACGCTTATTGCGATTTTTTTTACTAAAAATAGGTAGAAGAATATGTATCGGCCTAAATCGAGGAAAAAAATATATATTTTTTTCAAAACTGTTGCTCTATTTTTGGGGACGTCCCCCCCTCCCGCCGCCATCCGGTGCTTCTCCGGGCTCTCATGTGCCAATGGGGGCCTGGAATCAGTTGGTGCTGGCTGGGAAGCATAGAGATGATTTGCTGTGCCTTCTATGTCCGATTCCAGTTACCGATCTTGGCTTGATCTCGACTATCCCTGCCTGCTTGTGACCCTGACATTTGGCGTGTTCTATTATCCTTGTCTGCTAGTTGCCCTGACCTTTGGATTATCCCTTTACTATCTCTTGTTATCCTGGGCTTCTGCTTCCTCTCTATCCTTCTGTAGCCTACTGTGAACGTGAGCTGGGAGACTCTGTGGGCCGCGACCTAGAGCCAGTTGCAGCATATTCCATCCTCACCACTACAGGATCTGGTTAACACCTGCTGGCTCTTAGACTCTGCGCCCTGGGGAATCTTAGGCTCTAGCTCCCTGTCAGATCCGTGTTGGTGCTCCAGTGGACCTGCCTTCCTGCCTGCCTTCACAGGTGGTTATCTAGAGCAGTGTTTCTCAACCGTTTTTCAGTCGGGTTTTTCATCATTGGAAGAAGTGGGGTGCTTTTGCTGCAGTGCAATTAAAAAAAAATGTTGGGGACTGGTTTCCCTGCATTTGTCTGGGTATGTAAATGAATAGACTGCCCAACATGCAGCTACACAGATGTGAACCAAGGTCTTGTTCACAACTGTGTGTATTGCATGGCTGCGGTGTAGTAATGCTGCATTTATGGGCTTAAACCAGGTGGTAAAGAGGCAACTTAATGAAAGATGAGCAGCAGTCCTTGCTGCTATCAAGCAAGCCCTACAAAAGCCATTCTGATTGTACAAGAATGGGGGGCAGGATTAAAAGTAACAAACATACATACATACAGACACATGCTCACACACATACAGACAGACAGACAGACACTCACATGTGCACACACACACAGACACATGTATAAAGCCATTTTAAAATGAATATAGCTTCTAGTTCAGTACCTTTCTAGATTCATTATTCAGCCGAGTACTCCACTCTAGGGGGACGCAGAGAGCACAGCACATTCATCTACACTTTACTTTCACTTTTGAAGCCGACAGAGCTTCTCACAGTTCGGCAGGAGAGGAGGCTCATCCGACAGCCTTCTCTCCACTGACCCCGTGGCACACCTGAGAACCTCTGACGGCACACTGGTTGAGAAAGGCTGATCTAGAGTTCCATCCGCAGCAGTCAGCCATAGGGTCCACTACCTTAGAGGTGCCTTCCTGACCCCAACAGTGTGCATCTGTCACCTGGCCTCAGGTGTCCTGACAGTTATTTATACTTATTGTGGAGTATTGCATTTTCTTCTTCCTTGCTGGCACACTCCAAAATCCTGGCCAAAAATTTTCCTTTTTTATACATACATTTTAATTGGTTTTTATTTTTACCCTATTATAAATTGATATATGGTGTGGCTACCCTTTGGCTTCAAACCAACATCATTTCTTAGGCAGGCCATAGATGGTGCAAATTTCTTTCCTGTAGAGAAGAAATTATCAATATTCCCTGATCAACGTGCTGACAGGGGAATCCCTCCAGCTGAGCCAGAAGACAGTGATTATCGCAAGTGGCTATAGCAAGCAAATCCAGCAGGCTGCTTGTACCCAAGTGTATCGATTGATCCACTTGGTATATTCGGCCTGCCCATTAATGGTTTGAATCTAGGCCGGTTCCTGCTGAAATGGGCCGAGATTTGAAACGTGTATGGCCAGCCCTACACTTACACATTTTGTACACTTACACAAAGTCAGGGCATTTGTAGTATTAGAGTCCATTGTATTATTAACCAGTTATATCAAGCAGGTTCTAATGATAATCAATTTCATATGTGGGTTGAAACACAGTTATTAACTGAAACAGAAACAGCTGTGTAGTAGACATGTGCATTCGTTTTCGTCTTAATGCATTTTTGTCCGAATTTCTGTGATTTTCTTGTTCGTTTTAACAAATGACAATTTTACATGCAGAATCTGGAATCCGAAAGATCCAAAAAAAAAAAAAAGTTTTGTTGCGACAACAGTTCGATATAGATAGAAGATTTGACATGACAGTGACAATAGCGATCTGTGTCTATCGAACCTGCAGTTGAATGTGCCTAACCTAACTCTATTAGTCCAAGATTTTTCGACACAGAGAAAAGATTTGATTTACTAGAGACATGAAGATTCGACAAAGCAGCTAAAAACATACAATCGCCACGAGCGGACATTTACGGTCAAATGCTCCGCCCATAGGCTATAGAAGAATTTTAATGTTGGTTGACTAGTGATAATTAATATAATTATTACTAGTTATACAACATTAGGATTCTTCTATAGCTTGTGGGCATAGCATTTGACCTGAAATGTATGATGGTGACGTTGTACAGTTTAGCTGCTTCGTTAAATCTTCTTAGAACATTCAACAGACATCATGAGCCCTCCACCAGGAGGGCCATCATGTCAGGATCGGAAGACCCTGCCAGAAGAGTGTCTGTCCCTAAAGTACCCTCTGCAAAAATGCACACACACTCCACACCCACTGAGATGCTTCTAAAAAAAATACTCAATGCACCCAACCCGTTGAGTTTCCAACCTTGACCTGTGGTGACAGCGACACCCACAGTCAAGTGGAAAATGTGCAACGCAGCTGAACTGGAACAGAAACCAATAATTTGGCATAATCACTCCGAGCTAAATTACAGCTAAGATAACTTAAATTTACAAATAGCGCCTGCCCAATAGAAGCAGGGAGCTACATACATATATATACATTATATAGCGCATGTATTTACACAGCAGGTACAATAAGTATTGAATATGTCACCATTTTTCTAGGTAAATATAATTCTAAAAGGGCTATTGACATTCATTTTTCACAATATGTCATTTACAACCCATACAATCCATATTTACAAAGAAGTCAAAACAAAGAAGCTCAGAAATAAAGTTATGTGTAATAAAATTGGAATGACACAGGAAAAAGTATTGAACACGCTAAATGAAATTTATTAAATGCTTCATGCAAAATCCTTTGTTGATAATGACAGCCTCAAGAAGCCTCCTGTATGGAGAAACTAGTCGCATGCATTGCGCATATGTGGTTTTGGCCTATTCTCCCACACAAACAGCCTTCAAATCTTGAAGGTGCCGTGGGCCTCTTCTATGAATTCTGATCTTTAGTTATTTCGATAGATTTTCTATTGATCTTTTTTACTCCTCTGTCAGAAATCTTAAAAAGAGCACCTGGTTGTGGCTGGTTTATGGTGAAATTATGTTCTTTCCGTTTCAAGATTATGGCCCTAACAGTGCTCACTGAAACATTTAGAAGTTTAGAAATCCTTCTGTAACCAATGGCATCAGTATGTTTTGAAACAATAAGGTTGTGAAGGTTTTGAGAGAGCTCTTTGCTTTTACCCATCATGAGATGTTTCTTGTGTGACACCCTGGTAATAAGACACATTTTTATAGGACATTAGTTGAGACTGAACCAGCTGATATTAATTTGCACTGACAAGGGGCAGAATTGCTTTCTAATTACTGATAGATTTCAGCTGGTGTCTTGGCTTTCCATGGCTTTTTTTACCTCCCTTTCTTCATGTGTTCAATATTTTTTCCCTGTGTCATTCCATTTTATTATTACACAGAACTTCATTTTACTGAACGTATTTGGTTTGGTTTCATTACATGTATAGATCACATGTGTAAAAAAAGAAAAAAAAAGATCTATATACTTACCTATTTTCAGTCTGCTGTGGTCCAGTCTTATTATCCTGTAGGGCAGCGCTTGACCACAGTTGAGGATTCTGGGTGCCATGACATTCCTCATAGGTTTGCATAGCCCAGCCAATGTCAGCATTCCCTCCACTCCCAGTCTTAGAGGTGGTGTTGGACAGCTGCAGCTGGGATCGGTGCTGCAGCCACCTAAGTAAGCATAACTGTTTATTTTATTCAAACCCTATGCTTTTCTTTCAAACTCCAAACTTTCTGCATTATTCAATGGCTAACGTGGTGCAAAAATGGCCCAAGTTGCCCATTTTAACACCTTTACTTTTTGCAAAAAGATAAGGTTTTTTATTGATATCCTGTTTTTAAAAAAAAGATGTTATTAACCTGAAAAAATGTATAACTATGTTAAAACTTGGCATTTTGCTATTAACAGTTTGCTCTTTTTAACTTTTCTATATATATATTTTTTTTTTCTATCTGACAAAATTGTACAGTGTCAGTCACAGCATGCCCCCCTCATTTGTCACTGCATCTCTCTCTGTGAAAGGCAAAATGACAGCTGAGCCAATAGAATTATTTTGGAAACAAACCCATTAGATTATTATGAATGGCTGTCCTATTGATCACAAAATCTAGAACCAATCAGCATTAATTCCAATCATTCATGCGAGAATAGCACTGTCAGTGACTAGGAACTACAATGAAATGTAGGTTAACATTACCTGAGGACAAGGCCTTATAATGACAAATCTTTAATCTACAAATTACGTGTGGGAATACGTTAAATCAGTCATGTACTTTAAAGTATATACCATTATGTTGGTAAAGGGACATCTGATTTATAAAAAAATAGGATTTGGTATATAGATGTGATACTGATCACAGAATCTGTTATCTACTTCCAACAAACGATTGTCACTGTTAATAGACACATTTTGATTCTGATATGTTATCACAAAGTTATTACAAAATATCACAACGCCCCTCATACCCAGACACAAAGATTTTTTTTTATTTTTTTTCTCGCTAGCTGAAGCAGAGGAAAAAGGCTGTCATGGTCAGCAGTATCTATGGGGTAGGGGACCCCATTTACACAAACACTATCATTTTGTCCAGAATGGTCAAAATAGCAGTGTCTCTTCAAGTAAAATAGACTGGTTCGGAGGCCTTCTCATCCTGAGACTGGAGAATGAGGAGTGTTTCATCTACAGTATATTATTAGTAGTAACATACATCTATAATAATGGTATTTGCTATATTATCTCACTTTAAAAATATTTACACATCACTATATTATTTTTTTACTCTCCAAAGCAAGTGAAATACAGCGATGTCCGGGAAGAGGAAAATGGATCATCAAGGGTCAATGTACAACAAAACAAAAGGAAAATATGAAACCCTTTGGAAATAAATCATATAGAGTGAAACTAGATTTCCACAAAAGACAGGACAAAGGAAAATAGAAAGGGGAGAAAAAGAGGGGGAAGAGAAGAAAACAAAGAGCCAGTCTACGGTGCCTCAACCAGAGAAGCATCTAATTGGTTCGATCTTGCGACAGGGACTCCTGGTATCAATGAGATGCCAACAAATAAGGCCCACGGTTCCCAAATAGATTCAAACCGATCTTTGGTGTCAAGCAAAATACTAGCCACTTTTTCCTGGGACATGATCTAGGAAAATTTGTGTTTCACAGCTTAAAAGGGGACCAAGGGCTGTTTCCAAGCCTTAGCCAACGTAGCCCTAGCGCCTAAGAGAATAAAGTGAATCAAGGATCGTGTGGATTTATTGGTATTGGGGATAAAGGCGTTGAGGAGAGCGACACCAGGGGTTCCAGGGAGCTGAAGACCGGTTACCTTGAAAATCAAATTGAACACTTTTTTTCAGAAAGGTCTGATTTTTGGGCATTCCCACCATATATGTGCCATAGAACCAATGATGTCACATCCTCTAAAACATAAGGGGTTGGCAGAAGGGAACATACAAGACAATTTTACAGGGGTATAATACCATCTTGTAAGGACCTTTAAATTGGCTTCTATCAGGGAAACATTTTGGATACCCTTGTATGCTTTTGAATATGCAGTCGACCATGATTCCAAACTCCATTGGAGCCATATAGGACGTCTTACTATCCTGGTGTGCAAGGGAGTGATATATGACGGATATTCCACCCCTCTGATCGACAGCCTCTCCACACCAATGTTCATAAGCGGTTATTCGAGGTGGAACAGGTTTCCCCTTCCAAATTTTGCGGAGGAAGTGTTGTATCTGCCCAAACCTGAAGATTTCCGACGTCGGGAGCTTAAGCTTTTGTTTACAAAATTTTAAAGTAATGGGACCCGACGCCAAAAAGAAGGGCCCAATTCGGTACAGTCCCTTGTCCAGCCACCACCTAAAAGCTGCGATATCTAGTCCCGGAATAAAGTCACTATTGTTAAAAATGTGAGCAAGGGGAAAGGTTACGGGAGTAGGAGTTGCTTTTGATCCTACCGTTGCCCTACTTAACAGCCCTGTCCCTAAAATCCCCAAAAGTACACAAGCGCTAATATTTTTTATTTTACTAGGGGCAAAGATGACTATTACCAAGGCTTGGAAATCTCCTTCGGTTTCCCTATTAATGGCTAAGAGAAAGATCTTGTGGATGATGTCCAACGAGAGGCTCTCCAACATGATCCTTGACTCTGTTGAGGGCTTTAAGCTCATCTGGGAACCTTGGGCAACGCATGTAGGGGTCCTCCTCTGATTCTTTTATTTTGCTCTTGAAATTTGCAGCTGGCTTGGCCTTCCGTGTGTTCCCTGTTCCTTGTTCTTCTGTCTTTTTCTCTCTCGTCTGTTCTCCTTTTTCTTTTTTGCCCTCTTCCCTCTTCTCAACTGTTCGATTTTCTACAATTTGAATAACGATGTAGTTCGGGCCGTGAGGGTCCGTTTTGTCTTATATATCTTCATTGGATACAGTTTTGCTATGTTTTATTTTATTTCTTTTACAATAAGGGTTTATGGTGGTTTTTCTAAGGTCATCGAAAGTTTTTTCGTTTTTTTTTTTTTTGGGTGCATATCAAGCTCCTTTGAACCCTTTGTCATATTGACCCTTAAGACCTGTTCGAGTCTGTCTCGGATCGGAGCTTTGCCATATTTGGCATGCCCTCCCTCATTTAAGTTGCTCTTAGCGGGCCAGGTGGTAAATCGGGGGGTCCCTAGACCGCTCACTCCTGAGGCAGTGTGTTCCCTTTGGGTGCTCGGGGGTGGATAGGGCGGGTACTCCTGTTATTATGTATTGGTTTTCCTGTGTTTAATGTCTGAAGCTTTTTTTGGTCCGGCTAATTGTTGTTGTTTTTTTTGCTCCGATCTTATTTCGCATTTCTGTGTACCGCTGTAAGTTTGTTTTTCAATAAAAATATTTAAACGAATATATTGCAGCTTACCAATCATTAGTTGAAGTCAGCAGCATTGTCAGTCTAGGAGGAGGGTAGTGTTAGTAGTTACAGCAACAGTTTTTTTTTTGCCTAAAAAGAAAACCAATGCGGCCATCACATCTAAGAATTGGTAAGCTGCAATATAATAAATGTTTGCTTTTGGGTGTAAAAAAAATAAAATAAAAATGTGAGCAAGGGGATGAAATTCTGAGATCAAATCTGTATTGGATCGCAACTTGTCCCAAAGAGAAAGAGACTGAAAAAGGATAGGCAAAAGGATAGGGGGACGATTCCTGGAGGGGATCCAAAGTAAATAGTCTAGAGTGTAGGATGGGGCTGCTTGTCTCTCAATCGGGATCCAGTCCAGTTTCTCAGATTTGGAGTAGACCACCGAAAGCTGAGAAAGACGTGCTGCCTGAAAATACCCAAAAGCCACGTAAGGCCTAATCCCCCCCTTCTTTTGGGCCTGAGGAGGGTGGAACAAGGTAGTCTATAACCTGACCTGCCCCAAACAAACTTATTTACCTTCCTCTGTAGAGAGAGGAGGTGATCTTTCCTAACATTAATTGGGAGTGCTCTAAATAGATATAGCAGTTGGGGGAGGAGGGTCATTTTGACTGAATAAATTCTGCCGAGCCACGAAAGATTGCCCTTAGCCCAAACCTTTAAGTCCGCTTCCAGTTTCTCATAGGCGGGGGGAAAGTTCGCAGAGTATAAGAGTTCTATTTTAGGAGTGAGATTAATTCCCAAATATTCTAAGCAGTTATCTCTCCATTGGAAAGGGAAGGAGCTTCTAATTGTTGCCACTGTGTCGGGAGTTAGGGAGACATTAAGGGCGCAAGACTTTGCGAAATTAACCTCGAGACCCGAGACCGAAGAGAAACCCTTTAAAACCTTAAAGAGATTGGGAAGGGAGGTAATGGGGGAGGTCAGGAACAACAACATATCGTCGGCAAAAAGGCCACATTTATGGGTTTGAAAGCAACACGAGACGCCCAAAATATCCGGATTGGACCGAATTGCGATTGCTAGCGTTTCAATAGCGATCGCAAAAATTAGGGGGGAAAGGGAGCACCCCTGCCTAGTCCCTCTAAAGATGCCAAAAGGGGGGGAGTAATTTCCCTGGAAACGTACCATTGCTCTAGGAGTAGAGTACAGAGAGCGAAGGACTCCTAAGAACCTGCTGCCAAACCCCCAACATTCCAAAAGGGAAAACAAATAAGGCCATTCAATGGAGTCAAAAGCCTTGTGCAAATGAAGGGACAAGAGCATTCCTTTCTAAGTGGGGCCGCCTGCCCAGTTCGACTGCAAAAGGGAGATAATGTCAATGGCCCTCCTAATCTGGTCTGGACCCTGACGGCCTGGTATGAAGCCCACCTGGTCCTTATGTATGTATCTGCATATAAAGGAAGGCAGCCTGTTTGCTAAGATCTTGGTTAGGATCTTCAGATCGTTATTAATGAGGGAGATGGGCCTGTAGTTCTCCACCTCCTCCGGGTTCTTGTTAGGTTTAGGGATTACTGTGATAAAAGCAGTATTAAGATGAGGATCTAGTGGGGTTCCTTTGAATTTTGCGTTAAAAAAACTAGCCATATAGGGCGCCAAGATATCAGAGAATGCTTTATAATAGGGTGCTGACAGACCATCTGGCTCTGGAGAAGAACCCGTCTTTAGTTTTTTTATGACCTCCACGATTTCCTCAACCGAAAAGTCCACCTCCAGAGCCTCCTTATGAGAAGGGGTGAGAGCTTGAGTCGGAAGTTCCCGGAGAAAGGGATAAACCCCCAGGCTACCGTCTACCTAATCGGAACTTTATAGTTTCGAGTAAAACTCTTGAAATGCTAACAATTTTTTTGGGGTTAGCTGATATGGTCTGATCAGCGATTCTAACTTTGGGAAATGAGTGGGAGCGAAAGCGCGGAGACAACTTGGAGGCCAACATGGAACCAATTTTGTCTCTGCAACAGTAGAATTTCGCCCCACTCCAGCGGAGTTTCTTCTCTGCTTTTACTGTGAGAGCTAGGTTAAGTTCCAACCTGGTGGCATCTATTTGATCCAACAGGACCTTGGAGGGAGACTTTTTATGTTGGGTCTTCAAAGTTAAAAATCTACTCTCCAGGTTTTTGATGTCTATTAGCCTCTCCCTCTTGACACGAGTAGCAATTTCAATTATTTTTTCCCTGATCGCGACCTTATGGGCCGCCCACAGAACTTCCAGGGAGACATTCTCAACATTGTTTAAGAGAAATAATTCCCATAAGGAGTCTCCTATCTCTGCTACATTAGAGGGATCACTTAAAATTGATTCATTAAGTAGCCAATGGGTTCTGGCTGGATTAAAAAGGGAATTTTGCAAATGAAGGTATACGATTGAGTGGTCGAGAGCAGTCGGCAATAGATGCCTTGGAGACGGAAGGGATGAGGCTGGGGGGGACTAAAATATGGTAAATTCTAGCGTAAAGATTGTTTGGGGCAGAATAATGAGTATAATCCCTTGTAGTAGGGTTAAGTTCCCTCCAGATGTCGACCAAACCTTGAGAGTGAAGTGATCTAGCTATCCTCAAACTGGCCTTAGTGGGGAGCGTAAGCTGTTACCCAGGGGGTCTGGACCTGTCCAGGCCTTGATCAAAGGCAGTGTTCGAGTCCCCACCCAAGATCAGCTTACCCTCCACCAGCGGAAGGAGGGTCCTGAGAAGGGTTTGAAAAAAGGACGCTTGGCCCTTGTTAGGCGCATAATAGGATATAAAAGAATATAGGACACCCTCGATCAAGCCTTTAACAAGGATATACCTGCCCTCCGGGTCTCTGTGCGTGGCCATGTGAAGAAATTTGGAGTTTTTAGAGAACAGTATCGCTACCCCCTTGGTCTTGTTTTCGGCATTCGCCATATAAAAGGTTGGGAAGTGAGAGTGGAGGAATTTGGGACTGTACCGAATCAGGAAATGAGTCTCCTGGAGTAGGACGACATCAAACCTCATATAACGATAATGGGCAAATGCTAGTCTCCTTTTCTTAGGAGAGTTTGGACCTTGTGCATTATGTGAGGCAATCCTAAGCTCTCCACCAGGCAGGTCTGAGTCAGGCATTGGAATAGAGGGGTGGACAGCTGTTAAAACATATATCACTTACCCTTAGACGTCTTCTCAATACGATTATGAATGGCGAGCGCTGAAATAAGGCAAACCAGGAACAATCCCCCTGGTCTCGTGACATCCGTAGACTAGCTCGAAAGAAAGGACAGAGTGAGAAAAAGGAAAAATGGGGAGACAAACACAAGAACAAAAACATTCAATAAAGAACATTCAGAAACCTCAACCAGAAAAAAACTGGCTAGGATCCTGAGACAACAGAGTCGATGACCTACCAATGAGGACCGACTACCCGTCCCCCAAAAACGGAAAAACCGCCTGAGTGGGAGGGGTAACACCCCAGCCCCTTGCTGGAACACAGTATAATACAAATACAGTAGCACAGCAACCTCAGGCAGAGGGGCCCCCCAAGATTCACAGGGGGACAAGCCCCTTCAGAGCCCAAAGTCCCAGGGCAGACCGCCCAGAAAGAAGAGCCAAGATGGGGCGAGAAGAACTGCTCATCCATTCCTAGAGGAACCCCCATCTTTAGATTTCTTAGGTTTCCTGGTATTCCATGACAGGGAGATTGATATCCTGTTTGGAGAGCACGGTGAGTAGAGGTTTAAGGGATCTCCTTCTCTGGATGGTGAACGGAGATAAGTTGAACCTGATGACCGCGGCAAGAGATCTGCTGTAGGGACCTGGATTGTTTCATGACTGCTTCCTTGGTAGCATAGAAATGTGGCTTGACAACAATGTCTCTCGGTGAGCCATCCTTTCTGGGTGGGCCCAGAGCTTTATGGGCCCGGTCCAATTCAAGGCGGAATATTTGGGATAAGGCCTTTAATAAGATCTTGGACCGCTTCAGGAATGTCAGAGATGGACTCGGGGAGGCCCCTGACCCTGAAAAAAGGATTTTTAATAAACAGCTTACCTGTAAAATCCTTTTCTTGAAGTACATCACGGGAAACAGAGCGCATAGCCATTACACTTGAGTTATATGGGTACCTTCAGGTGATGGACACTGGTGTAATCAATTTCACAGGAAGTCTCCTCCCTATATAACCCCCTCCCACTGGGAGTGCTTCAGTTTTGTAGCAAGCAATTCCTCCGAGGTTACACAATGTTCCCCAAAAGAGGGGTGGGAGCTCTGTGTCCCGTGATGTACTTCAAGAAAAGGATTTTACAGGTAAGCTGTTTATTAAAAATCCTTTTTTCTTTATCGTACATCACGGGACACAGAGCGCATAGCCATTACACTTGGGATGTCCTAAAGCAATGCTCTATGAAGGGAGGGAGACCGTAAGGCCAAGAATAGCCAAATAAAAAATTATCAGGAAGTAAAGTAACTCCACCAACAGAAAAAAAGGGGGCGTGACTCGGACCAGAGGATTCTATACTACTGCCCGTAGGACCGCCTGCCCAAATGCTGCGTCCGTACCCTTTGCAACGTCCAACTTATAAAATTTAGTAAACGTATGTACGGAAGACCAGGTTGCCGCCTTGCAAACCTGTGCCATAGAGATCTGATGGTGCGCCGCCCAGGAGGCACTCATGGCCCTCGTAGAATGGGCTTTAACTGATAAGGGAGGTGGAACGCGCTTCAGACCATAGGCCTGAAAAATCAGCTGCTTAATCCACCTAGCCAAGGAAGACTTGGCAGCCGGCTGACCCTTCTTGGGGCCATCCGGAAGAACAAAAAGCACATCTGTTTTCCGAATCTTCTCTGTAGCCTTGAGATAGACCCTCATGGCTCGAACCACGTCCAAAGTATGAAGCAGTCTTTCCTCTCTGGACTGGGGAGTAGGAAAGAAGGATGGTAGGACTAGGTCCTGATTCAAGTGAAAACTGGATATGACCTTAGGAAGGAAAGAAGGTTGAGGCCGCAGAACCACTCTGTCCTGATGCAGAATAAGGTATGGCTCCCTGCATGACAAGGCTGCCAGCTCGGAAACCCTTCTGGCCGAAGCCATAGCCACCAAGAAAACCAACTTTCGGGTTAGTAGCACAAGAGGGATTTCTGTCAGAGGTTCAAACGGCTGCCTTTGTAAAGCTGACAAGACCAGATTTAAATTTCAGGGGCAGAGGGGAGCTCTAATAGGGGGATTCACATGCAAGACCCCCTGCAAGAAGGTTTTCATAAGCGAATGGGTGGCCAAGGGTCTTTGAAACCATATTGATAAAGCCGACACCTGCCCCTTTAGAGTACTAAGAGCCAACCCTTTGTCAACGCCAACCTGGAGGAATCGCAAGATCCTGTCAATAAAAAACTTTTGGAGGATGCCATTTTTGAGAATCGCACCACTCCACATAGGTTCTCCAGACTCTGTAATAAATATTTCTGGAGACCGGTTTCCTAGCCTGAATCAATGTAGATATGACCTGAGCTGAGAGGCCTCTGCCCTTAAGAATTAGGGATTCAGCCGCCAAGCCGTCAAATTTAGCTGCTGTGAAGCAGGGTGGCAGATTGGGCCCTGAGACAGCAGATCTGGGCGCAGGGGGAGCGGCCACGGCGCCCCGACTGACATCTTCACGATGAGTGCGTACCAAGCCCTACTGAGCAAGGCTGGGGCCACCAGGATCACAGGCCTGCGCTCCACCCTGATCCTCCGTAGAAGGCGGGGAATCATCTGCAGTGGAGGGAACGCATACAGGAGAGAAAACTGGTGCCAGGGGCAAACCAACGCATCGGTCCCGTAGGCCGAGGGATCCCTGGCTCGAGGTATGAATTTGTCCAACTTTTTGTTGGATCTCGTTGCCATAATGTCCACATCTGGGACTCCGAATCTTTGGCAAATCTCTTGGAATACCTGGGGGTGAAGAGACCACTCCCCCGGGAGCAACTGTTGACGACTCAAAAAATCTGCTTGAGAATTGTCTATCCCTGGGATGAACACCGCCGAGATGCAGGGTACATGGGCTTCGGCCCATGAGAAAATCAGGTTTACTTCCCTTTGGGCTGCTAGGCTCCTCGTGCCCCCCTGGTGGTTTATGTATGCCACCGCAGTGGCATTGTCGGACTGTATCCTTACTGGCAGACCCTGAAGGGGGAGAGTCCAGGCGATCAGGGCCAGTCGAGCAGCTCTGATCTCTAGGATATTGATGGGAAGCATTTTTACTGCCTCCGACCACTGCCCTTGCTGGGTCTGTCCTTCTAGAACTGCCCCCCAACCTGATAGGCTGGCATCCGTGGTTACTATCTTCCACGTGATGGGGCAAAAGGATTTCCCCTTTGACAAATTTTGAGGGACCAGCCACCAAAACAGGCTGCGCCGGACTCCTGGGGAGAGCACTAACGGACGATCTAACGTCTGAATGGACTTGTTCCAAGCAGAGAGAATGGCTGCCTGAAGATATCTGGTATGGATCTGGGCGTAGGGCACTGCCTCGAAGGCAGCCACCATCTTCCCCAGCAGTCGCATACATAGGCAAATAGTCGGCCTCTTCTTGCCTAAGATCACTTGAACTGCTTGAGTTATTGATCTGAACTTTGCTTGAGGTAAAAATATCCTCTGGCAGTCTGTATCTAGCCGAAGGCCTAGATATTCCAACTGCTTTGTGGGTTTCAATATCGATTTTTCTTGGTTCACAATCCACCCGAATTCCTCTAGATGCTGAACTGTGCGAACTACTGCATGATTGAGGCTGGAAGCTGAGCTGTCGATAACCAGAAGATCGTCCAGGTATGCCAGGACCAAAATGCCTTCTGTCCTTAGGACGGCTAGCACCGGGGCTAACACCTTTGTGAATACCCGCGGAGCTGTTGCCAACCCAAAAGGGAGGGCTACGAACTGGTAATGACGGTGATCTATCATAAAACGAAGAAACTTGCGATGTGCCGGGTAGATCGGCACGTGCAGATACGCATCCTTTATGTCTATAGATGCTAGAAAGTCGTCTTGATGTAGGCTGGCTGCCACCGAACGTATGGACTCCATACGAAAGGTCTGAATCTTTAGAAAGCGATTTAGGCGTTTGAGGTCTAAGATAGGCCTGACGTCGCCATTGGGCTTTGGTATTATGAAAAGGTTGGAGTAGAATCCCAGACCCCATTCCTGGGTTGGTACTTCTACAATTATTCCTTGGAGCAAGAGACGATCCAATGCTTTTACAAGAGAGGCCCTCTTTAATGGGTTGCTTGGAAGACTTGACCCCTGAAAATGAGGCGGGGGGACTTCCCGAAACTCTAGCTTGTAGCCTGTGGCTACCACGGACAGTACCCAAGAGTCTGGAATTCTGGCCTTCCACACTTCGGAGAAAAACCGAAGCCTTCCCCCCACCCAAGAGAGTGGGGGCGCCCCTTCATGAATCTGACTTGATGACTGGTTTAACCGGCTTGCGAGACCATGGCCTCTTGCCTGCCGTGGCTTGTCCTTGTGGGCGGCTATTAAATGCTGAACGCCCGGGAGGCCGTCGATACTGACGGGAAGTTGAAGGGGCCGAGCCTGCGAAGGCCTGTCGCTTAAACGCGGGCCCACGCGATCTTTTCTTGACAGGCAAGAAAGAACTTTTACCACTTGATATGGTCTGGATATATTTATCTAGGTCTTCACCGAATAGTCTCCCACCATGAAAGGGAAATCCTGCTAAAAGCCTTTTGCAGGGTGCCTCTGCTGACCAGTTTTTCAGCCACAAAAGGTGACGCATACAACAGCAGAGATAAACGGGACGCCTGTTGAATGGAGTCCTTAATAGCATCTACTGCAAAGCAGAGAGCCCTTGGGAGGTCAGCCAATTCACGAGCTTGCTGAGCCGGTATGTCCCTTAATATCTGTTTAGACTGATCCTTTAAAGCCTGACAAACGCCAATGGCTGCCACCGCTGGCTGAACCACGGCACCTACTGTGGTAAAAGAAGCCTTCAGTAGGGTCTCCAACTTTTTGTCGACTGGATCTTTAAACATTTGGACATTTTCAACCGGACAGGTCAGGGATTTATTTACGCAGGAAATGGCTGCGTCCACGGTAGGGAGTGCCCATTTCTTTGCAAATTCTTCTTCCATAGGATAGAGAATAGTGAACCTTTTAGGAGGGATAAAAATCCTATCAGGTCGAGCCCAATCCTGAAAAATCACGCTCTCCAGAAGGGGGTGAACCGGAAAAGACGCACCACTCAACGGTGCCTTCAAGGGACCTAAAGAGGATACCGCGGGGGCTAATTGTTCTGACACTGGAAGTTTAAAAGCAGTGCAAACCATATCTGTCAGAGACTAGATCCACAGACTCTCTGCTTGAGAAGCCGAAAAAATGTCATCTATAGTGGAACCCTCAATGTCTGACCCGTCGGGACTCGGGTCCGCTTGATCCCCCTGTGGGTCCAATTCCTCCGAAGAGAGGACCTCTGCATCTGAAAACACCAATCTAGGTGACGGGGATCTAGCCCGTTTGCCACCTGGCAAAGAGCGGGCAATTAAAGCAGTTAACCTTTCCTCTAGCCCACCCAGGGTGGTCGCTAGCATTTCTTCCGTAACGTAAACGGGAATGGGTTGATTGGGGGCCGCCTCTGCCCCTAGCACCCTCAATGGCTCTTGCAACATGCTGTTCGGTGGTCTATCTGGTGAGGGTGGGACCGCTAGAGCCTGGCCCAAATCCTCTGACCCCGATGGAGACCCCTTTAGTTTTTTGGTACCTTTTGCAGCCTTAGCTGGTCCTGATCCCTTGGGAGCCATTGCACAACCTTGAGACACCCCTAAAGCCAACACCCAACTGTTGTAGCTAGAAGTGAACCATTAATAAGAACAGGCTATGGTAAAAAATTTCCAAATTTTCATACGTCCGAGAAGGCGGCAATACCGAGGAAAGTCCTGTGAGTATTGCCACACCAATGCCCGTTAGCTGGAGCCCAAGGTTGCACCGACTCAGATACTGCCAGATCTAAGGCTGAGTCCCTTTAAGAAAAAAAAAACTTTTTTTTTTTTTTTTTTTTCTGGTCAGTATGGAGCTAAGTCCAGACCTGAAGATCCACAAACCCCCACTGGGTGTCAATGTTAGCCAGAATTTGCTCAGCTGCGCGCTCTGTGTCCTCAGCCTCCTCTGCTTTCAGGAGGCAATGACCAGCCAGGAAATGCTTTGCTGCTTTAATTGAGACCTGACGCTGCTGGCCCACCCCCCCCACGCACGCTGACGCTGTAAAAGGCGGCGCGCGCGCGCGCCCCCCCCCACGCTGAAACCAACATGGAGAAAGCAGAAAGCAGAGGAGAAGCCTGGACCAGCGCTAGCAACCCAACAGACACCAGGCAAGACACTAATCTTATTGTAGTGCACACATAGAGGAAGCTGTCCCCATAGGCTTCCTAAGAAACAGGAGTTTTGCCAGCATTTCCCCCTTATAGCACGTGGGGCTGCAGTATCATGCTAACAGGCAGATCTGGGGGAGTAGCAAATACATATCTTTAAAAGCATACATATACCTACATGTTATCTGGGTAAACATTAGTACATCCCATCCTGCCTCAAAAGACATAGTGGAGATAGTGGCTGATGCACAAGCATACCATTAGCCGACCCAGAACCCCCAGGGGGATACCTACTGTCGAACCAAGTCCCGCAGGTTCCCTCTTACCTGCTCCACGCCGCAGGGTATTGCAAAATGCAAGAGGCCCAACCTTCCCCCATCTCTGTGGGTATTGTCTTGGACCTTCAGGGACCGGGGTCCTGTGTTAAGGAACCCACACACCTGGACCTATATAGCATCCTGGCATCAGTAGCGTTTAGTTCTTGGAAGAGACTAAGGCACTGGAGCCCAGAATCCAGCCCTCCAAGGAGAGGCATTATAGGCAAAACCCCACGCAAGCAGGGCCCGGGTACCGTACACCTTGGCTTTGAAGCACTTCGGACGGATCCGGCTAGCTATCCTGGGTCCCGAGACCTCCGAGGGACAGCTTGACGTGACCAACACCTAAGACACTGGCGAAAAAACTGAAGCACTCCCAGTGGGAGGGGGTTATATAGGGAGGAGACTTCCTGTGAAATTGATTACACCAGTGTCCATCACCTGAAGGTACCCATATAACCCAAGTGTAATGGCTATGCGCTCTGTGTCCCGTGATGTACGATAAAGAAATTGGACCTCCTGGACCTGTTCTCAAGTTCATCTATCTTAGATAGGGCCGTGTCCAGCTGGTCATGGAGGGTCTGAATATGAGCAGCGTTTTGGTTGGTGTGAGAGACCGTTACATCAAGCTTGCTCTCTATAGCTTCCATCCTAGATCCCAGGTTGTCAAAGTCCGCTTTCATTTCCCTAGCGATCTGAGCAGCAGTATTGGCTAAGCCCCTTTCAATCAACACTGAGAATTTAATGAACATGTCATCCTGTGTGGAACACTGTTCATGGCCATGATGATCCAGTGCCGGCGTTGCAGGCGTGGAGGGGAATGTAGGGCCTAATGGGGACATGGCGTATCCTTCCACTGTGCCCAGCAGGGATTATGTGGAGGCCGGGGAAGGAGCTGCAGGTATGTGGATGGAGCCTTGGGCTGCCTGGGCATATGTGAGGGTAGCTGGGGTGAGCACTTGCCTGGCATCCGGCTTCCTTTCCCCTGTGGAGACGAGTGGCTGTGTGGGAACTGCAGCCACGGCCATCTTGGATCTCGCTTCCCCGCCGAGTCTGTTAAACTCCGGCTCCAAGTCGCGCCTGGCAGCCAGTCTGAACATCCGATGGGGTGCTCTATTGGATCCCCGAAGGGTGTGTCGAGGAGCTGGGTCGAATAGGAGGGAGCTGTGCCCGCTGGAGCGATCGTGGGGCTTGGGGTGCTGCGGAGCTCCGTGCCCGATTGGACTTATATGATCCCACCCTGGGTACACAGGACTCCCTCTGCCCTCCTTCACCTCCCACACCTAAAAACGGGGGAAAACCCAATAACGGGAAGCCCGGCGAAAGTGTGGCTCCGCACCGAACGTGTCCTGCCGGACGTCCCCATAAATCGAGGCCCCGGCTTGCGGCCTACTCCCGGAAAACCAGGCCCTACACTCATCCATGGCCTTCTTCCCCACAACAGGACAACCAGTGGTGGATACCACACTGAAGGACATGCTGCTATCCCTCCAGTCCTCCCTGATGACAGACCTGTCCTCTGTCTTCTCCAAAATCACCACAGACCTGCATGTGCTGGACAACAGAGTCACACACCTGGAAAACAGTATGGGGGAATGCACAACCACAGTAAATGCACTGGTAGACTCCTATGATGACATACAGACAGAGCAGAAGTGGGTGAGGGCCAAGCTGGCCGATTTAGAAGACAGATCCAGGAGAAATAACCTGAAGCTCAGGGGTGTCCCAGAATCCATACTGCCGGCTGACCTTCCCAAATATACCAAGGAACATCTACATACAATATTGCCTGAAACCTCGCCTAGAGATCTCATAATTGATTGGATCCACCGCATAGCCAAACCCTCACATCTAGCTGCTTTGGTCCCAAGAGACGTCCTGATGAGAATTCACTTTTTTCACGTAAAAGAACAGCTACTGATGGCCGCCAGAGGGGGACCACCGCTACAACATCCATTTGAGGGGGTCCTGCTCTTTCCTGACCTTTCAAAGTACTTGCTCCAACTCAGGCGACAGCTTAGCCCGATTACCAAGGGTCTCCACAACAACAAAGTCCAGTACAAATGGCGATACCCGGCCACTCTACTTGTGACAAAGAATGGTTCCTCACACGTGATCCAAGATCTGCAGAAGGGATTGCAAATGCTTCATTCTTGGGGAATCCTCCCTGAACTGCCTCAAGACTCTTCAGCCCCAAAAGCTCAACGTGGATCCAGAACCACTCGCCACAGCCCCAAAAGCTCAACGCGGATCCAGAACCACTCGCCACAGCCCCAAAAGCTCAACGCGGATCCAGAACCACTCGCCACAGCCTCACTACCTGGTCCGGAACAGATGACCTGAAGATCTCGGGCATCCCTTTCTATATCTACGTAACAGATGCTCTCTCTGGCATCCAGCTCTATACCTGTTTTCTTTTCCGTTTCTCTTTCCGTTTTTTTTACAGTTTAGGCTTTAAAGCATCAGCCTTTTGACATTCATTCCCCAACTCAGCAGTTTAGTTGGACACTTTGTCCCTGCGCTCCGCTTCCTGACTCTCTCGGTGGCACCGCCATCGTGAACCGTATTGTTAATACCAGTTTTTCTTGCTTGTTTAGTTTCCTATCATTTGAATTTTTGTTACAGCAAATCTGACACCTGTGCAGGGACCTTCACGGTACAGATCCTCTATTGACGACTTCCTTATAGGCGTCCTCATCTCCCTCACGCAGACAAGCTCATCCTGCTCTCCAAACTGTAAGTGACTTTCTATCCCAAATTACGCCTGAACCTTGATCCCCAATGGCGACTAAAATCCTATCTCTTAACGCCAACGGGTTAAACCACCCGGCAAAAAGACATTCCCTATGGAAGACCGCTTTAGACCTACAGTGCGACATACTGTGTGTCCAAGAAACACACCTTATGTCCACACCAACAGACACTTCCCCCACATTTTTGCGGCCCCCTTCTCCTCCAAAAAAAGGGGGGGGGTACACATAGCAATCAGGGACACTGTCAAATTTCTCCTGAGGTGTGTTGTGATAGACCCAGATGGGCGTTATGTTGTTCTTGTATGTAATGCAAATGGTATGGTGTATACCCCAGTTAACATTTATGCTCCCAACGTCAAACAGATCAGTTTCCTCCGAAAAGTAAAGAAAATTGTGCACCCCATCAAAAAGGGACACCTGATTATATGTGGAGATTTTAACTTAGTTCCAGATGTATCCCTGGACTCCACCACTGCTTCAAAATGCAGGGAGTCCCCTCTAAAACACTTTATAACCTCACATGACCTGTTTGACATTTGGAGGTGCTACCATGGCTCTGAACGTGATTACACGTACCTCTCTCCCCTTCACAAAATGTATTCACGCATAGACTAGTTCCTCACTTACAAATGGCGTTTGCAATTTATCAGCGCATCTGTGATCCACACCACGACCTGGTCGGACCATGCCCCTATCAACATCACCATTTCTGATTCTCCTACAGCTAGGCCTGCGTTCATATGGCGAGCCAACAACTACATCTTGCAACATCCTTTTTCACCAACAATTTCTGATCACCTGTCAGAATACTTTGACACTAATACGAGATCTGTGCCCGATCCAGGCGTGGTGTGGAATGCGCATAAAGCGTTTATAAGAGGGATTCTGATTAAACTAAGCCCCTCTCTTAAAAAGCTTAGCAATAAACATAAACACTGTGATATCGCAAATAGACACTTCGAGCGACTTAACAAGTCTAATCCAGACTCGGCTACGGACGCTCATATTCTCTCCCTACGTCAGGAGCTGAGACTCCTCCTCCTCCAATCCAATCCTTTGAACATCATCAAAGGAAATGGAAGGCAGTTACCTACTCCACATCCAATAAGGCCGGCAAAGCACTAGCTCAGCGCATTAAAGAAAGGAAGGCCAAGAGTAAGATTGACCACCTATATCACCCACACACTGATGCAAAACTCACAAACCCCCAGGAAATAGCTGATGCATTTAGCACATATTACGGAGACCTTTACAACCTGTGTAATGACCGTGACACCCACCAACCTTCCCCGACCGACATAGACAACTTCCTTAACCATGTCAGTCTCCCATCCCTTTCAGCAGACCAATTAGCCCGACTAAACGAACCCTTCACCACGCCGGAAATTTTAGCAACCATTAAATCTTTGCCCCTGGGCAAGTCCCCTGGTCCAGATGGATTTACCGGGAATATTTCAAACAATTTGCCCAACACTTAGCGCCCACCCTGACCGCAGTATTCAATACCGCGGCCGTCTCCTCCAAATTCCCTAAAGATTCTTTACAAGCTCTGGTGGTCACACTGCCCAAACCAGGTAAAGACCCGATAAAACCCCAAAACTTCGGCCCAATATTGCTCCTCAACCTAGACCTAAAAATATACGCAAAAACAATTGCCACAAGACTTGTCAGTATCATGCCCACATTGATCCATAGGGACCAGTCTGGATTTACGACTGGCAGACAAGCATCAGAAGCCACAAGGCGAGTGATCGACATTCTCCACTACACTGAGTCCAGTGGAATGCCTTCTCTGCTTCTAGCTTTGGATGCAGAGAAGGCGTTCGATAGAATCCACTGGGGTTACCTGCGGCGAGTGCTCGAAAAATTTGGATTACAGGGACACATACTTACCGCTTAACTTGCTCTTTATACATCCCCATCTGCACGAGTGTTTTCAGCCGACATGATTTCCCAACCATTCAAAATAACAAATGGTACCAGACAGGGCTGCCCGTTGCGCCGCTGATCTTTAATCCACTCATAGAATCATTAGCAGAACACATCAGGCAGAACCCACGAATCTCTGGATTTCGAATAGGCCCTACCTCTTACAAGATCAGTCTGTTCGCGGACGACGTCATACTTATGTTAACTGACCCGACAACGTCACTTCTAGAAGCACATAAGACCCTCCAATGGTTTTGTGAAGTATCATACTATAAAGTAAATGCCAATAAATCTTATATACTAGACCTGGGCCTTGACGCCACTTCCAAAAACCTGTTGCAAACACAATTTCCGTTACTTGGGCGGACCACGAGATTTCCTACCTGGGAGTCCAATTGAAAAGCTCCGCCAAACATTTATTTAAAAGTAACTTTAAACCCTTCCTTGACTAACTCCAGAAAGACATTATGGGCCTGGCCAAACTTGAACTCTCCTGGTCCGGCAGGCTCGCAGCATTTAAGATGATGCACCTGCCGCAGCTACTGTATTTGTTTCGAACACTCCCCATCCCTATTCCAACATCCTACTTCCAGTCCCTACAAACTACCCTGAACACACTGTTGTGGCAAGGCAAGAAACCTTGCTGTGCAAAACAACTGCTCACCAAACAAAATGTGTCGGGGGGGCAGGTTCTATAGATTTTAAAGAGTATTATTGGGCTACAATTCTCACTCAGCTTAAAGACTGGTTCCAGCCGTTCCCTCTTACACTGTGGGGACAGCTGGAATCCACATTGGTTAAGCATAACAACCTCCGAGACTGGCTGGGGGTACCACATGGCACACTGGTCTCTAACTCACTCCCTCCCACAATGAGAGCATCAACCTTAGCCTGGAAATTTCTTGTCCAGCAAGGCGAACTTCACCCCCACCCATTTCATCCTCCTATTTCACTAAACTGCCTTCAACACTGCACTGTAGACCTTGACCTAAAACGTTGAACAGCCAGCGGTATATCCTAAATTCAAGACATATTTTGTGGAGAAACATTGCTTACATTTCCTCAGATACAAACTAAGTTCCGCCTGGCCCATTTGGAAATCTTTACCTACCTTAGAATCAGACACTGTGTGTCTCAGATGTCCGAACCGCGCTACCCTATTCCCCCTTCAACTTGGTCATTCTTGACCGCCTCCCCCTCAAAAAAGAAAGGAATTTCCCTTTTCTACAATATTTTTCGCCAAAAGCAGGTCTTCTCCAAAGCCAAACCACATTTCCAATGGGATGTAGACATGGGCCAAACTTTTACTGAAGACCAATGGCAATCTGCACTTAGGTCCATCTACAAAGCTACTCGAAACACGGCGTTGTGGGAACTCACGTTAAAACTCTCCCTGCGTTGGTACCTCACACCAGCTAAAATAGCTAAATTTGGCATAAACAGCCCTGGCACATGTTGGAGATGCGCTTGTGCTCAAGGAGATTTGTTACATATATTCTGGTCTTGTCCGTCCATTAGCATGTATTGGTCCGCCATCTTCCGTATACTGTCAGATTTAACGGGTAGTCCTATACTTTCATCATCAGCTCTGGCATTACTAAACATGAATATAGATCAGATACCTGTTGATACACGACTGGTAGCCACCAATATCCTTCTGGCAGCTCGGCTGAGCATTACCAGACTCTGGAAATCTACCAAACCCCCGACGATAGAAAGCACTATTGAGCTAGTCAATCTGCACTACAACTATGAGCTAACACTGGCTTCTAGCAAAGGTCGCATTGCAGAGGCCCACAAGGTGTGGCATTCATGGGCATGTTGGCCCAATGCAGCAATCTTTCTGTGAATCCGGTGGTCGCACAGTGTACCAGGGTTGACAGGGTTCTAGCTTTAGCTATCACCTTACACCATGTATGGCTGATAAATTCTATATGCACCCTTACTTTGATGTGTTATCTGACCTATACTACTTAGCTGAAGCGATTGGATATAACTTGTTTGCTGTTTATGGCTTTGTATACTCACTCTTGACAAAGAACTGGTATGTACTTTACTTGTACTCTCTGTATTATGTTAAACTCAATAAAAACTATTGTTGAAAAAAAAAAAAAAAAAACACTACCTTTTACACTTAAAAAATGGCCAAAATGCAGGGGTCGTCTTATACGCCAGGTCAACTGCTCGGATGCCTGCTGGATGTGCGGTAATACTGTATCTGTAGCTTTGGCTACATACAGTATATTCCTCTTAGCCAATCCCGGTGAGCGATGTATTCAAATACAGAGCCTGCTCGGAGTAATAACCTCTGCAAATCCGAGTAGGCTACATACAGTAGTCTGCTTGGATTGGCTTTGAGAGGCATGGGCTGATGTTACAGCCTCTGCCAATCCAAGCAGGCTTTGTATTCATTAATAGAATACATCGCTCGCCGTGATTTGCTCCAGCTCCAGCAAGGAAGAATATGGCTCCAGAAGGAAGAAATATGAAGCGTCGGAAGCCTCGGAAGGGGGGTTGTCTTATACAATGAGTACAGGCAAAAAAATCTTATAAAAAACAACTGTAAAATTAAGGGGTCGTCTTATACGCCTGGTCGCCTTATACACCGGCAAATACGGTACTCAATTACAATTGGTTTGTTTTACTAAAGAAAACTGGACTCATTGTTAACATGCTTTCCTAACTAGAATATGCAGTTGATGTAACTGTACGTGAATTACAATGAAAACAGGTGTATAGATGCTGGAACCTTCCCACATAACTAAGGACTAATGTCGGAAACACGTAGTAAGTTTTACAGCTTTGTGCACGCATTTAAGAAAGAAATACTATTTTGGATGTCATCCTGAGTGTCGACCATCCCTTAGGTTTATACATGAATTACAATGTCTTACTTTACTAATAAATCTTAAATTATATATGAAAATGAATTAAAGAAAAGTTAGCATCTAGAGCAATCAATTCAGATTCTAGTTACTATACATAACACGGTTTTTCACCATAAAGCCATTGTGATTGACATTTTCTAAGTGCACTGGTGCTGTGCACTGCCTTTCACTGATGCTCAGATCCTTTATCACTCACTGTGCATTCTAATCATATTGTAAATTGGGAGCCAAGTGATTTTATTGATCATGATACAATTCTCACTTGTTCTTACTTTTTTAGTCCCCCAAGGTGGTTAGTATTTTCATAGTCACACATACAGAATAGCATTCAATAATCAATGTCAGTGTTAAGATCTATTGATGAACCTTTAAATAGCTGGTAATTCTGGTCAACAAATACTAATATGCTATATTTGTAAACAAATAAAAGAGTTCATTACATAGTTATATAATTTTCTAAGTGGAGGACACAGGAGGTAGGGGGCATCTGTGTTTTCACTTCAAAGGACCACCTTATAATTCACTTAAGGCAAATCTGTCAGAAATGTCAACATCTGATGAAAAATGTATAGCCATAGCTATACATCAGATAAGGAGTTAGAGGCCTGTGACATTACACATGAATTCCACAATTTTTTTTAAAAGTTCAATATAGCTTTACATTTTATCCCTGTTGGTCTTTTCAAGTGGAACCTAGTGTCCAGTACACACCTAAAAGTTGATCTCCAGGTAAAAAAAATGTAAAATAATTAGAATTAGAATTCCCAACAGTGACAAAATCATATGTGGTTAAAATTGAAAAGCAGTATTTTATTAAAGCAAGTGCTATATGATCTCAATCTTCGGGTCTCCAACATTCTCAAGTAATAACACTGTTCTACTGGACAGGTTGGGGATCCACCATTGTATATTTCTAGACTACAAGGGAGCATATTCTGAAGCCAGAAATGCTTTGTACACACGATCGGAATTTCCGATGGAAAAAGTCAGACTGATTTTTTTCATTGGATATTCTGACCGTGTGTGCGCCCCATCTGAGTTTTTCCATCTGAGATTCCGATGGACTTAGAAAGAGAACATGTTCTCTTTTCTCCCAATGAAGGAACTCCGACGGAGGAAAAAAAACATGCATGCTCAGAATCAAGTCGATGCATGCTTGGAAGCATTAAACTTAATTTTTCTTGGCTCATCATAGTGTTGTACGTCACCACGTTTTGGACGGTTGGAATTTGGTGCGACAGTGTGTGTATGCAAGACAGCGTGAATAGAATTCCATCAGAAAAATCAGTCAGTTTATCCTGACAGAAATTCCGATCGAAGTGCCCCATCACAGTTATACTCTTATTTTTTAAAGTATTAATGAAAGCTTGTAGCCCTACTACATTGAAAATGTATTCAAAGGTTACCAAAAACATTGGGCAGACATGGTAGAGTTGTCATCAGCAAAAAGCCAGTCTACAGCCATGATGTACCACTAATTTTAAAGTTAGTGTACACAGTATAGATGTAAAAGGGTTTTTAACCAGTTCCCTACCAAGCCATAGTAATATGACGTCGGCAAAAACCTTGTCTCCCTCCAGGTGGACGTCATATGACGTCCTGGGCTTCCCGCCCGCTAAGGGGCATCAGTGCACGTGCCCGGCGGCGGCAATGTCCCCTGGGCACCCACGTTTCCCCTTTGATCAAGGCAGGACTGTGGATCTGTGTGTGTAAACACACAGGTCCACCTCCTGTCAGAGGTGAGGAGACTGATGTGTGTTCCAAGTACAGAGGAACACAGATCAGTCTCCTCCCCGTGCAAGTCCCCTCCCCCTACAGTAAGAATCACTACCAGGGAACATATTTATCCCCTTCACCGCCCCCTAGTGTTAACCCATTCCCTGCCAGTCACATTTACACATCAGTGCAGTTTTATAGCACTAATTGTTGTATAATGTGAATGGTCCCAAAAGTGTCAGATATGTCCTTTGCAATGTCACGGTCACAATGAAAATCACAGATTGCCACCACTACTAGTAAAAAATATATAAAAACAAAAAAACAATAAAACTATCCCCTTTTTTGTAGACGCTATAACTTTTGCGCAAACCAATCAATATATGTTTATTACGGGTTTTTTTTTTTACCAGAAATATGTAGAAGAAGAATACATATCGGGCTAAACTGAGGAACAAAAAAAAAATGTTTGTTTATTGATATTTCATAAATCAAAAATTAAATTATTATTTTTTTTTTCAAAATTGTCGCCCTTCTTTTGTTTATAGCGCAAAAAAAAATGCAGAGGTGATCAAATACCACCAAACGAAAGCTTTATTTGTGGGAAAAAAACAAAGATTTAAATTTAGGTACAGTGTTGCATCACCGCGTAATTGTCATTCAAAGTGCGACAGTGCTGAAAACGAAAAAATGGTCTGGACAGGAAGGGGGTGAAAATGCCCTGTATTGAAGTGGTTAAGGGATTTTTTTCATCTTTGATTCCAATTTCAGGGAAAGTTGACCAGGTTTGTGACTGGCTTCTTTAACCACTTGAGGCCCGGCATATGCTCAATTGACGGCAGCTTTGGGGATCTGAATTTCCAAGCTGCCGTCAATTGACGGCATCGTTTTTTCCGGCCACTGGGGGGCACGCACCCGGCGCGTCCCCGAGATGCCGATGCGCGTGCCTGGCGGTCGCGATGTCTGCCAGGTACCCGCTGATTGGCAGTTTTAGAGCAGGGACGTGAAGCTCTGTGTGTAAACACAGAGCTCCACGTCCTGTCAGGGAGAGGTGACAGATGCTGTTTCTCTTGTACATAGGGAGACAGCATCGGTCACCTCCCCCAGTCACCCCCCTCCCCCCACACAGTTAGAACACTCACAGGACACACATTTAACCCCCTTCCTCACCCCCTAGTGTTAACACCTTCACTGCCAGTCACATTTATACAGTAATTAGTGCGTTTTTATAGCACTGATCGCTGTATAAATGTGAATGGTCCCAAAAATGTGTCAAAAGTGTCCGATGTGTCCGTCGCAATATCGCAGTCCTGACAAAATTTGCAGATCGCCGTATTACTAGTAAAAAAAAAAAAAATTATATCCCTTATTTCCTAGCCACTATAATCTTTGCGCAAACCAATTACTATACGCTTATTGCGATTGTTTTTTTTACCAAAAATATGTAGAATACATATCGGCCTAAACTGAGAAGAAAATATCTTTTTTTTTCAAAATTGGATTTTTATTATAGCAAAAAGTAAAAAATATTCTGTGTTTTTTTTCAAAATTGTCGCTCTTTTTTGTTTATAGCGCAAAAAAAAAAAAAAACGCAGAGGCGATCAAATACCACCAAAAGAAAGCTCTATTTGTGGGGGGAAAAAAGGACGTCAATTTTGTTTGTAAGGCACGTCGCACGACCGCGCAATTTTAATTTGAAGCGATGCAGTGCTGAAAGCTGACATTTCGCCTGGGCAGGAAGGGGGTATATGTACCCAGTAAGCAAGTGGTTAAAGCGGCAAGAGAATATAAAATAAATGTCCCCAGCAATTCACGCAAATGTTGCGGATAATCATCTGCAAATCTTCCTACTGTGGGTCAAGTCTTGGTTTAAATAGTTTCCAAATGATCTTCGGCATGAAAAAAGCAAATGTTTAACATTATACAGCTACAATACCAGTTCCTCTAACAAACAATGCATAGATTGCCACTGACTTACTTGTATATCTATGACCTGGGGTTAGTAATTTTGATTCAGTGCATATGCTCAAGCTTGCCTAGATGACAAGACAAATGCTCCAGCATTACATTTATATCAGAACACAATTCATATTAGATGAGCATAGAAAGAATAAGCACACTTGTGTATGTTCCATTACTCTATACTGTAATATAAGTAGGACACATAATGTATAGACATAAAGAGTTGACAATAGCTTCCTTTATTTTTATGTTAATAAATGCATGAAAAGCATTAGCGGTATATGTATTCTCATAAAATCATGGCTGAGAAATTAGAATAAAGATACAGTAGACAACTTCATAGAGTAGCTGATTAAAATGACTTGTTTGGCCTTTCTCATTTCTCTCTTGTACGCTGGAATAGAATTGCTTCTGGAATCAATGGTTATTAACAGTCTGGAAGATCAGAGTTCTGTTCTGTTAATCATTTATGTGTGAGAGATTTATGTTGAATCATACAAGCATTCGGCTATCAGAATCAAATCTTCTCAGAAAATACTTGTTTCTTTTATTAAGGCAAACTTGCAATTCCTTGCAGAAATCTGGATTGATTGGCGAATGTGACAAAGTAATGTTTGCTTTTGACAGTTTTTAAATTAAGGTGGTAAGAATTACTTTAATTCATGTTCTTCTAAGACAGATAATCTTCGGTGTGAAAAAAAAAAAAGAAGAAATTGCTGGCTTTCAGATTTTCAAGTAGAACATTTGTAACATTGGCTACATTAAAAAGTACAAGAGCAGAGCATATGACCAGTCAATTAAGACACTGGATAACAGCTCTGCAACGTTGGAAGGCCAGCTCTCACATTAGAAAAATCTCTTCTGGTATTATCTGATCTGGCCAGTAACGCATCTCCTATATTAGAGTGTCCCCACTCTGGAAGGCACATAAGGGGCACCTTTGGACAGTAGTATTGTTGGTCTGTGGGGAGGAGAATGTTAGAGGTGCTATCAGATTTAAATACATTTAATTTAAATAAATTACCACGTTAAAGCTAAACTCCACGATTTCACTCCCGCTAGCAGTCCCGATTTAGGCTGTGATTTCAGAGACATCTGTGCAGGTTTCTGCACAGATGTCAATATAAATGGCGGCCTGAAATCGCAAAAAGTAGTACAGGAACTACTTTTTGAAATTGGTGCGGCGTCGCACCGATTAGGACGATGCCATTGCCGACAAATGCTGCCGATTTGACATGTGAAATCGCATCTCAAATCGTACCAAATCGTACCCAGTGTGAACCTAGGCTAACTGCTACATTTGTAGGAGTGCTTGTTTTAAAAGCAAAAGACTTACTGACCAGATCACCAGGTAAAAATATAGGAAATATCTTTTGAAAAATGAATGCAGTCATATCTAAGAATTGGTATGCTGCAATATATTAAATGTCTGCTTTAAAGCTGAACGCTGTGCACATATTTATATGTATATATGTCCAATTAAACAAAACAAATATATGGATTTTTTTGGTGATTTAATAAGTATTTTTTGACACTCTGTGATGATTTATTTTAATCAAGGGAGTGTTTAATGTATTGTTTTACATTGGGTCACATCAAGGTATTCATGTATTTCATGTAGGGTGTAGTGAAAATCACTTTATGATGGTAGTGTGGCCTGACCACAATGTTGTAAGAACACTTGGATTTCCAGCTCCCACTACCTTTGGGCTGTAACACATCACAGCAGCCTTTATTAGCATATTCCCAGGCTTACAGCTATGCAAGTGAAGCGCCATACATCTTCTCAGCCTCCAGACAATGGCAGTTCCCACTCTGGTGCCCAGGTCTCCTCCTCAGCTACAGCAGAATGGCTGGGAGCTGCAGCCAAGATGGTGCCCACTCCTCCACAAACATGGCCCTCCTCCACTTATGGTACAAAATCCCCCTCACACTCTCGGACTGCCCGGGTACTGCAATACAGCCCCACACCCTCTTCTCACTCTGCTGCCTGCCTGGTCCTGTGCTCCATCTGACTCACTGCTGACATTGTGGCTTTTGGTGCATAGAGTGGAAATACTCAAGACTGGGTATGATGATGTTCTGCAAACCATATGGGCCTTACAAGGGGAACATTAAATGCCATGAGGATACTTTTATCTCTGTTAGATCAGCTGGATGACTATGAAAACCAGGATCAACCAAAAAATATACAGATTGGGGGGCTCCTGGAAGCCACGTGCCCCCCAGACTCACTGCTTACAGTCCAGGGTTTGTTACACCAAAAATTCTGTTGTCTGATGTGTCGGACACTATTGAAATTTACAGGGTCTATAGGCCCTCCCCCAGTTCCTCAGGATGTTGACAAGCTCGGAGACATTACCTGTAAAACTACATAAATACACAGTGAAAGAGGCAATGATTAGGAAAGTGCATACTACACTGCTTGTGAATTTTGATGGTGCAAGGTTTTCCTTGTTTCTGTGTTTTTCCCACTAACATTAATGCAAAGGTGAGCCTTGCGCCCTCTGCTTGATATGCTCCAATCTAATCAGGCTACCTATAGCTGGGGGTTCCCTTTCTGACTTAGATACCTGAAAATTGCTATCCTGCGTACTACGGAAACAACCTCCTGCAGTTTTGTGAATCTTTGGATCTTCCAGATGAGCAGGGCCAGAAGTGGTTCATGCCACAGAAGCTTGATCCAGAAATGGTGGTGTGCAATAATGTCATCAATCTTTTGTCCATCCTACGACAGGAAAAGTTGACACACTTGCCATGCCTGGCACATGTCTTAAATTTGGTGGTGTGTTTCATAAACAGGTGCCCAGGTTTGCAAGATCTACAAAAGAGTCTGTAGCCATTTCAGGCGGTCATACACAAAGTGTTCAGTTGGTTGAAATTTAGCAGGAATTCCATCTGCCCATAAAATGCCTGATTTGTGACATGCCCACCAGATGGAACTCAACTTTGGCAACGCTGCAGCAGCTACATATGCAGCAAAAGGGACACCAGGGGTTACCTGTGTGAGTATGGCACAAGGACAGGCTCAGGGTAGCTTGACTTTTTCCCCCCACGCCAATGGCTGCTGCTGCCGATAAAGGATGCATGCACAGTAATGTCACCATTTGAGGAGGCGACAAGGATGATGATCCGTCACCATGCATGCGTCAGTGACACAATCCCTCTCGCGTTCCTGTTGGAGCATACTCTGCGTGGCATTTTGGACAGGGCACTCGAAGCAGAGCAGCAGAAGGACCTCATTTCTTCTCAAGGTCCACTTTATGCAGACACCATTTTTGTGACACCAAAGAAAACAAGAGGAGAGGGAGGAGGAGGAGGAGGAGAATTTTGTCAGTTTTGGAGGCATATATGCAGAGAAAGACATACATCAAACCTTAAAAAATGGTTTTCAGTTCCCAGAAAACAAGGATGAAACAGCAGCGTGGTCAAGCCAAGGGATCAATCATGAGTGGCTGCAGGTTGAGATCTAACAGAAGAGTAGTCAAAGAACAGGCCAAGGGTCAAACAAGGGGGGTTGCAGATTGGGATCAGGCAGATGAGTAGTCCAGGGTCAGGCCGAGGGTCAAACACGGGTGGTTGCAGATACAAATGGCAGCAGGAAAGACAACAGCAAGGCATTGGCAGGGAAAGCACAGTAACCTGGCACAGAGGAAGTGCTGAGATAAGGCTTATATAGGAAGTTCATGGGAGGAGCAAGGGGTTCAAGGTTCAGCTGCAATCAAGACACCAAGCAGAGTAGTCTAAAGGATCATATAGGTTTATCCAGCAGATCAGGAAGTGAACTGTGCCGCATCCCAGATAGCTCAGTGGGAAAAGACAATGCCAGACACAGAACATGTCCCAGGTTCAAGCCCAGGTCCTGACAGGTGTATACACTCTGAGTGAGTGAAAGACGCATATAGCGCAGCACATGCTAACTAAATTGCCTCTGGGCACTCGTTGTTCCTGTCTCCATTGACATCAAAAGAGATGAGTTTTGATCTTTCTTCTGAAGGCCAAGTGGTTCTACTCCAACCGAATGCTGGTTGGTAAAGCGTTCCATAGTCTGGGACCCTGGAGCGCAAACTTCTTTCTCCTTTGGACTTGTATTTGGCTTTGGGTATCTAGAGCAGATTTTGATTGGTGGATCACAGAACGCGATTTGGGTTATGAGCTTTTATTTTTTCGCGTAGATATAGGGGGGCCTTCCAATGGATGCACTTATGTGTCAGACAGAGTGCTTTAAAAGCAATTCGGTCTTTTACTGGAAACCAATGAAGGGTTCTCAACGAAGGTGAGATGGATTACCAAGGTTTTTTCCAGTCGCAAGTCTAGCGGACGTATTTTGAACGACTTGCAGGCAAGAGATTTGGTACTTTGGGAGTCCTAGATAGAGGGCATTGGCATAGTCCAGTCTGGAGTTCACAATTATTCCCACCACGACTGCTGTGTCTTCTTTAGGAATAAAAGGAATAAGTCTACGTAGTAGGCGCAGCAGATGGTGAGATCCGCTCACTACTGACCCTATTTGTGCATCCATTGTCATGTAGGAGTCGAAGATGACTCAGAGACTTGACTTTGGTGCTAGGGGTGATGATTTGGCCCAGAATGGGCGGGGGTGTCCAAGTTGTTGCAAGTTCTGTTTTGGAACTGTTGAGTTTAAGATAACTCTTTGTCATCCAGTTTTCTATCAAAGAGAGGCATGTCTCTAGCCTGAGATGATGATCCGTTTTGTTGCAGATGCGAAAATACAGTTGTGTGTCATCTGCATATATGAGTGATAAAGTAGTTTTTGGCTACTAATGATTTCTTTAAAATAGGTTTGATTATACCTTGTTTTAAGCGGGTGGGCATTATACCTTCTTTTAAGGACTGCTTTACAAGCTGCGTGATGGGCGGTGCCAGGATATCGGCACATTCCTTCAGCAGTTTTGTGGGGATGATATCATTCGGCGTGGTGCTATTTCGTAGGGTATCAATGATATTTTTTGTGATCTCAATGGAAATGGGTTTTAAAGTGAACTTCATTGCTTGTGGCGAGTTTGTGTGGGTATTAGGCGTATGGTTAAAGGGGGGGTTAATGAGAGTACTGTTTTGCCGAATGCTTTGACGGATTACCTCAATTTTATTGATGAAATAATCCGATAATTCATTGCTAAATTCTTGGGTATCAGAATTTGGGGCTTCAAGACAGGTGGGATTCATGGTCTTATTCTTTAAAGCCTGAGATTTTGTGACATCCACTGTTACAAGGGGAAATTCTCAGAACACATCCTGCCCTTGCAGAGAGAGCACAAAATTACATATCTTGAGGACACCTTAACCACTTGACCACCGGGCACGTAAACCCCCTTAATGACCAGACCAATTTCAGCTTTCAGTGCTCTCACATTTTTAATAACAATAACTCAGTCATACAACACTGTAACCAAATGAAATTTTTGTCCTTTTTTTCCCCACAAATAGAGCTTTCTTTTGGTGGTATTTGATCACCTCTGCAGTTTTTATTTTTTTCGCTATAAATGTCATTTTGTAAAAACATGAATTTTTCTTAATTTCTATTATAAAAATTTGCAAAAAAGTTATTTTTCTTCAAAAAATACCATATCTTTGGTAAAAAAAAAATATGGATATTATTTAGTCTGGGTGAAAGTTATAGGGTCTACAAGCTATAGTACCAATTACTGAAAATTGATCAATTTGATCACATCTGATGTACTGACAGCCTCTCTCGTTTCTTGAGACCCCAACATGCCAGAAAAGTCCAAATACCCCCCAAATGACCCCTTTTTGGAAAGAAGACATTCCAAGGTATTTAGAAAGAGGCATTGTGAGTTTTTTGAAGTTGTCATTTTTTCCCACAATTCTTTGCAAAATCAAGATTTTTTTCACAAAATGTTCATATTAGCAGGTTATTTCTCACACACAGCATATGCATACCACAAATTACACCCCAAAACACATTCTGCTATTCCTCCCGAGTATGGCGATACCACATGTGTGAGACTTTTACACAGAGTGGCCACATACAGAGGCCCAACATGCAGGGAGCACCATCAGGCGTTCTGGAACACCCAATTCTGACATTCCTCTCCTACATGGAAAAATCATCATTTGCTAGAAAATTACATAGAACCCCAAAACATTATATATGCTTTTTTAGCAAAGACCGTAGAGAATACAATGGCGGTCATTGCAAATTTTTATCAAGCATGGTATTTTCGCAGCAATTTTTCGAATGCGTTTTTTGGAAATAAAACAGTTTTGTGCTTTTTAAAAAAACATTAAAGTTAGCCCAATGTTTTTGCATAATATAAAAGATGAAGTTACGCCGAGTCAATAGATACCCAACATGTCACCCTTCAAAATTGCACATACTCGTGGAATGGCGCCAAACTTCGCTACTTAAAAATCCCCATAGGTGAGGCTTTAAATATTTTTACTGGTTACATATTTTTAGTTGGAGAAGAGGTCTAGGGCCAAAATTATTGCTCTCGCTCTAACGTTCGCAGCGATACCTCATATGTGTGGTTTGAACACTGTTTTCATATGTGGGTGGGACTTAAGTGTGCGGTCGCTTCTGTATACGAGCACACGGTAACAGGGGCACTTGAATTATTTTTTTTATTGTTCATTTTACTTTATTTTAGTTTGACACGTTTTTCCACAAAAATAAATGTTTTGATCACTTTTATTCCTATTACAAGGAATGTAAACATCCCTTGTAATAGGAATTTAGCATGACAGGTCCTCTTTACAGTGAGATATGGGGTCAATAAGACCCCACATCTCACCTCTAGGCTGGGAAGCCTGAAAAAAAAACTATCCTGGCTTCGATCGTAGCGGTGAGTCGGAAGAAGCACCGGAGGGAGAAGGGAGGGGGGACGTCCCCTTTCGCCTCCCATAATTACAATCAAGAGGCGGAACAGCCGACATGATTGTTCTTATGGTGTAGGGAATCGCTGGCTGAAAAATATGATATCTGAATGATGCCTGTAGCTGCAGGCATCATTCAGATATTCCTGCACAAAGTCAAGGAGGTCATGATGGCCGGCGGGCAGGAAATGGTTAAAACTATTTTTTTCCCCAGAGTATTGGCCGGGTATTGCAGAGTATTGGTGCGGGGGTATTGCAGAGTATTGGTGCGGGGGTATTGCAGAGTATTGTGCGGGGGGTATTGCAGAGTATTGTGCGGGGGTATTGCAGAGTATTGTGCGGGGGGTATTGCAGAGTATTGTGCGGGGGGTATTGCAGAGTACTGGCGCAGGGGGTATTGCAGAGTACTGGCGCAGGGGGTATTGCAGAGTACTGGCGCAGGGGGTATCGCAGAATACTAGCGCAGGGGGTATTGCAGAGTACTGGCGCAGGGGGTATTGCAGAGTACTGGCGCAGGGGGTATTGCAGAGTACTGGTGCAGGGGGTATTGCAGAGTACTGGCGCAGGGGGTATTGCAGAGTACTGGCGCAGGGGGTATTGCAGAGTACTGGCGCAGGGGGTATTGCAGAGTACTGGCGCAGGGGGTATTGCAGAGTACTGGCACAGGGGGTATTGCAGAGTATTGGGGCGGGGGTTGCAGGGATGGCTGAGCAGGGATGGATGGATCTATAACTGCAATAGTCACAGATCCAGCCACAGAGCTGCTGACACTTGCGCTCCCCCCTCTCACACTGTACCAATCGGTACAGAGAGAGGAGGGAGGAACCGGCGTCATCAAATGACACTGGTTTGTTTACATGTGATCGCTCCGCAGCGCGATTCTGGGACGACGTCCTCCCAGAGTTAAGGAACCGCCTTGTAGCCGTATTTCGGCTATATGGCGGTGATTAAGCGGTTAAAAAGGAGTTTATGCAACACCTTTCCAGACTCTGGTAGGTTATATTCTTATGGAAAAGCTAGTTATGAGACATTTGTTGGTCAAAAGAGAAGTGGTGGAGAAGGGGGCTGCCTCAATGATGCATTTCAAAATATTTTTAGTCCTCTGCACCCAGGCCTGTCAGCTTCCACATTCCATTGGCAGTGTCTGCATCATATGGTGGAAGATTATCTAGGGGAGAGACTAAACATGGAGTGCTTTCCAGTAGACGATCCACTGGGTTTCTGGGTCATAAGAATAGACCACTGGCCAGAACCTGCCCAGTATGGAATTAAGCTGCTGTGCTTCCCTGCATCCAGCATGCTTTTCAAACAGGCATTTAGTGCTGCCGGAGGTTTTGTGACAGATAAAAGCACGTCTGTCCAAAGACTCTGTTGACCGGCTGACATTTGTAAAAAATTAATCAGTCCTAAATTAGCAGCAGCTACCTATCTCCTGATGCTGATGTCACCGATTAAGTGTTACTGGGATCTCAAATGTGTGCAAGATTGTCTAGGCTGAAAAAATAAATCTGGTTCCATGCAATGGTCATTTAAATTCTGCCACAATATGTAGAAAGTTGTTGTCTCCACTAAAAACAACAACCGGGGTAGAGTTTCAGTTTGATAAAATGTTGTAGTGCGTTTGGCACTGCTCTGAGATAATTGGCAAATACATAGCTTTGAAAATCTAAATAAATTAGATAAGAAAACTCAATGTAATCCTGTGTATTAGAACAAAATAAGTGACAAGTTTTGAAAATCATATGTCTGTGCTAGAAACACATTCTTAATTGATGTATGCATAAATAATAATCATTAAAGAAACACAATTCATATGATATACGTTTATAACCATGTGCAAAAAAGGTAACCTCAGAATTTACAAATTAATGCATCCATTTATTAACAAATAAAGTGACAGGTGTTCTTTAACCACTTAAGACCCAGACCTTTAGGCAGCTAAAGGACCCGGCCAGGTTTTGCGATTTGGCACTGCGTCGCTTTAACTGACAATTGCATGGTCGTGCGACGTGGCTCCCAAACAAAATTGGCGTCATTTTTTTCCACAAATAAAGCTTTCTTTTGGTGGTATTTGATCACCACTACGGTTTTTATTTTTTGCGCTATATACAAAAATAGAGCGACAATTTTGAAAAAAATTCAATATTTTTTACTTTTTGCTATAATAAATATCCCCCAAAAATATATAATTTGTATTTATTTTCCTCAGTTTAGGCCGATACGTATTCTTCTACCTATTTTTGGTAAAAAAAAATTGCACTAAGCGTTTATCGGTTGGTTTGCACAAAGTTTATAGCGTTTACAAAATAGGGAATAGTTTTATTGCATTTTTATAAATTTTTTGTTTTTTACTACTAATGGCGGTGATCAGCGATTTTTTTTGTGACTGCTAAATTATGGCAGACAATTCGGACAATTTTTACAAATTTTTTGGACCACTTATTTTCACAGCAAAAAATGCATTTAAAATACATTGTTTACTGTGAAAATTACAGTGCAGTTTGGGAGTTAACCACAAGGGGGTGCTAAAGGGATTATGTGTGACCTAATATGTGTTTACAACTGTAGAGGGATGTGGCTGTAGGTGTGACTATAAAAATGGATCACACGATCGATCACGGCGCCAGAGTGAAGAACAGGGAAGCTGTGTTTACACACAACTCTCTCCATTCTTCCGCTCCAGAGACCGATCGTGGGACTCCAGCAGCGATCGGGTCAGCAGGTCCCACGGTCACGGAGCTTCGGACCGGGTCGCGTGGCCGTGACCCCACGGCTGGGCTTAAAGGGCAACGTACAGGTACGTTGATGTGCCTAGCCGTGCCATTCTGCCAACGTATATCGGCCTGAAGGAGTCCTTAAGTGGTTAAAAAAGCTTTAATGTATATAGTTAGCAATGCATGTGATAGAAGTTCATAAAACATGTGCCGAAAAGTATATCCTCAGGATTGACAAAATAATATATTGTATAGCAAGACCAATTCTTGCTTTCATCAAGAGTACCTAGAAGGTTATGGGGTGAAGATACCAACACCCAAAGCCCAAGTTTTCCACAACTCTGACACAGGCATCAAATTTACATTTTTTACATCAAGGCCAATTCTTACGGCTATATGGTTACAGTGTGAAGGCACCACCAACACTTAAAGCCCAATGTTTCCCAATGAGACATCAAACTTTATCTAAAGAAAAATGGTTAATCTTGGCCTGAGTGTGTTATAATTTGGATTCTTTTTTTTTTTTTTTTTAATTGTTTATTTATGAAAGATTTACAGAAACAGAATATATCATCCGATAGAAGGAAAAGTACAATTAACAGGCAGTTAAACATAGCCAATCACATCTCATAAAAATCAACGATCTCAGGTAGGAATCAACTAAGTCACGTAGGACCGGCACACATCAATGCCTCATGTAATAACTGTAGACCGGTACATACATAACCTGGGAAATTGAACTAGATCCACACCTGAAGTAGCAGTTAAAAGATATGGGGAAAATGTAAACAGTAACACATATGTAGGTAAACAAACAAACAGGTAAGTGCATAAAATAAAGTAAAGTAAAATAAAACTGAACAAATGAAAGCAAAAGCACCATGAGAATCAAGTACTGTGGGGAGGCTCAGGTAGGGAGTCCGATGAGAATTCAGAAACATCCCAGACATTCCATATTTTATCAAAAAGACATAAAGTGTCTTCAATCTTGGCAGTTAGGTGTTCCATCCGGCGTGTGTCTGCTAGAGTTGCGAGGACTTGATGGAGGGTGGGCAGAGAAGTGGAGAGCCATAGACTAGGGATAGCCCTCCTGGTAGCTAAGAGAATAAAGGACATGAGTTTCTGTGACGTTTTAGGTATATCTGTAAGGGGCAAACCTAAAAGAAAGTGTATAGGCTTCAGGGGTATAGAGTAAGGTAATAATTTCTGTAAAAGCTCCTGTACCCATAAAGGCCTAATGAGGGGGCATTCCCAGAAAATATGAAAAAGGGAACCCACAGACTTCTGACATCTCCAGCAAAGATTGGAGAGGGTGGGGTCACGTGCATGTAATAGGTCTGGGGTCCTATACCAGAACATCAAAATCTTAAAAGGCAGTTTCTCTCTGTATCACACAGCGTGACATTTTGGACGTATTATGCCATATCTTCCCCCAATCCAGTAATGAGATCGGATGCTGTAAAAATGGAGGACCATTTGTGCATATATTTATGTATAACATCAGATAGAGAAGATTTGTGTAAAATCTTGTATATAGATGAGATTTGTTTAAGCTCATAGGGGCCAGCTACACACAAGCGCTCGAACTCCGTGGGCCTCTCTAGCAAAAGTGAGGGGAAGGAAGAAAGGAAGAAATGTTTAAACTGTAGGTATGGGTACTGTAGGGAGGATGGGAGATCATATTTCGTTTTAAAGGTCTGGGAAGGTCAATAGGACACGTGTAACTGGATGGACCAAGTGTCGCAGCTGAAAGATCCTGGCTTGAGTCCAAGGACCCATCCTTTCAAATGACAAGCTATCGGGGATGTCTGGGTTAAAAAGAACGTTCATTAGGGAGGAGCATCTAGAGGAGAGGGAGAACCGCTCCACACATCTCCTCCAGATAGTCAGGGTAAATAACATTGGGGCAAGACATAAGTTGGGGCATAAATTTAGTTGAAGAAGGCCAAAGCATGTAACAAGGATGTACCGGGGCAGTAACCCCCATCTCTATCTCCGCCCATCTGGAAGGGGCTTTCCGAGAGATCCAGGAGGTCAATACACGGAGGTGAGAGGCATAATAATATTTGATAACATCCGGTGCCGCCAGGCCACCCCTGTGTTTAAGGGCATACACTACAGATTGTGCAATCCTATGGGACGCATTATTCCAAATAAATTTGAGGAACCGCCTCTGGAGAAGTTTCAGCTGCGACAAGTGAAAGCTTGTAGTCCCTCTGTCTCAGTGGAACCCCCCATATATCTGGATGCTGTCGGATAGCCGCAGCCAAGGGTTCTAGACATAAAATAAACAGCAGAGGCGACAAAGGGCACCCGTGCCTGGTACCATTAGAAAGGGGGAACCTCCGAGACAGAGAGGAGGACAGCTGAACCTGAGATGTGGGGGTAGAATAAATGGCTCGTAATGCTCTAATGAAAGGGCCCAAGAACCCGTACCTGTCCAGGACTGCAAACATAAAAGGCCAACTAAGGCGGTCAAAAGCCTTCTGTGCATCCAGGCTGAGGACAATAGCCGGCTGCTTAGTTCTAGTCAGTAAGTCTATCAAATCCACCGTCCACCTAGTGTTGTCACCAGCGTGTCTGGTAGGGACAAAGCCCACCTGATCTCTATGTATCAAGGCCGTCAGAAGAGGAGAAAGTCGGTTTGCTAATATTTTAGTAAAAATCTTATAATCAGAGTTTAAGAGTGCGATGGGACGATAGTTATCAGGCAATGAGGGGTCCTTACCAGGTTTTGGGATGAGCGTCAAGAAAGCATGTAAGAAGGAAGTGTGAGGGACGGTGCCCTTAAGCAGTGAAGAAAATAAAGTTTGTAAATGAGGGCTTAGAGTGTCCGAGAATACTTTGTAGTAGACATATGGTAGCCCATCTGGGCCAGGGGACTTGTGAGCCGGGAGGTCCTTCACTACCTTCACTATTTCCTCTAATGAGACAGGGGCATTAAGGAAATTGTTTGGAAGCGAATTTAAAGGATCCCCCAGGCTTAAAATGAGTCTCCTGCACCATAATCACCTCCGCACCCGAACATTTAAATTCCTTCAGAGCCTGCCATCTTTTCCCGATGGAATTCAAACCCTTAACATTGCATGAGTAAACCTTCAGAGCCATTGCATATCATTCAACAATACAGCCTTAGTTACATACAGTACATTTAAAAAAAAAAAAAAACGCCACAGTGCAAAAAACACATCGTTAAGCATGCGCACAATTCGGACAAGAGTAACAGAACACATTGGGTAGCAGTGGAGGGTCAAAAAAAAGACCCAAAAAAGAAATAGAAAAAAAAAACACATGAAACAAAAATAACAGTTCAAAACACATTTTTCCAGATAGCCCCGAGGATAAAAAAACCTCAGGGAACCCAGGCCGCAACCCGGAATTGGGGTGAGGGGCGTGTCGACACACGAAGATCGAGGACGAGCGAGTCCCCGCCGCACTTGTAAGAGTAGTCTACACCGATTTGCATCAGAAAAGCAGATGAGACACCCGAAGGACAGTCCACCTTGGGGGGCAGTGATGAGAGTCAAAAAGGAAAGGGAAAAACAAGGGATGTGGAGGACAGGGCTAGTGTCAATTAGGGGTAATCAACAGTAGGGTCAAATAATGACATCAAGGTGAGTAACATGGGACCGTAAATCCTGATGGACTCAGGATAAGCCTCAGCCTACACCATGAGGTGAGGGATAAAGGAGGATCGCTGGAGCCAGCACAGAAGGGGGAATCTTCAAGTTTGGAACCTGGAGTGGTCGGCCCTCTGAGGTGTGGAGTACGCATTTCTTGATTTGCGTTGGACAGGGGTCCAGATCTTGGCTGGTGTCATCAAAGGCCTAGGATTCGGCATAGGGAGTTGAGGTTCCTCTTCAGTGATGGGGGGGAGCCCCAGACTGCGTGTGAACGCGTCACTTTCACAGAGGTCCCTTAGGGAATGTTGGACCCCATCTTTCAGGACAGATAAGCGGAAAGGGAACCCCCAACGGTAGGGGACCTGGTGATTCTGCAGATGAGTGGTGACAGGACGAAAGCTGTGTCTTTTTGCCAGAGTGATAGGGGAAAGATCATTGAAGATCTGTATCCTGGCCTGTTTAAAGTCAATACGAGATTTGTTGCGGGTCGCCACAGAGAGGGCTTCTTTGCTCTCATAAAAATGAAATCGTACCACAACATCCCTGGGGTTGGATCCTGCAGGGGGTTTAGGGGCCAAGGACCTATGTGCCCTATCCAGACGCCAGTCAACGTCCGGTATATGGGGCGCTAGGGAGACAAACAGGCCCAGTAGGTATGGACGCAGTTCCTTATCAGTAACCGTCTCAGGTATCCCCCTTATCCTAAGGTTCTGGTGCCTTTCTCTGTTCTCCAAGTCCTCCTGCTGTAATTGGAGTTGGGACAGGGTATGTTTCATGGCCGCGTTATCTTCCTCCAGCACATGTACATATTGGGTCAGTTCATCAAATTTAGTTTCTGTGCGCTCACCCAATTGATCAATCTCCCCCCTGAGCTGAGTAATTTTACCCACCTCTTTGGTGATGTCATGGGTCAGGTTCTGTAGGAGATTCTGCAGCTTATGATCCAAAACGTCCACCGTGACCACGTCCTTGCTGCTTGGTGACAGGGCATGCTGGGATCCATTGTGCTGGGATCCGTTATCCGCCGGCGGGGTTGTCAGCGCCTCCGGACTGGATTCGACACGGTCCGACGGGACCGTCTGGTTACTCAAGGCTGGGGATTGCCGCCTATACATTGCCGCCATGTTACGATCCGTCTTCGTGGGTGGTGGCGGGGCGAAACCTCTGTACCCGGCTTTCTGGAAGCCGATCTGGCCCATAGGGTGTTAGGGGACGTTCGGGTAGGTGCTGGGATCACTCCCGGAGCTATGGCAGCTACAAATGCTGTACGGGAGCGGCTTTGTGCGGAACGGGGACCGGTGCTCTTCCTCTACATGGCCGCCATCTTCAGAAGCCGCCCGAATGGGTTACTTTAACTGTAGTGTAGAGAGTACCTTATCCCCATCTACTCTTTTGGCAGAGAGAGGAGCTTCACCACAAACCTCCACTGAGGAGAAATTCCAATTCGGCTCCTTGGTGGGCCCTTAGGCAGACAACATGGTGGCGGCCTCCGGAGCGGATGGCAGAGTATCTCCGGCGTCCATCGGCCAAATCCCCCCCAAATGGCTGCACCTGGCTCTGTGGGATCTGGGGCTCAGGATATAGTCGTGCCCTGGGTGTAAATGTGCAGTTAATCGTCCTGATGGCAGCGGATGGCACTTAGTGGACTCGGAGCTCCTCTCCAAGACGTCCGCCGCTGTTCACGCTCGGCCACGCCCCCGCCATAATTTGGATTCTTTAAATAAGGCTTGCTCAACTGTGGTGCAGAACGTTTTTCTTTTTTTTTTTTTAAACATATTTTTATTGAAAGTTTACAACAATACCAAGGTAAGGCAAACAGTAACAAGATCAAGTACAAAATGTTAATATACCTTAACCACAGAGACACTAAAGAGCAAGTCTAACCTTTACATACCATGGAGCCTGTGGCAACCACTCCACCTCACCCCCGCGCCCCAGATGGGACCGTGCTGCGCGGGGGGTGTATGGCGCGAGCCACCTCCAATGTAGCGCCTGCTCGGTGATAAGCACCTGAATCCCGGATAGGCGGGCTATCCCGCTGAAAGCATAGAACTTGACCAAAAACTATCGAGGCAAAAGGGTCAAGGTAGTCCAAGGCCCAGGAGAGAGGAGAGAACTCCAAACCCCCCTGGGTCCGGGAAGTGGCACGCGAGAGACACACAACACAGATAACAATTTAAACCATAACTATAAAAAAAAGATAAGAAAGAAACACAACTAATGGACCCTTATGGTCCATAACAGTCTTGACTGTTATATTAGAATAGCTAAAGGAGTTGAAACAGCAGAGAAAGAAGAGACAGGGGAAAAGGGAGCAGAGAAAAAGAAAGAGAAGGAGCGGAAGGGTCAGGAATTACACGGAGGGTCACCAGTTAAGAGGATTCGGGCCCGAAAACCGCAATACTCTAACTGACGTCAGAGTCAAATCATAAAAGGACTCCAACATACGAAGCCCATGGTTCCCAAATGAGTTTGAATCTATCAATAGTATCAAGGATAGTGTTGGAGATCTTCTCATTCGACATTATCCAGGAAATTTTCCTTTTGGCCATTAGGAAAGAGACTGTTGGGGACTTCCAGGCCTTAGTAACAGTCATCTTGGCTCCAAGTAAGATAAAAAAGATCAGAACCTGCGTGTGCCTGGGTATTTCAGGTATTGGGTTGTTAAGTAAAGCAATCGTGGGATCTCGGGTTACCCCCACCCCTGTGACTTTACGGATGAGATTGAATGTTTTATACCAAAAGGACCGAATCCTAGGACATTCCCACATTATGTGGAGTAGGGAGCCCGTGTGTCCGCAGCACCTAAAACATAGAGGGGAAGATTGTGGATAGAATTTGGCAAGGCGAGTGGGAACCAAGTACCAGCGGGTCATGACATTAAGGTTCGCTTCTGCAAGCGAGGTATTCATAATGCCCTTATATGAGCGGGCTAAGTTAGAATGCCAACGTTCCAACGTCCAGTCGAGGTCAAGGTCTCGGTCCCAACTGGTCATATATGACGCTTTCTCCAGTGGCTCGGCCAAAGCTGAATAAATAAGAGAGATACCCCCTTTTGTGTCCCTGGCTGAGGAACACCATTGTTCATAGGGGGTTACTGATGGTGGGTCAACACTGGTTTTTATGACCTGGCGAAGGAAGTGGGAGATCTGGTAGAACCGGAATTTCTCGGAAGGGGGCATTTTAAGTTTGGAAGTGCAATAACCTAGAGAGAGGGGCCCATTGGAATTAAAGAAGTGTCCGATTCTGTAAAGGCCTTTGTCAAGCCACCATTTGAAGGCTATAATGTCCAGCCCAGGGGGAAACCGAGGGTTGTGGAAGATGTGGGCCAGTGGGTGCCAGTGGGATATCAGGGGTTTCAGTTTGTGTAGAGAGTCACAGAGTGCCATAGAGTGGGATAATGTAGGAGCAAGAATCGGAGGTCTACTTTTGGGATGATTCCAGAGAAGGAAGTCTAGGGTAAACCCCGGGGTCGCCATCCTTTCCATGGAAACCCAATCCGGCTTGGGCCCTTTCAGGTAGATTATCGAGAACTGGCTAAGTTGGGCAGCTCGGTAGTACCACCACAGATTGGGTAATCCGAGGCCCCCCCTCAATCTAGGCCTATAAAGGACTGTCTTAGCTAAACGGTGTCCTTTCTTATCCCAAATGAAACATTTTATAGCAGATTGGAGAGAGTTAATGTATGATCTAGTGATTGGGATGGGAAGGGAGCGGAATAGATATAAAATTTTAGGTAGCAGAATCATCTTGACTGCATTTATGCGGCCTAGCCAGGATAGTTTATAAAGGGACCATTGGCAAAGGTCCCTCATGAGCTTTCCAACCAGGGGGGGGTAGTTAAGCTTGTGAAGGAGTTCAGTCCGCGAGGTGAGGTGAATGCCTAAGTAAGGAATGGAAACAGAATTCCAGGAAAAAGGGAAGTGGCATTTTAAACTGTCTATTTGGGCTTGAGGTGTTGTTATGTTTAGAGCCATTGACTTAGTCATGTTAACTTTGAGGCCGGATATGCTGCCAAAATCTTCGAGGAGTTGGGTCACGTTGGGGGTCGAGGTGAGTGGAGATGTAATGAAGAGGAGGACGTCGTCCGCAAACAAGGCGCATTTGTGCGACGATTGTCCGCAGCGAACTCCTTGGATGTCTGGGTGGTTTCTGATCGCGATAGCCAGAGTCTCGATGGCTACCGCAAACAGGAGAGGGGAAAGGGGGCAACCCTGTCTCGTGCCCTTCCTGATGGGGAATTGATCTGAAAAGTGACCGTGGAACCTAACCTGTGCTATCGGTTGGGAGTATAGTGCCTCTAAAGTTTTGATGAAACCTGGACCAAATCCCCATTTCTGGAGCAAAGTGAAAAGATAGGGCCATGCAACCGTGTCAAATGCCTTTTGGAGATCGATGGAAAGCAAGTAACCTTCCTGGGGGGGGCCACCATCCCAGCCCGACCTCATGAGGGAGATGATATCGACTGCTCTCCGAATCTGGTCCGGTCCCTGTCTCCCCGGTATAAAACCCACCTGGTCTTTATGGATATATGAACCTATAAATAAAGCTAACCTGTTCGCTAATATTTTCGTCATTATCTTCAGGTCATTGTTGATCAAAGAGATCGGTCTGTAATTGCCTATCTCGCTAGGGTCTTTACCCGGTTTAGGAATAACTGAAATGAAAGCTAAGTTCGCTGTGGGGTCAAGAGAGGGGTTCTCACGCAGGGAATTAAAGAACCGGGCCAGATATGGAGATAGGATTCCAGAAAAGGTTTTGTAATAATGGTTTGAAAACCCATCCGGGCCTGGGGCCGAGTCCTTCTTAAGGTCTTTAATAACTGCACAAATCTCGGTTTCCAGAAATGGTGAGTCTAAAGTGGAACGGTGGGAGTCAGAGAGTCTGGGAAGAGGGACATTGTGTAGAAAGGTGTCAAGACTGGAATGTGAGGGTTGGGTGTCAGATGAATACAGGTTGGAGTAAAATGACTGGAAGGCCTTGAGTATCTTCTCAGGGTTCTGAGTCAGGGCGTCGTCCGTGGCCCTGATCTTGGGAATGGATTGAATCCTTAATTTGGGGGTCAGTTTGGCTGCTAACTGTGGTCCAAACTTGTTTGCCCGCATATAATGCTTACCATTCAGCCATTGCAGATGCTTATCCGCCGAAGAGGTAAGAGCCAAATTGAGTGCTAACCTAGCCGAATCGAGCTTGGCCAGGGAGGCCTGAGAGGGGTTTCGTTTGTGAACCTTGAGAGGGACTTTAAACTCCTTAGCAAGGACCACAATGTCCAACTTCCTTTCCCGCTGCAGTTGCGATGAAAGTTGAATAATTTTTCCCCGAAGCACCGCTTTATGTGCTCCCCAAAGGGAAACAGGGGAGATATCCTCTTTATCATTGTTCCCGAAGTATTCCCGCATCTCCCTCTCCAACATAGCGCAGTGCACCGGGTTGGAGAGGAGAGATGAGTTTAGGCGCCACGGACGACGCCCAGGTGGGGATATCGTGTTAGAAAGCTTAAGGAGAACTAAGGAATGGTCAGACCAAGGGACTTCATGAATGGAGGCGTGAGAAGCTACGTGAATGTCAGAAGAGGGCATAAGGATATGGTCAATTCTGGCGTAGGTCTTATGGGGAGCAGAGTAGTGCGTATAGTCTTTTTCGGAAGGGTTAAGTTCCCGCCACGTATCAATGAGGCCCAGAGTGTGGAGAAGGCGAGCAATGTGGAGGCTCTGTTTAGGTGGTCTTTTAAGGCGGGGGCTTCCTGACCTTGATCTATCTAGGACATTGTCAAATGTGATATTGGAATCACCACCCAATATTACCCTGCCCTCAAAAAGAGGTGCGAGAGTATTAAGCATAGTGGAAAAAAATTTAGATTGTCCCTGGTTAGGGGCATAATAAGAGACTATGGTGTGAACTGTCCCTTCTATTGATCCTTTAACCAAAATATAGCGCCCTTCCTTGTCAGCGACAGTCATGGAATGTACATAGTGGGTCTTTTTAGAGAATAAGATAGCTACCCCTCTCTTTTTAGTGTCAGCGTTTGCCAGGAAAAAGGTGGGGTACCCACGGTGGAGAAAAGGAGGATTGTAGCTGCCAGGAAAATGAGTTTCCTGGAGTAAGATTATATCCAGGCCCCTCGAGTAGTAACTCTGGAATGCCTTGCGTCTTTTTGTTGGGGAATTTAAGCCTTGGGTGTTATGCGAAGCAACCTTAAGGGCAGCCTGACGGGGAGATGTATCAGCCATGGACACGTGAGGGTGGGCGTTGGAGAACCTGAGAGAGAACGTAGATGCGGGCTGGGAGTGATGGAGGCCCTCCGTGTAAGTTCCTGGGGGGAAAAATAAGGATAAAAAGTAAAACAGATTAAGTAAGATTTAAACATTAAATAAGAAAAAGAGAACGGATAAAAGGAACAATGAAACAAAGAAAGGTCTAGGCGAGAACGACTAGGGAGAAGAGCATGCAGGACTGATCGGCCAAGTCCTGTACTGAGACCCAATGAGAGGATGGGCTCAGGAGAGTAACAACCTCTAAGGGGGTTGTTCGCCTGCAGTCACAAGAGGAGCGAACTCCTGCCCGTCACTACAGAAAAAGTCGCATGTTTGACCGCCCCAGCACATCGGCCCCCAGAAAAATAACATAACTGTAGATGGGAGATCTCCATGATGGGGAGCCAAACTATAAACATAGAAAAAAGCTGTAACCATATATGAGGACAAAGCACAAACCAAATGGCTAACATAATAAACCATAACTTAGAAACCTTGATGCTGCCTGAAAAATGGTGAGGGAAGGATGGGGAGGAGGAAGGGTAGGGGAAGGAGAGAGGGCGATGCAGGGGGGGGAGGCAGAGGGGGGGACAGTATGCATACGGAGCTACATGACAAAAATGAGCTGCAATATATAAGTACCAAAACAAAGAGGAGAAAGAATACAAAAAATGAGAACAGAGTTCTTGCTACAGCAGTTCTATAATATTCCACTATGTTTGCCTACCCCGCACCCCCCTCATGCAATGGAATAAACCAGGAAGCTATAAAGAAATAAATACTAAAAAAAAAAAAAAAAAAAAAAAAAAAATTATAATAAAAATAAAAAATAAGGAATAAGGGGGAAAAACAAAAAAAATAGGCAATACTTAAAGGGATAATGTCCCGCAGCCAGCGTGGGTAGAGCAGGGTGGACAGTTTGTGTAAAGCACAATCCAGAGATTGTCCTTAAAAAAAAAAAAAACCTAAGGGAGAGAAAGAGATGTTAATGGCAAAAAACAAAACTTGGTGGGAATAGTGAATAGCACCATACCGACGAGGGGAAAAACCCCTAAGTTAGGATACAATGATCTCAGAGAGATGAGTGGGGGAAACAAAGTCATCTCGGGGGGCGAGAGTCTCGATGTCTCTTTGGTTGCTGTTTGTTCCACAGTGGAGTAATAGGGCTGCCTGTGGGAGGCCTCTTTGAGGAGCCAGGGCGAAGAGATGGATCCTGGGGGGGTAATTCTTGATTGATAAATCTGAGTCGTAGCAACAGCTGTTCACCATCCCTAAAGCTTGAGAAGCTGTGCGATTTGTCTTTGTAGTCGAATTGGAGGCGAAATGGAAAGGACCACCTGTATTTGATGGATTTCTGTATGAGGACCCCTAAAAGGGGTTTCAGGGACCTCCTCTTCTGGATCGTGGTAGGAGAGATATCGGCGAAGATCTGTAGTTTGTTACCTTGGAAGTTGAGGTCATCAAGATTACGGGATCTCCGCATAACTTCTTCTTTTACATTGTAGTAGTGGGGTTTAACCACAACATCCCTCGGGAGCCCATCTTGGCGGGGAGGCTGGAGTGCTCTGTGGGCCCTGTCCAGCTCGAGCTTGTGGTCTGGGATGTCGGGAATAACGGTTTTAATGAAAAGTTTCACTGTTTCAGGAATATTAGTGACACTCTCGGGTATTCCCCTAATACGGAAATTATATCTCCTGCTGCGATTTTCCAACTCATCAATTTTAGCGAGTGCGACTTCAAGTTGGTCCTGCAGCGTCTGTATGCAGTTAGTGTTTTGGTTAGTGCGGGCTACAGTATTGTCCACTGCTTGTTCAATGGCTTCAATGCGAGCCCCAATGTTTTGCAGGTCTGCCTTAATAGAGGATGTGATCTGCGCTGCTGTTTGTGTCAGACCTGCTGCTAGCATGTCTGAGAAGCAATTGAGGAGTTGAGCCATGTCAGAATGGGGGGGCTGCAGGATGGGGGAAGGCATCTGGAAGCCAGCGTGGTTCATGGGGGATTGCAGCATGGGGGTATTCATCATGTCCGCCATTGTGCGGCTAAGGAGCGACTCAGTGGAGGCTGGTGAGGCTAAATGAGGTGGAGCGGTACTCACTGGTGTTGCCAGCAGGGGTATAGCAGGCTGGATCGGGGACGTAGGGTCTGTAATTGTGGTAAGGTCCGCCGTGTCACCGCAAGGAGAGGTCGCGCCCGCCATCTTGGAGGCTGAGGGGGCTGCTAGGCCAAAGTCCAGCTGCCGGCTGATTCCCCGCTTGTCACCGGGGCCAGACATCCAGGAACGTGCACCGTACCTTCCGCTCCCCTATAGGGCCGTCCTCGGCTCGGTTCTCCCACCCGATCGTGTACTAAGAGCCGCGTTGTGCTGGGGTGGCTAGGAGCTCCCGGTCAGTGCGTCTTCCCGGAAGTCCCGCGCATGCGCCAAATAGAACGTTTTTCTTTCTATCTAAAGTCTGACAAAGACACCAGAATCTATCCCAAAATCTTGAATCATGCTCTGAGTGCGCTAAAATGTGGCCTCATCATACAGACCGGCTCTCCCCTAGCTGTTTACTAAATAAAGAAAGCTTGCAGGGAAAACCTATTTAATGTAATTGTAATCTTTATAAATGTCAGTTTTATCTGCAGCAGGTTCTATACATGGTCCAGATGCCCCAATTTACAGGCAGACTAGGGGGACCTGCAGGCACTATATATAAAGGATTTTTTTTGTTTCACCTTAGGTGTCATTAAAATCACTGCTCCTTTATAAAAGGAAAAAAAAATTGCATTGGTACATGTCCCCCCAAAGCAGTACCCGGGCCCCTATAACCTTTTTATGGCCAATAACTTGCATATAATACAAAAACTACAAATATTAAATATAATATAAACTCTCCAAGGAGCTGCATGACATTCACAAGCAAGTGGACACTGTGGAGGAGAGGGTGACAGACCTGGAGACAGATTCCACATCGACACTCAGCTCTCGGCCTTAGAGGCTGAGCAACAAGCCCTGCGCTGTCATCTCATTGATGTCCAGCTGGAGTTAGATGATGGCAAAAATGGCCACCAACTGAATAATTTGCGCCTCAGAGGGATTCCTGGGGCCACCATGGTCACAGACCTGCGTACCACTGTGGTTTTGATTCTTCCATTACCCTAATTCAGTCCTGGTTTCATGTCCTCATTGTTCATTTTTGCTGTAATCCTTCTCTGTTCTGCACACTTCCTGGTTGTCTGTTTCCTTATAAAAAAAAAAAAAAGTACTGGGAGCTTCTCTCGGTGGTCTCTAATCAAGAAGGTGTGATTACTGTGTGTCTAAAACCCCGAAGAACCAATCAGTTTCATTTTAAAAACAAATACTGCCCTGTATTGGCTCTGTGTCTCTGTCATTCACAGAAGTATGAAACTAAATGAAAAACTAAACTGAAACTGCGGGCACATTATATGATTGATTTTTATCCATTTTTAAAAGGAATCAGTTAACTATTATGTCTCTATACCCTGTAAACAGTCATTTCAACAAAAAAAAATAATTCCTTTACAACTCCTTTAACTTTTGGTGAAACTGCCTACAGTTGAGCTAGAGTTAGACAACGTTCACCGGGTCCAGGGCCCTCAAACATCTTCATCATCACAGGTAGCTCCCAACCTTGCTACTCCACCTTGTGATGTTCTCTACGGGGTCCATTTTTTCACCGTTGAGGAGATCCTGTGACCCTTGTCCGAGTTTACCCAGATATCTCCAGGCAAGTCTGGGCCATGTGAGGGGACGTTCCATCCTCTACTAGGGGTAATCTATGCAGTGGAAGCAACTTATCACTGGGGCTATCCTTTGCACTTCATCGTGCGGAAACAGGGCGCCGAGTTCTATCTGCGCTCTGCAGACTAATTACCTGCCTTATTCAGTTTCTTGGATAAACCATCAGTACAAATTTCCAAAGATCCTGACAAGGCGGTATAGGGTGCCCAAGACCCTATACCATATCTTTTACCACAGGTACCTGACACGTGCTGGCGATTCAATGTTGTCCATGGCACAATGTTACACATCTTTTGGGATGCCCAAAATTTAGACCTTTCTGGCAAAAGGTAGCTAGTACTATCAAACACCTGACTAATGTTGATGTAGCAGATGACCCTGTGGCATTCTTGCCACACCTCACAAAGTGAGCCATTAAAAAATACAAGACCTTCCGTTACCATTCAGCTAATAAATGTGGCCAAGGTGTGCATTCCCTTATGCTGGAGGTCTGTGCGCCCGCCTTCGATGTCTCTTTGGTTTACTAGGATCCGGGAGTAGTCTTTTTGTGACACTTGGAGGCCATGGCAATATTTTGTCTTCACAGATGCTTACTTGCAGGAGGTCTTGCAGCCTGGCTGAATCATCAGGGGACTTATCATAAGGGTCTGGGTGAGAGAAATTGCTTCTCTGGTTCTTAGTTTAACTTCATGGACATTCCTGTTACTGCCATTCTTCTTTTAGTTTAGGCTTGTACCCCTATTTTTTTCTGTTCTTGTTCCTCCTTCCCATTTTCCCCCTTCTAATGTTCTCCTTTTATCTGTCACACCATTCAGTTTGAAAATGTATTCCTGAGGTTTTCATTTTACTGCTTAAATATACTTGATCAGATCTATTAGACTCTACCCCTTTTTTGGTTATACTGACCACTGGGGATCTCTTGACCCCAGTATTTTTGCTTTCTATATCCCATAAGGTTCCATTACCAAGTTAGGTCTCCTCTATTTATGTTGACATTCCTAGAGATGCATTTTGCACCACTACTGTCTTTGTATATATAATACAATTTTTGGCTAAATAAAAATTACAAAAAAAAAAGGCACTGGAAAATTAAAGAAAGAGTTAAAGCATTTACAAGCTATGGTAAGTATGTATAAACATTTCTTGATAAACTGATTGCCTATCTAATTTCTTAACAATTTAAAATGCCAGGACATTTGTAAGAGGCATTGTGAATTGGTGGAAGTTGCGTTTTTTTTTTCTCCACAATTCTTTGTAAAATGATGACAGTATTTTTTTTTTCCCAGAACTGTTTTATTTTAACAAGTTATTACTTAACCACTTCAATACTGCTTCACATCCAAAGACGTGAACAGCGCGGACCTGAGGCGCCGGGGTCACGTCTTTGGACGTGATTTGCTTGTAATTCCCCGCGCGCGCCACAGGGTGGCGCGCGGCGGGGAAAAACAGTCCCGACGCATCACCGAGGATCCGATGCGTGTACCCGGCGGCCGTGATGTCCGTCAGGTACACGCGATCGTCGGTGAGACAGCAGGGACGTGGAGCTCTGAGTGTAAACACAGAGCTTCACGTCCTGTCAGTGAGGTGACAGATGCTGTTTCTCTTGTACATAGGGAGACAGCATCGGTCACCTCCCCCAGTCACCCCCCATACAGTTAGAACACACCCAGGCAATACATTTAACCCCTTCCTCACCCCCTAGTGTTAACCCCTTCAATGCCAGTCACATTTATACAGTAATTAGTGCATTTTTATAGCACTGGTCGCTGTATAAATGTGAATGGCGCCAAAAATGTGTCAAAAGTGTCCGATGTGTCCGTCGCAATATCGCAGTCCCAATAAAAATCGCAGATCGCCGCCATTACTAGTAAAAAAAAATTATAAAAAAAAAAATCATAATTATGTCCCCTATTTTGTAGGTGCTATAACTTTTGCGCAAAGCAGTCACTTATTGTGATTTTTTTTTTTTTTTACAAAAATACGTAGAAGAATACGTATCGGCCTTAACTGAGAAAAAAAAATATAAAAAAAAAAAATGGGATATTTATTATAGCAACAAGTAAAAAATATATATATATTTTTAAATTGTCGCTCTTTTTTTCATTATAACGCAAAAAATAAAAACCGCACGGGCGATCAAATACCACCAAAAGAAAGCTCTATTTGTGGGGAAAAAAGGGACGCCAATTTTGTTTGGGTGCCACGTCGCACTACCGCGCAATTGTCAGTTAAAGCGACGCAGTGCCGGAAGCTGAAATTTCGCCTGGGCACGAAGGGGGTTTATGTGCCCAGTAAGCAAGTGGTTAAACAGAGCATAGGCATACTTGCAATTACACATATTGTTGCATAATTAGTCTACCTAAAAAAAGATAAGTTCATCTAGTTCAACCAATAAAAGGGAAAAAATAAAAAATGATACAATCCTACAGGATACAGTGATACCAAGGATTTCGATTAACGCGGTTAATGAGCATTTAATATGAGCTTTTTTTTTTTTTTTAAATCCTGACTCTGTTTGCAAGCATTGTCTCTCAAAACAAGCAGGAATCGAGCCTCTGCAGTTTGCAGTACCGCATTTGGCCAGTGGTTCAGTGGTGCTGTGACACTCAAAGCAGCTCGGATTCACTCTGAAACACTCAGAAACACTGTGTTCTCGAGTGGTTTCCGAAGGTTTTTGAGTATCTCCAGCGCCCCCCACCTCTGGCTACATGCGGTACTGCATACAATAGAAGTCACAGTTTCCATTGACTTATATGGGGAAACTCGATTTAATATGAGTTCTTTGGATTACAAGCATTCTTCTGGAACAAATTATGCTGGTAATCCAAGGTACCACTGTATACACAATCCAATTGTCACAGTTGATCCAAAGGATGCAAAAAAAAAAGAAGCAAAGCATAATCAGATTTGCTCCAGCGGGGTGGGGGGATTCCTTTCTGATCCCCCAAGAGGCAATCGGATATTACCTGAATAAACTTTACCTCTAAATTTTAGTATCCAGTTATATTACAGTGCATCCGGAAATAATTCGCAGTGCTTCACTTTTTCCACATTTTGTTGTTACAGCATTATTTCTAAATGCATTACATTCATTATTTTCCTCACAATTCTACAAACAATACTCCATAATGGTGGGAAAGAAATTTGTTTGAAATCTTTAAGAAATTATTAAAAATTAAAAAAAAAAATCCCATGTGCTTAAGTATTCACAGCCTTTGCCATGACACTCTAAAATGAGCTCAGGTGCATCCTCTTTTCACTGACTATTTTTGAGATGGTTCTACAACTTGATTGGAGTCCACCTGGGGTAAATTCAGTTGGTTGGGCAAGATTTGGAAAGGCACACACCTCTCTTAATATGGTCCCACAGTTAACAGTGCATGTCAGAGCACAAACCAAGCCATGAAGTCCAAGTAATTGTTTGTAAACATCCGAGACAGGATTGTATTGAGGCACAGATCTGGGGAAGGGGGCAGAAAAATGACTTCAGCATTGAAGGTCCCAATGAGAACAGTGTGTTGTGCTTTCTTAAGGTTATATTTACCCGCACAGTAAAATTATATTGAATTCTTTGATAACGAATTTTTTTTTAAATACAAGTCAAACTATATGACATAGTCTATATTATGAAATGTATTCACGGAGACGTATAATCATACAAAATAGCTAATTTATTGGTTGACAAAAATATGGATAATTACATGACATTAGAATACCAGTTGCGTTACATGAACACATTGCGATTCATTAAACTACCCCCAAAATGGGCATGCAATACCTTTGATCTGTGTGTCATGGCCAGTTCTCAAGATAACTTTATACAAAAAAGACAATGAAACGAAAGCGCCTCTTTCATATATCTACCCATTACTTTACTGCAGGTAAGAGGCCAAAATATGAAAATGCATTGGACGATTGTTTTGTCATTATTGAATTATGTAAAAAATATGAAAAGATAAAAATTGTGCTCTTTACAGAAAAATCTACCAGTTATTGATTGAGACCCGACCATGATTACACAAAATACGAATTTCTAATCCTAGGGAATAACAATCTTTTTCTGATAAAATACAATAGCATAATTACCAATTCCAAAATGGCTATTTGCAGATGACCAGAGTTAAAATGCAGTGCTTTCTATGGCCCTTCCTGGGATGACAAGGTGCCTTCATGTATTGTCCTAGCGTGCCCCTCCCCCCATGGATGGGGTCTACTTCCTCCTGATCTTCATCTTGGAGTCATCTTCCTTGAATATCTCCCCCTTCTCTCATGGGCTATCTCTCTTATAATACTCAAAACAATAGGACCATTACATTATACTAAGTTCTGCCCATCCAACAGCTGTCCTTAATTCATTGGCCTCTGGCCTCTATGGGAGTTCCTGTTAAGACATGTCGGGTTCCTATTGGCTGACGATTTTAATCATTTACTTGGTCTCTGTGTTTTGAGAACCTCAAGTAATATCACTTTCCACCTCTTTTGCCTGAATGTCTGGAGGAAACCAGTCACCGCTCATTACCTGGCCAATACCATCCCTACAGTGAAGCATGGTGGTGGCAGCATCATGCTTTGGGATGTTTTTCAGCGGCAGGAACTGGGACACTAGTCAGGATGAAGGGAAAGATTAATGCAGCAATGTACCGAGACATCCTTGATGAAAGTCTGCTCCAGAGCGTTCTGCACCTCAAACTGGGGTGAAGGTTCATCTTCCAACAGGACAACGACCCTAAGCACACCGCCAAGGTAACAAAGGAGTGACTATGGGACAAATCTGTGAATGTCCTTAAGTGGCCCAGCCAATGCCCAGACTTGAACCCGATTGAACATCTCTGAAGAAATCTGAAAATTGCTGTGCACCGACGCTCCCCATCCAACCTGGAGTTCGAGAAATTCTGCAAAGAAGAATAGGGGAATCTGCCCACAAATAGGTGTAGCATCATTGTAGCATCATACTTAAAAAGACTAGAGGCTGTAATTGGTGCTAAAGGTGTTTCAACAAAGTATTGAGCAAAGGCTGTGAATATATATGTACATGGGATTTTTTTGTTTATTATTTTTAACAAATTTGGAAAGATTTCAAATAAACTACTTTCAGGTTGTCATTATCTACATGCCGACCACCCGCCGTCCTTTTACTGCGGGAAGTTGTCACTGCTGGGCGAGAGCCCATAGCTATACGTCCGCTCTAAAGCTGCCGCTAGGGGGAGCGTGCGTCCCCAAGTCCCGCGAGCGCCCGGTGGGTACGATCACCGCCGGGCACACGCGATCGCTCGTTACAGAGCGGGGACCAGGAGCTATGTGTGTAAACATATAGCTCCGGGTCCTGTCAGCGGGGGAAACGCTGATCTTCTGTTCCTACAATTTATGAACAGAAGATCAGTGATTTCCCCTAGTGAGGCTACCCCCCTATACAGTTAGAACACACCCAGGAACATACTTAACCCCTTCCCTGCCCCCTAGTGTTAGCCCCTTCACTGCCAATGGCATTTATATACTAATACAATGCATTTGTATAGCATTGATCGCTATAAAAATGCAAATGGTCCCAAAAATGTGTCAAAAGTGTCCGAAGTGCCCGCCATAATGTGATAGTACTGAAAAAAAATGCTGATCGCCGGCATTACTAGTAAAAAATAAAATAATAAAAATGCCATAAAACGACCCCCTATTTTGTAAACGCTATAACTTTTGCGCAAACCAATCAATAAATGCTTATTGCGATTTTTTAATGAAAAATATGTAGAAGAATACGTATCGGCCTAAACTGAGGAAAAAATAATGTTTTTTTTATATATTTTTGGGGGATATCATAGCAAAAAGTAAAAAATATTGAATTTTTTTCAAAATTGTCGCTCTATTTTTGTTTATACCGCAAAAAATAAAAACCGCAGAGATGATCAAATACCACCAAAAGAAAGCTCTATTTGTGGGAAAAGGACGCCAATTTTGTTTGGGAGCCACGTCGCACGACCGCGCAATTGTCAGTTAAAGCGACGCAGTGCCGAATCACAAAAAGTGCTCTGGTCATTGGGCAGCAATATGGTCCAGGGGTTAAGTGGTTATGCGGTATTGTCTGTAGAATTGTGAGGAAAAAAATTAATTTAATCCACTTTGTAGAAAAAGTGAAGCACTGTGAATACTTTCTGGATGCACTGTATGTACATTTAAGAAAGACTCCAGGCTTTTTTTTAACCACTTGACCACTGGGCACTTAAACCCCCTTAATAACCAGACCAATTTTCAGCTTTCGGTGCTCTCACAGTTTGAATGACAATAACTCAGTCATACAACACTGTAACCAAATGAAATGTTTGTCCTTTTTTTCCCACAAATAGAGCTTTCTTTTGGTGGTATTTGATCACCTCTGCAGTTTTTATTTTTTTCGCTATAAATGAAAAAAGAACGAAAATTTGGTAAAAAAATGAATTTTTCTTCATTTCTATTATAACATTTAGCAAAAAATAAATTTTTCTTCATAAATTTGGCCTAAAATGTATACTGCTGCATATCTTTGGTAACAAAACAAAAAAAATGGATGTTATTTAGTCTGGGTGAAAGTTATAGGGTCTACAAGCTATGGTACCAATTACTAAAAATGTATTTGATCACACCTGATGTACTGGCAGCCTCTCTCAATTCTTGAGACCCTAACATGCCAGAAAAGTACAAATACCCCCCAAATGACCCCTTTTGGGAAAGAAGACATTCCAAGGTATTTAGAAAGAGGCATTGTGAGTTTTTTAAAGTTGTCATTTTTTTCCCACAATTGTTTGGAAAATCAAGATTTTTTTATTTAATTTTTTTTCCACAAAATGTTCATATTAGTGGGTTATTTCTCACACACAGCATATATGCATACCACAAATTACTCCCCAAAACACATTCTGCTATTCCTCCCAAGTATGGCGATACCACATGTGTGAGATTTTTACACAGCGTGGCCACATACAGAGGCCCAACATGCAGGGAGCACCATCAGGCGTTCTGGAACACGCAGACCAATTCTGACATTTTTCTCTTACATGTAAAAATCATCATTTATTTGCTAGAAAATTACATAGAACCCCAAAACATTATATATGCTTTTTTAGCAAAGACCCTATAGAATACAATGGTGGTCGTTGCATGGTATTTGCACAGCAATTTTTCAAATGCATTTTTTTTGGAAATAAAACAGTTTTGTGCCTTAAAAAAAACAAAACAGTAAAGTTAGCCCAATGTTTTTGCATAATATGAAAGATGAAGTTACGCCGAGTAAATAGATACCCAACATGTCACCCTTCAATATTGCACACGCTTGTGGATTTGCGCCAAACTTCGCTACTTTAAAATCCCCATAGGCGACGCTTTAAATGTTTTTACTGGTTAGATCTTTTTAGTTGGAGAGGAGTTCTAGGGCCAAAATGCTTGTTCTCGCTCTAATGTTCGCAGCGATACCTCACATGTGTAGTTTGAACATCGTTTTTATATGTGGGCGGGACTTACATGTGCAGTCGAGTCTGTATACGAGAACACGGGTACAGGGGCGCTGTATTTTTTTTATTGTTCATTTTACTTTATTTTAGTTTGACATGTTTTTCCCCAAAAATAAATGTTTTGATTACTTTTATTCCTATTACAAGGAATGTAAACATCCCTTGTAATAGTAATATAGCATGACAGGTCCTCTTTACAGTGAGATAAACATCGCAGAGTATTGCGCAGGGATATTGCACGGGGGTATTGCAGAGTATTGTGCGGGGGTATTGCAGAGTATTGTTCAGAGTATTGCGCGGGGGTACTGCAGAGTATTGCGCGGGGGTACTGCAGAGTATTGCGCGGGGGTACTGCAGAGTATTGCGCATGGGGGTATGCAGAGTATTGCGCATGGGGGTATGCAGAGTATTGCGCAGGGGGGTATGCAGAGTATTGCGCAGGGGGGTATGCAGAGTATTGCGCAGGGGGGTATGCAGAGTATTGCGCAGGGGGGTATGCAGAGTATTGCGCAGGGGGGTATGCAGAGTATTGCGCAGGGGGGTATGCAGAGTATTGCGCAGGGGGGTATGCAGAGTATTGCACAGGGGGGTATGCAGAGTATTGCGCAGGGGGGTATGCAGAGTATTGCGCAGGGGGGTATGCAGAGTATTGCGCAGGGGGGTATGCAGAGTATTGCGCAGATGGGTAGGCAAAGTATTGCGCAGATGGGTATGCAGAGTATTGCGCAGATGGGTATGCAGAGTATTGCGCAGATGGTGTGTTAAGATAATTTTTAGGTACAGGTAATTGGCGCTGCTGTGTAAATGTGATCTGTATATCTCGTGTCGGGTACTTGTAGCAGATGGGTTTATTTGAAATAAAACTCCCCGCTTCACCAAGTGATCCCTTATTTCTGATAATCCCTCAGAGGGATAAGGGTGCTTTTTTGTGTCCTTGTGTGATCCTGATGGTGAGTACCTAGTGGAATTAGTGGTTATGAGGCCTTCTGTTTATATTTAATAATGTTTCAAAAAATATCTTGTTGAAGGTTTAGTATTGACAACTTGGTTAGTGGTATCACTCCAAATTCCAGTGTTATGGTATAAAGTGCTGAGTGCTGTATAAAATCAAACAAACTATATAACAATATAGGTCAAACGTGATATCAAAAAAATTTATAGTGATGTCAAAAAAATTGTGTTTCAGGTATATAGTGACTTGTAAAAAGTTTTTTCCTTCTCTGCACCCTTAGGTTTCTGTGATCCAGTGCATGTGATCAATAGTCACTGAAATGAGCGAGTGTCGCTCTAATTTATAGTGTGATCATCCATAAAATACAAAAATGAAAATAAAAATGAAAAAAAAAAATATATATAATAAGTGAATAAATGTGATAAAAAGTTATATGTACTGTAGATATATATACGATAAAGGCCCAATAAGAAATCCCTGTTTCAGTGATCAACTGAAGTGCTATTCTCAATACACGCTATGTTTCTATATTCTGAGAAGTGGAGGTTCCTACACAATATCTTCCAGTACGATACAATAAGATAACATCCGTATATTAATGTATGTCATCAGTGACGTTATGAGTAAAGTCCAATTAAACAGCTGCGTGGTCATCTATGGTGTAAATAACAGGTATTGAACTCCAGATGATAGTAGAGATTCCAGTTATCCCCCCACATGTATCCCCACTTACCAGATTGTTGTCCCCACGGAGGGGGTATGGAGCCTTGGGGATCAGTGGGTAGTAGCTGTTGTTTACCAACCTCTATGCGTAGTAGGTCATTAGCGGCACGTGATGAGTTCAGTTGTTGCACGTGTTAGATCAATCGCCGTGCGTAGTGGTTCCTAGGATGTATCCAATAACTCCAAAAAGGTTGTGGTGATTATAAGGAGGCAAGAAGAGAAGAAATCCTCATGGTGTAGTATTTCCTGGTATTTATTAAAAAAGCCGTTTCCCAATTGGAACAACAATGTGTAAAATTAAAAAAAAGAGAAAAACATGGTTTAAAAAATGAAAGCTGCTGCACCGCAGCTTCCCAGAAAGTCCCGTGTGCTGAGCTGTACCAGTCGGGTTATGGGAGCCTCTGTATCCACTATCCGTGTGGAGCGTGCCACTGTTTGCGTTCCACTTCTGAGCGCGTCCCAACCCGGAAGTCCTTGCTGGTCTAAGCTGAGCATAACGGAGCGCGTGACGTAAGAGCGTATGGTCACCTGACCGGTTTCGTCTATGGACGTTTTCAAAGGTGATATCCGCCCTTCTCGTCACTCATTGATATAGTGCAAGCGTCATGCGTGGTCCGCCTTTCTGGGCGTGTTTAGATCCCACTATCGAATCGGAATACCCCTGGGCGTATGGTTACAATTCCCTGGTGCATGTTTATGTGGTATCTAATTAGCATCATACGTGGGTTGAAAGGGTGCATTTAAGTCAGATATGAAGAATATTTGTAAGGGGACATTTTCCTATGCAGTCAGGACATTGACAAGATAATTCCCTTGTGAATTTGGAGCTGCGGATCTCAAATGTCGCTTGTACCATTGTATTTAGGCATTCCTTGTTGTAATATTTTTAGATGCAGAGCAAAATTAACAATAAAAGTAAGAATTAAAATTACAAATACAATTAGAATCTATATATAAGGTAGAGGGTATATGTATATATAGTGAGAGAACATTACCCCTTCTGAGGATTACTACATGCACTACTTTCAAGTGCCTCTATAGTAATTGTGTGTTCATGTCCACCTGAGACATCTAATATTGGGAGAAGAGGTTGCTTCTAGGTGTGAGTCATAATGGATGGTGTAGCTTTACTAGGTTGGTATGTAAGGACTTGTACATATATTGATACACTTGTATGTCTGCAAAATGAACCCGCTCATTACGTGTATAGGCAAATGCCTAGTGCTATTGGATTCGCAAATATTATAGGTCCTGGGTTGTTAGATTCTGTATTCCTCTGTGTCTTGTTGTCGTTGTGGATGATCTCTTAGGTCTTGACCTCTTTGGGGTTCTCTCGGTATGCCATGTTCTCCATGGGGTTCTCTCTGTCTCCAGGTATACGGTCTCCAGTTGGGGTTCCTGTTGGTGGGTCTGGTTTGCCCCCTGCCTGGTGGCCTGTTTTGATATCCGGCCCTGTGAAAACCCCTGTTTTCTGTTGGAATAAATCGTTCCGTAGTTCTGGAGGGGTTACGCCCCCCGTTTTCTCTCCTAGGGTAGGTTCTGTCCCTTCTGTCCCATTCTGATCTGTATATATTGGATCCTCTTGCACCTCTTTCCGTATGTTGTTCGTGTGTGTTCGTGGGTCTTCGATTGTTCATACCCTGTGGTGTTTGATATTCCCTGGTGGGAGATATATCAAATCTTAATCTTGGGCGTGTGGGTGGTTCCTCCTCATCTGGTTCTTCAGAATCTGTATCTGAGCTATCTTCGATAAACAGGTCATCTGACCATGGGGTTTGTTCTTCCTCATTCTGCCACTTATATACTTTACTGTTTTTATAATCCGTGACATCCCGTTTTTTAATTTGAACTTCAGTATCGTACTTTTTTATAGTATCCTGTAACTGTATATCTTGTTCTTTATATTCTGTTTTGTCTGCAAAGGGCAATAGTAGGTTTTTTAGTTCTACTATGTGGGCTTCTATGCCCTTCAGTTTGAATTGCCTTCTTTTGATGATGGTCTGTAGGAGGTCTCCCTCACATTTATTGAAGAACTGATACCATTTCTCCATAAGGGCAGGTTCTGTAAGGTGGTCATTGGGCTGGACATCCCACCTTAGCCTCCTTGGTGTAATCTTCTCTCTGACATAGGTTTCCAGAGTTGCTATGTCCCACCATACTCTTAGTTGTTTCTCTAGAGTATGTTGTAATTGTCTAAAAAGGCCATCCATATCTTGCTTTATGCTAACTTGTTCTTGGTTAAAAATTCCACCTAAATCAACATTTCTGTTAATCATATACCCAAAAATGTCCATGTCTGCAGAGTGTACTCACACCTGAGTGTGAGGATGATTGTGAATGTTAGGAATTAATCCGTGCTAGGACTGGGGATATGAGCTGCTGCCTTCTGTTTAATCTCTCAAAGAGAGATGATGTGTTAAGATAATTTTTAGGTACAGGTAATTGGCGCTGCTGTGTAAATGTGATCTGTATATCTCGTGTCGGGTACTTGTAGCAGATGGGTTTATTTGAAATAAAACTCCCCGCTTCACCAAGTGATCCCTTATTTCTGATAATCCCTCAGAGGGATAAGGGTGCTTTTTTGTGTCCTTGTGCGCAGATGGGTATGCAGAGTATTGCGCAGATGGGTCTGCAGAGTATTGCACAGATGGGTCTGCAGAGTATTGCGCAGATGGGTCTGCAGAGTATTGCGCAGATGGGTCTGCAGAGTATTGCGCAGATGGGTATGCAGAGTATTGCGCAGATGGGTATGCAGAGTATTGCGCAGATGGGTATGCAGAGTATTGCGCAGATGGGTATGCAGAGTATTGCGCAGATGGGTATGCAGAGTATTGCGCAGATGGGTATGCAGAGTATTGCGCAGATGGGTATGCAGAGTATTGCGCAGGGGGGTATGCAGAGTATTGCGCAGGGGGGTATGCAGAGTATTGCGCAGGGGGGTATGCAGAGTATTGCGCAGGGGGGTATGCAGAGTATTGCTCAGGGGGTATTGCAGAGTATTTCTCAGGGGGTATTGCAGAGTATTGCGCAGGGAAGGAAGAGTATTGTGCAGAGGGTATGCAGAGTAATGCACAGGGAAGGAAGGGGTTAATGCAGGGATGGCTGAGCAGGGATGGATGGATCTGTGACTGCAATAGTCACAGATCCATCCCACACTGCTGCTGCCATCCGCGCTCTCCTCTCACACTGCACCGATCGGTACAGAGAGAGGAGGGAGGAACCAGTGTCATCAAATGACACCGGTTTGTTTACATGTGATCGCGCCGTTATTGGATGGCACGATCACGTGGTAAGGAGCCGCTTCCATTGGCTCCTTACTGCGATCCTTGTTGCTGCGGGTCCCGTGGACCCTGCGAGTGCCGGTGATCGTGTGCGCGCGCCCGTGCATTTGACTCTACGGGAGGACGTCCGGTTACAGTTAGGTAACCGCCTTATGGACGTATTTCATCTATAAGGCAGTTACTAAGTGGTTAAAGCAATCTACTGAGCTAGCCAGAACCTTCACAGCTTTTACTGTAAAGAAACCTTTCCTATTTGGAGATTAAATCTGTTTTCCTCCAGACTTGTCCCCTTGTCCTCTGTGATGACCTCAGAGTGAAGAACTTAACACCAATTTCACTATACGGACCACTTATGTATTTATACATGTTGATCATATCCCCCTTAATCTCTTCTCATGAGAGCATCAATTCTGCCTTCTATGGTGACACTCATCCAGAAAGAGGGGCCAGGAGCACCAGCGAGGGACCCAAGAGGAGGATCCGGGCTGCTCTGTGAAAACCACTGCAGAGGGCAGGCAAGTATGACATGTTTGTTATTCTTAAACCAAAAAAACAAAAAAAACACAAGACTTTAGTATCACATTAGGGCCCAGTCTGCAACAATGCATCCTCTACAAGCTACATCTAGAAAATGACAGTCTATTCTTGCACTTCTCTACATACTAAATACATAATTCTACAAAACCTGCATTGTAAATGCATGACCATGTGCATTGCAAAAAACGTACAGCTGGACATAAATGGAATAGAGGTGTTCCATTACACATAAATGTGTTCTTATTCAAGTTAGGCAGTACAGTACATGCTAATATTTGACTGGGCTGGTTAAAGCCAGCCAGTTCCCAGTTTAGCACTTCTGAAATAACTGCGCAACCTACAACTCATTTAGAATGGACACACTTTCTTATTCGCATTGCTTTCACATGGACAAATGGAAGCTCTTGTCTTCCATTGACTTATCACAATAGCTTGTAATGAAGATGTGCCACTGCAGGAAAGGCTAGATGCACTATTATACACTGTACATTAGCTTGGTGTAGATGATATCTTTTTTCTAATCTAATCCTTTCATCAGTACTTTGCCCATGCACTCAGCATAAATGAAGGCTATGTGTAGTCTAGTCACCTTACAGTAAGGAAGCAAGAAAATCCCACACAGCTATGATAAGTAATACAAAAAAAGATAAAGTGCTTCTGAAAGTTATTTGCTGTTACCCGTCACAACTTACTTCTTAGCACAGATCAAATTGCACTAATAAAAATCACACCAGTGAATACATACGTATTGTGTAACATAAAATAATATCATGAATTGGTAGAACTTTGGATGTCAAGATAAACAAACTTCCATATGTATGGACATTGTCATGGATATTTTCTTAGGCTTTGTACGCAAATCCACACCATGCCAAAATCCGCACTTCCAGTGTCAAAACGCACACAAAGCACAAAACAATTCTTTCATGCTTAAAAGCATGTTTGTAAATGCCACTCTTGACAGGTGTACATCCTCATCGTCTGCTGGAGCCTTCCCTAAGACTCTTGCTAGACGTTTGCTTGACCACCAACTGGTAGACTCCTGGAGGGCCCACAATATAGGAATCAGAGAGTACTCCTTTTATTCACATCCCCACAATAGCTCAGCTAGATTGGACTATATTTACACCACACCTGTTATTGTAGCCAACTCCATGTCCTCCAAGATTCACCCTTGTGTCTGGTCGGACCACCAAGTGGTTTCTTTTACCATGAATTTCATTGGCTTAGCCCCGACCTCCTATACTTGGAGACTGAACGAGGCGCTCCTGGCAGACACCTTGGTCGAATCGGACGTAGCTGCAGCCATAGAAGAATATTTTACTCTCAATGCTGTACCTGACACCCCTATATCTACGCTTTGGACTGCTCATAAAGCGGTAATTCGCGGCAAACTGATTGCCATTGGTTCTGCCCGCAATAAGCTATCTAAACAGAAAATACTGTCCCTTTCATCAGAATTAGACCGTCTTTATAAAAAAACGGACACCCTACACTTAGATACCACCAGGCAGGCCATAGAACAAAAGAGACTTGAGCTTGACACCTTGCTCTCTTGCTCTTTTACTTCATGGTAACACTGCCTCGACCATATTCGCGAGAAAGCTGAATCAGCAGATACGCCCCCCTCATGTCTATAGGCTGGCTACGGGTCCGACTGGCACTTCTTCTCACCCTCAGGAAGTCCTAAATCATTTTACAAAATTGTATTCTACGTTATTGGCAGCAAGGAGCCCGGAGCTTCCTGCACAGGATAGCGCCTGGCTCCGAGCCCTCCCTATTCCTTCCCTTTCCCCCTCACAACGGGAGAAATTTAATGCCCTTATTACGCCTACTGAGGTGTTGGGGGTTATCAAGTCATTGAAGGCAGGTTCGGCGCCTGGGCCAGACGGCTTTTCGTCGGCATATTATAAGAAGTTTGCGGCCCCTCTGTCATCTAGATTGGTCCAGTTGTTTAACTCGGTGCTGCAGGGCGCTAATTTCCCAGAGGAGATGTTGTTGGCTAACATGTCCCTTATCCCTAAACCCAACAAAAACCATACCCTCCATCAGAATTATAGGCCCATCTCGGTCATCAATAATGATTTGAAGATTTTTTCCAGGATTATGGCAGACAGGCTAGCATCTCCTCTTTGATCTCACCTTTCCAGTCCGGTTTTATCCCCCATAGGCTCATCACTGATAACATCCGTTTAGCTACAAATATTATCCAGGATGCCAACCTATTCTCGCGTAAACTGTTTTTGCTGGGCCTTGATATCCATAAGGCATTTGACAGCGTGTCCTGGAATTATCTGTCAGTGCTCTTGCCTCGTATGGGTCTCTGCGGGGAATTTTTTCACGCCTTTCAAGCTCTATACCATAGTCCTAAGACCCGCATCAGGATCCCGGGCTGCAGTTCTGAATTCTTTAGTTTGGGTAGAGGGACAAGACAGGGGTGCCCCCTTTCCCCCCTAATCTTCGCACTAGCTCTGGAACCTCTGGCCATAGCGATCTTAAACAACTCCGACATTAGGGGATATGTTAAAGGCTCCTCCACATACAAATTCTGCATGTATGCAGACGATGTTTTGATGTTCCTAACTGAGCCCCTACTCACTTTACCTAGCCTGCTTAAAACTTTATCGAGTTTCGCGGAAGTTCCTGGTCTGTCTATCAGTGTCTCCAAATCGGTGGCCCTCCCTGTGAACTTTTTGTCCACAGAACTAAACCTTCTGAAAAAGTCCTATTCGTTCACTTGGGCTGTGAACTCCCTCCCATATTTGGGCATCGAGCTTACTGGAGACTTCCGTTAACTATTTAATGCTAACTACCCTAAAATGATTGCCAAATTGAAGCTGCTTCTACAACTATGGGCCCCACTCCACATTTCCTTTCTTGGTAGGATTACAGCTCTCAAAATGACAATTCTCCCTAAGTTACTTTATCTGTTTCGTTCCCTTCCAATCCGACTATCGAAGTCCTACCTTTTAAAAGTTCAATCATATTTTAATAATTTTATTTGGCATAGTAAGCCACCAAGGTTTTCCAGAGATGTGTTGTATCGCCTGACTTCTAGCGGTGGCCTGGGGGTCCCCCAGATCTGGCTTTACTATTTGGCCAGAAGATTTACACAACAGGCTCAATGGAGCATAGTTGAGTCCAGGGTGCCCTGGGTTAGGTTCGAGGGAGACTCTATTTCTCCCTACAACCTCACGGGGCTGTTGTGGTCCTCTAACCGTTCCTGGCCAGGTTTAAGCTCTAAAAACTCCATTGAAGATGCTAATCTAAAGTTATGGATAGATTATAGGGATAAATTTAAATTGGTGTCATCCACCCCAATAGGAGCTTCCTTTTTGGGGGATCCGAGATTTCCCTCTGCTTTTGAACACCCGTCCTCGTTTGAGATATGGAAGACCTATGGCTTAACGAGACTAGAGAAGTTCCTAGTAAACGCTAATTTTGTTTCCTTTACCCATTTACAGTCTCTCCACCCTCTCCCTTCTAGTGAGTTTTTTCATTTCCTTCAGATTAGGCACTTTTTTCAAAGCCACTATGCCTTTCCCATTGCTGGTCTGAGCTCCTCATATGAGAACATTTGTACCTCATCCCCTAGGCAGAAAGGACTCATCTCAGTAGTCTATAGGCTCATGGACTCGGCAGATGTTTCTGCGGCGTTGAGATATAGACTACAATGGCAGCAGGAACTTAATCTGGAAGAGGGTGACCTGGACTGGGTAGGAGGCTGGCAAAACATGCGCAAGTGCACCAAATCATTGACAATCAGGGAGACTGCGGTTAAGCTGCTGACTAGGTGGTATTACACCCCTCTACGTCTTAGTAAGATTTACCCGCAGGCTTCCCCTACTTGCTTTCGGGGGTGTACACAGTTGGGCTCTTTCTTTCACCTGTTTTGGGACTGCGAAAAGATACAACCCACTTGTAAGGCAATTTTGGATTTGATAGATAGATTGGCCACAGAACCAGTTAATTTGTCGTATAAGCATTGCCTCCTCTTTCAGTCTCAACGAGATGTCCCTAGGTGTACTATGCAGCTAATCCATACGATTTGCATTGCGGTTCATTGGGCGATAGCACTTCACTGGAAGAAACAGTCGGTCCCTTTCCTCCCAATAATTTCACGTATTGATCAGATGATGTTATCAGAAAAAATCTTTCATATCCTTCATGACTCTGTCCCAGCTTATGATGCTAAATGGACCCCCCTGGTTTCTGTATAGACTGCAAGAATAACTGACTTCAGCTGACTAAGCTTTTACTCGGTTGTTCATATGTCTTTTATTTTTATTTCTATTGTTTTCTATTAGTTTCTCACTTGTTGGTTTATATGTATCTTGTATGTCCCTTAGATACGTAGTTACATTTACTGTGTACTTTTGATTTTGCTGGTTCCCCAGGAACTCTGTCTTTATAATAGATATGGAATTTTGATTCAATATCGTGTTCCACTGCTCTGACCCACCTTGAAATGTATGCAATGACGTTGTCCCTCATGCTCTTTGCAGTAGTTTCTTTGTATCTAATGTTATACTGTTTTCTTTTTTATCCTCAATAAAACTTTTTGAAAAAAAAAAAAAAAGCATGTTTTTAGCAAGCTCTTTGCCCAACCCCCTCATCATCCCATGGATCGCTGGTGGGTGACATTGGGAGTGAAACATCCTTGCTGCTTCTTGTGGCTTGCCATCTTCAGTTCCTGGATTTTAGTTGGAGCCGTATATACATTTTAGATATTTTTAAAAATGTTATTCTATTTTAGATTATGTATTTTTATTCTGCTTTTTACCAGTGTTATATTACCCCCTTTTATATTATTACTACTAAAAGGCACCTGTCAGAATAGGAATGTGGGGAATGGGCTTTGGAGTTTACTAGACTAACAGAACTCCTAACACACATACAATGGCATCTCTTCAATGGCTGACTAATCAGAGAATCAAGTTTAACCTCCTTGGCGGTATTCCCGAGTGTGACTCGGGGTGAGATTTTCAAGCTACGATCGGTAACCCCGAGCCACACTCGGGCTTGCCTCGCTGGATGCAGAAAGAGGTTTCTTACCTTTTCTCTGCGCTCCAGCGACGAATCCCCGCAGTACACGGCAGCCGGATGTACCGCCTGATGCTGTGTGTACCTCCGATTCCCTTCCCTGCGAGCGTCGCGACGCAGGGGGGCGGAACGGGGGGGGGGGGCGGCGCCAAATTCAAACGTATAAGTAGAAACAAAGTAAAACACAGTAAAAACACACTGATACAATTGGATAAAAATGAAAAAAAAAATACAGTGACCTTTGATTGCCCCCCCCAGTGTTTTCTCAAGTGACCTGTCTGCAGATTGCTGCTCAGTATACAGACACTGGTACTGTAATCATTGCAAAGCGCTCCTCTACTTCTAAATCGCTATGCGACCTGCTGCCAAACAGCGACAGCAATGCAGAATCCCTTGCAGAGGAGCTGAGTGACAGCGACGCGTGGGAAAGCTCGTCATCAGATTAAGAAAGTGATGCGAGTGACGATCCTTCACCCAGCGATGTACGGACTTGGTGCGCAATTGATTGCGCTACGGAACACGTAGCTCCCCCAAGGTTTCCCTTCACAGGATCACCTGGGATAAAAGTGGACATTCCGTTGGAATACCTCCGGATTTTTTTGACGGATGAGGTGATCAACAAAATAGTGTTGGAGACAAACAGATATCAAGATCAGCAAGCTGCTACCCGTCAGCTATTTTCTCGGCGCAGAAAATGGGAGCCTGTGACCAGTGATGATATCTGGAAATTCCTTGGCCTCCTAATTTTACAGGGAGTGGTGGGGAAACCACTCCAAAAGTGGTACTGGACCACAAATAAATTATTGGCCACACCTTTTTTTGGAACGGTAATGTCCGAATATAGATTTTCTTTGATTATGAAGTATTTGCACTTCGCAAATAACGAGGAATTTGACGAAAAATCTCATCCAGCTCCAAAGCTAAAAAAAAAATTGGGATATTTACCAAATGATACTGCAGAACTTCCAGAAGACCTATGTTCCTGAGCGGGACATCACCATAGACGAAAGTCTGATGGCCTATAAAGGTAGGCTCAGTTGGATTCAATTTATTGCGTCTAAGCGTGCTCGTTTTGGGATCAAATCCTTTATGCTGTGTGAATCCAGCTCTGGATATATTTGGAACACAGTATTTTACACTGGCAAAGGGACCAAATTCTCCCCTGTTTTTTTGGGATGGCAAGCGCGTCAGTTCTGTCATTGATAGAGCCCTTGCTCAACCAGGGCTACTGTCTCACTACAGACAATTTCTATACTTCACCAGAACTGTACAAGTTCCTTCTTATGAATAAGACGGACGCTTATGGAACCGTGAGGCCTAACCGGCGTGAGATCCCGTCAGGATTTTCAAATAAAAAGCTGGGGAAAGGAGAAGTTGCTGCATGGCAAAAAGGGAAAATGTTGGCACTAAAGTGGCGGGACAAAAAGGACATTTCCCTTATGAGCACAGTGCATAATACCTCGACCGTCATGGTCCATACCAGAGGTGGAAAAGATGTAAGAAAGTCACAAGTTGTATTGGACTACAACCACACGATGGGAGGTGTGGACAGGGCTGACCAGGCCATGACTTTTTACCCTGCTATGCCAAAGCAGCAAAAAAAATATTATAAAAAAAAATTCTGACATCTTTTGGAGCAATGTCTGTGGAATTCATTCATCCTGCTGAAAAAAAAAATGCCAGGTCTATGGTCCATGCAGACTTTATGTGGAAGGTGGCAGAACAGATTTTTCTAAAACACCAGACGCCAACGGCGGTAAACCGTTCTGGACGACGGGCTTCTGGTGTAGTAAATCCTGAGCGCCTGACTGGTCATCATTTTATGGACTATGTACCACCCACTGCAAAAAAATCAGCACCCACACGGATGTGTGTGGTTTGCTGCTCCAAGCGCGACAACAGCGATAACAAAATACGCAAAGAAACGCGCTTCTGTTGTCTCGACTGCGACGTTGGACTTTGCGCCATTCCTTGCTTTAAAGGTTTTCATACCCGAGACATTTACTAAATAATGATTTTGCACACTTGTTTGACCCCCCAAAAAATCTGAGTTTATGAATTTATTATTTGTTAAAATTTATTGAATAAAAAGTATTGTTATTATTAAATTATTATTTGTTATTATTTATTATATTATAATTTTGTGTTTCAAACTTTGTCATAGTCTACTAGAGACTCTGGTTTGGACAGATTTAGGTGAGTTATTCCTAAGAATTGCAAGCCTGCAATCTAAAACGCCAAATTTCCATGCAAAATAATGGTACCGCTTTCAGCACCTAAAATCTGAAAGAATCATACCGCCAGGGAGGTTAAAGCCCAATTGAATGTTAATTTTAAATGCACAAAAGGAGCATCAAAATAATAGATGTGCAAATTCTCAGAGTTGGCTTTCTTTTAGAAGTGAAAAAACTTCCTAAAAAGGAAAGCCCGTCACCTGCCAGCTATGATGTAAAACATGTCAGACACCTTTTTCCTGTTGTTCACTATGTTTTGACTGTATCGCGCTTTGGTTGTTTTTTGGATTTTATTTATACAATAAAGACATAGGGCCAGATTCAGTAAGAAGATACGTGGCTTATCTCTAGATAAGCCGCGTAACTTCTAACCTACGCCGGCGTATCTGTTATCTGTATTCAGAAAACAAGATACGCCGGAATTGAGTTAAGATACGAGCGGCGTCATACAATTACGCCGCTCGTATCTTAACTCATTTTTAAAATGGCCGCTAGGGGCGTTCCCACTGATTTACGCCGAGAATATGTAAATCAGCGAGATACGCCAATTCACGAATGTACGCAGTGACTTTACGCCGTTTCCGTAAGGGGTTTCCCGGCGTAAAGATAAAGCACCAAAAAGCAGGCGCATCCTATGTTAAGTATGGACGTCGTGACTGCGTTGAATTTGTAATTTTTTTACGTCGTTTGCGTAACTCGTCCGTGAATGGTGATTTACGTCAATTACGTTCACGTCGAAAACACCGTCATAATTTGGAGCATGCGCACTGGGATACCTCAATGGACGACTCATGTGCAGTACGTTCGGTGCGGGATCACGCTTAATTTAAATAGCAGACGCCCCCTACCCGCCGAATTTGAATTACAACAGGCCATTTACGCTACGCCGCCGCAACTATACAGGCAAGTGTTTTGTGAATAAAGCACTTGCGTGTAAAGTTGCAGCGGTGAAACGTAAATCGCATACGTTACGCCGCCACAAAGATCCGCTCTCCATCCTGAATCTGGCCCATAGTTTAAAGGAGTGCAGCAGTCCATGATCTTCTTCTATCCACCTGTCAGCAGCTGCAGGGGAACCATTGATCTCTGCAAGAAATAATCACTTTTCAAAGATTCAACCCACCCCCTGTTGAGCCAGAACTAGAGCTAGAGCTTTCCTATCAGTAGGGACCATGAACTTTGCTGACTGCATAGCTGTAGATCTTACTAAGTACAAACACATCAAACAGGGTGCTGGATTCAGATTTTCTAAGAGTCAATAAAATTGTCCCTGAGCACACTAGATCCGGTTTGGCAGAACTCCTCAAACTGGGGACCACCCTAAGGAACCCTAATGAACAGGGAAAGGATCTAGAGTTGAGAATCCACACATATACAACCCAATGAGTGCAAAACAAACTGGCAAACGTCTAAGGTTTTTATTAATAAAACTGATTCATAGCAGAATAAAACCAATGCATTTTGGAGCCCCCCCCCTCAATACATCAAGGCTTAAAGGGGTTGTAAATGTACATTTTTTTCTTAAATACCCTTCTTTACCTTAGTACAGTCCTTAACTTACCGCATCCTTCGATATTGCTTTTAAATGTACTAATTTCTTCTGAGAAATCCTCACTTCCCGTTCTGTCTGTAACTCCACACAGTAATGCAAGGCTTTCTCCCTGGTGTGGAGTGTCATGCTCAACCCCTCCCCCGGAATACAGGAGAGTCAGGACACCACTAACACACAGCTAATTTCTCTATCTGCAATGTAGAGAGCGTCCTGACTCTCCTGTAGTCCAAAGGAGGGGGCGAGCACAACACTCCACACCAGGGAGAAAGCCTTCCATTACTGTGTGTAGTTACAGACAGAAGAACAGGAAGTGAGGATTTCTCAGAAGAAATAAGGACATTTAAAAGCAAAATGGAAGGATGAGGTAAGTGAAGGAGGACTGCACTAAGTTAAAGAAAGCTATTTAGGAAAAACAATTATACCTTTACAACCCCTTTAAGAATTTTGAATGTGTTTTAAATAGAATTAGGTGAACAGATACCAAATAAAACTGCATTTGATTTACTGCTAGTAAAGTTTCATGAAGATAGGCTTCTTGGTTTACAGGACATAATGAATATGTGTCACAGAATTCAAGGAAGTAAATGTGTGGTATTCTCCACAAAGCTTACAATGTTTAAAGAATATGTATACCCAACATGTGCCTGCTGTACTATGTAGTTGTATGAAAAAATATCCTGTTCTCTTTGCATGGCGTCCTTTGTGTGAAATACCTGATGTTCCTGCCAGTCCCTCTGCTTTCTTATAAAAATCTGACCACACTAGGCAGAACACACCCTGATCAGTTCTCTAGCTAGGCTGAGAACTCAGCCTGCTCTTCTCCAATAATTAGACTTGTCCGTAAAAGGCACCCCCTGCACAGCTATTCACAGGGAACATCAGTGTGCTGCTGCCCCAGCTCCTATGTACCTATGAACAAAGGGAATGTGATCAGTTATAAAAAAAAAAAAAAGGAAAAATAAGGTATTTATCTTTTTTTGGTTTAATATATTTTGTTGAAAAAAGATATGGCTTTGTACAAAAAAAAAAAAAAAAAAAGAAGTAAACATTGCTTATTAGCCTTGACCCAAGTACTCAGTGGCCATCCATCGTAAGTGTTGCAATATACCCTCAACTTTTGGGAGGCTAGGGATTGTGTATTTCTGCTGGACATTTGCCATTAATGCCAACTTTTCTAAAGATTTTTTTTCCTTTCTTGAAATGTGAAAGTAAAACAAACACCTTAAACAATAGGCATCGTAAAAAATAAACTCCACCCATTGAGTTCAAACGTTCTAAACTTAAGGTTATTTTTGTTTGCTATGAATACTAGCTCTTTCATCCACATCGATTCATCTCCACTAGGGATGAGCTTCGCGTTCGATGCGAACACATGTTCGCATCGATCATTGCACGTTCGATCGTTCGTCGAAAACGAACAAATCGGGTCGTTCGCGCCAAATTCGAATGACCCATAATTCACTGCGGTGTTGCGCGCTGATGATTGGCCAAGCATGCACCATGACCCTGCATGCTTGGCCAATCACAGCGCCCAAAAAACGAAGAGACCTAATTGGCCAAAGCCTGTGTGCTTTGGCCAATTAGGGCTCAGGGCTTTAGCACACGCCCCACACTATAAAAGGCTGCCTCCCGGGCGGCCTCATGTAGTGTGATACGGCTTGCCTTACAGACAAGTTAGACAGACAGTGAGTTAGAGAGAGATAGATATATAGAGACACAGTAGATAGATAGATAGATAGATAGATAGATAGATAGATAGATAGATAGATAGATAGATAGATAGATAGATAGATAGATAGATAGATAGATAGATAGATAGATCAGGGAGGCTAGTAGCCAGTATAGTTAAATTTACAGTTTGTAGAGAATATATTGACATCCCTAGGAGTTGTCAATATATTTATAAACTGTATAGCTTAGCAAGATCTGCTATTAGTATCTGTCAGGCAGGAGATTGTGCTTGATGCAGTGCTCTAACGCGTTAGTCAACGCGTGCTAGTTAATTGCACATAGACGCATTACCTGTTACTGCAAGTGTGCTATTTATTTGCACAGAAAGGCAGTTGCTGTTAATGCAAGTGGGCTATTGAATTGCACAGAAATGCAGTCGCTCTGACTGTGCGTGTGCTGTTTTACCTGAGCGCATTTTGTGTCACCGCACGTGTGCTGTTACATACCACCTGAGCGCATTTGGTGTCACCGCACGTGTGCTGTTACATACCACCTGAGCGCATTTGGTGTCACCGCATGTATGCTGTTACATACCACCTGAACGCAGTTGGTGTGACTCCGTTTGTGCTGTTACATAGCGCCTGAACGCATAAATATGTCTGGAAGGACAACAAAGAGAGGCAGAGAGTAACGAGGGCAAGCAGGCTATGCATCTAGAGGTAACGCTGGTGGTGGATGTGGTGCATCCTCTTCAGCACATGGCCGTGGCCGCTCGTCCTTATGGGGAGCTGGCCGTGTTGAGCCTCAACATGCAGAGAAATTAGTAGAGTGGATGACCAAGCCGTCCTCATCCTCTCTTACACAGACTGATCAAAGTTTATCTGGCAAAGCAGCTGCCAAGGCGTCCTCTTCCCTCTGCACAATGGCTTCACACAATACTTCCCTAGTACCACTATGTCCTCCTGAGGAGTCCCCCGAACTGTTTTAACAAAGTGTTGGGTACATGCTGCAGGAAGATGCGCAGCGTTTTGAAGACTCCGATGACGGAACACAGATAGAGGAAGGCATTGATGTGAGCCCAGGGAGAGGGGGTGGCCGAGAGGGACAGCAATCTGGCAGTGATGATGTTCCCCCAGCTGGAGCATACTGCCAGGTTTTTGACAGTGATGAGGAGGGAGGGGATGATGAGGTCACTGACTCTACCTGGGTGCCTGATAGGAGAGAGAAGGAGGAGGAGGAGGAGGACAAGGCACAGGCACATCTCCAAAGAGGCAGGATGCCCTCCAGGGCTCAGATTAAGGTCACACCCACTGCATTACAGCGCACATCTACGGCGCTTGTGCAAAATAACAATTTTTGATGCAATACTTTGCACGTGGCTCCTTGTTGTGCTCCAATTGGAGTTATTGGGAGGGGTTGCAGTGTTGTGTTGTGCCCAAGGCACAATTTTTCTGCCCCTGTTTAACAGGGGCGCCTAATAACAATTTTTGATGCAATACTTTGCACGTGGCTGTTTGTTGTCCTCCAATTGGAGGTATTGTGAGGGGTTGCAGTGTTGTGTTGTGCCTAAGGCCCAATTTTCGTGCCCCTGTTTAACAGGGGCGCTTATAACAATTTTTAATGCAATACTTTGGCACGTGCCTCTTCATTGCGCTCCAATTACAGTATCTGTGAGGGGTTGCAGTGTTTTAGGCAGCATTGATATAATAAGAAGCCAGACATTGTTGAGTTTCCAAAAATGTTTATTGTATCACACTGAAAATGTGTGATTTTTTTTTTTTTTTAAGACCTATATTTTTGCATTTAAACAATTGTCTACATCTACTGGTTTTTATTTTATTTTATTTTTTATGTTTTTTTTATTATTTTTTTATTATAATTTTTTTAAAACCCTCCCCAGAATGTCAACAAGATTTTTCAGGTTTTGAAACACCTTCTTGTTGTTCTTTATGGTCTTCAAGAGGGCGAGGTTTGTGTCCTCTATTTCATCCATGCAGCAAATTATCCCCCCAATTAGCACCTGGGCACTGTCGGTGTCTAAACCGCCCCCAACAGCTCGTACACCTGATATTTTGAAAAAAAACATGTAATTAAAATTATGCAGGCCTACATGTATTACCTGAAGCTGTGCTGTATAACACTGACATGATGTGGTGGCATTTTGCACTTCCGGCGAGGGTGGGGCTTGGCATTGTGTGGGGTTGGTCGGCTCCACTGCTGCAGCTTGATTGCGGCCTATGAGATTGTAAAAAAAGGGATAGATGTATCAAAAAGATTAGAGGCCTGAAAGAGGAATATCAATCATTCTTTTTAAAAAGTGTCGTACAATTGTGTGTTTTTACAATCCTAAGCTTAACACAGGATTTTATTCAATACCAAAGCTGCTGCATTTCTTTATCTTTGGCCAAGTTTCCTACATGGCAAAACAACAAGTTGACACTGGATCACCTCTGTGTGAAACGCTAACTAACTAGGTTGTTCTTGTGACCAACACTCAGTGCCGATCCTGACCTCCCTGGGGCCCGAAGCAAAATGACATGGCACATTAAAAATGAGAAGCGGGAGGCGCCAACGACAGGGACATGTCACATTAAAGAAAGTTAAGAAGTGGGTGGAGGGGGTGTTCTGCTGTCTGAAATGACATCTTACATTAAATTGAGAAGCAAGGGGTGCTGACTTCTTGCCTCTTCTCCCATGCAGCCAGCGAGTTGAGAAGCGGGGGTTAGGGGGCGAAAATCACTTCTTACCAGACGGGGCCTCTAGTTATTTGGGGGGCCCTTCACAGCTTTGCGGTGCCCTAAGCGGCTTGCATAGTGAGCCTATAGGGCGGATCGGCCATGCCAAACATTGTGCTACTGAGTGCATATGTGTAATCAACTGCTTTGCTGAGCATACTCTCCTTGTAATGTATATTGACTTAAGTTGGATTATTTAAATCAACTTAATTAAAAAAATTGTCTCACATAAAAAGGTCTTAAATAGAATGACCAACCAATTATTATGCCCACACAAACATGAACCTTCAAACATCTGTTCTTGAACTGTATATATACACAACCTGCGATAAAAAGCACATGCCACAAAATAAAATAAAAAATAATAATTCAGAGCAGACATGGAAATGACTTACGTCTTCTGAGGACTCTTCAAATTCTCTCCATCTGCTCTGGCTCTCGGATTTTCAAATCACTCCATCTCTTGCGCAACTGCTCCGTGGACCTCTGCACCCCGAATTTTGCATGGATAGCCCTCCGTACCTTATCCATGATCTGGGCCTTGAGTTTATTGGGGTTTTTGTAAGGCCCTTTTATGCCGTCGTAGTCCTCCTTTTTTTAAATAGCCACCATCTCAACCATCTCTTCAAAGCTCATGTTGGTGGCTTTGTACCTCCTGCTCCTCCTGGTGAGTGCCTGTCCTGTCTCCTGCCTGGTTGCAGCTTGCTGTCTCTCCTCCATCAGGTCTTCAGACTCCTCTAGTCTCCACATTGACCGACTAAAAAGGGGCGTGGCAATCACTAGGACGAACGTCATGGGCGTATGGCAACCCCCCTTTTTTCTACAATTTTTCTTTCACAAAGAAATAATTGATTGAGCCAATATCTGTCATTGTAATGGCCCCCCACCACCCCTAAAATAATCGACATATTGTTGCCACACAGTATGTGCGTTTTGGGGGGGCCAAGCCTGTATGGCCACAGGCTCACAGACCACCACTGGAACATCAATGGCCTCATCACCAGGCACAAGTGTCATGTAGTTTGTTGAGGGTCTCTAGGAAATTGTGCAATATGCAGCAGCAAAGTATGACATGGTTCAGATTCTACGTAACAAACCTACAGTCCTTGTCTTGTTTGCACCGCCTGTATACTGCTGTTTAAAGTATATAGGGCCATAGGGTCTTGTCAGGGCCGATCCTCCCTATAGGCGCACTATGCAAGCCACTTAGGGCCACGCAAAGCTGCAAAGGGCCACCAAAATTACTAGAGGCCCCGCCTAGTGAGAAGTCATTTTCGTACCCTCACCCGGCTTCTAAACTCGCTGGCTGAGTCATTTCCGACAGCAGAACACCCCCCCCCCCCCCGCTTCGTAACTTTCTTTAATGTGACATGTCACTGTCGTCAGATTTTGCTTAGGGCCTTAGGGAGGTCAGGATTGGCACTGGGTCTTGTAAAGACCTCGGGGGAGTGGTGGCGGGGAAACTCATGCTATTTTTTTCCATGATTTTTATCCATATTGCAGGACCAAACATTACTTTGAAGCCGCAAGCAATATTAAATTACTTTTTTCTGAGAGTAATCTCATGTTGTGTAGGGACATTTCTAAACACGTGCCACGACTATAGACACCTAGCAGGTACTTTTTTTAAAGGGGTTTTTGATTTATTTATTTTCACTTTAAGCATGATTAAAAGCGATGCTCAAGAAAAAACTACAGTTTTTAAAACTTTTTTTTTCATTGATACATGTTCCCTGGGGCAAGACCCGGGTTCTCAAAGATGTTTTCCAACAATAACTTGAATATTGGTATTTAAAATGAGCCTTTTTGAATTCGAACGTTTGAGTCCCATAGACTTCTATGGGATTCTAAATGTTCGTGTGAACCCGCGGTCTGTTCGACGGTTCTGGTGCGAACCGAACGCGGGTATGTTCGGCTCATCCCTAATCTCCACTACCCACTCCCGCATTGTTGGTATTGTTGAGGATTTCCAGTATCTTGGAACTAAAGCTCTACTTGCCATCAGCAAAACATCTAAATATGCCCTTTTTGATAGATTGAATAGATCCCAGGATCAAGGAGAGAAGCGATACCTCCGAAGTCTTAGGCCTCGTACACACGAGGCAATAGATTTGTTCAAATCTGTCTGTCCGACAGATTTGAACAAATCTGTCTGCTGGGATTTTGGTTTGCTCGCATGTACACACAAGCAAACCAAAATCCCCGCCAGCAGACGGCGCGCTGACGTGTTGGTGACGTGGCGGTGACGTTGACGCCGCCACGTCACCGCACCAGGAAGTAAAACACTTCCGCGCATGCGCCAAATCCATTCGGCGCCGGTGCGAGACGACATGTCTGCTGGTAAGTGTACTAACCAGCAGACATGTCGGGCGGACGGGTTCCCACCCGATAGATTTCAAAGCATGCTTTGAAATCTGTCGGGTGGCCAAATCCGTCGACTCGCCCGTACACACAATCGAATCTGTCTGCTGGGACGGTCTAGCAGACCGTTTCCAGCAGACAGATTTGATCGTGTGTACGAGGCCTTAGGCCAATTTTTTGTCAGTGACCAAATGACTATTTAACCACTTAAGGACCGCCTCTTGCACATATACCATGACAGGTACGTGCTGTGCTAGTACCTAGCCGTGGGTCGCGGGCGCGCTCCCGCAACCCGGCCTGAAGCTCCGGGACCGCGGGATTCGCAGTCATGAAAAAAAAATTGCTGATCGCCACCATTAGTAAAAAAAAATAAAAAATAATACAAATGCAATAAAACTATCCCCTATTTTGTAAAAGCTACACATTTTGCGCAAACCAACCGATAAATGCTTATTGGGATTTTTTTATCAAAAATTTGTAGAATACGTATCGGCCTAAAGTGAGGAAAACATTATTTTTTTTTTATAAATATATATATATTTTTTTATTATAGCAAAAGGTAAAAAATATTGCATTTTTTTCAAAATGGTCTCTTTATTTTTGTTTATAGCGCAAAAAATAAAAACCGCAGAGGTGATCAAATACAAGAAAGCTCAATTTGTGGGAAAAAAAAGGCGCCAATTTTGTTTGGGAGCCACGTCTCACGACCACGCAATTGTCTGTTAAAACGACGCAGTGCCGAATAGCAAAACCTGTCCGGGTCCTTTAGCTGACTAAAAGTCCGGGTCTTAAGTGGTTAAATGTATCCAGACAAAATGGTTTTATAATCAGGCAGAACCACCAAAGTTGTAAAAGTGTGCCTCTCGATTCACCACATCTCCAGCATTAGTCAGACATACTGTAGCTGCACTAATTTTGTTTAAGACCGGACAGCGATACAATCTTGTCAGAATCTTATAAAATATCTCTATCGACACAACTGAGTGAGAGTGAGTGAGAGAGAACACTTTATCCCAGTTCTCAGGGGTCACATGTTTGCCTAGTTCTCACTCCCAGTCTCGGATATAAAAGGGGCGGTCGGGAAATGCATGTGCTAATAGAATGCTCAAGGGGCATTTTGAGTCAAAGAGGCACAATTCCTCAAATAGAGTCAAATCCCTAGAAAAACTCACCCAACTCACCCTACTCACCAGTCAGCCACAGACCAGACAACCGCCACTAGGAATCAGGAACCGAGGGTGAAGGTAAAAAGACAGAGCAGACTCAGGCTCAGGGATGTAGTCAGGCTGCCGTGCTGCCAGCAGATAGAGGGCGTCTGCACACTCTGGCTACTCTGGTGGAACTAGGAGACTAGACCGCATACACACTATTCGATTTTTTGCAGATTTTTGTCTTCAGATTTACCCAAACCAATAATATGAGGTCAAACCTTAAGAGTTTAAATTTGTATGCAATCAGGCAGGCCCCATGCACTACATGATTTTGGTAAATCATATAGTGTGCACGCAAAACACTTTCCCGACTTGTTCATTCCCCGACTTAGTTAGGGTAGGCGGTACACTTTGGTGGAGGTGGGTCAGCCACGCCCACGTGACCATTGACCTCTGGGAACCCGCCTTCTGACCTTTGACCTCTGGGCGAGGTCCCTGTTCTAATTCCTGAGACCTAGCCTTATTCTTCAATGGGAAACCCTAACCCTAATAGTTACATAGTTGCATAGTCAGGTTGAAAAAAGTCTATCCAGTTAAACCAATTTTTTTTTTTAAATAAATACAATCCGATATACACAATCCAATACCCATAGTTGATTCAGAGAAATGTGAAAAACCCCAGCAAAACATGATCCAATTTGCTACAGCAGGGAGAAAAAATCCTTCCTGATCGCCCGAGAAGCAATCTTTACCTATAAATGTCAGTACCCAGTTATATAATGTACATCTGTGCTATGACTGCCTTGCATTTGTCTCTGTCTATTTTAATATGTATATTGTATATTATATGTCTTTGATATACAATTATCATTGTGCCTTTTCTGTTCATGTTTTAATTTCTTGCCTGTGCATTTCATTGTTGGTCTTTTATCCTTGGTGCGGATTGGATCACTGGGGTTTCTGTGTCCACTAGGCCCGGCGCACATAAGCCGCCCCCTTCTCAGGGGACGGCTTATTTTTGACCTGGCTGTCACACATTTTTCACAGTGTAGATAGCCTTTGGGTCTACAGTTGCGTCGTTAAAGAGATGTGAATGGTACAGTCCTTGTCCTTCCCACTCTTCCCCTGGACCCTGCTGATGGCCCACTATCATTATTAAGATATGTGTGGTCTCTCACATTAATACATACCCTAATTTATACTCTTACTCCTCTTACAAAATTACCATACTGTAGCCCAATTAGCTTCTACCTCTCAGGCTCTTTAAGGGCGTTCATTTATAGGCACTTATTATAATCATGTAAAAGTGGGGAAAACAACTGCGCTAATTATCAAAGAAAAGCAAAAAACAATGTAGCAGCCAACACACAGACAAAGTCAAAGTGAACGTGGAGAAAAAGTGCAGCGCTATACTAATACGTTTTGTGAAAATGCTGCCAAATTCACATGACATAATAATGTGAAATCAAACAAAAATTGTATGTAAAAACATAGTAAAAGACAATTGTATTCAACATGTGTGGAATACTAATAAAGTCCATACATATGTTAACAAACTGATGAGTGAAGAAACCAACCAAACAAAATAAACAAAAATGAACAGTTCATAGGTGTGTCCCAAATGGATGAATGAAATCTTCACATATGATGCCAGTTCAAGGAAATTAAGACAACAATGATGGCTTGTCTGTAGTAACCTTCAGACTATCAAAATCAATGGAAATGGATACTCTTACCAGCTGTGGTGGACTCACATGTTAGTACTAACAGCAAGTCGGATCAGGCATGGTGGTCACAACGGACCCTGGGCTCTGTGCGTGAAAGGTTTTGCAGCGATGGTCACCCCGGCTGAGATGCTGGATTCAATCTTGGTCGGATACCTCACTTCAGGGACAAAAACCCGGATAGCAAAGGGCCAAAATGGAGGATTGGCCAGGCTCATGTATCAACACAACATGTGTAGCATGGGAAAAAAAAAAAAGAAATGCTCCTTGTTTGTTTCACTGCACTTAGCTCCTATTATATTGCAGAAGTCACGCAATTTTTTCAGCCCAGTGGATTGGTGTCAGCAGTCATTTCTCCTTAGTTTGAGCATTTTTTTGCTTCAGATGTCAGTTTCAAAGAAAGCCCTGAAGGAGACATTGGTGTATGGGTCTCCTGATTCCGGATGACAATGGCTCTTCCGGTAATGCAACACCCTCTAACACACCGAGGCTGAGTAATGTTACCTCCTAGGTCTCAATCACTGATTATATGTATATTGCTTCCTGTCTATGTATTATAAGTTTTTCATAATATGTTTACTTTTTTTCTGTAAAAATCCATTAGATCCCACACAGACTTCGGCCCCTGAAGAAGGGAATACCCGAAACGCATAGGGCCTGGTACTTACTATGTGGATCATTTTCAATTTGCATATTTATTATTTCTTTTAAACCTTTGTGTTTTGTTGTTTTGCCATTTACAAATAAAATTATATATTTTTGTATACTACATTCTAAATCTCTGTTGCCTTCAAAGCCCCACTTCGGGGGATTCCTCGAATTTTCTTTTCCTTACATTTAGGGAAGAATCCAGGCCTTTAACTGAGCTTGCCAGAACCACATTTTCACAGTTATTACTGTGAAGAAACGTGTCTGTATTTGGAGATAAATACTTATTTCCTCTGGACGTAAAGATTGTCCACTTGTCCTCAGAGATAAACATATATAGCCAACACTGAGCCAATAGACGATGGGGTGTCAGGCAATCACATTGCACTTTGGCATGGTCTGATAAAGGAGCTGACAGATGGCCATCATTTATATATACACATGTATATATATATATGTATATATATATATATATATATATATATATGTATATATATATATATATATATATATATATATATATATATATATACACACACATACACACACACTCACACAAATGTTTTGCCTTTCATTTCTGCTTTATCTGAATGGGTTGTTTTATAAGGTGATCGTTTATGATCACTTTAACCACTTGCCGACCAGCCGCCGCAGTTATACGGCGGCAGGTCGGCACGGGTGCGCGAGAGCCCGTAGCTCTACGTCGCGCTTTTCGCGGCCACTAGGGGGCGCGTGCGCGCCGCCGGCGGCCCGCGCGCGCGCCCCCCGCTCGCCCCCGAGTCCCGTGCGTGTGCCCGGCGGGCGCGATCGCCGCCGGGCACACGCGATCGCTCGTTACAGAGCGGGGAACGGGAGCTGTGTGTGAAAACACACAGCGCTCGTTCCTGTCAGCGGGGGAAACGCTGATTTTCTGTTCATACAATGTATGAACAGAAGATCAGTGATTCCCCCTAGTAAGTCCACCCCCCATACAGTTAGAACACAAATAGGAACACACTTAACCCCTTCCCCGCCCCCTAGTGTTAACCCCTTCACTGCCAATGGCATTTTTATAGTAATCCAATGCATTTTTATAGCATTGATCGCTAAAAAAATGCCAATGGTCCCAAAAATGTGTCAAAAGTGTCCGAAGTGTCCGCCATAATATCGCAGTACCGAAAAAAAACGCTGATCGCCGCCATTACTAGTAAAAAAAAAATAATAATAAAAATGCCATAAAACTACCCCCTATTTTGTAAACGCTATAACTTTTGCGCAAACCAATCAATAAACGCTAATTGCGATTTTTTTTACGAAAAATATGTAGAAGAATACGTATCGGCCTAAACTGAGGAAAAAATATTTTTTTTTATATATTTTTGGGGATATTTATTATAGAAAAAAGTAAAAAATATTGCATTTTTTTCAAAATAGTCGCTCTGTTTTTGTTTATAGCGCAAAAAATAAAAACCGCAGAGATGATCAAATACCACCAAAAGAAAGCTCTATTTGTGGGAAAAAAAGGACGCCAATTTTGTTTGGGAGCCACGTCGCACGACCGCGCAATTGTCAGTTAAAGCGACGCAGTGCCGAATCTCAAAAAGTGCTCTGGTCTTTGGACAGAAATATGGTCCGGGGCTGAAGTGGTTAAGATTGAAATACTGGTCTTTAACAAATTCATGCTGTTTATTTTGTGAACAGACTAACCTGTTAACCCCTTCATAACCAGGATAAAACAAATCTTAATACTTGAATACAGTTTTGCAACTTTGGCATATGTTCATAAAACTGTACATATCAATGCAACCAATTAGTGTATCCAGGTGGATACACTAAGTTTTTACCTATCTATTTTTTCCAGGACAACGTGGGCTTTCATTTGGTGGTAAATAGTAATAGATACTTCTGATTTTTTTTTTGTATCAAAGCAAAACTGGTAAAAAAAAAAAAAGGCATTTTTTTTTTAATTAGCTGAATATCTATATTACCATAACCTACTACCAAAGAAAACCTAAATGTATTTATTTTGCTGCTGATGACAGTCAATGCTGTATCCCGGCCTAGGCCAACAAGGCCAGCACTTTGCAGGGGGGCAGCACAAAAAGTCCCCGCTGGCTTGCACTACACTGTTAGGCAAATTAGTCTAGCGCCCCATAAAGTGGCCACACTGCTTCCGGTATGTGGGTGGCCAGCACTCCGCAACTGTGGGAGGGGGGCGACTCTTCTAATTTTGACTATCCTATCATCCTAGACCACAAACCTTCCTCACTGTGCTATATGTTTTCTGCTGCACCGTTGGTATGGTTATATCTTCTTAGTCCTCTGCATAAAATTATCAGAAATTTGTGCTTTAAGTAGAACTATAGGCAACCCTTTTTTATCATTTTGAATAGAGTAAGGGAGGGTTATAGCCCCTGACATTTTATTTTTTTACCATCCCTGTTCCATTGCAGAGATTTACCTTCACTTCCTGTCTCACAGCCAAACATGAAGTGAGAGAAAATCTATGCAAATAAAGGGAATATATTGCCCTCCCCAAGCCCTCAGAACTAGCGTCCCCACTCCACAATTTCAGGGTGGGTCTCAAACAACAAAAGTTGTCGCCTTGACAGGAAGGGGTAGGTCCTATTTAAATTAGGGGGTGCACCAGTTTAGTCGGGTCTAGGGCAGCACAAAACCTAAATACACTGCTAATGACAATGATACCACATACAGTATGTGCATATTTTGTTGTTTGTACCCATTATTTTATTTTCTTACCTAAAACACACTGACCCTGATCTTTGACCCAGGCCTTGACACTGACAAATCAAACCCTGATCTAACTCTTATATTTAAGTTTCAATAGTAAAACATATATTCCTGTATGTCATGATCATTAAGCTGCTCATCTAGTTTTTTTAATCACTTAAGCGCCCTACCATTTTGCTGGTCAAAAATCAGGCCACTTTTTGCGACTCGGCACTGTGTCTCCCAAACAAAATGTACGTCCTTTTTTCCCACAAATAGAGCTTTCTTTTGGTGCTATTTGATCAAATCTGTGGGCCAGATTCACAAAGCTCTTACTCCAGAGTATCACGAGTTAGGCACGCGTAAATCTAAAAATGCACACGCTTATCTATGCACCATATCCCCAAAATATCCACATTTTTTAGACCGACGTAATTTGGATAGACCGGCGCAGCGTGCGTGCAAAACTGCACTAGACACACCATTGATTTGCTATGCAAATATGCAAATGAGGGCAATCCACAAAAGTAAGTTTGTGCGGTGCAGTCTACACGATGTGCTTATCAGCTGCACGGCCGGTCTAAAATTAGATCATATAAAAGCTTGCTTAAAATTAGACAATCCGTCTACATGTCAGCAAAAGCAACACCATTAGGGCCGAGCTGAGCAGTCACACTTGCAGGACATTAATCTGTATGCCAACATGCCAGGGGCATCCTTGCTCATAGCTATACTACTGACTTTAGATGAGCGCAGAAGGAGGAGGGCACGGGAGAGGATCTTTGTCAGGTGTATCCGTGGGGTGAGCCCAATGGTAATAGGTCCCCCTTTTGGTTGGAATTAGGGTGCAATTGGAGAGATACCCTGTGTTAATAGGAGGGTAGATGTTGGTTCCTCAGCTTCCACTAATTTCAGTGAAATTGAGTAAAGGTGGATTAATTAGGTCAGGAGCTTGTGCAGGCCAGCAGGCCCAAAGATTGCTAAAGTAAAATGATCCTATGCTGCTATAAGGATGCCAGTTGTGACCGATGCACCCTAAACCACACTAGTAGGGATTCCTACCTATTAGACTCTAGAGACACATTTTTTTCTTTGTTTTATATGGTTTAGGGTGCATCGGTCGCAACTGGCATCCTTATAGCAGCATAGGATCAGTGTGTAGTGAACCCACCCAGGGGGTCACACACACCCGCTACCGAGCTAAACCCTTACAATATATATATATATATATATATATATATATATATATATATATATATACACACACACACACACAGTTGTGCTCATACATTTACATACCCTGGCAGAATTTATTATTTCTTGCCCATTTTTCAGAGAATATGAATGATAACACAAAAACGTTTCTTTCACTCATGGTTAGTGTTCGTCTGAAGCCATTTATTTTCAATCAACTGTGTTTATTCTTTTTTTTTTTTTTTCTTTCCCCATCCACAAAGATTTTATTAAGACATAAATGGTGACAACAGAACAAGTCAAATAGTTCCATCAACATGTAATACAAGAGCATATATGAGGATCTATATCTTAATGTGTACAATAGGGGTATAGGCAGAGATCACACAGGCACAGCCTTAAGCAAATAACAATCCCACATTCAATGACAATATATAAATTGCGGGGGCAATGCCCAATACAGATGTACATTAAAGAAGTCTACTAGTGCCCCAAGAATACATACGACGTAAAAGGTTTGTACATCAACCTATTAGCCCAGATCTCTTGTCAGCCTAACCCCGACCCATACCTGTCACATGGGTCCTCCCACATGGAAGGGGATGAGTGAGGGAGTGGGCTCAAGACCACCCCGTCCTCCACACCCTCCATCCTCGAATGGAAAGAGGCCTTAAAGAAAGAGGCCACAGGAAAAAAGAGAGAGAAGAAGAGGAAGAGGGGGAGAAGAAGAAAAAAAAAAAGGGGGGGGGGGTGAGGAGAGGGTATCAAGTCATACCTTAATGGGGGGTTAAGCGGGGAGGCCCGCCACCCCCGCCGTCTACAGTTCATTGAGAAATGCACAGGTCAATGGTATTAAAGACCAGCGGACATCAGACAGGTATATTCGCTGCATCCTGATCCAGTCTAATTCCGTGTAAGAGTATGGTAGTCAGCTGTGTTTCTGAATCCACACCACTCACTCCAGACTCCAGTGAACTTTGGAATGTCATCTTGAGCAATACATATCAGCTCCTCCATCGCTGCAATCTGGTTCACACGCGCCACCCATTCTTTTACAGTTGGTGGCATCCTAGTTCTCCAGTGAACAGGAACACATAGTCTGGCGGCATTAACCATATGTATCGCTACAGAATTGCGGTACCGTTTTTTAGGAATGTTTGAAAGATGAAGCAGATATTGTGCTGATGAAAACTCCAGGGGTAGCGTAGATACCGCCGTTGTCACTTCATGTACTTTCTGCCAATACGGTTGAATTAGTGGACACTCCCACCAAACATGAAGGAATGTGCCTAGAGCTCGTCCACACCTCCAGCATCGGTTCGATACTGCCGTGCAGAATTTGTGTACCAAGTCCGGTGTCTTATACCACCGTGTCCTGATCTTGTATCCATTTTCCTGTATGCCCACATTCAGTGAACCCTTGAAGATGAACCAGTTCACTCTTTCCCATTCCTTCGCTTGAATCGGTCTAGCTCAGTGTTTCCCAACTCCAGTCCTCAAGGCACACCAACAGGTCATGTTTTCAGGATTTCCATTATTTTGCACAGGTGATTCGATCAGTTTCACTGCCTTAGTAATTACCACAGCTGTTTCAATTGAGGGAAATCATGAAAACATGACCTGTTGGTGTGCCTTGAGGACTGGAGTTGGGAAACACTGGTCTAGCTAGCTGGTTTTCCCAAGAGACCTGTTCCGCCTGCATAGAAGCAAAGGGAGCTCTAAACATGGAAGCATACAGGGTTGAAATCACACGTCTCTGAGGTGAGTTACTCAAGCATAGCGATTCAAGTGTCGTGGGCGATTTCTCAAACGACCCGTGTTTATTCTTTTTTATATCATAATGACAACAGAAACTACCCAAATGCCCCTGATCAATAGTTTACATACCCCAGTTATTAATACCGTGTATTGCCCCTTTTAACATCAATGACAGCTTTTAGTGTTTTGTGGTATTTGTGGATGAGGCTCTTTATCTTTTCAGATGGTAAAGCTGCCCATTCCACCTTGGTAAAAAGCCTCCAGTTCCTGTAAGTTCTTGGGCTGTCTTGCATGACTGGCATGTTTGAGATCTCCCCAGAGTGGCTCAATGATATTGAGGTCAGGAGACTGAGATGGCCACTCCAGAACTTTCACTTTATTTTGCTGTAGCCAATGACAGGTCGACTTGGCCTTGTGTTTTGGATCATTGTCATGTTGGAATGTCCAAGTATGTCCCATGCGCAGCTTCCTGGCTGATGAATGCAAATGTTCCTCCAGTATTTTTTGATAACATACTGCATTCATCTTGCCAACATTTTTGACCACATTTCCTGTGCCTTTGTAGCTCACACATCCCCAAAACATCAGAGATACACGTCCGTGTTTTACAGTAGGAATAGTGTACCTATCATCATAGGCCTTGTTGACTCCTCTCAAAATGAAGTGTTTATAATTGTGGCCAAAAAGCTCAATTTTGGTCTCATCGCTCCAAATGACTTTTTAGCAGAAGGTTTGAGGCTTGTCTCTGTGCCGTTTGGCATATTGTAAGTGGGATACTTTGTGGCATTTGTGTAGTAATGGCTTTCTTCTGGCGACTCGACCATCCAGCCCATCTTTCTTCAAGTGCCTCCTTATTGTGTATCTTGAAACAGCCACTACACATGTTTTCAGGGAGTCCTGTATTTTACCTGAAGTTAGTTGTGGGTTTTTCTTTGCATCCTGAACAATTGTCCTGGCAGTTGTGGCTTAAATATTAGTTGGTCTACCTGACCGTGGTTTGGTTTCAACAGAACCCCTCATTATCCACTTCTTGATTAGAGTTTGAACACTGCTGATTGGAATTCTCAATTCCTTGGATATCTTTTAATATCCCTTTCCTGTTTTATACAGTTCAACTACATTTTACCACAGATCCTTTGGCAATTATTTTGCTTTCCCCATGACTCAGAATCCAGGAACGTCATTGCAGCACTGGATGAAAGATGCAAGGGTCTGTTAGGAGTCCAGAAACTCATTCACCTTTTATACACACACACTAATTACAAGCAAACAGATCACAGGTGAGGATCACCAGGGTATGTCAACATTTGATCAGGGTTATTTGGGTAGTTTCTGTTGTGATTATAATATTAAAAGAGTAAACACAGTTGGTTGATAATAAATGGCTTCAGCCAAACACTAAACATGATTGAAAAACGTTTTTGTGTTATCATTCATATTCTCTGAAAAATGGGCAAGAAATCAAATTCTGCCAGGATATGTAAACTTATAAGCACAACAGTGTGTGTATACACACACACATATACATATCTTCCTTAGTCAGCATAATATGCAGGGCTATGGGAATTTATAATTTCAGTTGGAGTTGATCCCAGGGGTTATCAGATCACCAATATGGGGTCAGGCGCAAGCACATACAAAGGTTAAATTGGATGACTTATGTATTTTTTCAGCCTTATGAACTATATAACTATCATGTGGGCAAATTCCATGCTTTGAAGTTTTTCTCTACAGGGTATGCATTTTTCTATAATGTAAAAAGTATTTCATATTTTTATTGTGTTAAACTATGATCCTTTGACAATTTAATGGTCGTCAGCCTACACCAACTTTACATTGCCATTTTCCTTTTCACATTATGGCTTTTATGCAAAATAGAAGTTTCATGAATGCAAATAACTCTTATATACTGTACATAGTTATTATGTTTAAAGATACTCTGTTCTTAGACAAACATCCATAATTACTACAATGTTGCACGATGACCATAGTTTCAAGTCCAAAAACCTCTTCAATAATTTTTGAGTATATCTGATGTTTTGCTAGTCATTAAGGGAGAACACAACCACAAATTTCATATTGTTGTTGACTCTTGTTGCACCATTTTTCCCAAAGTTAATCCATGTATCAAACAAAGATAAGCTGTGAAAGTGCAGCACTTTTAAAGCTGCGATGAGGAGTGGTGATTCTAATAAAGGTACACCATAGCAGTGATATACAGTATTTAAATTTATTTGCCAGTAGTTAGTGGTGAACAAACTAATTAGAAAATCAGATGAATTGAAAAATTTAGACTTTATTTGTTTCTCCGAAATGCATTAATGCAGATCTGTCCAATGTATAGAGGATAATATCTTCATGAATCACAGTTCCCTGAATTGTGTAATTCTAGGCAAATCATTTAACTATTGATCCGATCCTCATCTTATTGGTATGACATATGTAAGTGTTTCTATGATGACTGTAAACATTGGTTTTTTTTTTTTTTTAAATTGTTTATTTATCGAATATTTCAAGAAAAAAGAAACATTGTACAGAATCAGAAAGAACTGTCAACAGAAAGGGATATATTCCCAATGTGATAGAAATAATCATAACATAGCATATGTAAATAAAGAAATATAGATTGCAAAAAAAAAAATGTCAGATGATTATCAAACAAGTGGAATGCAACGTGGTATAGAAAAGAAAAAGAATGATATAAGAACACGTACTCAATAAGACAAAGTGCATAATAGGCTAAGCGTCATATGTTCACACGCCTCATCGAGACACTCCATTCACAAACTTACGAGTTTAAAGTTACTTGTGCCATCTCAGAGTTATATTCAGAGGAATCCCATTTTTCCCAAATGGCGTCAAAGCTAATTAAAGAGTCTTCAATTACAGCTGTGAGGCGTTCCATTCTACGTATATCTATGATAGCTGCTAGAAATTGTGTAAAGGATGGGGGAACATTGGTTAGCCAGCATTGTGGGATAGCCCTTTTAGCCGCTAATAGAATAAAGGCCATCAATTTTCTAAGGGGTTTAGGCGTCTTTGGGAGGGGTAATCCCAGGAGGAGATATAAGGGATGTAAGGGGATAGGAATATCTAGAACTTTTCCCAAAAGGGCATGAACTTTGGACCAATAGGGTGTTATCATAGGGCACTCCCAGAATATGTGATAGTGGGTGCCTAAATAAGAACCACATCTCCAACATTGTCCAGAAGCTGTTAGCTTTCTTGCCAATAAAAATTCCGGGGTTCTATACCAAAACATTAATATTTTATAGGCAGTTTCCTTCTGAGCTACGCATCTAGATACCTTGGAAGTAGCCTCCCAAATACTCTTCCATTCGGATAAAGAAATGGGTTTATTCAAAACATGGGACCATTTCCGCATGTAGGAGTGAGTTTGCTCTGTGACCTGAGGCGTATCCTGTAAAATCTTATAAATGGTGGATATTAGGCGGGGTTCATAAGGGCCTTTGAAACATAACAGTTCAAATTCCGTGGGCATAACTAAAGTAAAATGTGGGATTCTAGTGGAAATGAAATGCCTGATTTGTAGAAAGGAGTAGAAGAGAGTTTTCGGGATTTTGTATTTCGATTGCAGCTCAGGAAAAGTAAGAAATGTACGTGTCACTGGGTGCACTAGATGGCGTAGCTGGAATACACCAGCTTTTGTCCAGGGTAACATGGCTTCATATGATAAGCTGTCAGGGATTTCTGGGTTAAAGATAACGTTCACTAAAGGAGAGCATGGGGATGAAAGAGAGTATTTCCCAGAGCATCTCTTCCAGATTGAAAGTGTAAACAGCATAGGGCTTAAACAGATTTTACACAGCTGGGAGATGTACTTGTCAGAGGATGGCCATAACAAGCAGCAGGGGTGGGCAGGGACCGTAATGCTCATCTCTATTTCTGACCACCTATTAGGTGCACATCTGGACGTCCATGAAATTATAGCTCTCAAGTGTGTGGCAAAATAATATTTGATTATGTCGGGCGCCCCCAATCCTCCCCTATCGCGGGCTGCAAAAAGAACTGTGCTAGCTATCCTATGGGATGCGTTATTCCATATGAAGTTTAAAAAGTTTCGTTGGAGTCATTTCAGTTGGGACATTGGGACCATCACTGGTAGGGTCTCAAAAAGGTAGAGGAGCTTAGGGACTACCGACATTTTGAGGACATTTATCCTCCCAAGCAGGGACAGGGGGAGCTTCGTCCAGGTCTTAAGTAACCTATTGATTTCCGTAAACATAGGAGGGAAATTAGCCTGAAAAAGTGAAAGATAAGAGGGTGTTAAGTAGACTCCGAGGTACTTAAGCGATTGAGAACACCATCTGTATTTAAAGTTTCCCTTTAGGACCAAGAGCGTTTCAGCCGATATATTCACAGGGAGGGCCTCAGTCTTGGTCGGGTTAATTTTGAAACCTGAAATACTGCCAAATTGATTTAGAGTGGTATGGAGCAAGGGGAGCGAAATATGGGGATGGGTCAGTGTCAATAAGATATCATCGGCAAACAGGGACAATTTGTATTCCCTATGTCTCAACGTCACCCCCCTTATATCTGGGTGAGAGCGAATGGCCTCAGCCAAGGGCTCCAGACTGAGGACAAAAAGTAGGGGAGACAAGGGGCACCCCTGTCGAGTACCGTTGCTCAGGGGAAATGGCGAGGAGACATAAGAGGCCAACTGGACCTGAGAGGTGGGTGTGGAATATAACGCTTTTAAGGCTTGCATAAAGGGACCACTGAAGCCGTACCTGGAAAGAATAGCGAACATAAATGACCAATTCAGGCGGTCAAAAGCCTTCTGCGCATCTAAACTGAGTATCACGGCAGGCTTCTTCGTCTTAGTCAGTAAGTCAATAAGGTCAATAGTACGCCTAGTGTTGTCTCCTGCATGTCTAGTGGGGACAAACCCCACCTGGTCTCTATGTATGAGTGAGGGGAGGAGTAGAGATAGTCTGTTAGCCAGAATTTTTGTAAATATTTTATAGTCAGAATTTAGGAGGGCGATGGGGCGATAGTTATCCGGTAGTGACGGATCCTTGTCCGGTTTCGGGATGACCGTTATAAAGGCGTGTAAGAATTGAGAATGAGGGATCGTTCCAGACATCAGAGAAGCGAACAGTTTAACCATATGGGGTGTCAGGATCGGAAGGAAACTTTTATAGTAGGAATAGGGTAACCCATCAGGGCCGGGGGATTTGTGGGATGGGAGCTGGTTTACGACTGCGGTGAGTTCTTCAACGGTGATAGGGGAATTTAGACCCGCGCGATCTTCAGGTGAAATTGAAGGGAGTTTCAGGGATTCTATGAAGGTATTAAATTTTTCTTGAGTGAATTGAGAATTAGGGTCCACGGAAAAGCAATTATACAGTTTTTTGTAAAAGTCACCGAAGACCCACGACATATTTTGGGGACAGTATGTGGGAACCCCATCAGGCTGCAACAGGAAGTCAGGGATAGAAGCTGTGGGTCTCGGCTTCAATTTATGAACCAGCATCCTATGGGGCTTGTTAGCATAATCATAGAACTTTTGCTTGGACCAAAGCAAAGATTTAGCATGTTTATTCGAGTCTAGAGACTTAATGCGATTACGTAACGAAATTACCGCCCTAAGACGCGTCACTGTGGGGAGAGTAAGTAAAAGTTTTTCTGCTTTGGATAGGTCAGCTAGAAGGGACTTCCTCTGATGTTCTCGATCATGTTTAAGACGGGAACCAGAGGAAATGCACTCCCCCCTGAAGAAAGCCTTATGGGCCTCCCACAAGGTGGACACCTCAGAGACCGAGCCGTCATTGAGTTCAAAGAATTCAGACAGTTTCTGCTGCAGATGGAGGTGAACATCAGATGTGGAAAGAAGGGATTCATTAAGACGCCAATGACATTTTCTGGGCGCAGGTGTGGCCAACAGAAGATCTAATATTATGGGTGCGTGGTCGGACCAAGTGATTGGGTTAATCTCTGAGTGGACCACATAAGTCAATAAGGGCGCTGAGACAAAAAAATGGTCCAGTCTTGTATATAGCTTGTGAGGGGGGGAGTAAAATGTGAATTGTTTAGCAGTAGGGTGTTTCACTCTCCAGGTGTCATAAAGGTTATGGGCTCGTATCAATTTTCGGAATGAAGAGGAATTCTTATGAGCCTGGGGGGGTGGGGCTTTTGCAAAGAGGGCAAATCTATCTTTGATTGGGGACATGCACAGGTTAAAATCGCCTCCAATTACCATAAAGGGTTGGGAAAAAGGTTGAAGTTTCTCAAAAAAGTCCTCTAAAAACCCAATCTGACCTGAGTTGGGCACATATACATTGGCAAGGGTGAATGAGGTATTTTGGTGACTACAGCTCAGGATAATATACCTACCCCGGGGATCTAAGTAAGAAGATTTGACACGAATGGCAGAGGAGCGTCTCAGCAGGATGGCCACCCCCGCCTTACCAGAGGGGTCGGAGGCTACAAAAGCAGTGGGGAAGTGTTTAGAAGCAAATTTAAATGAACCCTCTTCCTTGAAATGTGTCTCCTGAACCATGATCACCTCTGCCCCAGAGGACCTGAACTCTCTCAACGCCAACCAGCGTTTACGGATGGAGCCCAGACCTTTAACATTACATGAAAATATACTGACAGCCATATTCAAACTGTGTAAGCAGAGCACACATTACAGTCATGAAACAGAAAAAAGATATACACCATGATGCATAATTCTTAAGAACTAAAATATTATGAATAATCAAATGACAATGAGGTGATAACTGGAATAGACATCTGAGTAACAAACACGGGTCAAAAAGGGACCCTAGATCCAAAAAAATAAAAAAATAAAAAACAGAAGGCCAGCAAGAAATAGTAGTAACAATTGAGGTAAAAGAAAATAAAAGTAAAGCAGCATTAAGTAAACCCTGAATAGGATCAAAAAGGATCCAAAGAGAAAAAAAAATAAAAAAAATTAAAACAATAACAAAAAGTATGTGCCAAATAGATGGCAGGCCTGAGGGGGGAGGGCCCCTCAGGAGGTCATGGTCATAATTCAAGACCATGTTGAGGGTGGGGCACGGTAGCCTGTAAGGATAGTCACTGAGGTCCAGCCCGGTCCAAACATCATAGACTCATGGAGAAGAAAAAAAAAAAAAAAAAAGGAACTGTCAACATATTATTTATCAATGGGTATGTAAGCAAAAACTAAACAAAAAGAACGCTTACATGGGGCACATTGGAGGCCCATGATCAGACTCCGAGCCCGGAGTCCCGGAGGGAATAGGCCTGTAGGGTGACCTACTCGTAAAGATGAAGGATGGAGGGAAGCAGAGATATAGTCTCAAGTGGAGCCTTTGGACTGTTCAACTCTTTGGGGAGTGATTGGAGCCTTTCGTGACCTCTGACGTACTGGGGTCCAGATCCTCCCAGGCGTTGAGAATGGTCGTGGAGCAGGGATCTGCATCTGTAGGTCCTCCTCAGGTATGGGGGGGAGACCAAGGTTTCGGATAAAAGCCTCGCATTCCTGTAGATCTCTCATGGAATGTTGCGATCCATCTTTGGTAGCGGATAGGCGGAACGGGAAGCCCCAACGGTATGTAACTTGGTTCTGCTGCAAGTGGGAGGTGACTGGGCGCAGGGCACGGCGTTTAGCCAATGTAATGGGCGATAGGTCGTTGAAGATTTGAATTTTTGCCCCCTTGAAATCAATTCGTGACTTGTTGCGGGTAGCAATGGTAAGAGCTTCTTTGCTTTCGTAAAAATGGAAGCGTACAATAATGTCCCTGGGGTTGGTACCCGGGGGAGGCTTAGGAGCCAACGATCTGTGTGCTCTATCAAGGCGCCAGTCTATGTCAGGGATGTGGGGTGCCAGAGTGACAAAAAGGGCGAGAAGGTAAGGTCGAATTTCCTTATCTGGGATAGACTCAGGGACCCCACGGATGCGTAGGTTCTGGCGGCGCTCCCTGTTTTCAAGATCTTCTTGTTGCATCTGTAATTGTGAGACTAAGTTTTTTAAATTAGCATTTTCCTCCTCTATGACATGAACATACTGTACCATGTTGTCAAATTTAGATTCCAAAGTGTCCGTTCGTTCCCCCAACTGGTCGATCTCACCCCTAAGTTCATGCGCCAATTTGCCAACTTCTTTAGTGATGTTTTGAGTAAGGCTGTGAAGCAAGGACTGCAGTTTGGCGTCCAGCACCTCCACAGTAATCGGTGATGACATTGTGGAAAGTTCGGGTGGTCGTGGCTTATGCGGGGGATTTTCCACAAATAGAGAGGGGTCAACCAGCGGGAAGGCGTCTGCCGAGTCCACGACAGTCGCTGGGATTCCTGAGATCGGGGATGATGATTTCCTAAGGAAGCGGTCCATAGGCTGGGAAAGCTGAGGCGCAGTTAGTGGAATGTGTTTCTGGTAGATATGCCGTTGGTTTCCAATCTTACCCATAGAACAGTCGGAAAGTGGCTGCAAAGTTCCCAAAGCTGATGAGACGGCTCCCGTATCTATTAAAGGCTAATAATGCAGAGCGGGAGCAATGGACATACGGGCAAAAAAGTCGGGCCTTACATCTTAAGCGACTGCCATCTTACATACTAGGCGTGCTTCCCTCTATAAGGTATCGTAACTGGAGAGTACAGGGGGGGTCTGCGGGTAGTCTGTGCGGAGTAAAAGGAGCATATGAGAGAAAACAAGATGGTTAGCTTCTATGAGTCACAGCACCGATGCCCTGGCTAGATTTGTGTAGATAAGGGGAGTAAGAGTTTATAAGAGACCCTGTAGGGGATTGCAAGCTGCTATGTCAAGAATCCTCAGGTGTAGGCAGCATGGAGTTTGCCTGGGGACGAAGCTTCTAGATCTAGGGTTGCAGGCTGTAGCGGGTGGGTGACTGCTTAGTGGGCTAGACCAGGGTCGCAGGTCAATGAGCCAGGGTGTTGTTAGGTATAGGTGAGGGTGCATAGAGGTAAAGAGGCCTCTGGGGTGTACCAAGATGGCCGCCGTAACTCACCAGGGCCTGCAGATGACTCCAGGGGATAGTCCAGATCAGGGTGTAGGTCCTGTATAACACACAGGACTGGGTCTTCGGAGGGGTACCCAGCCAGGGGTGTGCAGCCGAGGGCAGAAGCAGCGCCGAGCAAGCGAATCGGCACAGGGACCGGCCGTCGCGTGTAGGCCCAAGCCGCGGGCTAAATTTTCGGACGGCTGGAAGGTCCGCGATCGTCGCTCCAGGAAAACGTCCCCGAGTGGTTCACCTCAACGGGAGCAGCTGCGCTAGGGTCCGGAGGTGTTTGCCGCTTGTCCTACGGCCCCGAGCACGGCACTCGAGCCCGGCGAGTCCCAGGCTTCGCAGGCCCCAAGATGGCGGCGGTGCAGCAAAGGATGGTGCCAGCTGCAGCAAGGACAGCAGAGCGATCTAACGTCCCACTGCTCCAGTTCAGGTAGGGATCCATCCAGGAGAGATCCAGGAGACAGATCATAGGGGTTTGGAGACTCAAATATCGTTTGTAGACTTAGGATGGTAGTGGATACAAACGGGTTTGGCGGAGCTCCTCCAGGATACGTCTCTCCTCGTTTGCGTCCAGACACGCCCCCCCTGTAAACATTGTTTTATTCATAGTGAATAGCACTTTAGGTTTTATTAAGAAAACCACTTTATGTAATAAATGTGTATATATCCGTTCAGTGGCATCTGACTCTGCTTGGGCAATGCTATGGGGGCCAGCTCTCCAGGCAGTCATGTCTGATATGCATAAAAGCCTTTTCTATAGAATCTTTCAGCAATTGTTTTCAAAGGGTAGGTTGGCAGGTCTTACCTCAAGTCTCCCCAATTGCTTAGCTTGGGACTGGCATGCAGAATGAGTACTAATGTACATAGACGATTTTTATGGACATACTAGGGCCAGTTTAGACAAGAGCCAATAAACACTCCAGCATGTGTTTGGAATGTAGAAGAAACTGGAGTACCCGGAGAAAGCTCCATGCAGACTGCCCTGGCTGAGATTTCAATCAGGACCTTCAGTGTTGCTAGGCAGCCAAGGACCCCAGTGCTACAAATGGCTAAGCCAATGTGCGTCTGTCAAATAAGATCATTAAAACACTTTCTGAAATTCTGCTCAATTTAAAATTTGAATCTGATTTTGCTAGTCTATACAGCAATGATACCAAATGTGAGCATGCAGTACATCTGGAGAGAAGGTCTTTGGGCTAATAAAACAATACTTTGAGATTTATACACAAACCCATTCCAGACATTTCTTCCTGATGGTCCTTGATCAGTGCTATTGCTCTAAAATAAAGATGTATAACCAAATACCCCAATTAAACACATTAGGAAGGCCCTTATATATTTGATTTTAAAATGTAAGTTTTTTTTTTATACTATAGCTCTTGTTCCTTATTTTGTGTAAGCTTAATATAGGCACAATCAGTAGGTAACGTCATGAAAAAGCTATGTACAGAAAATAGAAAAATGCTACCTTATTCTGTTAAAAAATGCTTGTACTGTAAACAGTTACAATAAAGGGGCGTGTTGGCATTTCCTTTTGTTTCCATACATTCCTGTGGGGAAACAATGTGTGGGAAGATAAACCAACATGCAATGGGAAGGATTTCCTAAAAGCGCAGTTTATAGCCCTGCAGAGAATGAATCACGCAATTGATTTTGATGCATACTGAACCTACAGAAATCTTGTAGTGAGACATCAAGGTTTAAGGACTAGATACATAATTTGTATAACTAGAGCCATGGTCAGCATATGTCCTTGCCCTACAATCTTCTTGCTAAAAGAGAGCTAGCTGTATTTTACATGTCAGAAAATTGGAATAGATGAAACTCTTGCTGGCTTGCTACCAAAGTCACACCAGATGAAAAATAACAAGCAATATTAGACAAGATTTACAAAAGTGCATCCTGGGGCAGATTTACTGAAGTCATCTAAAGCAAATCTGTTTTTCTGCAAAAATTCAAACAGTTCCAGGTAAATTTGAAAAAAAAAAAAAAAAAAAAACTGAGTTTCACCTGCACACTTGGATGTTTAAATGAAACACAGGTCTACTTTGGCGCACTTTGCACCAGTAAATATGGCCCAAGATGTGGTATGTTTACTGGACTTCACTTTACTGCACTTCACTGCTACTTGAAGCATTCCACTGTATGTATTGTGACAAAGTCGTAGAAATAGCGATAATGTCATGCAGCAAAGTCGCTGATCTTAAGCAATAAATATGGCTTTATTGCACTCAAAAATAAATAATACAAAAACAAAATGGCCTACTCCAATTTAGGAGGCTAACTGACATTAGTGTCCCTCACTACACTGTACTGGAGGGGCTATTCCGGCCTCCAGTACAAAACAAACAGAATACCAGTCCAAAATAAACAAATCTATGACAGACCTTGTTCCTTCCATGCAGACAGTTTCCAACCTGTCCGTCCAGCTCAGCATACCTCTCACACTGAGCTCTCACTTCCCATTTCCCTACCAGGTGACTGTTAATTAATAGGGGGAAGAGAGGAGGTTTACCTGTTGGCCAGGCTTAACCCCTTCCAGGGCAGGGAAAACTGACCTTTCCAGCCTCTCACTGGTGTACATACAATCGTGTACCCTGTCACAGTATGCATGTATGTATGTAAATTCATAGAAATATACAAAATTAGGCTAGATTTATATTGCTGTAGCCTGTGGACATACTATCTTCGACTTTTCTGACAAGATAGGCGTATGCAGATGACTCTACTTCTGCTAATCATTGGAAAAAAAATGTGGCCTATAGCTACACGTGTAAAATTAGCCTTTTACTTTTAAATCCAGGATACAGGCATAAAGGTAAATCCAAAAAAAGTGGAAATGAACAATCCCATATATACCGAGAATCTGCAAACATTGCCAGTTAAGACTTGAGCGCGGCTTTCTAGCCCCCCTTTATAGGCCTGAACATAAAGGTTGCATAAAACAACCAGTACTTTTAGGATGTGTCAGAAGATGCAGATTCCTGTTTGCTAACCTGTCTGACTACTTTTAGATACACATGGCAAGAAGATTCCAGAGATGCCCTGTGTAATTAACACTGCAGTCATCTTGACCGGGATCCATGTTCATTCATGACATAGTTCCACTCTGGGCTTAGTGAGGAAGAAGGGGTGTTGACCCATGAATAAAGGACATTCAGGATTAGTGGTAATCTTTTAGTGCAGGTAAAAAGATTGATGTTGTCTTGCTTTGGTAGAGTTGTCATACAAGTAGAGTAGGCATGAGAAATTTCCACACCTACTGTTTCTTGTTAGAGGGGTTGGGAGCTTAATAATGGGGTTTTAGCACTGACACAAGGTATGACTATGGATGAGCATGGCTTTGGTCTGAACTTGGTTTCAGACCAAACTTGTGGTCACATGACCCTGTTGGGCCATTGACATGGCCATAATAGGGCTCTGATCTAATATGTCCAATGTGGCCATAATATGTTAATGCTGTCACAAGGATCCCAGCCTACTTGTATACTTGCAGCTGCAGGATTGGGAATGCCCTGGCTGTAGTTGATAAAGCAGCAATGGGTGGAAGCGACATTTTTTTCTGGCTTCGGTCCAAACACACTCATGCTCATCCTTATTTAAGATTTCTTGGGAACAACGGAAATAATTTCTGTAAACAGAAAGTTTACAAACTTTTGGAATAGCATTTACAAAATATATGGGGAAAGAGATTTGTTCTGAGCACCTAGTTTCACTTTTTCTTGCAGATTTTTTGCTGCAGCTGGCGGCATTTCTTTGAAGTTTGATGAATGATGGAATGGTGTTATTTTTTTTGTCTATGTACTTTAAATTCAGTATTAGGCTACTGAATCCTCAATAGAATAAGTAGCAGGGAGCTCAAATAGACGACGTAGTGTTATCTTGTCTCCAAATTCAAATGCTGCTTTGAGTTTAATGTAGCACTGAAATGGGATTTTTTTAACAAATAATTTGTATTGAAATTTTTTGGACAAACAGAGAATAGAAAATGTTGACATATAAAGTTGGTACACATTAACCACTTCCCGACGGCCGTACGAATATATGCGGCCTCGGGGTGGTTCTAAATCTCTAACAGGACGCATATATGCGTTCTGCGCTCTTCCAGGCCGCTTCCAGTGGCCGCCTCATTCCTGGAATACCGATGCGCGTGCCTGGCGGCCGCGATGTCCGCCAGACACTCGCAATCAGCAGTTACAGCGCCGGGTGATCTCTCCAGCGACGGCCAGTTGGTCCAGCGATAGGAAGATCCATCCATTCAGAGCACAGCTCAGCAAATGACGCGCCGGAGCTTTAACATTTCTTTTATAGGGGAGGCGGGCCACGCGTCACGTGACTCCCGTCCCACCACACTCTGCTACGTCACTGGGACAGCCTAGACATGCCCCTTGCGTCAGAGCGGGACGGGGTCACGTTACGCGTGGCCCGCCTCCCCTATAAAAGAAATGTCAAAGCTCCGGCGCGTCATTCGCTGAGCTGTGCTCTGAATGGATGGATCTACCCGTCGCTGGAGAGATCACCCGGCGCTGGATAGAAGACAACGTTGGAGAAGGGAGCAGCATCAATCGTCTATTTTCACCGCTGGGTGTTTATTTGGTTTAATTAATCAACTAATTTGTTCTACGGTGTGTTTTTTTCCCTGAAAACTACTATTTACACTTCCTTTGTGAAATGGTAGGGGTACAGTGTACCCATTAGCATTTCACACAGGGGGGGGGCAGGATCTGGGGGTCCCCTTTGATAAAGGGGTCTTCAAGATTCTGATAAGCCACCTGCCCGCATACCCCCACAGCCACCGGGCAAGGGTTGTGGGGATAAGACCCTTGTCCCCATCAACATGGGGACAAGGTGCTTTGGGGGGCACCCCAAAGCACCCTCCCAATGGTAAGGGCATGTGGCTTGGTGCGGTTCAGGAGGGGGGGGCGCACTCTGTCCCCCCCTCTTTTTTGTGGCCGGCCAGGTCAACATGCTCGGATAAGGGGTCTGGTGTGGATTTTAGGGGGAACTCCACGCCATTTTTTTTTTACATTTGGGGTGGAGTTCACCTTAAAATCCACACCAGACCTGAAGGGTCTGGTTATGGATATTTGGGGGGAACCCCACATCTTTTTTTAAATTGATGTTGGGGTTCCCCTTAAAATCCATACCAGGGGAGCTGTGGTGGCTCAACGTGATTGGCACTGCGCTGACAAGCCATTCACCTCTGCAGCCAAGGGTTCAGATCCCGGTCTCGGCTACATGTGAATTGAGTTTGGTGGTCTCAGCCCGGCTCCTGGTGGGTGTGCTATGCAAGGTACGCCTGTGCTTATTACACCCACCCCCCCCCCCACAAAAACCACCACACTTGCACGCACACAAAATTGGTTTAAAACACATGCACTTTGGCCATGCGGTCTCTTAAAATAAAGAGAGGCGAAGGACCTACGGGGCTGGCTGGGTGGGCTAGGCCCCCTCACTCCCTCATAGGGGGAGTCCCTCTGCCCCATTGGGGTCCCGTTGGGCCCCAGTTGGGCTCCCAAGAGGAGCAGGTAGGGCGGGGTGAGTGGGAGGCCCCCCTTCACACCCGCTATTGCCACCAGGGGCATGGAGAAGGATGGCGATTGCCTCCGGGGGGAGGGTCTGCCTACTCCCAACTCCTGCAGTCCGGCTCCTCTCTCTCGAGTTCACGCACAAAATACACTTTAAAAAGAAAAGAAAAGAAAAAAAAAAAAAATCCATACCAGACCTAAAGGGTCTGGTTATTGAATTTGGGGGGACCCCCACGCATTTTTTTTTCTTTTACTAAAAGTCTGTGTCCTATTGACTTCAATGGGGTTCGGAATCCGGGTTCGGGTTCCGGAATCCCAACTTTTTTTTTTAAAGTTCGGGTCCGAACATCCAGGTGTCCGCTCAACTCTATACAAGACACAAATCTTCACTCCCGCCCCTTATGTCTACTTAGCCTTGACATTCATAAGGCTTTCGACAGTGTAAACTGGTCGTACCTTAATCAACTTCTTACTAAATTTGGCATCTCTGAAAGATTTATACAGGGCTTCAACGCCCTTTACCATCTACCTAAAACTAGAATCAGGTTCCCCGGTAGCAACTCAGACTTCTTCCCCCTGAGCAGAGGCACTAGACAAGGCTGCCCCCTTACCCCCCCTCCTTTTTTTGCTCTAGCCATTGAGCCACTTGTGCATGCCATTAGACTGAATACTAACATTCACGGATATCGTAGAGACCCCCACCACTTTAAACTTAGTTTATATGCGGATGATGCCCTTCTATTTTTTATTTTTTTTCAAAAGAATTTATTGATAAAATCCAACATACAATGGAGATAATTTCACGCAACGGGAGATCCCTCCACGTCGCCAAAAATAATATTTTTACAACCTGTAAAGGCATATATATAAGGATCCAATAATAACCAGAGACATATGAAGTCGGTACAACAAAAAGAACGGGAACTGGATGGATCCCTAAATTAGCTAGGTATAGTTAGAGAAAAAAAGAATCAAGGAGGGTAAAGATGAAAGTAGATTAAGGTAAAGAAAATGAAATAGAGAAGAAAAAAAAGGGGGGGGTGAACAGGGGGGGAGAAAAGAAAAGAAAGAACCTGCATCCATTTCCATCGTGTATACAATAGTATTAAATTGATCAATAAGTCACACCACAATTAGAAGATTATTTCAATCGTGAGTAGCGAGCCTGAACCGAAGGATTGATTGAGAAGGTATGGGAGTGAGGGGGTGAGGGGGGGGCGGAAAAAAACCAGGAAGATCAGGCTAAGGGTTCGTTGTCTGGACCCGTCAAGCGACTTTTGTAGTAGACAAAAAGAGTGTGGAGGGACTTGTGTGGGTCTGCCTGATTTGTAGCAGCCATGAATGCTCCCCATCTTGAGAGGAAACGTTGCTTTGCTCTCGTATTGTTAAAATCTGTTGTGATTTTTTCCTTGTGGAGCTGCATGTGGAGTTCTTGCTTAACGAGAGATATCGTAGGGGAGGAAGTGGTAATCCAGTGCTTCAGGATTGCTCTTCTTGCTGCAAATAGGGTGATAAGGATCCATTCTTTGTGACGTCGGTCAGAGTTGGAAGACCAGGTTAAGAGCTGCTTGTCCCAGTAGCCGAAGATCAGAAGTAGAGGGTCTTTGGGGAGGTGCAACAGGGTGACTCCCTCGATGAAGGAAATTACTTGCTGCCAGAAGGAGGAAATGAATAAACAAGGTCCAGAAGCGGTGAGTCAGAGAGGGTTTAGGCTGGTTGCAGAGTGGACAAAGAGTAGACTGGGGGTTAGTTATGTCCTTGAGGAAAGGGATGTGTGCGCGATGTAGAATTTTCATCTGGGTTTCTCTCCACTGTTCGCAGGGTATCAATTTGGTGAGTTTGATGTAGCCTTGTAAGAGTTTCTCGGTAAGTTCCGGATCGGGGAAATCTTTGCCCCAGTGCGAAACAGAAGAGGACGTTAAGGGGGGGGGGGGTAATCTTGTGAAGCAAGGGTTTATAAATACAAGAGATAGTGTTAGAGCCCGACTGTAGCAGGCCATCAGTAATGGACGCTTTAAATCTGGTGGTTCCTTCCCTGCAGGTGGTACGTATAAAGTTAGTGCATTGCCAGAAGTAAAATAAGTGGGCATTCGGTAAGGAGAATTTACTGGCTATGGCCGAGAAGGTCAGAGGTTGGCCGGAGCCCAAGTCACAGAGGAAAATAGGTTGATTCCTTTCTCAGCCCATGTGTCGTAGACGTTACAATCCATACCGGGGGAGAAACAGGGATTCCCTTGAATAGGTGTGTGCCTGGATAAGAAAGGACAGAGTTTCTCGCATTTTCTTGTCTCTCTCCATGCTATGACGGTATCCCTCAGTAGAAGATTATGTTGCAGGTTTGGGCGAATAGATTTCCAAGGGGAATGCAAAAGTGCCACTAAAGAATAGGGATGAGCCATTGCCGATTCAAGAAGAAAATTGGAGTATCTAGAGGATTTTTGAATCCAATCCAGGCCTATCCTCAACAAACAAGCTAGGTTATACAACCTGATGTTAGGCAAACCAGCGCCACCCTCGCCCCTGGGAAGATGCAGCTTAGTCATGGCCATGCGGGGTCTCCTCTGTCTCCAGATAAATTTAGATGTTCAATATCTGAACGTCTTTATGTTTTAAAAATAATGGAATTGTTTGGAGAGGATAGAGGAGCCGCGCAAAGCTTACCATTTTGAAGAGGTGGCATCTTCCCAGTAACGAGAGAGGCAGATCCATCCAGTTCTTAAGTTCCAGTACAATCTTGTCTATCAGAGGAGGGTAGTTCAATGTGTATAAAGAGGAAGGGAGTTTACCAATTTTGATACCCAGATAGGTGATGTGGGATCTAGCTATGGTAAAAGGTGAGTGTGCAGCCCAGGGGGGGTGTGGAGTAGGACCTAGTGGAAGAATCTCGCTCTTACTATAGTTTATACGCAAGCCTAAGCATAGTCTGAAATTATCAAAAATATTTTTAATAGTGGACATGTCTAAGGTAGGGTTGCTGGTGAATATGAGTACATCATCTGCAAATAGGGCAGATCTCAGCTCCTGGTCACCCAGACTAATTCGATGTAGCTGAGCCTTAAAATTTAAAACTCTGGAAAGAGGCTCTAGTGCCAGATTAAAAAGCAACGGGGATAGAGGGCATCCCTGCCTAGTTCCCTTGAAAAGGCAGAATTCATCAGAGAGGAGATCCGCCACTACCAGTCTGGCCGCGGGAGCAGTGTACATTGATGAAATAAGATGGAAAAAGGGACCTGCGAGGCCCATTTTCGAGAGAACAAGCTTGAGCCAATCAAAGCTGACGTCAAAAGCTTTCTCCGCGTCCAGAGTGACTATGGCAAAACCCCCCCCCCCTGTGTTGAATCGCATGGTCTAATACTAACAGAACCTTACGGATGTTAAGCGAGGCTGTCCTACCCTGTACAAAACCCGACTGTGCTGGGTGAATTAAAGAGGGAATGATAGTAGCGAGTCTGGTGGCAATAAATTTAGATAGAATTTTAACATCTAAATTCAAGAGAGAGATGGGTCTATACGAGCCAGGTTCTAAGGGGTCCTTTCCTTTCTTCGAAATCAATTTTACAATGGCTTGGTTGCCAGAAGGGAGGTATTGTCCACCGTTCCAGATGTGGTTGTAAACATTAAGGAGTACTGGCACGAGGGGCTTATGGAGAGTCCTATAGATTTCTCTGGAGAGGCCATCTGGGCCCGGGGCCTTACCAATGGCCGTATGATTGATAGTTTGGGAAACCTCCGAAGAGGATATGGGCTTGTTTAGGGTCTGAAGTTGGGAAGGGGTGGCTACAGGGAGGTTGGCTTTGTTCAGAAACCAGTGGGCAGTGCTGAGGTCCATGGAGTCTTTCGCATATAGGCAGGAGTAAAACTCCTGCATGATTTTATTAACCTCTTTTGGTGTCTTTTTAATGGAGCCCGAGGGGTCCCTGAGGGAGTGTATATGTGTAGGTTTGTATGGGCCCTTACATAGTCTAGCTAGGAGCTTGCCCGATTTATTTCTGAACTTGTAAAGGTGCGCGTCGACATGGGCTCTTTTTGTAAGTTCCATAATATCAGCCCAAATGTCAAAGGCATTTTTGGCGCTGCGGCATTCCTCTCTGTTACTAGTGGAATCTGAAGCAGCCAGGACATGTTGTGCAGATTTAAGACGGAGACTGGCGGCCTTGTAGCTGGCTAGGGAATGCTTTTTGTAGGAAGAAGCATAAGAAATGATTCTTCCCCGTAGATAAGCTTTTCCAGCATCCCAGAATAGATTGGGGTTAGAGACATGGGCGGAGTTCGCTTCGGCGTACTCCCCCCAGGCCCCATCAACATAAGACTGGAAGTCCGTGTTTTTGTATAGGTAGGAGGGGAATCGCCACATACGAGCAGGAGAATTAGAAGTCATGTCTTTTAGGTCAACATAAATTGGAGCGTGGTCAGATATAGCTATTTCATGTATTTCAGTTTCCGAGATCCAAGGGATTACAGTGTCAGTGCCGAAAATAAAATCGATTCTCGTAAACACCTTATGGGGGATGGAGTAGAAAGTGAACTCTCTGTCCAGGGGGTGAGATAGTCGCCACAGGTCAGTGAAATGGAGAGATTCCATTGTAGAGGCTAACTGAGTTTGATCGGAGTTTGAAGTGGTTTTAGGTGATTTTTTTGTGGCGGACCTGTCCTCCAACAAGTGCAGGGTAGAGTTGAAGTCTCCTCCAACAAAATGTGGAATGAGAGGTTGTTGTAGGAGTTTGGAGGACAGTTCAGCCAGAAAATGTCTGCCAGGAGAGTTGGGAGCATAGACGTTGGAGATCAGAAATTCCCTTTCACCCAATTGGATCTGAATAGTGAGAAATCTACCCTGATCGTCTGTGGTAGTCGAGAGTATTTTGCAAGCAAGGCATTTGTGGATCAAAATGAGAACCCCAGCCATTCGGCCTACTGCGTCGGATCCTAAAACTGAACCCACCCACAGCTTTTGCATGCGGTGAAAATCTGCATGAGTCAGGTGAGTTTCCTGAAGTAGGGCTATGTCCGTTTTGAGTCTCTTAAAGATGTCTCAAAATTTTGAGCCGTTTAATAGGGGATCGAAGCCCTTTCACATTCCATGAGACTAATCTCATGGGGGGGGGTGTAAAGTAAATGAAAATATGCAGATGTAGTATCTGTATGGGGTAGGCATGAAGGGGCTGACATTTGTGAGGGAATGGATTCATAAATCCTGGGCGGTCTGTTATGTGTTAGGCTTGTGGATGTGGGAGTACGATGGAGGCCATGTGGGATGAGAAAGGTGCAGGGTAACAAACAAGAAAGAACAACATTATAACCATAAGAACCAACAAAATAGGTAAGATAAACAGCAGGAACAAAGGACTTTGCTTTTTTCCTCATGGGGACCCAGTAGAGGCCAGCTCCCTACCCCTAAACCTCAGGCAGAAGTAAACGATCGCCTTTTAGGTATAAGAACACAGTGTGGCGGATGACGCCCACCGGCAGAGGAGGGTGAGCAGGACAGGAGCAGGGTGTCCACGGTCAACTCAGCAGTAAGCACATATGAATTAATGCCAAGGGATAGCAAGATCAAGGTGGAACATAGAGTCACCACATTGGGGAGGGGTACGATGTCAGAGTCACTGAGGAGCATGGAGGGCTTGCGGGCCTGAGGCGTTTGGGGGAGTCTTTGCGAGGGCTGCGTTGCTCCAGCGATCTGGAGAGTGGAGCCGCCTTAGCTTGAGAGGAAGAGTGTAGATCTGTGCGCTGGAATTTTTCAGCCTCCGAGGGGTCTTGAAAGGTGAGTTGGTCCCCATTAGGTGCTTTGAGGCGCAGAATAGCGGGGAAAGCCAACGTGAACTTCATTTGACGTTGGAAGAGGGTCGAGCATACATGCTGGAAGGCTTTCCGTTTTTTGGAGACGTCAATCGAGTAATCAGCAAACACGAGGATTTTAACCCCATCAATCTGGAGAGATCTAGCTAGGCGATATTTCTGAAGGATAGCGGCCTTATCAGCATAGTTCAAATATTTGGCAATAATCGTGCGTGGAGAGGAACGTTCAGGGGCGTAAACCCCTATGCGGTGGGCCCTCTCAACTGTACAAGGTCTGGGTAAACCCAATGCCTCAGGTATGCGATCAGAGCAGAGATTCACTAGGGAGGAGGACTGCATTGATTCGGGAACGCCAACGAAACACAGATTCCCCCTTCTAGCTCTGTTCTCCAAGTCCTCTAATTTCTGCATGATAAATTGATTAGTTTTATCTTGAGCCTCCTCAAATCCCTGGGCCTTGTATAAATCTTCTTCTAAGTTCGCAAGTTTTTCTTCAGCCTCATTAAGGCGAGCAGTGTGTTCATTCAGTTCCCTTTTGATTGCCTGCATGCCTGCAGTGACTGCCCGTTCCACAGAGGCAGAAATGGTGGGGGCCAGGAGTGCTGCAACAGCCTGTGCTATGAGCTCAATTTCACAGCTGTCTCTCTGAGGTGCTGGAGGGGGCTGGCATGGAGGTGCAGGCTGGTGTGGAGGAGAGGGCTGGCTGCCGCTTACCTCCATGTCGGGTAGGTCCGCTGCGGTCGCCGCGCTGGATGACAAGGCCGCATCCCCGGCCTCAATTTGGCGCTGAGCCGCCGAAAATCGTGGGCCGCCTTTTTCGAGAAAACGGTCCATTTTCAAGTTGACCGTGGGCAAGGGGGAGGTAAGTGGAGCGTCTGCCGGGGGGGATGCGTGGCGGGGCTGGATTTAAAGGCAGATTTGTGGCGGGGATAGCGGGAGCTGAGGAGATCACAGCTTCCCCATGAGGTGCCTGACCCGGAAGTGCCCTTCTATTTTTAACAGACCCTCATACCTCAATCCGTAATCTCCTGTCAGAACTCCATTGATTCCACAAACTCTCTGGTCTATCCATTAGCACAAACAAATGTTCTATTCAACCCACTAACTGCCCCCCCCGGATCGAATTTCCCTACTCCCCCACTCATTTAAATACCTTGGAGTCTATATCACAGCCTCGCATAACCTAGTATACAAAACTAAATTATCTCCACCTATTCTCTCACATTAGTTTATTGATAAAAGTATGGTCGTCTTACCATATTTCTTATCTAGGTAGGATATGTGCTTTTAATATGACCATCCTCCCTAAGTTACTATACTACTTTAGAGCATTACCCATCAATGTCCCCAAAACTCGCTTAGAAGCTCTTTAACGGGAAATCAACAGATTCATCTGGAAAGATAGAAAACCCAGATGTAGCTACACACTCATGCACAGATCTCAACATAGTGGCGGACTAGGTCTGCCAAACCTCTGGTTTTACTTTCTTGCTGCCAGACTAGTACACTTAGCTCAATGGTTTTCCTCAGACACCGAAATCCCATGGCTTAGATTCGAATCCACCTCTATAATGCCTTTGAATCTTAAGGGCATTATGTGGTCCAACTATATCACACTCTTTCAAAACGCAACTAATTAATTGCTTATTTATTGCAACTATGGAAAAAAATCAAAGATATTTATAATCTCTCCTCTCAGACCCCTCCACTGGCTTCATACCTTGGTGACCCCAGATTCCCTCCTGCTTTCCTTGATAGGACCCTAATTAATAGAGATCTCACCACCTTAAAATCACTTACTTTTAACTTGAAATTTCTCCCCTTCTCATCTTTACAAGCCAAATTCAACCTCCCCTCTGATCTCCCCAATACTCCTTAATTCAAGCCTTTTATGCAACAAATTACTCCACTTGCATCACTCCTCAGAGTACATTATTTGAACACATATGCATATCCTACTCTAGAGACAAAGGACTGATTTCTCGATTATATGATAACCCTACACCAACCCGACAAGTCTGGTCCGATGTTGCGTTGGGAAGTTGAACTTAACTGCTCCTTCCCTGTAGACCACTGGTCTGATAGGAGAACCTATGTAAAAGCAACCGTGCTGCAGCGCTTAGGGAATCCCCACTAAAAAATTTCACTAGATGGTATATGACCCAGGACAAAATCCACTCATTTTACCCCACAGCTACTCCAAACTGTTATAGAGGTTGCCCCAAGGTCGGCAACTATCTCCACATCTTTTGGGAATGTAAATATTTAGATCCGGAATGCACTTATCATCAGACTTGAAATTTCCCTCAACAAGAAAATCTCCCTTACCCCACAAATTTGCCTATTGTATGCCACGGTTCCAGATGTTCCCCCTCCCTGTAACAGATTGATCCATTCTCTTATCAGTTCTGTACAATGGATGATTGCATGTAACTGGTGATCACAAAACTTACCGTGGCCTCAGGTTGTATCCAGAATGGAATCAATCAGACTTTCAGAAAGAAGCTACCACACCTTAAATGATAGCATGCATATCTTCAGTTATAAGTGGATTTACTGGTCAATACCAGCCTAGTAAGTTGTATAACCCCTCCTCTCACTATAGTAACTCTCTCTTACAATTTTTTTTTCAACTATAGGTCTATATGATACGGTGATTCCTTTGCTTGTATTTTCTTTGTAACCCAAGCTACTATATAGCCTGTACACATGATATTATACCCCCATCTTGTATGTTCCCCTATTTTTTGTCCCCAACCCATCAAACCCTTTTTTTTATAATCCAATTGTATTATTGCTTGTCTTCCAAATCAAACTTTTTGTAAACAAAAAAAAAAAAAAAAAACAGAAGGAAGAAAACAAAGGATAAAACAGAAATCAGCACAGTTACTGTGAACGGTTCAGGGAGTTCCATACAGACCAATTGAACTCATATCTGGAACAGGAACCATCCCGGTAAGTTCTCTCAAACTAGGGATCTCTTTCATTTTCCATTTGCTTATCATTACAGATCTTGCAGCGAAGAGTATGTGCATTAGATATGTGCACAACACAAAATGTTGTTTTTTTTGTTTCGTTTTGTCTCGATTCGCAAAGATTCGTAATTTTCGTAAGACGCAAGTTTTCCTTTTCAGACCCGTTCGTATTTTCGTAAGGCCGCGTACACACGACCAAATAAATCCGATCAAATCGGTCTGACAGACCGATTTGATCGGATTTGTCTGCTGGGACGTATTGGTTTGAACGTGTACACACGATCAAACCAAAATCCCCGCCGGCAGACAGCGCGGTGACATGGCAGTGACGTTGACGCTGCCACGTCACCAGGAAGTAAAACACTTCCGCGCATGCGTCAAATTCATTCGACGCATACACGGGCAGATATGTCTGCTGGTTAGCGTACTACGGACGGGTTCCCAGCAGACAAATTTTAAAGCATGCTTTAAAATATGTCTGCTGGAAAAACCCGTCTGTCCGCCCGTACACACGATCGAATTTATCTGCTGAAACGGTCTGTCGGACCCTTTCCAGCAGATAGATTCGATCGTGTGTACGCGGCATAACGTTTTTTTTTCCGTTTATTCTGAATGATTCGTAATTCTTTCTAATTTATTTTCGTTGATTCGTAATTTTGTTAGATAATTATTTTCATTGCTCATACCAGTGAAGACATAATTGAATTAATAACAGTGAAAAAATAAAATAAAATAAAAAGAAAGTCCACATTTGCAAAGTGCAAACAAATCCTGTGATCAAAACAGTCAGAGTATCTCCACCATGTGACTTGGAAAACCAATATTTCAAATATTTCAAACGTGATCCCTTCACCAGTAAAGATGGGTACTCTCACCTCACACCAAGACCCTTGTTTTACCAAAGGTCTAAAACGCTTAGAACAAATGGCAGGAAATCCAGATGGCTCAAAGATGTGCAATTGTCAGCTGAAGGACCCGGAGATATGCAAGTATCCTCAGTGGCACCAACGAATCAATATGCAAAGAAAAAAGGCCAGATCTAAGAGCTTCCATATAAACCAGGTCTCTTTAATGAGTAAAAAATGTGCAGGGTACCTGCCTGATATGGTGTTTTATGCCTGTATTTTCTACTTGAATGTGAGTACCCTGCACATTTTTTACTCATTAAAGAGACCTGGTTTATATGGAAGCTCTTAGATCTGGCCTTTTTTCTTTGCATATTGATTCGTTGGTGCCACTGAGGATACTTGCATATCTCCGGGTCCTTCAGCTGACAATTGCACATCTTTGAGCCATCTGGATTTCCTGCCATTTGTTCTAAGCGTTTTAGACCTTTGGTAAAACAAGGGTCTTGGTGTGAGGTGAGAGTACCCATCTTTACTGGTGAAGGGATCACGTTTGAAATATTTGAAATATTGGTTTTCCAAGTCACATGGTGGAGATACTCTGACTATTTTGATCACAGGATTTGTTTGCACTTTGCAAATGTGGACTTTCTTTTTATTTTATTTTATTTTTTCACTGTTATTAATTCAATTATGTCTTCACTGGTATGAGCATATTCGTTTTAATATTAATATTATGCTATTTAGGTTTGCGCTGCACTGCTCTGTTTGGTATATTTACTTCAGGAATTTTGTGATTGTTCTTTTGGTGTTCAGCTTGCATCCATATGAAATTCACTCTGAGTATTTTTCATTTTTACACTTATTATTCTTATTTTTTTCTGATCTTTATATTTTTGCGCTGATTGCACCCCCCCTGTTTTACAATTATTTTCAATGAATGGATTTGTAAATTTGTACTTTCGTAAATACATTGCGGTGCGGTCATATTTTAGTTTCATTTTCAACACCTAATCCCAGAGGCGATTCAGTTGGCATGTGCTGCGCTATATAAGTTTTTCATTCATTCATTCATTCATACTAAGATAGACCTTCACTGTCCAATGTGAGCACAAAAGAAATAAGCTGATTGGCGAAGATATTAAGTAACTGACAAACAAAAAAAAAAAGAGAAAAAAACAGGAATCAAATAATGGTTAATAAGACAAGCGATTCTGTTTAAGAATCTGTGCGGAAGATTAACAGATATAACTTGGGGGGTAAAAGAAAACAAACTTTGTGGCATTCTCCTGGCTGGGCCTCCAGGCAATAAGGTACTGTAACTACCTAGAAGGTATTATTTAGCCTCTTTCAACAATTGAGCTGGCCCAAGTTGATGGAGGTGAGTGTGGTGGCTCCTCCTCAGTTGTGTTTGGGGCCATTTGCCAGTCTCTCATGAGTCGGAGGCCCTGCTTGACACTTGCTATCATGTACATTGTGCCATGGCCGACAGATCAGCGAAAAAGTCTGTAAGCCTGGAGGTAGATTGTAGCGGTTTCTTACAGATAGCATGAATTGATCTTTTATATGGTAAATGTGAATCCGAAATATTGTGTCCCTGGGTAGATGAGAGGGGATGTTTTTGGGCCTTGGTAGTCGGTGTATACTGTCAATAAGGAGCTCCTCCAGCAGGGTATCAGGGAGTGCTGCTTTCAGTAGGTTAAGGAAATAATCCTTCAGTTCCGGGGGCTTGACAGATTCAGGGATTCCTCGGATTTTAACATTATTTCACCTAGATCTGTCTTTTAAATCAGCTAATTTGGTTTTAATTCGCAATATTTTGTCATCTCTATCATATTGAGTGTCAACCATTTCATTAAAAGTGTATGTGAATTCCCCCATTTTGGATTCAATATGTGACTCTTTAACCACTTAACGCCCGCCCACTGTATATATACGTCATATTTTTAAAGATGGATATCTCGGTAACGGCAGCAGCTGCTGCCACAACCGAGGTATTCATCTTTACAGTGGGTGGGCCTGCACAAGGTAACGGCGGTCTCTGCGGCGATTCGCCACGAGATCACCGTTATCGGTGGGTGGGAGAGGGGGCCTTCCCTCCCGCGCCCTCCACCGCTTACCATAGCCATCGGCGGATGCGATCGGGTCTGCTCGTCTGCTGTCCGGGGATGCGAGAGCAATAATTCTAGCCCTAGACCTCCTCTAACTCAAAAAATGCAACCTATAGAATTTTTTAAACGCCACCTATCGAGATTTTTAAGGGTAAAAGTTTGACGCCATGCCATGAGCGGGCACAATTTTTAAACATGACATGTTGGGTATCGTTTTACTCGGTGTAACATTATCTTTCACAATATGTAAAAAAAATGGGCCAAATTTATTGTTGTCTTATTTTTTTATTCAAAAAAGTGTTTTTTTTTCCACAAAAAGTGGGCTTGTAAGACTGCTGCGCAAATACGGTGTGACAAAAAGTATTGCAATGACTGACATTTTATTCTCTAGGGTGTTAGAAAAATATATATATATAATGTTTGGGGGTTTTAAGTGATTTTCTAGCAAAGAAAATGTTTTAGTCTCGTAAACACGAAATCTGAAAAACACCCTCGGTCCTTAAGTGGTTAAGTGACTGCAGACACCTCTGATTTAAATTGCTGTAATAGCCATTAGAGCATGCAGCTTGGAGAGTGAAACATAGAGAAACCAGCATGTCTTTAAGTGTTGTCATAACTGGTTGATTCAGAGTGGGGAAGTCAGTAATTGAGTCTTGCAAAGCCATGGTGTCATCCAGGCATGAGTTAAAGCAGCTTAGCTCCTCAGTGTCTTCCATTGCTGTGGATGGCCTCTGCTTGCTTTTAGCTAGGCTGGAGGATGCTGAAGGAGGTGAGGAGTAAAAATCATTCCCCTGCCTGTCGTCGCTATGGCAGCGGTTTGTTTTGTGAGCCTCTCCATGCTGTGAGAGCGCTGCGTGATGGTCCCATATGGCTGCCGTCGCCATTTTGGCTGTTGTGGCGGCACGGCTGCACGGAGTAGTAAGTGTTATTCCCCGGCCTGACTCTCTCCTTTCTCTTCCAAGAAGGCATCAGGGAGTGTGCCCATACTTAGGGAGCCTGCTGGCGATGTAGAACATGGCTGTAAGTCGCAGTAAGATCCCTGTCGGCCCGAGGTAGAGAGAAGCTAACTCAAGATGCTGCTCCGTTGGCTAGCCACGCCCCCCTGAAATGGAATTTTTATATATTTTTTATGTTTGTGTTTATTCTTACTTGCACTTATGTATATTTATTTTTTATATATACACAAATACACAGTTTTAAGCTGTGTCCACTAGTTAGTAAAGTATGAATCTTGTAGTAAATGCTGACTGAGTCCATACATCTGTAGCAGGGGAGGCCCTTCTATGAGGGCCTACTGAGTACCACCCCCTCTATTCATGCCCCGCCTATTCATGAATCCGGGGGGGGGGGGCATGAACACTGCCACCCAGTATTCATGAATCCTGCCCCTTTCAGGAAGCCAGGCGCATAAATTGCATAATTAGTGTTTTTTTGAAACACCTGATTAGAGCCAGAGGCTGTAATAGGCTTCAAAATAAGGTGAACTTGTGGCGCAGAGCATTACACCAGGAGCCCACCCAGGTGTTACAACAGCAAATTAATATGCGCTATTGAAACACTGATCATAAATCCGGCCAATCAGAAGCAGGTCTGAGACTCGTTTTCCGATTGTCCGAAAAAAAGCATCCCAAGTGGAAGCCGAGGAGGGGGGAGGAAATGGAAGCCGCCGCAAAGCCTGTGGAGAGCAGGGAAAGGGAAAGCCATTGCCGCTGCCCCAGAGAATCGCTGCCCACAGTAGATGGGGTAAGTCTACCATACCCAACTGACCGGGGGGTGTTAATGTTTTCACTTTCACTGTGAAGTATCACTGTTCCTCCTACAGGGTGTCACTCCTGCTGCTGCATTTTCCATGATGAAAAAAAAAAAAAAAAAAAAGAAGTATCTCAAACATATTGTTCCTCTTCACTGATCTGCAGTGTACACAGAATGATCTTGAACCCGTTGCTAAGACCTGGTTGACAGAGTCTCTGGGAGGGTGATTCCGTCTGATGACATACTTAAGAGATAATTATTGTGTGGACCTACCCTTCATTTTGATTTATTTCATTTACAAATGGATTAAAGTAGAAGTGCAGCTAAAATATATCTCGCCACATTCATAAAATTAATGTGAAGTTTTAAACCGCCTTGGCTATTTAAAATATCAAGCAGCAAATATAATTATCTTTCAATCCATTGAGCATGACTAGATGAAATGATGCATAATATAAAGATGACATGAGGTTCATAAGGTGTAATCTGTATCCCTGGCTGTCATTTGACAGCTGATTATCCTGCGCACACCATGTTAAGGATGTAAGAAATGTCGAGCCCTAATAAAACAAGCAACAAAGAAAGCACCAGGTGTTTATGAACTTGGAATAAAAGCTGTATTTATGACATCTCTCTAGCATGATGCTGGTTGTATCTTGCTGGTCAGTAATTTTCTGTCATAAAAGTGACATCACAGACCTGTGCCTTACATCTCATAGGTTCCCTTCACCAATCAATGTCATAAATGGCAGACAGGATGCCAGTATAAGAGTGTAATTTATTGAGCAATCAAGCAGAATCACTTCCATTTGAGCTAGGCTAATCTCTTCTATGCAAAGAAAAGCACAGAGCTTAAGTTCTTATACCTTTAAAAATATATAGTGTCAGTTTTAATCAGCAAGACTGTGTCCAATACAAGCTTTTCACTGTTGGAGAACTAATATTGCCTGTTATACTTTACCATAAGGTAGTAAATGTCTAGACAGCAAAATTGTACACTGTATCCATACTCCTTCAGTGCTCATACCATATAACTGCATGCGGCTGTTTCAGCTCAGGATAAAATTAGATAAATGCTTTGGGCATAAGATTCATGGCAACGGCTGCCATTTCTCAATCCCATGAAATATTGTCAAAGCAACTACTACAGTATTTCTTGTCAATAAAAATGATACTTTGAAGAAGTTAAAATGTAGTGGTGAAAACATATTATTCAGGCAGTAGCTATTTAACTCAATTTTCCAGATAGTGAAACAGATGTGTACATAAAAAAGTGGGATTGGATGGACGCCTGAAGCCCGAGCTCCGTTCTACGACCTGGATTACAGCAACCCTTGGCGAATAATCCTCCCCGTCTCTCGCTCTACAGAGCAGGGAAGAATCAAGGAGACCCCAGGGCATGTCTAGACAATGACAGAACCTGCCTGTACCGCACCGCCTCACTGACTATTATCTGACAGCAGTGGCCATGCAGAGAGACCAAGATGGCGCCGGCACCAGCGTCATGAGACAAGCAGGCACAGACAATCTGCCTGCCGCCTGCAGTCCACTGATACATTCATGAGCAGGCCTTCATAATAACATGAGGGACAATATGGACACTCTCCCTCCCCCAGAAAACGCTGCAATCGGACAGAGGTAAGAGACTGGCTACCTCCCCTATCACCTCACCCAGCAAATAGCCCCATAGCCAAGAAGCAGCTATGGTCCGCTGTAGTAGCAGGGACACACAACTGCCAGCAAGCTCCCTCCCTAGCAGCTATCCCTGTCACAGACAACACTGTTACAGAAGTGATGCTTAAATCTATGCTTCTCACATTACAGCAGTATTTACATAGAGAATTGCAAGTCTCTATGTCCAAAATGGACTCTATGTCTCTATGTCTGAAGGGTCTGGAATGGATATTTGGGGGGAACCCTGCATCATTTTTTTTTATTTGATGCAGGGTTCCCCTTAATATCCATACCAGACCCGAAGGTGAGTGATTTTAAATTACTTTTTTCATTCAGAAATTACATTTTGCGCAGGGACAGTTCTAAACACAGGAAACAAGCGCTACTTTACAGGCATACTATACACCCCCTAGGTACGAAATTTATAGGAATATTTCAATTTTATTGTTTCACTTTGAGCATTATTAAAATCACTGCTCCTGATTGCATTGATACATGTCCCCTGGGGCAGGATCCAGGTCCCCAAACACTTTTTAGGACAATAACTTGCATATTAGCCTTTAAAATTAGTACTTTAGATTTCAAACACTCGAGTCCCATAGACTTTAATAGGGTTCTAAAGTTCACATGAAACTTTTGGTCTGTTCTCAGGTTCTGGTGAGAACCGAACCCAGGGGTGTTCAGCTCATCCCTAATTAAGATGAAGCTTGCTCATTTAGAAGACCACTCCAGGTGGAACAATATTAAATTCAGGGGTATTCCAGAATCTATCAAACCGAGCGAACTTACCCCCTATTTGCAGCAGCTCATTACATCCTTGCTCCCACGCATTAATATTTGTGAAGCACTGATTGACTGGGCACACAGAATCGCAAAGCCATCACACCTCCCAGATGACATTCCCAGGGAAGTCTTGGCCCGGATTCATTATTTTCATGTCAAGGAGCAAACTCTCTCTACTGCCATATCTTCGAAACCCCTACCGGCTCCATACACCAATGTCAAGCTCTTTACTGACCTATCTCCTGCCACGATGGAGATGAGCAGAGCCTTCACCCCAATCACATCTGTTCTCCAACAGAAAAAAAATAACTTACAGATGGGGCTTCCCAACTAAATTGCTGGTCACACAGCAGCAAATTGTCCCCATCCTCACCCCAAAGGATGGATACAAGAAGCTAACGAATTGTGGTCTGCTCTGTCACCTCTCGCAACACCGGACAAAGGAGTCCCCCTCGCACGTCTCCTGAGTCTAGAAATCTGGCGTCCAATAATGTCGGAAAACACTGAAATAGGACCAGCCCTAGTCCTCTCTCTACTTGAGTCCAGTCTGGACGATGCCTATTCCTATTTCTCCTCCACCCCCCAGGTTAAAGTGTGCTAGGCACACAAGATTGTTCTATTTGTTGCTAAAACGGTTTACTTAAGCATCGCATATTTGTTACTACAGCTATTTCTGTATTTTGATAGGTATATTGTGTACCAGAGATAGTCGTCTTTTGCAAGTACCGCATTGACCTTTATTTTATTTTCAATCTGTTAGGCACTGTTAGAGGGTGTAGTCTCTCCTTACTCGCATTGCCCAAGTAATTTGGCCATGTCCCTCACGCTCACCTCTTTGAACGTCAAAGGCCTAAACTCACCTTTCAAGCGAAACCTACTTTGGAAAGAAGCCTTAGGCCTCGTACACACGATAGGTTAAACAGAGGACAACGGTCTGATGGACCGTTTTCATCGGTCAAAACCGATCGTGTGTGGGCCCCATAGGTTATTTAACCATCGGTTAAAAAAAGCGCCAACTTGCTTTAAATTTATCCGATGGATTCCTAACTGATAGGTCAAAACCGATTGTTAGTAGCCGTGACCATCAGTTAAAAATCCACGCATGCTAAGAATCAAGTCGACGCATGCTTGGAAGCATTGAACGTCATTTTTTTCAGCACGTCACTGTGTTTTACGTCACCACGTTCTGACACGATCGGTCAACTTCATCGGTTAACCGTGTGTGTACGAGGCCTTAGCACAACACTTAGATGTTCTCTGTGTACAAGAGACCCATTTCTCTAAACTAAAACAACCCTCATGTAGCCATAGAAAGTACCCTCATTGTTTTTTTTTTTTTGCCAACGCCCTGCAAAAGAAGAGAGGTGTGATGATTTCCATAAGCGCGACAGTAAACTTTCTATTACATCACAGTGAATCGGATGAGGATGGTAGATATCTGATCCTCTCTGCAACAATTGATAACCGCCCCCTTACCATAGTAAACATATATGCCCCTAACACAGCCCAGAAAAAATTCTACGCAACTCAGGGAGGCCCACGTTATATTTCCACCGATCTCAATGAGAAAGCAGCACCACACTAAAATCTTTAGTGAAATCACCTTGGCTTGGCGCGAGTGCCGGATGGACGTGTGAGCGCGGAGCTCCGGCACAACGGGGATACCAGCGGCTCGTATCGACCCTCCATTTGCAGATCTCCACCCTAGTTTCGAGCAGACACCACCTGCAGCACCTCCGCCATGCCGGGGAAGCGGAGATCGGTGAAGAAACCGCACAGCTTAACGGACTTTTTCGCTCCGTCCGGAGGTCGCGTGGGGCAAGATGGCGCCGAGGCCTACTCTCCTCAGCAGGACTCCTCCAGAGCCCAGGCAGCTGCGAAAGGTACTCGCTCCCATCCCACACCGCTGACACTCTCCTCTCCTCCGCCTACACCTTCCTCCTGTAGCCCGGCCAAATCAAAGCCCCGCATGGAAGGTCAGGCGAATAACAGATCTACCAGCCCGTCAGCTAGCCAGGCCTCAGATTCAGGGGAGGACACCAGGGATCTGCCTGAGTCCATAATATCGTTCCCCACACAAAATCAGCCTGTATTGGACACTGTCCTTAAGGACATGTTGATCTCTCTGAGAAGCACCTTGCAGGCTGACATGGCATCATGCATGCACCGCTTATCAGGGGACATACAAGAGATGGGTCAAAGAGTACACCATATAGAATCCAAAATGGAGGAGTATGCCTCTACAATTAATGATTTGGTGGATGCTAATGAGGAGAGAGAGACAGATGCAGACTGGATTAAGGCCAAACTGGCCGACATCGAGGACAGGGCCAGAAGGAATAATCTGAAAATCAGGGGAATACCCGAATCTGTTTTGCAATCTGACCTACAACATCATGCCACATCTTTGTTTAAGGCCTTGCTACCAGACCTCACTGATCTGGACGTCACTATAGACCGCATCCACCGTTTACCGAAGCCACCTCATCTGTCGGATCAGGTCCTGAGAGACGTGTTGCTCCGCCTCCATTTTTTCCACGTTAAGGAACAACTCATGACCGCTATGCGGAAACGAGAACAGATCCCGGAGCAATGTCGCAATGTGCAATTTTTCGCTGACTTATCACAATACACATTGATGAAGAGAAGGAACCTCAACTCTGTAACGAAAATTCTTCGCAACCATAAAATAATATACCGCTGGGGATACCCCACTAAGCTATCAATCACCAAGGACAACAGGAACTATACTATTTTTTCCTTGGAGAAAGGTCTTGACCTCCTTAGGGAATGGAACATCCTTCCTGAGGATGATGAGGCGCAGACCATGACTAGCACTCCACGCCAGGTGGACTCCGGCTGGAAGCAGGTGACACCAAGAAATGCAAAATCTCATGCTTAATGTAATAGTGAGGGAACTCTGGAGATGATATTGTATCCCTTGCCTTCCCTGGACTGGTCGTCATTGACCTCTATACCCCTTTAATGTTGCAGCTGTTCGCTGCCCGGTTTGACTTGTCACACACTCTAGCTGCTGTTTTGATCACAGCAGCATTGTTTTGCTGTTTGAATATTTTCTTTCAATTTTTTACTTTTTGTTTTTCTTTAATCCTGCCTTATTCACACTTTATCCTTTCTCCACCACCCCTACCTGAGAAGATGAGTACGCAGATGTCAACACCTCATCATAGGCGATCGAAAGAGGACATTCGGCTGAACCTGACCCTCATTGAACGTCCATCGCCTCGAATCTCAAAAAGTGAGTACATCGATGTTACCTGTTGCCACCTTACCACTATGGTCATGGATCATGCTACGCGCTGGTCCCGTGAGCGAATCAGCCTTCATAGCATATACTCTGTATCTCTATAATGCCGCTGAGATTTGTATCTATGAATGTTAAAGGACTGAACCATCCAGTGAAACGAAAATCTATGTGGAGAGAGGCCTTATTGCATAATGGGGATATTCTTTGCATTCAAGAGACTCATTTCAGCAGTAAAGCACCTCCAAAGTGCTCACATAAATGCTTCCCCCACGTATTTACGGCCAACGCGGACACCAAAACCAAAAAGGTATTGATTGCTATACGAGACTCGGTGGCCTTCTCTTTGCATGCACAGATCCAAGACCCAATGGGGAGATTTCTTATATTAATCTGCGAAGTGAACTCTGTCATTTATACCATAGCTACCGTATATGCCCCCAATACTCACCAAATCCGTTTTTTCAACAAAGTTGCCAAGAAAATTTCTGCAGTCCGAAAGGGTTACCTTATACTCTGCGGGGACTTCAACATCATTCCTGACCCCGGAATTGACTCTACTTCTAAATCCACACGCCACCAACCTTCTCTATTACCACTATTACACCGCCAGGGTGTCTTCGACGCCTGGCGTTGTTTGCACAGCAACGAGAGGGACTACACATATTTTTCTCCACCGCATGGGGTATATACCCGAATAGACCTTTTCCTGGTAGATCAACAGGTCTTGTTGAAAACTAAGTCAGTTGAGATTAACACTATCACGTGGTCTGACCACGCGTCACTGGTTCTGATGGTGGAGGACTCTATTCCCTCCAACCGAAGCCCTGTATGGAGGTTTAACAATTTTCTTTTACAGCATGCTGATACAAGGGAACAGATTAAATCGCATTTGGTAAATTTTTTTGCTGACAACGTAGGTTCGGTCCAAAACCCTTATGTAGTGTGGAACGCCCATAAGGCGTATATGCGTGGTATAGGCATTCAGTTGGGGGCAAGACTTAAAAGGCAGAGGCAGCAGCGGGTAACTGAACTAACAGACCATATCGCCAAATTAGAAGTATTTAATAAGTCTAATACTACCCCAATAGTTACTGAACAATTAAGTAAACTTAGATATGACCTTAGGATCCTACTTTTAGATGATTTTGAACGGATAGCCAAAAAACTTAGGATGTCCTATTATTCTACTGGCAATAAGGCGGGTAAGTTATTAGCAAATACTCTTAAAGGACATAGATATAAGACCAAAATCCCCTTTCTTTTTCACCACAGGTCAAGTCAGAAACTATACCACCCCCAAGAGATGGCAGATGCCTTTAGTGAGTACTATAGTTCTTTATACAATTTGAAGGATGATCCCTCAACTACTCAACCCTCCACAGAGGGCATTGAACTATTTCTGAGCAAACTAGATATCCCTACATTGTCACCAGAGCATCTCGCCTTTTTGAACTCACCATTTACTGCTCAAGAACTAACCAAAGTTATTGAATCCCTCCCTATAAATAAATCACCAGGTCCAGGTGGTTTCGGTGGTGAATATTTCAAGGTATTCAACTCGATTCTCTCCCCTCAGTTGTTGAAAGTATACCACGCTGCTGCTGCCTCTGCCTCTTTTCCAGCAGAAATGTTAGAAGCATTGATTATTACCTTGCCTAAGCCGGGGAAGGAGCCCACCCAACCCTCTAATTTTAGACCGATCTCTTTATTGAACATCGATGTTAAGATATACGCAAAACTTATAGCTTTACGTCTGGTGGATATCTTGCCATTGCTGATCCACCCAGACCAAACTGGTTTCACGAAACACAGGCAAACATCAGATGCTACTCGGCGGATGATTAATGTTATCCATTTGGCACAGGTACAGCGAAGGCCTTCTCTGCTCCTCTCTTTGGATGCAGAGAAGGCCTTTGACCGAGTGCATTGGTCATACATGAAGAGAGCACTAGAGTATTTTGGATTTGGGGGCAATATATTGTCCGCTATTCTGGCTTTGTACTCCACACCCTCAGCCAGAGTTCTTACGTCGGGCATCCTATCTACTCCGTTCACTATATCTAACGGAACGAGGCAAGGATGCCCCTTATCACCTCTTATATTCAATTTAGTAATGGAACCTTTCGCCATACACGTGAGGTCCCATCCGGAAATTAGAGGGTTCAAGGTTGGTAGCCGAACACACTCGATAAGCCTTTTTGCCGACGACATAATATTAATTATGTCCGAGGTGGGTCCTTCCCTTGCTGCGGCATCTGATGCGTTAAAACTATTTAACAAGGTGTCGTACTATAAAGTTAACGAAAGCAAGTCTTTCATTCTGGGGTTAGGTGTTAATTCTACTACACGTACCGTACTTGAGTCCCGATTCCCCTTCAGGTGGAAGGATGACGGCATTAAGTATTTAGGTATAACATTGACTGCCAAAGTGGAAAACCTGGTGAAGGCTAATTACACCCCCTTCCTCCTGGAATTGAGCAATAAGTTACAGAATCTCTCCTGGAAGGAATCAACCTGGTCAGGGCGGTTAGCTGCATTTAAGATGCTGATCTTGCCTCAATTCATTTTTTTGTTTAGAAACCTCCCTGTTCCGGTGCCTGAAAAGTTCTTTGCCTCAGCACAGTCTCAAATTAATAAAGATCTATGGCAGGGTAAGAAAGCTAAGTGCGCTATGCATAAATTGTTGAAATCTAAACTAACAGGAGGAGCTGGTCTTGTCCTCATAAAAGATTACTATGCGGCCTCCATCCTGGCCCAGGCAAAGCAGTGGTTTCCAGGAGGGACCACCTCTAGGTGGTATGAATTAGAGGCCTCTCAGTGTCTCCATTATACCCTATACGACTTGTTGTTGTCTGTTAGGAATATACCCGGTCCCCCGCTGGGTCTGTCACCCACCATTGTGGTAACTTTCCGGATTTGGAAAAAATTTCTGGATGACACCGCAGTAGACCCCGACCATAAGTCTCTCCGTCTTCCTGTCTCTAGTCTGCATTTAGTTATCCCTAATCTAAACATACGTACATGGATAGCTGGAGGAGTTTCAGTGCTTGAGGACCTAAAGGTGGGCCCAGCGCTCAAAACCTTCCGGTCCCTCCAGATTGAATTCGGACTGACAGGTGGAGACCGTTATGCCTACAATCAGATCTCACACCTATTAGTAACCCCTTTAATGACCCACATTGAAGTCCCTTGGCGGGTATATATATATTTATCTAATGCCCATACCTCTATCAAAGGCATATCTCTTTTTTATAATTTGCTTGGGAAGAAAAATATTATGGAAAAAACACCATCTATGAGGACATGGGAACTAGACTTAGGTAGCATGTATGCACTATCCCAATGGAAAAGTGCAGTGGCTTCCACCTACAAAGCCACGAAGAGCGTAAATTTATGGGAACAGTCACAAAAAATATTGCTTCGTTGGTACCTAACCCCGGCTAGGTTAGCAGGGTTTAGTAAGACATACTCCCCTCTTTGTTGGAGGGAGTGTGGGGCTAGAGGGACCCTATTGCACATACTGGGTAAATGCCCTAAAATAGAACATTTCTGGGGAGAGGTGTTTGGCCTTATGGGTCGCCTGACAGGTTCACGACTGAACTTTGATTTGGGTCTTGCAACACTTTCCCTAGGAATTGATAGGATCCCTAGTAATCGTAGATGCATAATTTCGCAAGTACTACTGAGTGCGAGACTGGAGATAGTGAGGAGATGGAGGTCTACAGAGCTGCCTTCCCTTAAGGAAGTAATCAGGACAACTAATCTTCATATTACATACGAACAAATGTTTATGGCGTCACAGATCAACTTTGATGGTGGATGGCAGACCTGGAAACCATGGTTTGACTGGTATAAACGATGGACAGACAATCCTTGATATTCTGGTGTACTCTATTTTGGATCAACGTACTTTCTCAGGATTCCCCTCCCTCCCTTCCCCCTTTCCTATACTCTTTCTCTCTTTTCTTCTTCATCTATCTATGTGCACTAGCCGCCTATTATTCTTCTACTCTTCTCATCTTTTTCTTTTACAGTTACGGTTATGTTTAGTGACTAAGTATTAGAAGTGGGAACATGTGCCTCTGCTATGTTTACTTTGAAAATGATAAGCAGAAGCTGTGGGGGCGGTGGGGGTCGGCTGGGTGGGGGGTGGCTCCCTGGGAGCAGTATGTTCCCTATCGGGGCTCTCGGGGGGCGTCTCCCTGTCGCGGGGGCCTCTAAAACCTCCACTAGATATTCGGTGTATCTCCAGGCTAATTGTAATGGATGACACGCTATGGGTATAAGTGTTCTGGGATGGATGTGACATTACTAATGTCATAGCACTGCGGTTTGGTTTGATGATAACAATACACAGAGTTGTTGGTTTATCGGTGAGATACGTAAGCCACACCATATACATGTCTATGATGTAATTCCCATCTTCTATATTACTATTCTATGTTACTATATTATATTATATGACATCACATGTAAATCTGTTTTCTTTTTACATTACATGCAAGTTGGTTCCATACTGTATCTTGTAAATGTTTCTGTACTTATGTTCTACTGATATCTGTTACTAAATAATAATAAAAATCTATTGAAAGTAAAATCTTTAGTGAAATAAGGTACCTATATACTATTACAAAAAGAGAGTAAGGTAAAGGAAGAAGAGGGGGACAGTAGAAAGCGAAAGTGGGGAGAGGGATAGGGAAAGGGGAGGGAAGGGAGAGATGTGAAGGGGTAGGGGTGTATCCAGCCAGAACAGGAGAATCACTGCATGTAAAAATACCAACCACACAATAAAGTACTAAACAGATTGCGCCATAACCTCTGCATATGCCGAGGAGAATTTAAAGGCGAACCAGCAGGACCATATCTTACGCGCCAATTCGGATTTATTACGTAGCTCCAATGTGCTATTTTCCATATGGTAAATGCGGTCCACTTCCAGGAGCCACTGTTTCAGGGTGGAGACCCTCTGTTGCTTCCACAGTTGAGGAATAAGGGCCTTGGCCGCATTAAGGAGATGGGGGGTAATAGATTTAGAATACGATCCTACTGGTTCACCTGTACAATGAAACAACACCACCCATGGGTCTTCAAGAACTCTAACCCCTTGAATTTTCTCAATCCAACAAAGCACTTGAGACCAAAATGGTTTGATTTGGGGACAAAACCACCATATATGAGCATGTGAGCCCCGTTCACCACATCCCCTCCAACATTGGTCAGAAATTGATGGAAAAAATCTATGCAAAACTTCCAGCGTGTAATGCCACCTCATCAGCAGCTTATAGTTCATTTCAGCTGTTTTAGAAGATATGGCTGAAACATGAGCCAAGTGTAACAATGAAGGGACTTGGGATTCAGGTAATAGGCTTTGGAGATCCTGTTCCCATTTGGAGAGGAATGAGTGTTGGGCAATGGGTGGGAGGTCCAACAAGGAGTGATAAAAACTAGATAGGGGCCTCGCAGGCGGCTGTGGACCCTGTAGTAAGACTTCAACTGGGGTCAGTTCCGACTCCGACCTCAGTGGGTGGGGGTAGGGATTTCACAAATTGCGAGAGTTGGTGGTGTTTCCACTGATCCATGAAGGAGGCCGGTGTTGATGGGATCAAGGCTGATAAAGGAAAAAACCCCAGTATCAGAAGTCACTTGATGGAGCAATAATGGCGTAGATGAAAATCGATTCACAAAGGTAGAGTCAATATTCCCGGGTGGGAAAAAATCATGACCAGCAATAGGCATTAGCGGTGAATTGTAAGGCCAATGTTGTGCTTTGCAGAGTGAGTCCCATATGGCAAACAATGATTTGGAGAGGGGGGACATGTTCTGGGACTTTTTGCGAAACTTGGGAGGTATCCATAAGGAGGTAAACAAATCCGCTCCGTATAAGTCCATTTCCAATTGTACCCATAATTTTGATTCCTTATGATATTTCCAGTCCGACACCCTAGTCAGCACAGCAGCAAGAAAATACCTTTGAAGGTCTGGAAGTGCAAGGCCCCCAGATCGCTTCGCCCTAATCAACCAGGCATACGCGATCCTGGGGCGTCTGCGATTTCACACGTATCTCCCAATCAAAGATTGAGCTAACTTAAAGAATCCGAGGGGGACCCCATATGGTAACATCTGAAACAGGAAAAGCAATCTGGGCAGGATATTCATTTTCACAATGTTAATGCGCCCCAGCCATGAGTGAGCTAACTGAGTCCACTTTTGCAATCAGATCTAATAGAATTCAATAGTGGGATGTAATTGCTACGAAACAAGGAGTCCAAATTAGAGGTTAAGAATATGCCTAAGTATTTCAATGAGCGGGGCTTCCAAGTGAATGGGAAGGCGGGTTTCAGCTGGGCTACCAATCTATGGGGGGCAGAGATGTTCAGTATTTCCGATTTAGAGAGATTCATTTTGAAATTGGAGATGGCGCCGAACCTAGCAAATGCTGACATGAGAGAGGGGAGAGTGAGGAGAGGCTGTTGGACATAGAAGAGAATGTCATCTGCATATGCAGCATATTTGTGTTCATAAGGGCCTACCACGATACCATGTATGTCAGGGTTATTACGTATGGAGGATAGGAAAGGCTCTAAAGAGAGGGCAAAGAGTATCGGGGATAGGGGACACCCTGACAAGTGCCATTATATAGAGTAAAGGAGTCACTCAGGGTACCATTGATCCGTAGCTGAGCAGTTGGCGTGCGGTAAAGAGCTGAGATTCTGGATAACATATTCGGACCCAGCCCCAAATGTCCCAGGGTAGCCATCAGGTACTCCCAGTCCACCCTATCAAACGCCTTTTCCGCGTCAGTGGACAGCAAAAGGGTGGGCTGGGAGCACTGACATGCAAAGGAAATCAATGACAACGTCCTGAGCGAGTTATCCCTCGCCTCCCTGCCAGGTATAAACCCAGTCTGGTCTCTAGCAACCCATTGGGGGACAAAGCGCATCAGTCTCATCGCCACTGCCTTAGCGTATATTTTGGCGTCAATATTTAACAGACTAATCGGGCGATAGCTACTACAAAAACTGGGGTCCTTATCCGGTTTGGGCAATACAGTGATATGGGCATGCAAAGTCTCCGGGCGAAACCCACCACCTGACGAAACCGAGTTAGCGTACGAAGTCAAAAACGGAAGGAGAGTGTCAGCAAACTTTTGGTAATAGTTGACGGAGAACCCGTCAGGGCCTGGCGCCTTACCAGCAGCCATGGATTTAAGTGCCACTCTGAGTTCCGCGGTGGGGAATTCCCCCTCCAGAGCCTCCAATGCCGCAGTGGGAAGTTTCGGTAATCTAGCTTGCTCCAAATAGCTTTGTATGAGAGTGGATTTACACTCACCATCTTGCAACTGCCGCCCTACATTGTATAGCTGCTGATAGAAGGACCGAAATTCCCTTGCAATGTCTCTAGTGTCATACAGTAAGGAGTCAGAGGACGATTTAATTTTGGCTATATAAGAGGCAGATTTCTTTTGTTTTAGGGAGCGGCCAGGAGACGGCTAGGTCTATTACCCCACTCATAAAATTGCTGGGATACTAGCCGAGGCTTTGCAGTGGTCTCCACATGAAAAAGAGCTTTCAGCTCCTCCCTCTTTTGCGTTAGCTCATGGAAGACAGTTGGTGAACTAGAGAGTTTGTGATTTTTCTCCAACTCACCAATCTCCTTGATAAGTCGCAACTTGGAATGGTTCCTCTCCCTCTTCTTCCTAGCACCCACATCTATGAGCCTACCACGAATAAAGGCCTTGTGGGCCTCCCAAAGGATGCCCGGAGATGTGACAGAGGGACCATTTTCCCTGAAGTACGTGGAGAGTAGTTCGCCAATCTCCTGTTTAGTTACTTCTTCAGCTAGCAGGGAGTCGTTAAGCCTCCAGTTATTGGATTTTAATGGCAGGGAGGGGATACGTAGGGATAAGCTAACGGGTGAGTGGTCTGAAAATGTGGATATTCCTATGCTGGATTTAGAGACAAGTTCCAGGAAATGGTGATTTACGAAAAAGTAGTCTATCCTAGAGTGAGAGCTATGAAGGTGCGAATGGGTGTAGTCTTTCTCACGTGGGTGCATTATGCGCCAAACATCCAAAAGCTGGGCCTCGTGTAATTTTTTACGTATGTGGGCAAGACATTTGTGGGAAATACAGGACCTGCCCAGGGGAGGTATCCAAAGCGGGTTCCAGTGGGACATTAAAATCGCCCGCCAGCAGGACACACCCCTGTGCAAAGTCACCTAGTTTAGTCAGAGTGGATACCAGAAAGCTCACCTGTCCTTGATTCGGGGCATAAAAATTAGCCAAGGTGCATTTCAGCTTGCCCATAGTGCCCCTCAGAAACCGATAACGACCACAGGGGTCCGCCAAGGACTCCTCCAAAACAAAAGAGGTCCCCCTGCGGAACCCAATGGCCACTCCCTGAGCCTTGGAAACATCCGATGGGCTATAATGCCAGGTAGGATAATGATGGTCAAACAATTTCACCAATGTGGTATGTGTCAAATGCGTTTCCTGAAGGTAAATAATATCCCCCTGCATACGTTTAAGTTCCCTATATAGGGTGTGCCGCTTACCTGGAGCGTGAAGACCTCTTACATTGATGGATAGAAGATTTACAGTGGCCATTGCTTCCGATGAGGGACTACAGTACAGCAAACCCCTGTGAGGCTGGCAGGGGGAGGGGGGAGGGAGCGGGGAAAGAAGTGAGGGAAAAAGGCATAGAAGGAGGGAGAAGGAGAAAAAAAAATAAGAAGGATAGCAAGCAAACAGTAAACGAGAGTAACCAAATGGAGGAAACCCCCAGCTGCACGCAAATCCTTGCCGTGCAACATCCGGAGCAGCGCAGAGCCCAGCCCCCCACCGCAACCCGCCCCCGAGAGGGCGACCGCAGCAGAGAACCGGACCTCCAGCCGACCCGAGCAGGGAAGCCGGGACGCACCCAAAACCAAACCACGCATGGCATACCTGGTCTGCGGGGCCCGGTGCCGGCACAATAAAAATAACAAACAACATTAACATTGGATAACCATAACACATCCAGTACATGCCCAGTGACTATAGATTCAGTTTGCAATAACCCAGCAACCAGATCCAGACCCACCCCGTGTGAACCATAGAGAATCAGGGGAAGGACAAAATGAAGTCCAGGCAGTCACCGTGAACTACAAGCTCCGTTAGATCCCTACTACAGGGTAGTCAATAGTAGCTAAAAAAAGGGGAAAAATAGTCAAAAAATCGAAAATCAAAAATAAAGGCCATGAAAATTAAAATTAAAAGTTAGAAATTAGGAACAGGTAGACTCAACATTCTGCCATTGAAACAGCCTTCACGATCATACTTGCGTGGTTGTATCTAGACCAGGTAGGAAGACCCGAGACAGAGGAACACAGACTCAGTCGGCTTTAGGAGTAGACGCAGGGGTATTGGACCGGCGCCTGCGGGAGACCTTCTGCCATTGCACTTCAGGTGCCTGCACAACAGCCGGGATGTCATCTTGCCAGCCTGGAAGTTCCGGGGGTTCAATGTTGAGGTCCAAGCAGAACACCTCCAGGTCCTCCGGGAAGCGGAGGACCGCCGTCTTCCCATCTCTAGTAGCAATCAAGGCCGCAGGGAACCCCCATCTGTATGCGACAGAGGCTGCCCGGAGTTTCTCCGTCAGCGGTTTGAGTGCTCTCCTGCGTTCCAGGGTTTCCCGGGCCAGGTCAGGGAAGAACGATAGAACAGCTCCATCAAAGTCTAGTGAAGTAGCTTCCCTAGCCTTCCACATAATAAGCTCCTTTTCCTCAAAATAGTGAACCCGACAGATGACGTCCCTCGGTACATCAGACAACATATTGCGTGGGCGAAGGGCTCGATGGACCCTATCCAGAATCAGGGGGTGATCCGCAGCATTGCCCAGGAGTCGGTTGAAAATACCGCGAATGGAGGCCATCAGATCTTCATCTCCTGTCGCCTCTGGGAGCCCCCTTACGCGAATATTATTCCTCCTATTTCTGTTCTCCTGGTCTTCGATTTTATATAGGGCCATCCTGTGGGCTATGGCGAGGGACCGTGTGGTGGTCTGCAAGTCTCTAATAGCAGTGGTGTGCCTGTCCAGGCGATGTTCCGTTTCCTCCTCACAAAGCAGGACCTGGCCCAAATCCGAGCGCACCCCTGAGAGCTCCTTCTTGATAGAAATTTTCCAAGCCCTGGAACATAGAGGCGAGGTCAGACTTAGTCGGGAGGCCGCTTACCAGATCCGCTACATCCGAGTGTCTGCCCGTACTCCTATCACCGTCCGATCCGCACGAGGAGGCTGGGGACATACGTCTGGGCTCAGGCCTATGTCGGGAGGCGGGGTTCGTGCTCAGTCCACGTGGAGAGCGGCCTAGGCCGTCCGACTCCGGGAAGTCCTCTGTCTCCACGGCGAGAAAATGCCTAATGGAGCCCGTAGATGTCCCCTTTTTGGGTTGCGACTTTCCTGCTTTCCTGACCATGCTGGCCATGGGTTATTACCGAGCTAGGTTATCCAATAAGCAAATATCCAAGGTGTCGGCACCGGAGCTCACCAGGGATGTGTCTTCACCGCCTCATGTCCAAGCCACGCCCCCCCCCAAAGAGAAGATCTATATGACTCGTGGCGGTGCCTGCATGATATAGAAAGACTATACCTTTTTCTCTCCCCCCTCATCAGTCTTAGGCCTTGTACACACGATCGGACATATCCGATGAAAACGGTCCGTGGACAGTTTCCATCGGATATGTCCGATCTGGAGTTTGGTCCGATGGCGTGTACACACCATCGGATCAAATTCCCCGCCGGCGGACAGCGCGGTGACGTGGCGGTGACGTTGACGCCGCCACGTCACCGCACCAGGAAGTAAAACACTTCCGCGCATGCGCCGCATCCATTCGGCGGCGGCGCGGCGGTGGTGCGGGACGACATGTCTGCTGGTAAGTGTACTAACCAGCAGACATGTCGGGCGGACACATTCCCACCCGATAGATTTCAAAGCATGCTTTGAAATCTGTCGGGTGGACAAATCTGTCCGCTAGCCCATACACACGATCGGAGATGTCTGCTGAAACGGTCCATCGGACCGTTTTCAGCGGACATATCCGCTCGTGTGTACGAGGCCTAACTCTCGGATTGATCTATTCGTTACGGATAAAACACCTACTTCAATCCATTACTGACTCCCAAATTGAAACAATATCTTGGTCTGACCATGCGCCAGTCACAATCAAGTTATAATTTGTTTCCCAAACACCTAGGCACATGATCTGGAGACTTAACACCTCCTTTCTTAACAACTCTGCATTTGAGGCTGAAATAAGATCCTAGATTGAGACTTATTTCCTAAAGCAAATCTGTACCCTAGAAACAGAACAATCAATCCCCTTCAGAGGATGCTTACTTAAAGCTAAAAGATCTTAGATCTCAACTCATTGATCACCTTAGAATTTTTTTTTGACTATCACATTAAACGACAAATTAAAACTACAAATGTACACCAGGTGCCTATGTGGCTAAACAATTTAAAAAACAACTCTCTAATAAAAAAAGAATTGCGTTTCTCACTAGCTCCCTAGGCAAACGTATTAATAACTCGTTGGATATCGCCCAACTCATTTTTATGCCAAGCTCTACAAACTTACAGAAAATTAACATCTCCCCCCCCCCCAACCAAATAGACATCTCCAACTTCTTATATACCATTTCCTTGCTCTCTATCTCCCCAGAACAACTTGATCTTCTTGCAGAACATTTCTCGCCCGCTGAAATTCATAAGCTCATCAAACAACTACCCTTACACAAAGCCCCGGGGCCTGATTGACCCCCTAATGAGTATTACAAACGCTTTACCGAGTTATTGCTCCCCCATCTTTGCAACGCTTCTAACCAGTTTACAAATTACAGGCAACATCCCAAAGGAATCCCTTGATGCATTGGTGGTCACCATTCCTAAACCAGGAAAAGCAGCAGACGACCCCGCTAACTACTGCCCAATATCTCTCTTAAATACAGACACTAACATTTATGCTAAACTCCTAGCACAGCACCTTGCAAATGCCATCCCATGGATTATACATCCAGACCAAGTTGGATTGGTGCCGGGACGGCAGGCTTCAGATGGTACCAGAAGGTTTATTGACCTAATACAATGGGCGGAGCATAGTCGAACACCTTCTCTCTTCCTATCTTTGGATGCAGAGAAGGCGTTCAATAGAGTTTATTGGCCTTTTATGGAAGCAGTTCTCCATAAGTTTGGTGTATCAGGAACCTTCCTATCAGCTATACTAAGCTTATACACGCATCCAACAGCACACGTATGGACTTCAGGTGTAATATCCAGCCCATTTAAAATCACCAAAGGCACCAGACAGGGCTGCCCGCTGTCCACCCTGATTTTTGCCATGATAAATGGAGCCGTTAGCGCAGGACATTAGATCTAATCCGTTGATATCAGGTATAAAAATTGGAGATGTTGACCACCACAAAATTGGTCTTTACGCTGATAATGTCATTATTGCCCCGACAAATCCTAAGTTTTCCCTTCCTGCAGTCTAACGCATCTTAGACTCATTCAGTTCAATATCCCTCTATAAATTAAATCATAGTAAATCCCTTATGCTCAATCTTGGCCTAGACCAACTAAATACCCAATATATCTCAAACAATTTTCCTTTTGCATGGGCTCCTAACTCTTTTCTTACCTATCTAGGGATCCAGCTAACGTTCTCAAGCCATATTTTACTAAGGACACATTTGGACAATCTCGCACGCAAGCTATTGCGGCTAACAAACAAAATGAGCCATGTTCCTGCCTCATGGGCTGGAAGAATTGCTCAAACCAAAATGTTTCTGCTTTCGCATATCTTGTACCTTTTTCGAACAATCCCTCTCCCAATAGTGCATACTCAATTAAGAAAACTGCAGGGAATTGTCAAGTTTATATTGCAACAAAAAAGACCCAGAGTGAAGACAACTATACTCTTGACCCCGGTCCAACATGGTGGATTGGGTGCTCCGGACATCTTAGCATACTATCGCGCAACAATCTTAGATCAGATAAAAACATGGTGGTTGAATCTTGCAAACCAATAGAAGCTACTGCACTCCTTGCAAACCCCAAGCATGTTCTTGCTGCTACTTGGCTTAATCTCAAACCAAAGCATAATTTCCTAAGTACCGTCACCGGCTCTCTAAGTGTCTGGAGGGCTATTTCGCAAATCAACTCAGGCAAATCGGATACCCTGTCAGTATTGCCCATCGAAGCAATTGCCCTTCTAGCACCAGATCTACCCATCACATACTTGATAAAGGCCTGCATCGCCAATATACAGTAGGTGTGGGTCTACGCTTCCAAAACTTTTTGTGTCTATCTCCGGATAAGATCTATCCTATCCAAGCTTTGTTGGTCGACAACAGACACTTTCTCCCAAGCCTTGCTAAAAATGTTCAACTCCAAAGACCCTAAAACTAAAGGTATTTCCCTTTTATACAAGTTAATTACCATGCCAAACTCTGATCTACTCTCCTCATCCATCCAATACTGGTCCTCCTATATATCTCAATCACTCCCAACTGATCTATGGGTGAAGGCCCCCTTAACTCTCCTACGTCTATCTCCCTGCATTACTCATTGGTAGTCTCTTCAGAAACTGTTCCACAAATGGTACTTTACCCCAAAAAGGCTGGCAAGGATACACCCTGCCATTTCGCCTAAGTGTTGGAGAGGCTGCGGTAACAATGGATCCCTATCTCACATCTGGTGGGACTGCCCACCCTTTAGAAAATTCTGGGATAAAGTGAGGAAATTAATTGTGGGACATAACTATTCCGATGTCCCCTTTAGATCTACTCCTGGGTCTGTCAATTCCCTCCTGGCCTAGACATTTACAAACACTGGCGACATACATTTTAATGGCAGCCTGATTGGCGATTGCAAGAAATTGGAAATCAATCCAGCCACCCCTTCTAAAGTATGCCATCCGACTACTTAACTCGCATTTCCTGATGGAATTCTCGTTCACCAAAGCCAATTGGTCTACAAATAGCTTTACCATATCCTGGGGAAAAAGGATCGCTGACTGCAGAAGTGTGCCCTTGTGTTAGATAATTCACTAATCACTATTGACTCACCCTTCTATTTACCATCATTGGTTGAACATGGGTCTTTTATCTACCTTCTCAACCAGTCCACTTTCCCACTTCCCTCCTCTAAGATTTTTTTTTTTTCATCTCAACCGCTCTATCCGAATATCTACATAAGGTTCCTAGGTGGTACACAGTTCCTTTTTACATTGTTGACAAACTTTACTAATAGACATCCAGTGTATATCGGTCTCCAATTGTTTAGTATGCTCTTCACGGTACTATTTTCTGTGTACATCCAAGTTTGATATCAGTTAGTTTAACTGCTCAATCCCTGAAGTACTCTGTAGATACACAATGCTATAAAATTGTCTCTTCTGTTCTTTCCGGTTTCCCTCTTTCCTATTTAACTACTCTGATATGTGCACTGAGCCAGGGTATGCCCAATTGGCATGGTTTTGTACACACTCCTCTTTTTTAAACAAATAAATACTTTAAAATATGAAAAAAAAATCTTCAACCTGTAGTTTAGGATGCTTAGTTGGGTTCCTGAAATAAATGCAGAGGTCCCAAGTGCTTGTTAAAGATGTTGAAACTTTATAAACTGGAAATCCAAGGTGGACTTAGCCTACACAGTGCAGGTCGTGACATAGATCAGTAATACTTCTATAGGTGGTACACAGCCAACTACACATCATGTTAATGACACTTATTAATACATTTGTGTATGTAGTACAAGGATGCAGTCCTCATTTCTGACCCAGAACCATTTGTGCCATAGCAAGCCTTGTGTGATCAAGACAAAATATTTTTATGCCTCATGCCCACGGACATTTTTACAGCCACTTTTATGAGCATTTTTTGCAGCTTAAAAACGCCTCTCCGCGTTAGCCTATACCCTTATGCCCACCATGACGTTTTTGAGCTGTAAATGGCTTAGGCGTTTTTAAGCTAAAAAAAAAAAAAAAAAACAGGACCAGTTTGTTCTGAAGCTCCAGTGTTAGAGCTGTAAAGATGTCAGATGCCCGCAAAAGATGTTAAATGCGATCAAACGAGGCTTATAGATGTGTTAAGCCTCGTCCGGCATTTCCATCTCTATTCCAAATCAATGGTTCCCAATGGGAGCCCATTGATTTGAATAGAGGTCGCACCAGAAGTCGGATAAAGATAATCCGACTTGCGGGGCAACTAATGTGCTGAGAATCTTGAAGGGGAACCCCGTGAAAATGTGAAACAAAAATTGTGTGAGGTTCCGCCCCCCCAAGGACGAAACCAGACCCTTCGGTCTGGTATGGATCTTAAGGGGAAGCCCCACACACCAAAAAAAAATGTTGTGGGGGTTCCCCCAGGATCAATACCAGACCCTTATCCTAGCACTCAGCCTGGCAGGTCAGAAAAGGGGGCCAGCAAGCGCCCTCCTCCTAGACCATAACAAGCCACATGTCCTCAACATGAGGGGTGGGTGCTTTGGGGCAGGGGGGGCACTGCACCCCTCATCCCAAAGCACCTTGTTCCCATGTTGATAAGGACAAGGGCCTCTTTCCGAAAACCATGGCCGTTGGTTGTCGGGTCTGCGGGCAGGGGGCTTATCTGAATCTGGGAGCCCCTTTTTATATGGGGGCCCCCAGATCCCCGCCCCCCCTCCCTATGTGAATGAGTATGGGGTACTCACTGGATCACATCTCCCCTTGACCATGGCCCAAGCCTATATAAGCTGTTGCACACCATGCACATGGCATTACAGCAGGAGAGAGCATCGAGTCAACATCGAAAGAAGAGAAGAGGGAGAAGAGGGAGAAGACCAGGCCACCGCTAGCAAAAGAGCTGGCAGAAGATAGCGGATGAGCCCGGCAGAAGACAGAAGGCACCTGAGAGCAGGTGAAGAACCAGAGAGCGCTGAGATGACACCGGAGAGCGGGAGAAGATCCCAGAGAGTGGAGAAGTTTGAAGAAGACCCCCGGAGTCAGAAGAAGACCCCCGGAACTGCCTAATAAATTACTTTAAAGACCTGTCTAGTGTGTTTTTTTATTGACACTTTTTCCCCCAGGTGAATGGGTACGATGTACCTCATACTCATTCACATAGGGTGGGGGCCCCCTATTAAAGGGGGCTCCCAGATTCCGATAAGCACCCAGCCCGCAGACCCTGACAACCAATGGCCAGGGTTTTCGGAAAGAGGCCCTTGTCCTCATCAACATGGGGACAAAGTGCTTTGGGGTGGGGGTTCCCCTTAAGATCCATACCAGACCAAAGGGTCTGGTATCGTCCTTGGGAGGAACCTGACAATTTTTTTTCCCGCAGGGTTTCCCTTCAAGATTTTCATCACACGAGTCGCCCCGCAAGTTGGATCATCTTGATCCGACTTCTGGTGCAAACCTCTATTTAAATCAATGGGCTTACATAGAGAACCATTGATTTGGAATAGAGAAAGAAAAAACGCGTCTGAAAGCTAGTGCCGCGAAACGTGCATTAAAGTCAATGCAAAACTTATTTCCTGGCGTCTGTAGTAGCTTTATAGCCAATTGTTTTATTGTTTACAAACAATTTTATTGTAGAAAAGGTCAAGGTACCAAAAAAACAACAATGATGGTACAGGAATGTATACAAGTATCATTAACGGTGAACATTGTACAGGAATAAAAGGTTATGGTAAGTAATAGTTAATCTTGGAGAAAGAAAGTGCAGCGCTATACTAATTAGTTTTGTGAAAATGCTGCCAAATTCACATGACATAATGTGAAATCAAACAAAAATTGTATGTAAAAGCATAGTAAAAGACAATTGTACTCAACATGTGTGGAATACTGATATAGTCCATACATATGTTGGCAAACTGATGAGTGAAAAAACCAACCAAACAAAATAAACAAAAATGAATAGTTCATAGGTGTGTCCCAAATGGATGAATGAAATCTTCACATATGATGCCAGTTCAAGGAAATTAAGACAACAATGATGGCTTGTCTGTAGCAACCTTCAGACTATCAAAATCAATGGAAATGGATACTCTTACCAGCTGTGGTGGACTCACATGTTAGTACTAACAGCAAGTCAGATCAGGCATGGTGGTCACAGCGGACCCTGGGCTCTGTGCGTGAAAGGTTTAGCAGCGATGGTCACTCCAGCTGAGATGATGGATTTAATCTTGGTCGGATACCTCACTTCAGGGACAGGAACCCGGATAACAAAAGGCCAATGGAGGGATGGCCAGGCTCATGTATCAACACAACATGTGTGGCATGGGAAAAAGAAAAAAAAATGCTCCCAATGGTGCAGATCAAAAAACCAATGAAGGCTTTATTTAAAATAAATGAATAAAATCATGTGAAAAATATATCTAAAAGCAGTATGGGGTACTATGGATGTTACCCGACTAGTTTCGGCTCAAAGCCATCAACAGGGGCATCTGTCTGTACCCCCACACTGCTGAGTTTAAATAAGACAAGTAATCCGGAACTCCACCCCTGAAAGGGAGGAGGATGTCGTCGATGCCCCACAGAGACCCGAATTGGTCCTGTGGGCACGTTATATCGACGACATCCTCCTCCTTTGGAAAGGCACGAGAGAGTCTCTTGACTCTTTCATGTCTTTCCTTAATGACAACAATTGTGGGATTGTGTTGTCATACGAAGTCAGTTCAACCTCCATCCATTTTTTGGATCTTGAGATCTCAGCCATTGGTGGTCATTTTGAATTTAAGACCTTTTTCAAGCCTACCGACCGGAATGGTTACATTCCGGTCGATAGTTGCCATCACCACCAATGGTTGCGATCTGTCCCTCAGGGCCAGTTCCTTCGGATGAAGAGGAATTGTACCAGAAGGGAGGACTTTGAGTCCCAGTGTCAGACCTTAAGGGATAGATTTTTAGACAAAGGATACAGAGTTCGTGAATTGGATGATGCCATCAACACTGTATCCAATATAGAAAGGTCTTCTCTATTGGTTGATAAACCTAAGAAAAACTACGATGATAGGTTCAAATGGTCTTTTTTCACCAACTTTTCTGTACAGCATAACGACATTAAGAAAATACTTAATAGGCACTGGAAGGTGCTCCGTAGCGACAAAATTTTGGGACCTTGCCTACCTGAGAAAGCAGGTCTAATTTTTAGGGGAGCCAAATCTATACAGAGTGATATTGCACCCAATGTCATAGACCCCCCTATAAAGGCCACATTCTTTCCAGAAACGAAAGGATATCATCCGTGTCGGAAGTGTAACACATGCATTGTCAATGTTTTAGGCAGACGAAGAACAGACACATTCATTTCTACTGTGACTAACCGCAGTTATAAGATGAAACAGTTCACCACATGTTTTACTAGTTACATAGTGTACCTCATCACATGTCCCTGTAAAATGCAATATGTGGGGCCGAACCATTCGGAACTTTGCCATTCGAGTTAACGAACATTTGGGTAAGATCAAAAAGGGATGCCCTAAACACACTGTCTCCAGACATTATTTGGAACACCACGCCAGTGACCCCAGGGGTACTTCCTTCCAAGTCATTGATAAGTTTGTCCCCCACTGGAGGGGCGACTCTTGTACTAGGGGTGTCTCCCGTTTGGAGACTTTTTGGATACATGAGCTCAGGAGCTACACGCCCCACGGTATGAATGTGGATTGGGATGTCAATTGCTTCATTAACCGGGCGTGAGCTCCTGTGTCCAAACTTTGGAGAGAAGGAAGAATTATATAATTATTTACTCATTCCAGTGTTTTTTGTTTTTTTTTCCCCCCTTTTTGTGGTTATGCGTCCATCTATTGGGCAGTTGCGACGTTCATGTCCCATCTAGGTGTTACACTGGTTGTCCTTATTTTTCTAGGTTACTAAAGTTTTGCTTTTGCACAACTCGTTACGTTGTTTTATACATTAACATTACTGTTCTTCCATAAATACATCCTGGTGTCATTATTAGCTTGCTTATGGCCTTTATGGGAGGGTGTCCCCTGGGGTTGGAATTCACAGCCCAGAGTGGAGCGTTCCTTCTCTGGAGACATGGACTTCCACCCCTCCCCCCTTTCTTCAGTCCATGAGGGTGACGTAATGACGCATCTATGTACGTTCGGGTAGTGTGGGTAGTTTTACCCGCTTCCCGATCGGTGATGCGCCTGTGCCTCCCGATGGGACGTACAGCCGTCACCGAGCTTATCCATTCAAATCAGTGGGCGGAAGTTTAGATGACGTTTTTTGACATCTCGCCCGCCCATTGGATTACATGTCTGGCTGCTGAAGCCTGTCAGTCACGAATGCGGTTCCCCTTGGATTGGTTGTGGGCGGTGGTGTCGATGACGTTATCGGCGCCGCGCCCACCTACTTTGGATTGGCTACAGATCTTTGTGCTGTCCATTGTCTAGCTCTCCACATGACATTGGGCAGGCATGGGGGTGCGGTTAGCTACGAGCAACGTGGGTTAGATGTTGTTCCTTCCTACATCACCGGACCCACCCCTCAGTCTTTCCTTGCTCTCATTGGTTATTCTGTGTGTCCCCAACAGACGGATTTCTATGTGGTTCCTGTTTCTTTATTGTCTTGCACTGCATTAACTTAGGTTTTGGGCAGACCTTTTTGTATGGGGTAGTGCTGTGGTCCATTAGAGTGGCTCAGTGTTGCTTATGGCAGTTGATCACGGCCCCTTACTGGTCACTACTCATAGGGCATGCATGTTTTTTATGTTTTATTGTATGCTGCTTTGCTGTCCATTGGGATATATGTTTCGGTAAAGTTTGAATTAGATGCTTATTACTATTTATATGTCATTATATATACTGTATATGCTTTATACGTTTACCTTTTTGATTGTTCAATCATGTCAAACATTGGTATGACAGATCCTGCTTTATATTTGTATATTAGAGCATTTGTTTTGATGTACTATATCCTGTCAAGATTGTCCACTTCCTGTCTCCTCCCTTTCAGGGGTGGAGTTCCGGATTACTTGTCTTATTTAAACTCAGCAGTGTGGGGGTACAGACAGATGCCCCTGTTGATGGCTTTGAGCCGAAACTAGTCGGGTAACATCCATAGTACCCCATACTGCTTTTAGATATATTTTTCACGTGATTTTATTCATTTATTTTAAATAAAGCCTTCATTGGTTTTTTGATCTGCACCATTGGGAGCATTTTTTTTTTTCTTTTTCCCATGCCACACATGTTGTGTTGATACATGAGCCTGGCCATCCCTCCATTGGCCTTTTGTTATCCGGGTTCCTGTCCCTGAAGTGAGGTATCCGACCAAGATTAAATCCATCATCTCAGCTGGAGTGACCATCGCTGCTAAACCTTTCACGCACAGAGCCCAGGGTCCGCTGTGACCACCATGCCTGATCTGACTTGCTGTTAGTACTAACATGTGAGTCCACCACAGCTGGTAAGAGTATCCATTTCCATTGATTTTGATAGTCTGAAGGTTGCTACAGACAAGCCATCATTGTTGTCTTAATTTCCTTGAACTGGCATCATATGTGAAGATTTCATTCATCCATTTGGGACACACCTATGAACTATTCATTTTTGTTTATTTTGTTTGGTTGGTTTTTTCACTCATCAGTTTGCCAACATATGTATGGACTATATCAGTATTCCACACATGTTGAGTACAATTGTCTTTTACTATGCTTTTACATACAATTTTTGTTTGATTTCACATTGTTATGTCATGTGAATTTGGCAGCATTTTCACAAAACTAATTAGTATAGCGCTGCACTTTCTTTCTCCACGTTCACTTTGACTTTGTTTGTCTGTGTGCTGGCTGCTACATTGTTTTTTTGTTTTTAGATAATTAGCGCAGTTGTTTTTCCCACTTTCAATAGTTAATCTTGAACCAGAAAAGTTTGATGTTTGTCATACGGTTGAGAATCTGTGGCCAAGGTACCAAAGTGGAGCGCCAATTAAAGGCTATGGCCCAATGAATGGAGGTGAGAAATGTGTGGATAAGCATTGTGCTAGATGTTGGAATATCCTGAATAGGGGAGAATAAGAGGCAGATTTGGGGTGTAAGAGGGATCCTATGGCCGGAGATTTTGTCAATCACGATGCTGGCCTTGTGCCAAGTGTCTTTTAGATAGGGACAGTCCCAAAATATATGTAATAGCGTACCCTGGGTGGGACATCCCCTGAAGCAGAGTTGTCAATATATTTATAAACTGTACAGCTTAGCTAGATCTGCTTTTAGTATCTGTCAGGCATGAGATTGTGCTTGATGCAGTGCTCTAACGTGTTGTATTGCCTGCATTAGTGTTTACCTTACCCTACCTTAAACATAGTACTACGTGTTAGTCAACGTGTGCTAGTTAATTGCACATACACGCATTACCTGTTACTGCAAGTGTTCTATTTATTTGCACAGAAACGCAGTTGCTGTTAATGCAAGTGGGCTATTGAATTGCACAGAAACGCAGTCGCTCTGACTGTGCGTGTGCTGTTTAATACCACCTAAACGCAGTTGGTGTCACTGCGTGTGTGCTCTAACATAGCACCTGAACGCAGTTGGTGTCACTGCACGTTTGCTGTTACATACCACCTGAGTGCATTTGGTGTCACTGCACGTGTGCTGTTACATACCACCTGAACGCAGTTGGTGTCACTGCGCTTGTGCTGTTACATAGCACCTGAACGCAGTTGGTCTCACTGCGCGTGTGCTGTTACATAGCACCTGAACGCAGTTGGTATCACTGCATGTTTGCTGTTACATACCACCTGAGCGCATTTGGTGTCACTGCACGTGTGCTGTTACATACCAAATGAAAACACATTTGGTATCACTGCGCTTGTGCTGTTACATACCACCTGAACGCATTTGGTGTCGCTGCGCTTGTGCTGTTACATACCACCTGAACGCATAAATATGTCTGGAAGGACAACACAGAGGCCGAGAGTCACAAGGGCAAGCAGGCTCTGCATCTAGAGGTAATGCTGGTGGTGGACGTGGTGCATCCTCTTCAGCATGTGGCCATGACCGTGGTCGCTCGTCCTTTTCGGGAGCTTGCCGTGTTGAGTCTCAACATGCAGAGAAATTAGTAGAGTGGATGACCAAGCCGTCCTCATCCTCCTCATCCTCTCTCACACAGACTGATCTAAGTTTGTCTGGCAAAGCAGCTGCCAAGGCGTCCTCTTCCCTCTGCACAATGGCTTCACACAATCCTTCCCTAGTCCCACCATGTCCTCCTGAGAAGTCCCCCGAACTGTTTCAACACAGTGTTGGGTACATGCTGCAGGAAGATGCGCAGTGTTTTAAAGACTACGATGATGGAACACAGATAGAGGAAGGCATTGATGTGAGCCCAGGGAGAGGGGGTGGCAGAGAGGGACAGCAATCTGGGAGTGATGTTCCCCCAGCTGGAGCATACTGCCAGGTTTTCGACAGTGATGATGAGGAGGAAGGGGATGATGTGGTCACTGACTCTACCTGGGTGCCTTATAGGAGAGAGGAGGAGGAGGAGGAGGAGGATGAGGACGAGGCACAGGCACATCTCCAAAGAGGCAGGATGCCCTCCAAGGGTCAGCTTAAGGGCAGCACACCAACTGCATTACGTGGCACATCTTCGCATGGCACTGCGGTGTCTCAACGGTACAGCAAATGTTCTTTGGTGTGGGCCTTTTTTGAAACATGTCCATCAGATCGTACCTTTGCTGTTTGCAACATATGTCTCAAGCGTATCTCGCGTGGCCAAAACATAACCCGCTTGGGCACCACATGCTTGTCAAGACATATGTTGACCTGCCATGCAACTTGTTGGCAAGCATACCAGAAAGACCCACACCAAAGACCAAAGCGGACCTCCTCTTGCCCTTCTGTGACCTCCAACCCCACTAGACCCCCAGTCCTCTCTGAAGCCTGCACTGAAGTTGTAGAAATAGGTGTGTCACAACCTAGTAGTGGTAGTACATGCAGGCAATCTAATGATAGTACCAGACAAATTTCCCTGCTCCAGCTGCTGCAGCGCCGAAAGAAGTACACTCCCAGCCATCCACATGCTCAGCGGTTGAATGCTAGCTTAGCGAAATTGCTAGCACTTCAACTGCTACCCTTTCAGTTGGTAGATTCTGCCCCTTTCCGTGAGTTTGTGGAATGTGCATTACCTCAGTGGCAAGTACAAAAACGCCACTTTTTCTCACGGAAGGCGATTCCGGCTCTCTGCCGGCATGTGGAAGGCAATGTCCATGCCTCGCTGGACAGGGCAGTCCGTGGTAAGGTGCATCTTACCGCTGACTCATGGTCCAGCAGGCATGGACAGGGACGTTACCTGTCTTTTACGGCCCATTGGATGATTCTGCTGGCAAGGACGCAGGGCAAGGTACAGTAGTTTTGGAGGTTGTTCCGCCACCACCCCTCCAAAACACTACTACTGCTTGTGACACACCTCTCTCCTCCACCCCCTCCTCTTCTTTTTCCTCTGTGGCCTCTTCCTGTGCTGATGTTTCCTCAGAACCAGCCGTGCTCCGTAGGCGTACGAGAGGCTACGCAGGAATGCAGGCCAAGAGATGCCATGCGGTGCTAGAGCTGGTGTGTTGGGGAGACAAGAGCCACACTGGGGAAGAGGTTCTTTCAGCTCTGCAGGGGCAGGCTCAGAGGTGGTTGACGCCACGCCAGCTGAAGCCTGGAATGGTGGTCAGCGATAATGGCACCAACCTCCTCTCTGCCCTGCGACAGGGAAAACTCACCCACGTGCCCTGTTTTGCGCATGTCTTGAATTTGGTGGTGCAGCGGTTCTTTGGCAGGTACCCGGGCTTACAGGATGTCCTGAAGCAGGCCAGGAAAGTCTGTGTGCATTTCCGGAGGTCATATAACGCCACTGCTCGGCTGACAGACCTCCAAAGGGAATACAACCTGCCTAGAACCGCCTAATCTGCGACATACCCACCAGATGGAACTCTACGTTGGCCATGCTGCAGCGGCTGCACACGCAGCAGCGGGCCATCAATGAGTACCTGCGCCAATATGGCAGCAGAACTGGGTCAGGGCAGCTAGGTTTTTTTTTCCCAGGCCAGTGGGCCTTAATCAGGGATGCATGCACTGTCCTATCACCATTTGAGGAGACCACGAGGATGGTGAGCAGTGACAGTGCATGCATCAGTGAGACTGTCCCTCTTATTCACATGTTGGAGCACACGCTACGTGGAATAATAGACAGGGCCCTTGGGAGGCAGAACAGAGGGAGGAAGAGGAGGACTTCCTTACCTCTCAAGGCCCCCTTTGCCCAGACAGTGGGCCTGCTTGCCCACCTAGCACACAGGAAGAGGAGGAGGGGGAGGAGGAGGAGGAGGATGATTGTATCAGCAGCATGGAGGTGGAGCCTAGCACTCAGCATCAGCAGCAGTCTTCAAGGGATTATTTACAGTCCTAAGGAACACGTGGACTTTTCCATGGCTGGGATGAGGTGCCTGTGGATCCTGTCATCCTCAGTGACCCAGAGGACTGTGCCCCGAATGCCGATGCATGGCCTCCCTGATCCTGCAAAGCCTGTGTAAGGATCCTCATGTACGTGCTATCAAGGAGGCGAATCATTACTGGCTGGCAACTCTCCTTGATCCACGTTACAAGAGTAAGGTTGTGGACCTTATGTTGCCATCGCAGAGGGAGCAGAAAATGAAACTTCTGCGGGAGGCCTTGCAGAAGGGTCTGTGCAATGCGTTCCCAGAACCGGGGGGATTACCAAAACCTGGCTCTGGACGACATCTTGCTGAGGCTTCGGTGAGAGTCACAGAAGGAGCGGTGGAGAAGGTGGCCGTCTGACCGATGCCTTCAGACAGTTTTTTAGTCCGCAGCCCCAAGGTCTGACCGGTTCCAGCAACCATCGCCAGCGTCTGGTTTACATGGTCCGGGAATACCTAGGGGCAAGATCCGACTTGGACTCCTTCCCCACCGAAAATCCTCTGGCTTACTGGGTCTTGAGGATGGATCACTGGCCAGAGCTTGCACAGTACGCAATTGAGCTACTGGCTTGCCCTGCATCCAGTGTTCTTTCAGAATGCACATTTAGTGCTGCTGGAGGCTTTGTTACCGATCACAGGGTGCGCCTCTCCACCGACTCTGTTGATCGACTGACCTTCATCAAAATGAATCAGGCTTGGATCAACACCAGCTACCAAGCACCTGATGCTGATGTTACTGAATAATATTTGTTTGTTGAAATGTCGGATCCCTTTTAGACTGCGTATGCTGATGCTGAGTGACTGTCCTCTTATGCTGCTGATGGAATATCCTTCTCCTCCTCACTTTTCTTGCCGATAGCTAGTAAGAAATGTTGTGTTTCTGGGCTCCGCCACCAGTGCCTAAGGCACAATTTTTCAGCCCCTGTTTAACAGGGGCGCCTAATAACAATTTTTGATGCAATACTTTGCACGTGGCTCCTTGTTGCGCTCCAATTACAGTATGTTTGAGGGGTGTCCTTTTTTCTAAAATGTTTCTTTCACAAAACAATAATGGCCCCCCACCACCGCTAAAATATTCGACATATTGTTGCCATACAGCACGTGCGCAAGCAGTATTATTTACTTTTTTTTTTATAGTCCTCTCATGTTGTGCAGAGACATTTCTAAACATGTGCCACTACTAAAGACACCCAGCAGGTGTGATATTTAAAGGATTTTTTTTTCCACTTTAAGCATCATTAAAATGGCTACTCCGGAAAAAATGGCCGTTTTAAAAAAAAAAAATTCCATTGATACATGTTCCCTGGTGCAATACCCGGGTTCTGAACGACGCTTTCCAACATTACATTGAATATTGGTCTTTAAAATTATCGTTTTTGAATTCGAACGTTCGAGTCCCATAGACTTCAATGGGGTTCTAAATGAGGATATTAAGGTTAAAGGGATATTAATTGGTAAAGTTGAGCATTTCGATAGATTTACACCCAGTCCTGTCAGGTCAAAAAGATGTCTCGAGTTTTAGTTAGATTAGGTAGGGAGATAAGAGGGTTAGTTATGAACAGAAGAACATCATCAGCATAGAGACTCAGTTTGTATTCCTTGGATCCTTTAAAATATCCTTTGATGTCTGTATTGTTTCTGATAGTACAGGCAAAGGTCTTGATTGCGAGGGCAAAAGTAAGGGGGAGAGGGGACAACCCTGTCTAGTGCCTTTCATCAGGGGGAAAAAGTCATAGTTATTGCCTGGGAGTTTGATGCGTGTTTGAGGGTTATGATAGAGAGCCTTAAAGCCATGAAGGAATTCATTCTAGATTACATATTTGGGGAGTGAAGTGTCAAGATATTACCAGCTTACACTGTCAAAATCTTTACGTATATCAAGACTGAGCAAAAGTGTGGATTTGAAGTGTAAGTTGGAGTCCTGAATGATATTTGCGGTCAGTCGTATTTTGTCTGTGATTTGTCTGTTAGGAATGAAGCCCGTTTGATCGGGGTCCACTAATGGGGAGATGACCGCAGATAATCTGTCTGCCAAGATACAGCCAAATATTTTTAAATCATTGTCAATAACTGATATTGGGCGGTAGTTTTGGGGGGTGGAGTGATCTTTATTTTGTTTGGGAAGCAAGGACATGTTAGCTAAAAGCATCTCGGGTGGGAACTGGCCACCCTGTAAAATATTATTATATAATTTAGTAAGGTGTGGGGTAATGGTGGAGGCAAATTTTTTATAATAAGATGTGGAATAGCCGTCGGGGCCTGGGGCTGTGGATGTCTTTAACATTCCAATGATTCTGTTAACCTCTATATCTGTACAGGGGGCATTAAGGGAATCAATTTGTTCTCTAGTAAGAGTGGGCAATGTAATTTCATTAAGCCAGCCTAGAGAAGATTGTTTAGGAGATTGTGGTGATGAAAGAATATTTTTACAGAAGTCTGAACAGTTTCATGACCTCTTTGGGATGGGACACCATGTTTCCAGATGAGTTCCTTAATTTGTATGTGTGGGGAGGTTTGGTAGATTGATTTAACTTTCTGGCGAACATGGTGGAATGAGAGTTGCTGTTGAGGAGGAACAGCCCATTTTTTAAATGTCTGTGGGCACGAGGCCTTACTTTTACTTTCCCTTGGTACTGTATCTTTTCTAAACTCCAATTCCCAATGCAGATGCAGTATGCATCATTGGAAAACCACAAATTGCACATGTGAAAATATTGACATACCTCCTAAAGACCACTTTTGATGAATGATTAGAACTTTTACTAAGTACGCTCACTGGTAAGTAAAACATAACGGTTATCTGCCTACACTTCCTGTGTCACCTAATAAAAAATGGAGTTACTTACCGGTAACATCCTTTTCCAGGAGTCTTTCAGGACAGCACCTTAAAGAGATACCGGCTCTTCCCCTTCTAGGAAACACCGCCTTCTTCAGATCTTTAAAGCCTCATCCTCCCACTAGCCCTTCAGTTCTTCCAGAGTACCTCCGGCCAACTGGGGCGACACAAGACAACGTCATACAACAATTCTTTATCCTACCTGATGTCCTTATGTGATGAGTTTTCCAATCTTCAAACCCTGGGTGGGTAACGGTGCTGTCCTGAAAGACTCCAGGAAAAGGATGTTACCGGTAAGTAACTCCATTTTTCCCAAATCGTCTTTCAGGACAGTACCTTAGAGAGGATAAGCGAGCACCTTACCTTAGGGTGGGACTACTGCCTGTAACACTTTACGACCAAATGCTTGGTCCTGTGCTGACAGCAGGTCTAGTCTGTAGTTCTTTACGAATGTAGCAAAACTTGACCAGGTCGCTGCTCTGCAGATCTGCTCCGGAGAAGCACCAGCCCATTCCGCTTGCGAAGTCGCTACTGCTCTGGTAGAATGTGCCCTGATTCCCACTGGAGGCTCTAATCCCCTTATCACATAAGCCTGATAAATAGCTGCTCTAATCCAACTTGCTATAGTATGTCTGGAGGATCTATAACCCTTTCTAGCCCCTGAAAATAAAACAAAAAGGGAGTCCGACTTCCTAAACTGTCTGGTGCACTCCAAATATTGAAGGACGCACCTCCTTACGTCTAAGTTGTGAAAAATAAGTTATTTTTCCCTCACCAGGTTTGAACAAAATGTAGGTAGAAAAATGTCCTGGCCTCTGTGAAATTTCGAGGCTACCTTTGGCAAAAAGGCCGGATCTGTCTTAAAAACAATACGATCCAGAAAAACTTGGAAAAAAAGGAGTTCTAATTGAGAGGGCCTCAAGTTCACTTACTCGTCGTGCTGTCGTAACTGCTACTAAAAATGCAGTTTTGAGAGTGATTAACCTCAAAGAGCAGGACCCCAATGGTTCTTTCTGGAATGAGACAAGGGCCAGGGAAACTGCCCTCAACTCTCTCCAATTGGAGGACTTCACTGCGTCCACTGTCTCCCTGGTGCCTTGCACCCAGCGGGGACCGAGGTGTGCTCCCCAACCTGTGCTGCTCGCATCGGTTGTGACTGTCTTGGATATTGGCAGAATCAACTCCAGGCCCTGGGATAAGTTTGCTTCCATTCTCCACCACCAGAGGGATCGTTTGACCTGACTTGGGACAGAGACTAGGTAATCCAATGATTCTTGACTGTGGTCCCAAACCTTCAGTATGAAAAGTTGAAGAGGACGGAAATGAAGGCCCGCCCACTGCACCGCTGGAAGTGTTGAGGTCAGCAACCCCAGGACGGACATGGCCTTTCTTATGGAGATTTGGCCACTGCCCTGCAGAAACAGCATGGCCTTGTCCACCTTTTGAATCTTTTCTGGGGGAAGGAAGACCCTTTGTTCTGTCGAATCCAAAACAAACCCCAGGAAGGACACCCTCTGTTAAGGGATTAAGTTGGATTTTTCTAAATTTATGAGCCAACCTAAGCTTTCCAGAACGTCCTTGGCTGTCTGTAAGTCCCGGTTCAATTGCCCGGGGAGGGAACGAACAATAGTAGATCATCCAGATATGTGACCATTAGGATTCCCCTGAGTCGCAGGAAGGCCAAGACCTCTGCCATCACCTTTGTGAATATGCGGGGGGGAAGATGACAAGCCGAAAGGAAGGGCTCTGAATTGTAGGTGTAGTACCTGATCCCCGGTGTTTATTGCTAGCCTCAGAAACCTCTGATGGTCCTCCGCTATAGGGATGTGCAGGTAAGCATCTTTCAAATCTATCTAAGCCATTAAGCAGTTTGGCGGAAAAAGAGCTTTTACCGAATAGATGGAGTCCATTCGAAACCTTGTGTAACTGACCGAGATATTTAAGGGTTTTAGGTTGAGGATAAGCCTGAACTTCCCTGATGGCTTGCGGACCACAAAAATGTAGGAGTAGAAACCCCCGCCTATCTTTGGTCGGGACCTGGACAACCACCTGCTGCTCCTCCAATTCCTGTAATGAGGAGAGGAGGGCTGTAGATTTTTCGGCACACTTTGGCAGACTGGTCACTAACAGTCTGAGGGGGGGGGGTTGATAATTCTAATCTGTAACCCCTTTGGATGATTCCCAAGATGTACTGATTGGAAAAAATCATCTCCCATTGTGGGAGGAAGACCTCCAATCTTCCCCCCACTTTTGGACTGTCACTTCCCCCCCTGTCTCCAACCTTTCTTCTGGGGACCTGACCTAGGTGTTTCCGATTTTCCCCGAAATCGAAACCTCTTTTTTGGTTGTTCCCCAAACTTTCTTTTAACGGGAAATACCTTCTGTTTGTCGGTGGTCCGATCTAGGATGGCCTCGAGGCCAGGCCTAAACAAATCCCCTGTAAGGGGGATACCACAATGTTTCACTTTGGAGGCACTGTCTCCCTGCCACGTTTTGAGCCACAAGGCTCTTCTAGCTGAATTACAGTGCGCTGCAAACCTTGCAGACATATGTATAGATTCCGCTGAGGCATCTGCCAAATAAGCTACCCCCTTTAGTAGCATGGGGAAAGAAGAGAGAATCATCTCTTTTGCTGTACCCGCCTCGATGTGCGATTTAATCTGGGTCAGCCAATACTCTAAATTGCGGGCTACCACTGTAGCTAGAGTACATAGAGAAAAGCAGTGTGGCGCTAAAAAACAAACAAAAACACAGTAATCAAAATAATAATATGTCAAGTCCAAGAAATCAGAGTAGTCAAGCTAACTCTAGCGCCTCACAGAGGTATTCAGATGTAACAACTCATCATACACAGCAAACAGGTGTCCTAAAATGGAAGTACAAGCCGCTCACCTGGAGAAATGGACCTGTGTGTGAGCAGCAGGTCAAATGCGCTGTCACTCAAAAAAGGGGGGTTATAGGTTCAGCGGTGTCTCCTTGGAAGCTCCCTTTCTCCAAAAGGCTTTAGGTGATGGATGGTCATCCGAAACACTATCTCACGTGAAATGGTGTCATGGAAAGGTATAAAAACGACACATAATGCTCTCCTTATGATCACAGGGAAAGTAATATTTATTATAAAAGAGAGGTACTCACAAATAAAGCACTATGTACTAGTGCATGGAAATGAGTGTACAACAATAAAATACCAGGTAGGTGGCTGTCCCGACATCAAATGAAAGCCCCCCCCCCACACGCGTATTGTCCACAGGCACAGGACTTCTTCAGCGGATAAGGGGCTACTGTGTCAGGATTCATTATATAGCAGCAAAACCTAATCAAGCCAATTAAACCAAACTCCACCCCCCCGGGGTAAAGGTACGCCCACCTCTGAATGATAAACCAAAACCTTCACAGCAACGATGGAAATTATCAAACAATACAAACAAGACCAAATAATCTGCACATGTAATGACAGTAAGCAGAGAAGTAGGCTCTAATATACAAAGGCAGCCCTCCAGTGTTTAGAGATCGCAACAACAAATGCAATATCAGAACAAGTGTATACATAAGACTGATCAAACCCATATTTACCTCATGTCCAAGCCCAATGATAACCATCAGTAAAGGCATACAGGGTGAAGTTTTCACGCCATGGACGGCGGCATCGATCACACAACACGTGACCAAAATTGGTCACATGACTTGCCATCACCATGGCGCACAGCTAGTTACAAAAATACAGAAAGCAACGTTCATCGTGGGCGGCAGCCTGTATAACGTAATCCGCCCACTATGGGCGGCAGCCCCACAACACTGACGTTGGGCGGGCCATCATTGGCGTGACGCTGCTAGGACCGCCCATCATGGGCAGCGGCAGCACATCAGTCACCCCACGCACGGCTCACACTTAGAGCATAGACGTAAAGTGGACAGCGCAATAGCCCTCAGCCAAGTGTAGGGGAAAAAGTTTAACAACACTGCAGACAGATAGCTGTCTGTCGCCATAGAATGGAGGGATTACAAAGGAGGAGCTCAAAACTAAAAATAAGTAAAATTAATTAAAAAGGACCATCTCCTATATCGCTAAAGCAACAATCAGAATCATATTAAGATCAGAGCAATTAGAGGACACTACATGCAAAGACCAAAGCCAATTGTACAATAGGTGTCCATAGAGCAAAATAAAAATAAAAATATCTGTTATTACATCAATAACACCCTAACACGAGAGGGGGGGAGCCAAACAAGCTTCCCTCAGTGGTGGGTAACAAAAACAATTTGAGAATAAAGTTTAAAATGAAATTTAAAAAGAGACAGCACAGCCACCTATCTAGTTAACAATAAACAAACATAAATATAAATAAATAAATGATACATCAGAAGCTCAAAATTAAGAAAAACACCAGAATGTAGATATTAACGATCTGAAATGAAACAATTCAGGTCAAATTCTACATTTAACCCTAATGGTACTCGGACTTTTAATTCGTAAACTCAGAAGGATTCCCGTTGGCTGAGATGTCTAATAAAATTTCCACCTCCCCAATGGTTCGCTACCTTCTCAATTGCCCAGAACTGCAACCCAGCCGGGTTGCGGTCATGGAATAGTCTAAAGTTTTTAGACACATTATGGGTAACGAGGCCCTTTTTGATATTGGTTACATGTTCACCAATCCTCACATGTATTTTTTTATTGACCTTTCAGTGTTCAGCTGCTTTGCCAATTGCTTGTACCTTTGCGCAGTCTGTTGTCTCTCTTTTTATAATACCACTGTAGCTGCCATGGCTGGTCTGAGGTTACCCTGAGAAGAATCCCAGGTCTTCTTTAAGAGGGAATCCATCCTCTTATACATGGGATCAGAGAGTACCCCCATATCCTCAAAGGCCAGGTCCGTGTGCCTAGATACCTGGGAAAAAGCTGCATCAAGTTTGGGCGACTTGTTCCAAATCAGGGTTTCTCCTTCAAAAGCAAATCTTTTCAGAGCTTTTGAGAAAAAAAGGTTTCCTTTCCAGATCCTGCCATTCCCTTTTGATGGCGTCTACCAAAACGTTGTGGACTGGGAACACCCTCCTTTTCTGTTCCCCCAAGCCCCTGTACATTTGGTCATGCAGGGACAGTGGCTTCTTTTCTTCCTGAATCCCCAGAGTGGTGTGGATGGCTCCTAAAAGATCCTCCACCTCCTCTAGAGAGAGCTTGTAGCGTGAGGTTTTTAAGGACTACGCGTCCGCTCCCTCAGCATCAGATTCTCCCTGAAAATCTGACAAAGCGCTGCCTGCTTCTTCCTCAATTTCCTCTGCGGACCCTTCCGGTTTCTCAGCACTGATCGTGAGGGTTACCAGAGGATCAGGTGAAACCTCCTGTTGCACTGGAAGGGGTTTGCTCTGGGACTGGGGCAACTGAAAACTTGAAAACAGTGTTTTAAGGTATTTGAAAGCTCCTCTACTGAGGCTGCCAGATCTACCTCCTGTTCTGCTGTCTGCTCTCTCACTACCGCATCCATACACCCCCTACAGAGTGTTTTGGCCCAATCCTCCCCTAATGTGGTTCTACAAACAGGGCACTTTCTCTTAGAGCCATGGAGTGATTTGCTTGTGTATTTCTGAAAACAGAAAAAAAAGAGAGCAGCAGCGCTAGCCAAGACCCCCCCCCCCCCCCCCCAGCTAAATAAACAGGGATCACCAGGAGTGCAAAAATCACCAGGACCGTTCAACACCAAGGACCCACTCCTCCCCCACCGACCACCAGGAAGGGAAAATACACCTGTGGAGCTAACAGGGGTTTGTGTACAGGGAACACCACCCCAGGGTTCCACTAACCTTAGCTTAGCTGGTGTCCTTGGATTCTCCAGGAGTAGTCTTAGAGGCCTCTGACTCTGACATCCTCCCGCACAGGAACACGGTGGTCTCCGATCTCCCAAGCGCTGTCCTGCCAGACGAATAGGTGACGACACCAGCCAAATGCCTGGTCCGTTCTTCTAGGCCGCGTCCAGAACCGGAAGATGCGGCCTCATGTGTTGGATCCGCTCCTTCCACCGGAACGGACGTCACCCGCCGTCCGACGCAGCCTCCGAGATCCAGGCTGAGTGTGGAGGGGAACGTGGATTCGATCACACAGCGCCACCCCAGGCGCAAGAAAAAACTGACCTCCCAGCTGCCAGCCTTCCCTAAAGCGCTGCTGGGGTGCATGGTGTTTGTTACAGGTAAGAAGAGCGCACTCGCTGTACCTGGCGCCAATTTTAAAAGGAAAAGGAGAGCAAATACCGGCCAACTCCCGGATCCTGCCCTTCCCTGAAACGTCTGCCTTCGCCTCCCCAGCTAATAGCCCTGGTTCCACAGCGGTGTCTCCCCACCGGAGGAAACACCATAACTAAAAGGATAATGGGAGGATGAGGCTATAAAGATCTGAAGAAGGTGGTGTTTCCTAGAAGGGGATGAGCCGGGATCTCTCTAAGGTGCTGTTCTGAAAGACGTTTTGTGAAAAAAACACAACTCCAACTGATTACAATGTAAGGCTATAAAACTTCTGCTGACACCAATGAAAGTCATACTCCCAACCTATCTATGAAAGGTTTTTCGCATATTCCACCAACTCAATTCCTAGATAGATGGCAACTATGGGTGGCCAAATTTACAGAAACTTCTCTGTAAAATACTGATTTTAAGCTCAGTATACAGATTAATGATGACTTGTAACAAACTAGACAGTGGTAATGTTTATATTGCCTTTTTGTTGCTTTAATCATTTTTTTGGCTCTGACTTCTCTGTTAAAGGTTTTATTTTGTACCTCTTTGTCTATAGAAGGTCCAACCTTACTTTAACCAGATGATCAATCTTCCCTTTTGTTTAAAGTAAGCAAAAAACAGAGCTTTCAGCAGCATGTAAATATCTTAACATCAGCAACAATAAAAAACAAAAGTCCACTTATCTTCAGCACAAATAAACATAACAATGTACATCAGGAATGTATCCACAAGTCCAGACCAAGTTGTTTTAGCAGCTTCCTGCAGACAGGCAACACTCAAAAAAATATCTCCTTCCCAACCTCCTTACTACTGCAAACTTGCACTAGGAGCTTCCCATCTTTTAAATCAGTTATGCCTGCAAACAAATCTTAAGTCAGCAGCTACAAATACTGCAGCCGCTCACTTTTAAATTAACCACTTTCCTACCGCGCCATAAGCATTTTACTGCTATGGCGCGGCGGGGTTATCTTGGGACGACATCCCTGGGACGTCGTCCTTCACTTTCGCGATTGCGAGTCCCCTGGGACGCGCTCGCAAAAGTGTCCGTGCTCGCCGGGTCTAGAAGACCCGGCGCATCACGGATCACGGTAAATTGCCGCTGATCGCGGCCATTTACCACGTGATCACGCCGTCAAATGACGGCGCGATCACTTGTAAACAAACCGGCGTCATTTGATGATGCCGGTTCCTACCTCTCCTCCCTCTCCTCTCTGTACAGTGTGGGAGGAGAGGGGGGGGGGGAGCGGGGTGTCAGCAGCTGAGCTGTGGCTGGATCTGTGACAAATGCAGTCACAGATCCAGCCATCCCTCAAAACATCCCAGCTCTGCAATCCCCCCAGTACCCAGCAACCCCCCCAGTACCCAGCAACCCCCCCAGTACCCAGCAATCCCCCCAGTACCCAGCAATCCCCCCAGTACCCAGCAATCCACAATACCCCAATACTCGGCAATACCCCAATACTCGGCAATACCCCGGTACTCGGCAATACCCCGGTACTCGGCAATACCCCGGTACTCGGCAATACCCCGGTACTCGGCAATACCCCGGTACTCGGCAATACCCCGGTACTCGGCAATACCCCGGTACTCGGCAATACCCCAATACTCGGCAATACCCCAATACTCGGCAATACCCCAATACTCGGCAATACCCCAATACTCGGCAATACCCCAATACTCGGCAATACCCCAGTACTCGGCAATACCCCAGTACTCGGCAATACCCCAGTACTCGGCAATACCCTAATACCCTGCATGATACTTTGCAATACCCCAATACTCCGCAATACCGCCTATGGGGATTTTTAAGTAGCGAAGTTTGGCGCCATTCCACGAGTGTGCGCAATTTTGAAGTGTGACATGTTGGGTATCTATTTACTCGGCGTAACTTCATCTTTCACATTATGAAAAAAAATTGGGCTAACTTTACTGTTTTGTTTTGTTTTAAGCACAAAACAGTTTTTTAAAAAACACGCGTTCAATAAATTTCTGCGAAAATACCGTGCGAGATAAAAAGTTGTTACGGCCGCCATTGTATTCTCTAGGGTCTTTGCTAAAAAAGCATATATAATGTTTTGGGGTTCTATGTAATTTTCTAGCAAATAAATGATGATTTTTCCATGTAGGAGAGGAATGTCAGAATTGGTCTGGGTGTTCCAGAACGCCTGGTGGCGCTCCCTGCATGTTGGGCCTCTGTATGTGGCCACGCTGTGTAAAAGTCCCACACATGGGGTATCGCCATACTCGGGAGGAATAGCAGAATGTGTTTTGGGGTGTAATTTGTGGTATGCATATGCTGTGTGTGAGAAATAACCTGCTAATATGACAGAAACAAGTTTTTTTTTTTTTTTTACAGAATTTTCAGTCGTTTTTCTTTTATAGCGCAAAAAATAAAAAACCCAGAGGTGATCAAATACCACCAAAAGAAAGCTCTATTTGTGTGAAAAAAAAGGACAAAAATTTCAAATGGGTAGAATGTTGTATGACTGAGTAATTGTCATTCAAATTGTGAGAGCACCGAAAGCTGAAAATTAGTCTGGTTAGGAAGGGGGTTTAAGTGCCCAGTGGTCAAGTGGTTAAAAAACACTTACCTGTCCAAGGCGCCCATGATGTCATCACCAGAAGCCGACCCATCCCTCGGCTCTGGGTGGAGGTGCTGGCAGCTTCAGTAAGCTTCAGCACCTCAGTTTCCTACTGCGCATGCGCGAGTCGCGCTGCACATTTTGAATGGTCCCTGCTGTCTTCTGGGACCTGTTTGTCTCCCAGGAGACAGCGGGGGAACAAAGGAGGGGCTGGACATGGCATCGTTTGCCACCGATTATGCAGCTCTCTTTCGACATAAGTGGAAGCAAATACCTGGATTATCATTTACACAGTTATTTGCTTCGCCCTCCCCCTGAAAAGGTGCCAAATGTGATAACGGAGGGGGGAGGAAGAATGGGATCAGCGGACGTTCCATTTTTGGGTGGAACTCTGCTTTATGAGCTATTAACTGGAGGGTAGTTTAACTGTTACATAGTTAGTCAGGTTGAAAAAAGTCCATCCAGTTCAACCATAAAAAATAAACAAAAAAAATAAAACACAGTACAATCCCATACACCCAACTCCATACCCACAGTTGATCCAGAGGAAGGCAAAAAACCCCAGTGGAGCATGATCCAATTCGCTACAGGAGGGGAAAAAATTCCTTCCTGATCCCCCGAGAGGCAATCTGATTTACTGTGGATCAACTTTATCTACAAATCTTAGTACTCAGTTATATTACGTGCATTTAGGAAAGAACCCAGGCCCTTCTTAAAGCAATCTACTGAGCCGGCCAGAACCACCACTTGAGGGAGTCTGTTCCACATTTTCACAGCTGTTAGGCCCCGTACACACGACCGAGCTTCTCGCCAGAATCCAGCGAGAAGCTCGCTGGGATCCATATTCTGCCGAGAAGCTCGACCGTGTGTACGTTTTCGCCGAGCAAACTGACGAGCGAGGCGTCGAGCCAAAATAGAGAGCAGGTTCTCTATTTCCTCAATGGGCCATCGGGACTAATGGCTCGACGCCTTTTTCAACAGCCTGGTCGACGAACGTGACGGCTGGCCGAGAACCTCGTCGGGCGGAACGATAGGTTTATTTGGAGGTGAAATCTCTTTTCCTCCAGACATAAAGAGTGTCCCCTTGTCCTCAGTGTTGAACTTAAAGTGAATAACTCAACACCAAGTTCACTATATGGACCCCTTATATATTTGTACATATCCCCCCTTATTCTCCTCTTCTCCAGAGTGAATAAATTCAGTTCTTCTAATCTTTCCTCATAGCTGAGCTCCTCCATGCCTCTTATCAGTTTGGTTGCCCTTCTCTGCACTTTCTCCAGTTCTCCGATATCCTTTTTGAGAACTGGTGCCCAAAACTGGACTGCACATTACAGATGAGGTCTTACTAATGATTTATACAGGGGCAAAATGATATCTCTCTCTCTGGAGTACATACCTTTCTTCATACAAGAAAAGACTTTGCTCGCTTTGGAAACCGCAGCTTGGCATTGCATGCCATTATTAAGCTTATGATCAACTAAAACCCCCAGATCCTTCTCCACTACAGATCCCCCTAGTTGTACTCCCCCTAGCATGTATAATGCATGCATATTCTTAGCCCCTAAGTGCATAACTTTACATTTATCAACATTAAACCTCATCTGCCACTTAGTCGCCCAATTAGACAGAGCTTTGAGGTCGGCTTGTAAATTGGAGACATCCTGCAAGGACGTTATTCCACTGCATAGCTTGGTGCCATCTGCAAAGACTGTAAATATATTGAAAAGTAAGGGACCCAACACCGAACCTTGGGGTACACCACTGATAACCTTGGACCATTCAGAGTATGAATCATTAACCACAACTCTCTGAATTTTGTCTTTCAGCCAGTTTTCTATCCATTTACAAACTGATATATGCAATCCTGTAGACCTTACCTTACACATGAGCCCTGTCTGGGCAACTGTATTGAACGCCTTTGCAAAATCCAAGTATACCACGTCCACTGCTGCAAGTCAGCTGTCTCAGTTGTGCTAGAACTGTCCCTGAACCTCTCATTCTGCATGGGTGAGAACCCCTGAGTACATGAAAATAGAGATGGCCTGGCGGTTCGCTCAGCGGTCGTTTCACGGCAAACTTTACTCGTTTGCAGTTGGCCGAACAGGCGTACATCTGGCAATAATCGCGGCTGTCCGCCATATTACATTGAGAAGAACTTTGACCCATAACACATCCATCAGGTGGTACAGGACAGCCAATTGACATTTCAGCACATGGACATACCCCCTACCTTATAAATAGACCTGATCTGATGGCCATTTTACATTCTGCTTTTTGTCAGTGTAGGGAGAAGTTGCTGTGCTGTATGGAGCAGGGACAGGCTATAGTACTAGTCGCACAAATCGTTAGCTAAAAAGGTCCACAAATGTAAATTTTAAGGACTGGTATAGGTGTACTATTGTTTGGTGTGCAGTATATAGGGGTGTAATACACTTATAATATACTTTCTAACATAGAAAGCATATTATAATGAATGTGTATTGTGCACTGTGCATCATTGTGACTGGTGTATTTGGGTACTGCAGAATTTTTTGTCTGTTTTGCTGCTTTACCTCTTGCTACACACAGTGACAAACGATACTGTAAAAAAAAGTTTTATAACTGCTGTGATGCATTCTGTTTTTGGTCAGTGTAGGGAGAGGTTTCGGTGCGGAGCATGGACAGACTGTAGTTACACAAATCGTTAGCCAACAGGTCCACAAAAGTCCTTTTGAGGACTGGCATAGGTGTACTATTGTTTGGTGTGCAGTATATAGGGGTGTAATACACTTATAATATACTTTTTAATTTATAAAGCATAATTATAGTGGATTTGTATTGTGCAGCATTGTAACTGGTGGTGTATTTGGGTACTGCAGAATTGTTGCCTCTTTCGCGGCGTTACCTCTACTACACAGTGACAAAAATTTCCTGAAAAAAAGTTTTATAACTGGTGTGATAAACCAGTGGCCCCCCACAACGACAGCAGGGTGTTCTATAAAAATATACTTTCATAATAGTGTATTTGGGTACTGCAGAATTTTTGCCTCTTTCGCTGCGTTACCTCTGCTACACACAGTGACAACATTTCCTGATTATTATTTTTTTATAACCGGTGCGATAAACCAGTGGCCCTCCAAAACGACAGATTGATGTGGGGTGTTATATCAGGGAACGCCTAGACCGACAGGTGTCCGACTACATCAAGTTAACGGCCGATGTGGACGCACTGAGAAGTGATGAACCCCTGGACTACTGGGTGGGCAGGCTTGACCTCTGGCAAGAGCTTGCACAATTTGCAATGGAACTGTTGGCTTGCCCCTTCTGTCCGAAAGGACGTTCAGCACAGCAGGGGGGGTCGTGACCGATAAGCGCACTCGCCTAGCTCACGACAGTGTTGACTACCTCACATTTCTAAAAATGAATGAGTCTTGGATCTCAGAGGAATTCAACACATGTGACCAGTAGACCATGTTTTATTCATATTCCTCATGACAGGCCACAAATATCTGCCACCACCCATAACAATTTATGGTCTCTGTCTTAGGTAAATACAGTGGCAAAAAAGGCCTTTTATGTCCGTTGAATGCCTAATTTTTGGGGCCTGCACTTATTTATGTACCACCAGCCACAGAATACAAAGTTGTTTGCCGTCAGGTGAACGCCTGTGGGCTAATTTTTGGGGCCTGTAATAGGCGGCAATCACCGCCACGCACCCGTGATCGCTCATTACAGAGCAAGAACAGAGAGCTGTGTGTGTAAACACATAGCTCCCGATCCTTTCAGGGGGAGAAATGACTAATCGCAGGTTCATACAATGTATGAACAGCTATCTGGCATTTCCCCTAGTCAGTTCCACCCCTTTCAGTTAGAACACTCCTAGGGAACTCGATTAAGCCCTTCCTTGCCCCCTATTAACCCCTTCCCTGCCAGTGGCATTTTTACAGTAATCAATGCATTTTTATAGGACTGAACACTATAAAAGTGCCAATGGTCCCAAAAATTTGTCAAAAGTGTCCAAAGTGCCCTTAATAAGGTCGCAGTACCGAAAAAAAAATGGCTGATTGCAGACATTGCTAGTAAAAAAATAAAATAATAAAAATGCCATAAAACTATTCCCTATTTTGTAGACGCTATAACTTTTGCGCAAACCAAACGTTATTGCGATTTTTTTCATGAAAAATATGTAGAAAAAAACTTATCAGCCTCAACTAAGGAAAACAAATATTTTTTTTATATATTTTTGGGAGATATTTATTATAGCAAAAAGTAAAAAATATTCATATTTTTTTTCAAAATTGTCGCTCTATTTTTGTTTATAGCGCAAAAAATAAAAACCACAGAGGTGATCAAATACCACCAAAAGAAATCTCTATTTGTGGGAAAAAAATGGACGCCAATTTTGTCTGGGAGTCACGTCGCACGACCGCGCAATTGTCAGTAAAGCGATTTCACCCGCAATATTTTTTTATTTTAAAGTCAGCAGCTACTGACAGTGTAGCTGCTGACTTTTAATGAGGACACTTACCTGTCCTACTTGCCCCCGCTGATGGCCCCCCCGATCGATGCAGGTCCCGCGCCACCATTCACACTAGGGGAAACAGGCATTTCCTACTGCTCATGCGCGAGTCTTGTCCCGACTTGTGAATGGGTGGCTACTCTCTGAGAACATGCACAGTTCCCAGAAAGCAGTGCGCCCCGTTCACTAGAAGATAAAGAAGAAGGACCGCGGCTACGGAAGAGGCAGATTACGGACTTCCGCATTGCAACAGGGTGAGTATACATTTAATTTTTTCACATTTTTTTTTTTCATTTTTTTTTTATGATATTTGGGCAAATGTTTTTTTCCTGGGTGGAACTCCACTTTAAACGGCACAGTGCCGTTTCGCAAAAAGTGTCCCGGTTTTTGACCAGCAAAATTAAGTGGTCAAAGAGTCTTTATAGAGGTGTATCAATCTGCTAAATGTGCATTATATTTATGTCACCAGTTCTAACATAACATATATATATATACTGTATATATATATATATATATATATATATATATATATATATATATATATATATATATATATATATATATATATATATATATATATATATATAAAATAACTAAACAGTCATGGACACCACAATGTTATTGCATTGTTTTTTATGAAAGGGTAATTAAGTACACAATCAAAGCTTCTAAATATACAATTTTCTTCTATCATGTACTTCTGTAGACAAAACTAATCCAGTGTGCCTCTGGAGAATCTTAATCCTAAATTTCTTGCTAATCATAATTTCTTATTAATTCTGTGAGTTACAAGGAGACAAAGCTTACTTTGCCATTTTTATTTTTTTAATTAATCTTATACCTCTATTTTGCCATGTAGCATAAAGCAAAGTAGAAAGATAGTTCATATATTATGCACATTAACACCACAAAAGCAGAAAAATAATAACCAACAAAGACACTTAAATAGGTTTATTACTATACTATGTTGTATAGTACCGATGGTCCTTGACATCAAAGTTGCAGTAACTTAAAACAATAGCATATGCTTTAAGTAAAGCATAAATAAGCTGGCAAATTAAGACAGAACCATTAATAAGCTCTTGTCTCCTCTTTTGTGATCTTAAACTAGAAATATTGTGGAGGAAAAGCACAGTTCATAAAATACACTGACAACTATGAGTCAATTTGTATGGGTAGCTCAAGTTAATGAAAGGAATAGGTCTTTTAAATCTTTTATAGGCATACCTTAAAAAAATACATATGCTACAAAATTATTCAATCATTGATGGGTGAAATGCTTATAGATTTGGGGATCAAATATTTTTATCTCATTTACATATATCATCTACACCGGGTTGAGTGACTCCTATAAAGAATACAAATGTTTTGTTTTCTTAGAGCTTAGTATATTTGGGTTTGGGTCCTGGAGCCCAGAGGTTTGTAGAGCTTTGGATGGGATTAAGCTTCTATTCCTAGGCCCACACCTTATGGTAGCTAAACCTCGCTGACAGTTTGTACAGCTCCTTTTGTTTGGTTGCTAGTTGAGGTTCAAGGTGTGTCTCCCCCCCCCCCCCCCCATGAGCAGCAGGTGTTCTGGCTTGATCGAACAGTGTTGTCTGCTGAAAGAGACTGTCAGTCTGAGCAGAGCAAACATAGCTAGGAGGCAAATTCCCGTGAGGGAAACACTGCAGTAAATAAACTTTTCTTTTATAACATAGGCAGACTTTTCATAAAACATTGGGGACTAGACTGAGCCTTTGATAGCTGTACCACTAAGCTAAATGTCCATGCCTGGGTGGCTGCGTCCACGTCTTTACATTTCCTTACTTCTTGTCAATGCATTATATTCTATGTATTGTCACCATTCTTTACAATAAAATGCTTTAACAAATTCCCATGCCTGGCTCTCATTCCTCTGGGAGGAGGTGGATATCTGGTAACCTCCTGATTATACAGTAAATGGGGCTTTCACATTTCATCGTAACCCCTCCCCCATTAACATTTGGATAAGGGTACTTTACAAGGGAATGAGACAATGCCACCCCCACCTTGCATAGCACTCCCCAATGTGGTATGATATGTGACAAGAAAAGGAGGCTGTAATGTTTGCTAAACTTCCATTCCAGACCAGCCAGGGTTTATAAGGATAAAATCCCTTTCACACGATCGGGCCATTCAGGTCCGCCTGTCAGTTTTGTTGGTGGACCTGAACAGCCGCTCCATACAATCCTATGGAGCGTCGGATGTCAGTGGACATCAGTTCCGATTTGCCAAAATCAGACAGATGGCGATACGTCCCCATCCGTCCATGACAGATCGGATCGGGTGAGATCTGATGAAAACGGACAGTATGTCCGTTTTCATCAGATCTCTCCATAGGAGACAGCGGTAACTGCACAAGCCCCTCCCCGCTCAGTGAGATCTCCCACTGAGCTGACGGGAGCTGGCGCACACTGTAGTCTCGTGTAAAAAAGGCCTAAGGGTCTGGTTGGAATATTCAGGGGAATGTGATGCTATTTGTTCTAATATTTTTAATTACTATGAACCCAAACTGCTGTGGGTGACTTTGTATGTCATTTTTGTGACAATTGCTGAATTACAAACCAGCTTTGTACATGTTTATAAATTTAAATTTAAGAGACCCCCGCTAATTTTAAAAGTTGTGTGGGTTATTGTAGGTACATATTTTGTTCAATATAATTCTTTATTCAAAGATTATTCAATTATAACAAAACATGTAAACAATACAAAAGCAATAACATCAATATCAAGAGGGAATAAATCTACGTTACAGTAAAAAAAATAAAAAAAATAAAAACGCAAACAATCCAACCAGACTAGAAGTGAAAAAAAATATAGATACAATCAGCAAATAAGACCTACAGCGCATCACAACAACACTTCATATGCTTGGGAATATAAACCTAAATAACAAAATATATAAAAAAATTGACTAGAAAATCATATTACCATTATTGTTAACCTACAGTACATTCCCTTCCTATTTCTGCCTGAATTTTTCCTTAATTTTACCTTCCCATCGGTTGATTAAGAAAACAAACAAACAAAAGAAAAACTCTCTGCTGGCCCCATCCCCTCTGGGTCACGAGAGAGAGGAAAAAAAACACCTATCTTACTTAAAGGCTTACACAATCACCTTTAAATGCAGGAGATATCCCAAATGTTTAGAGCCAAGATCAACTGATGTCAATTGTTTAATCCAGTTCCCCAATTCCTTCCAAAAAAGTCTAATTATAAGCATGACCAAAAGATATGTAACAATGTCCCTGGCGCTTTCTTGCAACGCCAACATAAGTTTGAAGTTTGCGTGTAGATTTTATTATAGAAGGCCAGGACCCTATACCACTTAACTAGCAGCTTGTAGCCATGTTCTTGAAAATGGCTTGCTATTGAAGATTTATGTGTCAATGATATAATCCCTTTCATTTGTGTGCTTGTGAGAGATTTGGAGGTCCTCCTCCCAGTGTCGTATGTACGAAGGGACATGCCCTTCTGGAGGCCGAATAATACATTTATACAAGAATGACAACAAATGTGGTACATATTTTCCCTCCGCACAGTCGCTCAAAGGTTGTCAATGGCCTAGCATACGATTCCACGTCCGGTATAGACTTTAGGTAATGTGCCAATTTAAATGGGGGCCAGGGGCTCAAGGGGGGCAGTGAGAGGATAGATAGTTCTTGTGTAGACTTCCATCCCTGTAGACTTCCATCCCTGTAGGGTAGCAAAGTGCATACATCTAGTTATGCCTTGTCCTAGCAGACCCCGGAGCCGTTTGCCATCACGCCCTGGTAAAAAATCTGGATTCTGAATCACTGGTGTTAAAGGGAATAGATTGGGAGAGAGGTCCTTGGTTAAGAATGTTTGAGAGAGAACTGCAATAGTAGCCCCTATTGTAGGATGCTTCTTTAAGCCCCAATAGTGTTTATGGGCAACCCAAGGAAGCACAGACAAAGCAAATCGGTGAAGCTTATTGTTCTACTTGTACACAGTGTTTGGTCTGCGTGGGAATACACTAGACATGTGCACAGAAAAATTCTTTTTTTTTTGTTCCGTTTCGGATGGTCCCGTCTGTTCGTTTCCGTTCGTTCTTCGTAAGACGCCCGTTTTCCCGTTCGTTCCCGTTCGTTTGTCGTACGACGTGATTTTTTCGTATTCCGATCGTTTCGTATTTCCGTTACCGTTTTATTTTCGTACATGCGGGATGATTCGTTATTCTGTTTAATTCATGTTCGTTTCTTGTTAGACAATAATTATCGTGAATTTTCATCAATTTGCATTCTGTGTATCTTGAATGCTTTTCTTTTGTTAGTGTCAGTTGTATGTTCATTGTTCAATGACATCTATAACAAAAGAATTTCATTATGTATATAGAATGAATTCCTTTTTCTGTTTTCTGTGTATTCAAAATACTGAAGGCAAATTTTTTGTTATAGGTGTCATATCAACATACGAAAATAACAAAATTAACAGGTTCAAATGCAAATCTTTTGTTTATGTTTTTTTTGAATGGCCAGAGAGTTAGGCTGGCCATACATGATACAATTTTCTGTGCAATTTTCTTTAGATTTACCTTCAACTATGTAGTGCATACAATTGAAAGTGTTGTTTAGTTTGACCTCATATTATATGGTTTTTGGTAAATCTAAAAGAAAATTGTACAAGAAAATTGAACATGTATGGCCAGCCTCAGTGACTGAAAGCAGCTTCTCTTTTGTGCAGAATAGTGAGTACACTTGTACAGTAAAGCCTAATAAACTTTTGTTAAGCCCCATACACTTGGTCAGACTATTTTAACAACAAACATAAAAACGATCGTTTTCCGATCGTTCTCAGAAAATTTGTTCGTTTTTAAACTGCATCAAAAAAACATTTTTGGGTTCAGAAGTCTGGCCAACTGATCTCCCTTCAGATGAAAATCCACAGAAAAGTTTATTAGGCTTTACTGTACAAGTGTACTCACTATTCTGCACAAAAGAGAAGCTGCTTTCAGTCACTGAGGCTGGCCATACATGTTCAATTTTCTTGTACAATTTTCTTTTAGATTTACCAAAAACCATATATGAGGTCAAACTAAACAACACTTTCAATTGTATGCAATCAGGCAGGCCCTTGCACTACATAGTTGAAGGTAAATCTAAAGAAAATTGCACAGAAAATTGTATCATGTATGGCCAGCCTAACTCTCTGGTCATTAAAAAAACCATAAACAAAAGATTTGCATTTGAACACGTTTCTTTTGTTATTTTCGTATGTTGATATGACACCTATAACAAAAAATTTGCCTTCAGTATTTGGAATACACAGAAAACAGAAAAAGAAATTCATTCAATATACATAATGAAATGCTTTTGTTATAGATGTCATTGAACAATTAACATACAACTGAAAACGAACACAAAACGGATTCAAACAAAATACACAATGCAAACCTCTTGATACAGATTTAATTTTCGTTATTTTGCCATTTTCGTTTTGTCGTTTTTTTCCCGTCGGATCGTTCGTTCGTATTTGCGGTCGTTCGTTATGCGGCTCATCCGTTATCCCGTCGTTTTCGTATTTTGGTGCTTTACCGTTTTCGTATGTACACATTATCCCGCGGGTACGAAAATGAACATTTTCGTACGAAAATAACATTCGTACGCACGGGAATGCACATATCTAGAATACACCATGACACTACTCTAGACAAATGTATAGCCCCGTAGTATGAGATCAAGTCTGGTAGGCCGATTCCACCCTGGGATTTAAGCAGAACCAACAACGAATAGCGGAGTCTGGCGATTTTATTATTCCAAAGAAATTTAAGTACCATTGTCCGACACAAACTAAAGAAAGTTTGAGGTAATTTTAAAGGTATCCCTTGCATTTAGATGTGGGAGCAATGTCATCTTAAATGCATTACATCTTACGAACCACGTAAGGGTAAGAGTTTGCCATAGTTGGAGATGTGATCGTATTTTAGCTAGTAGTGGACGGAAATGAATCTTGTATAATGAACCTGTATCCGGTGTTAATTTAACCCCCAGATATTTCAAAAAAGACTAAACCCATTTAAACTGGTAAAGGCTTTGTAGCTTTTTAGTACACTCTTTAGGGAGGAGGATACTCATCACCTCACTCTTGAGGTCATTTATTGAAAAATGTGAAAGATCCTTATACTGGGAAAAACACTGAAATAAATGTGGAAGCGAAACCTCCGGATCAGCAAGAAAAAATAAAAGATCATCCGCAAATGCTGCAATTTTATGCTCTCTGCTTGATACCTGAAATCCACTGATCTAAGGGTCTGATCTAACTTTACACAAACAAGGTTCTAGGGTTAAAACAAAGATTAATGTGGAAAGAGGACAGCCCTGTCTTGTTCCATTAGATAAAGTAAAGTACTGTGAACGGGCCCCGTTCACCACCACAGCGGCTGTGGGGCCAGTATATAATGCCTGAATCCAGGTCTGCATTTGTAGCCCCAGGCCTATATATCTAAGGGTGTATCGTAAGAACTGCCAGTCTACCCGATCAAAGGCCTTTTCCCCATCTGTTGATAAAAGCAAAAAATGGGCAGAGTAGATCAGGTCTATTGCCCTTAAAGTGTTGTCCTTGGCCTCTCTCTGAGGGATAAAACCTGTCTGATCTATGGGGAATATATGGCAATAGCCTATTCGCTAACATTTTTGAAAATAATTTGAAATCCGTATTTAAAAGTTCTATGGGCCGATAATTCCTGCATTGATTGTGGTTTTTGTCCTGCTTAGGGATAACCATAATATGGGCCATGCATGTACATAATTATCACTATAAACACATAATAATGCATTCTGCGTGTCTTATTGCATTTTTGTGCCAAATTCAGTGTACACAAACATTGCATATTTCCAATCTAGGTTGTATAGATCAAATCTGTGATGTTCGGATTAAATGTTGCTTTTTTTCTTGAACATGAATGATCACCCTGCTAGTATGCTGCAATATTTTAAATTTTTGTTTTGGGGGTTTAGATAATCTTGATGACATACGCACACCATTGTCTTGTAATATTCCATGCAGCAACATATGTTACATGCCCTGGTGTAATTGCTGTGCTGTTTGTTCAGAACTGAATTACATCTTGCCAATGGATAGGTGTTATGTGCTGCTAAAAATTGCACAAGCAACTTTTGAGTTTAGTGCATTAGACAGCCCACCAAAATGAGTGGGTCACCTTAACACAATGCACATTTAAGCACACCCCCTCAAATAAAGCAATTGTGTGAGTCCTAGTCATTTGGTTTCTAAAATCTCTATGGTCTGCAGTCGTAATATTTTTATCTACGGTATTTTTTCTAAATATTTCTAGCCCTGTACAGTAAATCTATTTTGGAACTTTAACGTGAAATGATTGTTAAGGATTATGCTGCTGAGAACTGAGTGACAGCAATTGCGACTACACAAAGGAATGCAAATGAAGGAACCACAAATTAAATATTAACAAAAGTGAAAGTTTTTATCGTGTATAAGTGAAATAAACGGGATAATTAGGATTGATAAAGGTACAGAAAACAATAAAGACCAAGAAGCATAAAATAAAACAATACAAAGACATCCAAACCAAAGCAACAAACTAAAGCAATGGATGGATAATCGATGCATAAACAGTAGCCCAGAGGAGCAGAGGGGGCACACACACATTGGAGATGCAGAATTATAAAGCCAGCAGTTAAACACAGAAAAGGATTAGTGATAAAGGTGCTTACCAGAATGTGTACATCAAACGATAAAAACAGTATTAAAATGGGATATTAACTCTTTGTTCTTTGACCATTTTTTTAATTCTCCCTTTTGTTTGTCAGTGGCCAGGTCTGGAGTTTTTAGATGGTCTTCACCCTGTGCCATTATACCCCAACCCCCCCTCCTTTTTTTAATCCCCTTGCTATGTCTGCATACAGATGTGATAACACACACAGTCAAATCTTTGTTTTAGATCTCAATACATTGTCTTATTATTTCATTAGGATCTACAAACACAACTCATTTCTATCCAAGAACAATCCCTGATCTGGTCCTTGTACGGAGCCTAATTTCTTACTTGTGATTATATCTGGGAATGGTGGTTAGATGGGTCTTGAGTGCTCTATCTTGTATCTAGTAATTGTTCTATGGACATCTAACCTTGTGTGTTTTCTCTCATGTGAATATGCTACTCAATGTTGTACTTTTATGAAAAACCCCCAATAAAAAATGATTGAACCAGAAAAATGGGCAATTACCAATGATATTTAAAGCTGATCTCCATACTTAACTAATCATCTCCCATCTAGTACTGCCCTGCTGCTGCACCCATCCCTTTTTTGTTTTTGCCAAATAGAAACCAAGTGTTCAAGTGACTGCTAATGTAAAAAAATATAAAAAATCATCTGACACTGTATTTATTAGAGATGGGCTTAAGGTTCAGTCTGAACACAACCTTGGGTATTTGGGCTTACTAATGGGTATTATTCAACCACTGGAAGTTTTATAAGCCTCATTTGCTTACATGGCCAATAATCCCCATACTTAAAGGGGCCAAGAAAAAAAATCATGTGGGGTTCCCTCATAATTTACACCAGGCGCTCTGGTATGTATTTAATGAGGACCCCATTCAAATTTTGAATTTTTTACGGTTTAAATGGTAACCATGGTATGGTTCAGGAGGAGGGAGGCACAAGCTTATTCCCATGTTCCTGGATTTTAAGGGGGAGGGGCATGCTTTTTTTGTGCTAGGTTCTCCCTTAACCACTTAAGACCCGGGCCAATATACTGCTAAATGCCCAGAGGCGTTTTTACAATTTGGCACTGCGTCGCTTTAACAGACAATTGCGCGGTCGTGCGACGTGGCTCCCAAACAAATTTTGCGTCCTTCTCTTCCCACAAATAGAGCTTTCTTTTGGTGGTATTTGATCACCTCTGCGATTTGAATTTTTTGCGCTATAAACAAAAATAGAGTGACATTTTTGAAAAAAAACTATATTTTTTACTTTTTGTGATCGCTTAGTGACACTGGCAATAGGGAGTGAAAGGGTTAACTAGGGCAGTGATCAAGGGGTTAAAACTTTATTACTAACTGCCTGTCACACCGACACTAAATGCAGTGATCAGTACATATACGATCACTGCATTCAGTGACACTGACAGGGGGGTGGAGGGGGGGCGATCGGGGGTGTAATGTGCCTATGCATCTGTGTGTCAGTGTGCTGTTGTGATGTTTCTCTCCTCAGCGGTGGTTGAAAATACATCACTTCCCCTTCCTGTGTTTACACAGGAAGAGGGCAGGTGGCGGACTCCCATTGCCTGGGAGTGATCCGGAGGGGGCAGACAAAAACGAACAGCCGCCCCCTCAGCATGGATCGCTCCTGCAGGCACCGGGACTGTCGCATTTACCGGGGGGGTCCGATCGGACCCCCGACCCACGTCAAGGCAGGGACGTACGGGTACGCCAATATGCCTGTACGTGCCATTCTGCCGATGTTAATGTACATGCGGCGGTCCACAAGTGGTTAAAATCCAAACTGATAAGAATTTTTGTTTTGTATATAAATAAGTGCGCACCTGTGACCCACAAGACAAGTAAGGCCTAGGAAGCTTTTTCCATATTTCTCTTTTAAATAATAAAACATTAGTAGTAGTAGGTAAGGTTCATAGCAGGTAAGGTTGAATAAAGACAACAGTCCATCCCGTTCAACCTGTGTAGATGTACGTGTGTCAGTGTCTATACTTCATTCGCATATCCCTATATGTTGTGTTCTTTTAAGTGGTTGTACAATCGCTTTTATCTACAGGTAAGCCTAGATTACCTGTAGGTGCTTGAAATATCCACGGTCTAGGAGATATTTACAATAGAGACGTGCGCCAATGTTTACAGAGCAGGTGCACTTTAGGAGGTCATGCCGTGACTGGTGGCTCCCGCGCCATTCACAGCATCGGAGTCGCTATACCCGGAAGTAACTCTGGGATGACATGTCGCCGGCCGGTGCAGTGTTATGCACCGCAGCAGCGGCTTCGATCCCATTTGAGTATTACATAATGAGCTAGTCTACTATGCATACTAGCTTATGAAGCTTTTGTCTTGCAGGTGTTATTTTTATTTTTTTTCAAAAGTGTGTTTCCAACCACTTTAAGATGCACATCCACCACTAATTGTGGAAGAGAGTTCAACATACTTATTGCCCTGTCATTGAAAAACCCCCAGCGCAGTTTAAGGTTAAACCACTTCTTCTCCAATCTCATTGTGTGGCCCATGTCCTCTTACACTCCTTGAGACTGAATCATTATTTTCCTATGCTGGGATCGCCATTTAGGCATTTGTAAATCACCATCATATCTCTCCTCTCAAGTGTTGTTTCTCCAGTGAGAATACATTTAGTGTTCGCAGCCGTTCCTTGTAATTGAGGTCTTTCAACCCCCTTATTAGTTGTGTTGCCCTTCTTTGGACTCTCTCCAGTTCCAGCAAATCCCTTTTAAGGACTGGTGACCAGAACTGGACAGAATACTCCACGTGTGGCCTAACCAGAGATTTATATAGTGGTAGGAGGATTATAGTTTTTTCCCTGAAAAATATATCCCTTTTTTTATGCATGCTAATATTCTGCTGGCTTTGGCACCTGCAGCTTAACATGGCATGCTACAGTATTACTCAATCTGTCTAGGACCCCCATATCTTTCTCCATCCTTGATTCCCCCAGCGGTTCTCCCTCTAGTGAGTAGTTTGCATTTATGTTCCCCCCCCAAGTGCATTACCTTACATTTTTCCACATTAATCCTCATTTGTCATGTATTTGTCTACTCCATTATTATGTTCAAGTCTTTGTGTAAAATTTGTATATCCTGATTGCTAATTGCCTTGCTAATTTTTTGTCGTTCACAAAAACTGAGAATGAGCTTTTTATCCCATCATTTATATAATTTATGAGTAAATTGAAAAGAATTGGATCCAAGACAGAACCCTGGGCTTACCACTCCAGACCAGTCTGTGTACACATTATCCACACCTGTGCACCTCATAGATTAAGCGCTCATGGGGGACTGTATCGAAGGCCTTTGCAAAATCCTGGTACACAATATCCACTAGCCTTCCCCTGTCTAGACGGAAGCTCACTTTAGTAATAGCAAAGTTATTGCTGAACAAGCAGGTCAATAGTAGAAATGTATAAAATGCTCTGATCATAGTAGGTGTACAGATATGAGAGCTGATGTGGTTACAGAGATCCAGTCTCACAACTTAAATTTTTTTTAAATTGGTTCCCACCCAGCCTATAGCGAATGACGCTGGTGGGAACCTTTCATCGATCTGGGTGGACGTGATATGACATCTTCCTGGATCAGGCGGTGCGATCGGTCACTAGCTGTGTCCACTGGACACAGCCAATGACTAATAATTGTAACGGCCCGCTGACAATACCATCTGACCGTTGTAACCAGCAGGTGACAGTTGTACACAATAGATGGCTTCCCTTCAAGCCATCCATTGTATACTATTGTGTTGCTAGCTGTGATTGGTCAGTGCGATCACATGGTACAAACTAGGCCAATCACATTTTTTGGGATTTCTTAATTTTCCAAAACATTACAACTTCAAAAAAACTTGCAATGCATCTTACTAAATATCTTGGACGATCTTTACAAAAAGGGAACATTTGGGGGAAATCTATACTGTCCTGAGATTTTTGGGCCTCAAGAAAGAAAAACCATCAGTACATCAGGATTGATCAATTTTCAGATACACAATATTGGTATAATTTTCAGAGCTAAACCATCTGATGAAAAATATTAAAGTTTAAATGAAAAGGCATGCATCTGCATGCTGATACATGAAGGTGAAACAATGTGAATGGTGAGTGGATTGAAAGTTCTGCGGGACAAACCCCTAAAAATGTGTCTCTAAAAAAAATCTCTAAATGGAGGCTGTTTCAGGCATGGGCTTGGGAACCCGATCACTGAATAATAGGACAGCAAAAAGTAGAGAGAGAAGCGCCAAGCCAATCCTTTAAAAAGCTTATGAATTTATGCAGTATATATGTATAAAACAACACTAAAAAATTGCGTGAAAAATGTTGGAGCACTTGCAGAGTGCTAGAGCGGGTGGGAGCTTCTATGTACAGTGTCACAGGAGGACCGCTGGGAAGTCTCTATTGTGGTTTGGAACTTTTGAGATGAGCTTTTTACGAGCTGAAAACGCTCAGGTGTGAATGTAGCCTAAATCAGTGAATCTATCTGGCATACCCCAATTCTATGCTGCAGGTACATCATCCAGGTGCATGTGTTTTAAATTGTAATGATTCACTGAATAACCAATAGTGAATGTTTGGTGAAAAGCACATTTGCTGCTTTTACAAATATGCACTATGGTGTTGCCAACAGAAGAAGTGGAATCTCTCCAATGGCTTGTCCATATATTGTTTTAAAATACACACAACACAAAACAAATTAATACCTTTTCTAAATGCTTCTGTACTGTTTATGTAAAGCAGCACTGGTCAGCGTGACTGCAGTTTTGCACATCTATTGTTTCTAAGATGTAACCTTTTCTTATTGCTGAGAGGGAGCTCACATTTGCAATTCAGGTTTCTATTCTTGGGTTTTTGGATGGATTCCCAGTTACAGCTGAAAAAAAAGGAAAGAAATAAAGCAACTCAAAATATATATATTTTTTAGTCTTTTGCAGTTTCTCTTGTCCAGCAAAGTACTTAAAAACAATTAATACTACACATATCTCATTTGCTAATACTTTAATTAATAAGAGTAAGGATGATGTGCTGAGAATAGTAGCTCATACACACAATTAAAATCACTGCTCCTAAAAAAAAAATCTTTTAACCACTTCAGCCCGAAGGATTTGACTGCCAAAAGACCGGGCCACTTTTTGCGCTTTGGCACTGCATCACTTTAACTGACAATTGTGTGGAGTGGCTCCCAAACAAAATTGACGTTCTTTTTTCCCACAAATAGAGCTTCATTTTGGTTGTATTGGATCACCTCAGGTGTTGTTTTTTTTTTTTTTACAATTGTTGCTCTATTTTTGTTTATAGTGCAAAAAAAAAAAAACATTATTTACTTTTTGCTATAATAAATATCCCCAAAATATGGGGGAAAAAAAATTCCCCAAGTTTAGGCCGATACGTATTCTTCTACATTTTTGTAGGTTTCCCTAACTCTCCTCTCCTGCCCTTCCCTTCCAGATCCCCTATCCTTTAACCTCTATGCCCCTAAGCAGTTCCCATTTTATGTCTTAGTTATGGATGTCAAGAGGTTTATATAAATGATCTACCTTGAGCCCATGGGTGTTCCTTATGGAAGGCATTATTGTTCATTGTTCACATAGCTATGCTGCTTGTTTCTCAAGACTTTATACCCAGTTTTCAATGCCAAGTTAGAATCCACTATCCCAAGCGCTTAACCAGTAGGTTCCATGCTTTTTAAATTTAACCCACCTCTTCACTTCCCTCCACCCTTCTACTTCCTCATATACCTACTCTCTTTCCTCTTTCCCTTGAATGTCCCCTAACTTCCCTCCCTTCTATTCAGCTGTAGCTTTTCCTTGTTGCTCATTCAGTGCACAATTTAATTGTTAATAGATAGGCATTCAAATTAAAAAGCCATTCCCTAAGTAGCATTCTATGTATGTGTAGCGCCTGGTTACTTCTAAGCACCGGTGCTATTAAAATTTAGAGTATAATTAGAGTGTAAGTGACTCCGATTCCATTTGCAATCATTTAATTAGGGTCTCTGTTTCAGCTTGGCTGTGCTGTGGGCTCATTCTGTTGTACTGGGGTGTTTTCCCACACCAGTGCAGTAGGTGGCAGCAGTGGAGTTGATGTTTAGGTGTCCTTTCTCAGCGGCAAATCAGGAGACTTGGGCCTCGCTGGGCATGCTGGGAGAGGGTACTTATGGAACAGAGGCCATGTTGGCGAGGTTCCTTTTTGAGTGTGGCTCCTCTTTTAGGCGACGTTAAGCAGAAGATCCAGGCGTAACTTTACTGAGGAGGGTTACCTCCGTATCTGCAAGCAGAGAGGGCCTGTGGCATAGAATTTGTCCTGAAAAGGTATGAGTGATACTTCAGCTGCTAGGTCAGTGAGAGAGGCCTATCCGGAAAGAATGAAAGAAAGAAAGAAAGAAAGAAAGAAAGAAAGAAAGGAGGTTCTCTAAGGTCCATCTGACTTCCGAAAAAACAAGTCAGATGGAGGCTCAATCTCCCCAATGCCTAGTCAGATGGAGGCTACACACGGCCAGACTTTCCTAGGAAAAAAAAAGCCCGTCTGACTTTTTTCTTGGAATATCCGGCCGTGTGTATGAGGCATTACTCATTCCCCACTACCGCTGTCAATTTTTCAGTTTCTGATACCAGGTCGATCTCTCAAATATTGCAGTCCTGGCCACTCTCATCCTTACAGACATAATATATGTTGGTATATCTGCCTCTTTCAATATCTGAGTAGGGACTTCCAAATACAACGATCAATTGACATATTAAGCAATCCTGTACCTAACCTCACAGAACCCATACAAGCAAGGGTGTTCAGGACCTCAGACACATACCCCTCCTGAGGCATTATAAAACTGTACACAATTTTCCAATATAAAAATATGTTCACCTGGAACCTTTAAACCCTCTATGTGCTCATAAAGTGTGTTATTTTGCTACTGTTATAATTTTCGGATTTGATACAAATTGATCTCCCAAGATGGACCAACTGTTTTGTGGTCTACAAGTTTCTTTAATGCATTATATCGAGTGTTTGTTAAAACCTTAATAGAGAGTTGAAACTAAAGTTACCTTCACCAAGACCTCTTTATTAGTGAAATGGTAAAGGGACTTGCATGTAACATTTACAGACACCCAATCGGTGAGTGCCATTAAAAACAATCTTATATATTCTATATGTGTGAACTTTTGGCAACTTTATAAAGAAAATACAACACAGATGGTACATGATCTCTAAAAGCATTGCTAAATTGTCTTCATCCAATAATTTGTGCTGGCTTGGCTGTTCACAAAACACTGTACCACATAGTAAGGAGCTGCGGACACAAGTCATTGGGATGCAATATTAAGGTTACTTTCAATATTATATTGTATGCATTACGGGACCTGACCCAGCCTTGGTTCTCCTCAGTATAGATACAGCTTCCCTCCTGAGCTTAGACATGTGAATAAACACATACTATTTGCAGTTATACTGAGTATTTTTAAAAAGTGGAGAGTTTACTTAGCCCCAATGTTTCTGAAGTTATACAGCTAGTCTTGATTTTGACATAAAAATGGGGAGGAGCAAAAACGATTCTACACAGCATGAGACATATGGTCAACTCGCCATGACCGCACAATCCAATTTAAACCCTCAAATTTATACCTTGCTGATCTACCTTTTATTATAGGGTTGTATTTGCCTCGTGTTTAAAAGTACCTGGACAGAAAGGTTTGTTTTCTATGTTCTTTATTTAAATTACTCTCATATTCTCACACTTTTAATATGAATATATGTATATACACCTTACAAAACAGGATGTACCGGTACTTATTGCTGTAAATACTGATTATCCAAATGTAATAACTTTTATTTTGAAATTACACATTGCTATACCAGACCTTATTTTAGAAGCACTGTTTTGATATTGCATATACTGGATTTGTACCTTACCACCCCTTATGGAGAGTTAACATTTCTGATGTACATCTCAAACTAAGTTATAGAAGAAATGTAATAAAAATGTTATGCTTGGAAAAAAATAAAAAAAAAGTATATTATAGAAGCACACAGTCCAATTAGGCAATTACCGTATTTAGCAGCGTATAACACACACCTTAACTTTAAGAGGGAAGTTTCAGGAAAAAAAACTTTCCATAGCCCCCCTGCATATAACACGCAGACACAGTTTACCCTCGATTTTCAGGGTAAAAAAGTGAGTGTTATACGCCAATAAATACAGTGTATGTAGGAATTTCAAGAAATATAATCTCAGCTTATTTTAGATTGGACTTAAATAGCGAAGACTATAGCTGGTAAACTATTATATTGAAACAGTATGTAACAACAAACAAGATGATCTTGGCTTCCTACTTCTGCCATGCTTTCAGACAAAATGGATAAACAAACCGTTAGGTAAATAAATATTAACTGTATAGGATACAATCATTACCAGCATTTTTGTTGTCTAAATTCAGGTACCAAATTTCTAGAGTTGGAGTCTAAAAGCAGATGGAGAGCCAAAGAACCCAAAGAACATAGGAACCTGCTGCAAACATAATTGCTGCTTCTGCCTCCTAAACTAATGTGTGTCTTAATGTGCTTAGAAGCTGTTTGTCATTATTTGTATCATACTTTTTTAGTTTCAGACACAGAGAGGTACATAAAAAGTAGATGCAATGGCATTTTTTTTGGTTTCACCATAACTGCTTCACCTGGATGCAAAATGTTATTATAAGAGCACTGTGTGCTGCCTAGAGCATGTAATGTAACAAACACACTTCAAAGAACATTTACAGCAATAGGTGAGCTTGATGAATGAGGAGAGATTTCTCACAGCTTTAACTTAGTCTCCCAGCCTACTCTACACAGAGGTTCTGGACAATTTAAACACCACCCTGCCGTTCCATCTTTTTGTATTGTACCTTGAAGCCACAAGCCAAAGAGCTATCAAGCAGATCCGATCAATAGCAAAGAGAACCTGCATAGAAGATGTGTACCTTGTGTTCCTTTATAGATAATACATAAAACATCAAGAAAAAAAAGTAAATCTGGTGCAACAAAAGAATGACTTTTTTATTATATTACAGTGGTATTAAACAAAGAAAAACAGAATATATTGCAGCCAACCAACATGTTGGCTGCTTTTTTTTCTTTCATCCCCCCCCCCCCCCCCTTAATTTCATATAGTGATACAAGTTCTGCGTTCTGCAATTGGACTTCAGACATACATATACAACTTTATTAATGTCATTTGTTTATGACAGATTTTGCTGCATTTTCTGTATCATACAGGGCTGATCATGAGGGTTTTTGCAGTGCAGAATTGGTCTTGGATGGCTGCTATCTTCAAGGAAAGTTTTTTTTTAATTGATTTAAATTAAGTTCTATGTTTTATCTGCTTATATAGTATTCTGGATTTACTGTTTTCTGGAGATCTCATATTTGTTGACATTTTTAACCGTTTGCTTCACTGGGTGGCAATACATTTGGTTAATTGGAGTTAGCCTGTGCAGTCCCATGCCTAATACAAACATTTACAAGCAAGTCCCCTCTTCTCAGCCAGCAAATGTACTCAAAAGCATTTAGCAAATTTCCTGTATCCTACAGCTTCTGTTCTTTTATCTGTGCTAAGTCTTCAGACTGTGTTCAGGCCTTCAGTGTACAATCTGTGTGAAAGAGGATGGAGCCACTGCTTAATAAACTCTGTTTGCAGTACAAGCATAGACACATCAGGCCGCGTACACACGATCGATCAAAACCAATGAAAACAGACTGAAGGTCCGTTTCATCGGTCAAAAACCGATAGTGTGTGGGCGCCATCGGTCAGTTATCCTTCGGTCCAAAAACATAGAACTTGCTTTAAAATTTAACCGATGGACGCCTAACCGATCAAAAACGATCGTTAGGAGGCGCATGCGCGGGGTTTCCAAGATGGCGCCGGCCGCCAGGAAGAACCTTACGGGTCGGATGGCGCAGTCTCCTGGCCCCCTCAGCTATGCCAAGATGGCGGCTCCACGAGGCCTGCATGAAGCGGACCAGCCTGGGACCTCTATTGCTGACCAGGATCTCCCCCCCCCGCAGTCACCAGGTACTGATTACCCCCCCTGGCTGCAGCAGCCTCCCCTGCCTCTACAGAATCCCTGCTGAATAGGATGGGAGCTGGATTCCCCACTACACCCATGATAGACCCACACACAGGCATGCTGCTCTCTGTGTGTGAGGCTCAGGAGGAGACCCCTATCCCCACAGACTTTCCCTCTATGATGGCAGCCTTCTCACAAATGCTTTCTAAAAGCCTGGCTTTAAACGCAGCACAGATCACTTCATCCATACATGCGGATCTGCTGCATCTGGGGATGAGAATTGACACTATGGAGCAAAAGGCAGACCAGGCAGTAGCACGGATTAACCAGAACTCTAACAGACTACAAGAAATGCAGGACCAATTGGAGACTGCGTTTGCCAAAATCAACGACCTGGAGAACAGATCGAGACGCTATAACTTTAGGGTAAGGGGGGTCCCGGAATCGGACAAAGAGGTGCAAGGGGCAGTTAAATCACTCATTAGAAGCCTCATCCCTGATATAGCGGAGCATCGTCTGGAACTGGACAGAGCACACAGAGCCCTACAACCCCCCCGATCGGATGGTTTACCCAGGGACATCATTGTAAAACCACACTTCTATGCTGTCAAAGAGGAGGTTATGAAAAGGGCTAGGCGCTCGGACAATCTCAATTTAAACGGCCACAAAATTCAGATCTTTGCTGACCTGTCTCCTTATACAGTGCAGAAGAGGTGCGCTCTCAAACCACTGTTGCAAGTTCTTTTGGAAAAAGAAATCACCTACAGGTGGTCGTTCCAGCTGCGTGTAAATTTTTCCTACAGAAACAAAAATTTTGGATTTTCATCATTTCCAGAAGGGGAACGCCTGCTGACTCAGCTGGGTCTGATCATCCTAGAACCTCCGTCCCCACAGAACAGCAGGGGGACTCCCGCCTCCACGAAGAGGCCTCCGCCAGCAAGCCCGCTGCAGCAAACCTGGCTGACGCAGAACCACAAGCGCTCTAAAGAGAACTATCTAACTTGACAATCGTTCCTGAATTCCCTTTTGTTTGACTGGGATCCTGACTCCTGGAGTTCTACCCCTGCCCACACAGGGTCGGGGTTCTCGTTCTCCCCTCCGGTACCAGGGACTGCCTTACCAAGTCCGATTTGCCTTTATCGCGGCCCGTTAGTCTCTCTGAGGCCTTGCGGGACCATTTTTACCTTTTTACTTATTTTTTGATGTTGCCGTTTCAAATTTTTTTTCTCTCTTCTTTTTGGACTTGGGGCGATTGACTGGGACTCGTGGGGGGGGGGGTCGGAGCATATATAGACAAGTTACTCAGCCCTTACTGGAAGATGGGGGGGTTGTTTAAAGTTGTTCACAAGTTTCTATGGATGTGGGGACGGGGGGCTCTGTCTTTGTTCTCCTTGTCCAGTGTTCCTGTTCCCCCGGGAGGGGTGTACAGGTCCCTTGGGGCTTTAGACTTGAGGGGGGGGTGGGAGTAGTTAACATATGGGGACCACATTCCCTCTTTCCATCTATCTTCCTCCTCCTGTTCCCTTTTTTTTCCTTTTTTTTTATGGTTAGTTTTCCCCGGGGGATTATCCCTATTTTCTTGGGGCATTCAGTTACTGGAGATAATGGGTTCTAGGTTAGCCCTCAGTTCCGAGTTACTGGTGACATGGCCGCGGTGGGCTTAGTGCACCTCCATTGGATTAGGAGCACCACTGGTGTAGCCAGATCCGTTTCCGGTTTCCCGGCTCTAGGGACTTACCGGCTACTTAGGGTTAGTGGGATGGGGGCAGGCTTGTCCCTTTCATCCCAGGGTGGGGAAGGGTCGGGGGACCCCGTGTTACAGTTGATGCACTGTTTATCTAATGTATGCTCTGATTTGCCTTGCAGCTGCTATGTAATGTTATTGATTTTTCTTTTCCCTTCTTCCTCTTTTTCATCTCTCCTGTTTCTGCTCTCTCTTCGTCCTCCTTGGAGTGTCCCCGGGTATCGTGAGGGGTTCTGGTACTTCATCCCAGGCATATGGTCCACACTGCTCCGGCTGTCCGTCCTTCGCAGGGCTCTTTTTCTACGGGACACAAGTAAGCCACGTTTGTCTGGTATAGCTCTCACACCTCTGGTCCATGGCTAGCACACACCCCTCCCCGCCAACCCTCAAGCTTGTCTCCCATAATACCCAGGGCCTCAATTCTCCCGTGAAACGTAGGAAGCTCCTACAATTATACCATTCTACACATGCGGACGTCCTTCTACTTCAGGAGACGCATTTCCCCTCCTCTTACAGGCCCACGTTCCTCCACCACCGATATCCCCAATTTTTTCTCTCGTCGGCAGATAACAAAACTAAGGGAGTAGCCATCTGTTTTGCTAGACACATTAACCTCTCCCTGGTAGAATCAATAATTGACCCTCAGGGTCGCTATGCCCTCGTATCGGGTCACATAGATGGGGAACTGTACACCTTTGTCTCTTACTACACCCCTAATAGGGGACAAAGACTCTTCTTTGAATCATTACTACGCAAACTGCAACCTCACTTCAGGGGCTCGGTATTCATGGGGGGAGACTCCAACACAGCGTTTGACTTCTCGCTTGACAAGTCGGCTGATGGCACTTCTAGACCCAAACACCCCTCCAGACAGAGCTGCAAAATTGCCAAGCTTCTACATTCGGTAGGACTGATAGACATTTGGCGTGAGGCCAACCCTCGCACGAAGGACTACACCCATTTTTCTGCACCACACAACTCATATGCCAGGATTGACCACATATTCACCCCTGCTACATCAGTTCCCCTGCTGCGTAACTCCAGGATCATTGATTCCCCCCTGTCACTCAAAGGTGACTCTGCTTAAAGGGAGGCCAACGGGATCTAGAAGTCCGCCCCGCTGGCGCCTGAGGGAATCCCTTTTGAGCGACCCGATACAATGCTCCCTACTGGAGGAGGCCATTAAGGAATACTTTCTGATTAATACCACGGGAGAGGTGTCCCCTGCCACGGTCTGGGCGGCACACAAGACGGTTATCAGGGGAAAACTGTTCCAATTAGCTGCCGCACTTAAAAGGGCTCACAGGGCTGAAACTCTTAAACTCACGGAGGAATTCCGTTTATTGAAAAAAGCCCACAAACGCCAGCCTACGCCCGACTCACTTGCCCGACTGGACGAATCTCGTGCCCTTCTTAACCTTTCCCTGACGACTGCGGCCAAGCAGCACCTCCGGTGGTCTGGGGCCAGGTTCTACTCCCAAACTGACAGGCTAGGATCCTGTTTGGCCACTAAATTAAGCCCCAAACAAAGGGCACTAGCCTTCCCCAAAATCCGGGGACCCACAGGAGATCTGACACAGGACCCGATGAAAATAATGGAATCCTTTTCTCGGTTCTACTCGGACCTGTACGGCCCTGCCAGCGTACCTCCCAACCCGAGGGGGGGGAATTCCTAGATGATCTCCCTCTACCGTCGCTATCTAGGGAACATAGGGATATCATGGAATCCCCTTTTACACAGGAGGAGGTATTGTCCACTATTAAGGCCCTCAAACTGGGCTCCTCCCCGGGTCCGGATGGCTTCTCTACCGGTTACTACAAAAAAATTGGAACGTGTCTAGCCCCTCACCTGACGCGACTGTTCAACTCTCTCAGGGATGGAGCCCGTTTGGGAGCTGACTTAAACTCTGCTTATATCTCGGTCATTCCGAAGCCGGATAAGGACCCTAGCGAGGTGTGTAATTACCGCCCATTTCCCTGATCAACAACGACATTAAAATAATGACAAAAAGCTTAGCAAACAGAATGTCCAGCTTCATATCTTCATATATTCACAAAGATCAGGTGGGCTTCATCCCTGGGAGACAGGGAACGGATCAGATCAGACGGGCTATTGATGTCATCTCCCTACTTAGATCACATTGGGATGGGGACTCGCCACAGGAGGGCTTCTTACTATCCATAGACCTACACAAGGCCTTTGATTCCATAGACTGGGGATACTTAACGGGAATCCTAGGAAGATGGGGATTTGGCCCTAGTTTCCTTAACCTCATCGGGTCGCTTTACTCAGCTCCCTCCGCACAGGTCCGTTTACTGGGCAGGTACTCGGACTCCTTCCCTATAGGCAGGGGAACTAGACAGGGGTGTCCGCTCTCCCCTCTCCTATTTGCAGTAGCAATTGAGACATTGGCAGTAGCTCTGAGGTCGAATCCTGACATTAAGGGGGTAACTTGTGGTCCAGGGATCAGAGAGGTGGGATCTCGCTGATATATGTGGCCTTGATGTCCAAGTCGGATAAGCCGTGTTATGCTTCTGCCTGGGAGAAGGACCTGAACAACTCATGGAGCACCGAGGTATGGTACCGAGCATCGACCCAAGCATATAAAGGTATTCTTAACGTTAGGCTTATAGAGGCTAGTTTCAAACTTCTGGTTCGGTGGTATTATGTCCCTTCCAGGTTAGCGAGGATGTTCCAAGGGACCTCTCCACTATGCTTCAGGGGATGCGGTTTGGAGGGTAACATGTTGCATACGTGGTGGTCTTGCGCCCGCGTTAGATCATTTTGGAAGAGGGTGTTTCGCACCATCGGTGCCTTGCTAGGGGTAGTGGTAGCGCCTCAACCTAATGTGGCACTGCTGAATCAGTGCATACCAGGCCTTCCTAAGAATTCTAGAACTTTAAGCTTTTTTATTTTATTAGGGGCTAGAATGACCATAGCCAAATCATAGAAGAAACCCTCAGTGTCCTTCCTCGCCTTTAGAAGAAAAGTCTCCTGGATAATGTCCCAGGAACAAATCGTAGCTAAGTGGGCAGATCACACAGACAGATTCCTATCTACTTGGGAACCCTGGGCTACCTACTGTAAGGTGTCACTCATTCCTGGGATTCAACCTGGTTGCGGGTCCACTCCAATATCGGCTTGATTCTATCTCTCTGTTCCTCTGCTTTCTCTTACTTTCCCACGTTTCTTCCCCTCTGTCCTCTTTCACACCTCTCTTGGTGAGCTTCTCTGTTGTTAGGTTTACTACAGTGTCATGTCTTGGGTGCTAAACATAGCTGACTTCCCCTGAACAGACGAAAGCCTTTCCGTAAGGAGGATAAACGATGTTGATTTAGGGCGGCGGGAGGGCTGGGGGCCCGGCTCTCGGGGCGCAGCGTGATCTCTTTTAGGGGCGCCCGGGGAGCGGGGGTTCGCGGTTTCTCCGCGGCGATATCATTTTCGAGGGATTGCCTTTGGAGTGTCAGTAGGGCTGACTTAGCCCTGACTGACTGATTAGTTCAGGGGAGTGGACTTCAATGAGCTGTTTTGCTATGTGGGAATGGTACACCCGACACTATTAGATTGGATGTTTCTGTTATAGTTCGTATACTTAATGTAACTCTGCATTAGATTTTTTTTTGTAACCTGAAAAAGCCTTAATAAAATCCTTAAATATAAAAACGATCATTAATGTAGCGGAGAGCAATATTAAACTCCACGATCTCCGCTGGTAACCAGGGTAAATCCACAGTCAGCATTGACAAGTAAGGCAATGTCCCAAATCTCCCTCAGTAACCAGACGACACACAGCTCTGAGAGTCAACAGACTTTTTATTCACAGGCTTCCATATTTATATAATTCCCCATGCAAGGGGTTTCCAAACAGCCAAATAGATTTAACAGGGGTAATACAGGGAGGACCAGATGGGGAACTTAACAGTTTGGATAATTCTCCCATCAGGCATTGCTGCACAAGGGAAAAGTCGGTTGATAGCTGGGGTCTGGGGTTATGTGTTGTGGGAGTTCGGTTTAAAACTGCCGAACACTGATTGGGCAACATAAAACTAAGTACTGAATGCTAGTGGCTTACGGCTGCCAGCATATGAATTACTATGCCCACATAAGACCCAGCAGAATACATAGCATATAATACAGACAACCTTTTGACATGTAACGTCCAGCGTTCCAGAAGTGGCTAGGTTTGCCACAATGCTCCCCCAGAACCAAGCCGGCATACACAGTCTGATCCCAACGGATCGGCTTGGGGATGTCCGGGGGTGTAATTTCACAGATCACTTTTCAAGTTCAGTTTGTCTAGATAACCCGTCGGCATTACCGTTTTGCTTCCCTGGTCGGTAGTGGATTGTAAAGTCAAACGGCTGCAGCGCCAAACTCCAACGCAGCAGCCGGGCATTGTCTCCCGCCACACGGTTTAGCCACACCAACGGGTTGTGATCTGTGAGTAGCGAAAAAGGTTGTCCATACAAATACGGCTGCAACTTTTTGAGGGCCCACACCACGGCCAGGCATTCCTTCTCAATGGCGGCGTAGCTTACTTCTCGTGGCAATAACTTTCGGCTCAGGTAAGCTACGGGGTGTTCTCCGCCATCGGCTCCCACTTGGCTCAGCACTGCTCCCAATCCAAACATTGAAGCGTCCGTATGGACAAGGAATCTTTTAGTTGGATCAGGAGCAGCAAGTACAGGGGCATTAGTTAGAGCAGTCTTTAGTTGTTGGAATGCCTGATCACACTCTGGGGCCCAGACAACCTGTCGGGGCAGGTTCTTGCGTGTCAAGTCAGTCAAGGGTTTGGCCAGGGCACTATAATTGGGTACGAATTTTCTATAGTACCCCGCAGTACCTAGAAACGCTAGCACTTGGGTTTTCGTCCTGGGGGTGGGCCATTTAGCTATGGCTTCAACTTTAGCTGGTTCGGGTTTCTGTCGCCCGCTCCCCACCCGGTGGCCCAAGTACTGCACTTCAGCCATCCCTATATGACACTTGCTGGGTTTCAGTGTTAACCCTGCCTCTCCAATACGATCTAGAATGGCCCCTATGTGTTGTAGGTGCTCTGCCCAGGTCTGGCTAAATATGGCGATGTCGTCTAAATAGGCACATGCGTATTCCTGGAATCCGTCCAATAACCGATCGACCATCCGCTGAAAAGTTGCCGGAGCGTTCTTCATCCCGAATGGCATGACCCGAAATTGATACAGGCCAAACGGGGTGACAAACGCCGACTTGGGGATGGCCTCCTCGGCCAGTGGAATCTGCCAGTATCCCTTACATAAGTCTATGGTAGTGAGATACCGGCCCCGTGCCATCTTATCCAGCAGCTCGTCTATCCGGGGCATCGGATAGGCATCAGACACCGTTTTGTCATTTAGCCTCCGGTAGTCGACACAGAAACGTGTCGTGCCATCCTTCTTTGGTACCAGCACTACTGGCGATGCCCAGGGGCTATCAGAAGGTTCGATAACCCCTAGCTGCAACATCTCGTCAATCTCAGTCTTCATATGCGTCCTGACTGCTTCAGGGACACGATATGGGGTTTGCCGCATAGGTAGCTGTCCCGGGGTCTCGACTCGGTGAGTGGCCAGCGGAGTGTACCCAGGTAAATTGGAGAAGGTAGCCCCTTTAGCTACAATCAGCTCTTGTACCTGGGCACGCTCCTGAGGGCTTAGCCGCTCCCCCAGCTGAACCCCCTTGGAGGGCTCCGTCTGTCCCTCCTGTTCTAAGAGGTCAGGTAGTGGCAGATTCTCCTGATCCTCCGACGCGGAAGCGCATATGGCGGCCACGTCCTCTATCCTCTCATGGTATGGTTTGAGCATATTCACGTGGAACATGCGTCTCTCCCCTACCCCTGAGCAGGGGCCAATCACATAGGTGGTATCACATCTCTGTTCCACCACCTGGTATGGGCCTTGCCAGATGGCCTGCAGCTTGTCTGTGCGGACCGGTTTTAAAATCAAAACCTTTTGTCCCACCTGAAAGCTGCGGTCTCTGGCTCCCCTATCGTACCAGCGGCGCTGACGTTGTTGGGCCGCCCGGAGGTTGGTGCGCACAGCCTGTGTTAGCGCCTCCAGACGGTCCCTGAACTCCAGTACGTAGGATACAATAGGGGTTCCGTCTGGGCTACTCTCCCCCTCCCAATGCTCTCTAATTAGGTCTAGTGGCCCTCGCACCCTTCTCCCAAACAGTAATTCAAAAGGGGAAAACCCTGTTGACTCTTGGGGTACCTCTCTATAAGCGAAGAGCAGATGGGGTAGAAAGCGCTCCCAGTCTTTATGAGCCTCTCCAAATGTACGGAGCATCTGCTTCAGCGTACCATTAAACCTTTCGCATAGACCATTGGACTGGGGGTGGTACGCCGAATTTACTATTGGCTTAATGCCACATATCTTCCATAGTTGTTGGGTTACCTCGGCGGTGAACTGGGTGCCTCTATCGGATATGATTTCTTGGGGAAACCCCACCCTGGAAAATATTTTCATTAAGGCCTCTGCCACAGTTTCGGCATGAATGTTTGTGAGGGCTATAGCCTCGGGGTACCGGGTGGCATAGTCCACTACAGTTAAAATATATCTTTTCCCGGAGGGACTGGGTTTTGGTAAGGGCCCCACTATATCTACAGCCACCCTACTGAAGGGTTCTTCAATAATGGGAAGAGGACATAACTTGGCTTTGTGGCGGTCACCTCGCTTGCCTACTCGCTGGCAAATGTCACAGGAGGTGCAGTATTGCCTCACATCCTTGGAGATCCCTGGCCAGAAGAAAGCGTGGGTCAACCTGTATCGGGTACGTGTCATCCCCAGATGCCCAGACAGGGGAATGTCGTGGGCAATCCGAAGCAGTTCTCGCCTATACTTCTGGGGAACCACTAACTGTTTAGTCGTTACTGTGGCCGACCCTCCCACTCCTCTTTCAGCAATGCGGTAAAGTAGCCCTTTCTCCCAGGTGTACCGCTCCCCCTCTAGCCCAGCCTGGTCAGCGTGTACCCTGTCCCTGTATACCTGTAGCATGGGGTCTGACCTCACCTCGGCCTCAAACTTAGTCGGGGTATCCCAGGACATACGTGTCGTGTGGGGGTCATGGTCTCTTACCGGAGCCTCAGAGTGTGTCGGTGGAACCGTGGTGCGAGCCTGTTGCCGTGTGGTCACTGGATGGGCTTCCTGGTATGGGGCCTGGGGTACAAAAGCAGAGGTCATCTGGCCCAAGTCATTTCCCAGCATAACATCTGCTGGTAAATTTTGCATGAGGCCCACTTCTACCGTCCCCCCTCCCACACCCCAATCCAAATGTACTTTGGCAATGGGTAGTCGGTACACTGCTCCCCCTGCCACTCGTACTGCCACTGATCCGCCAGTGTGTGCCGAGTCAGGGACCAAATGGGGTGCTATCAAGGTTAAAGTAGCTCCTGAATCCCGAAGTCCCTGGACTTCTTTCCCCTCCAAGGTCACTGGCTGTCGATGATGCTGCCGGTTATCCGTGGCTCGGACTGTCATCACCTCATGCAAGATTCCCAGGGGTTCTTCTGCTGGAATGCTCAACATCTCTTGAGTGGCCGGCTCCCATTGATAATGATGGGCAGCAGCCCTTGGTGCCGGGTTTGGTTGGCCTTGGTTCCAGGCGGGTCTGCCCCGGTTTTGGGTGCACTCGCGTGCCATATGTCCCCACTGTTTGCAGGTGTGGCATTGGATGTTGGCACGTCCGTTATATCTGGAGGGTGGTGGTAAAGTCCCTTGGGATTGACGAAAAGGGGAGGCTGTGAGACCGGGGGGTGGTAGAGTACTGGGTGGTCCCGCGGGTCGAGGATAACTCTTGGTTAGGGGCCCATGATGTCTCCTTGCATCAAAATGCTGATCCGCTAATCGAGCCGCTTCGGTTAGGGTGAGAGGTTTCCTGTCTCGCACCCATTCTTGTGCCTCTGGGGACAAACCGTTGAAGAATTGCTCCAACAGCATTAACTGTCTCAATTCCTCCATAGTAGTGGCTTGGCTGGCTTGTATCCACCCTTGGGAAGCTTGGTCCAGCTTGTGTGCCCATTCAGCATGTGAATCCTTCTCTGGTTTGCGCAGGTTTCTAAACTTGCGCCGGTATGCCTCTGGAGTAATGGCGTATCTCTCTAATATCGCTTGCTTCACTTTATCATAATCCTTGCTGTCCTCACTGGGTACAGCGCGATATGCTTCTGCTGCCCGACCTGCCAGCTTGCCTGCTAGCAATGGGACCCATACTGTCCGTTCCAAGTCATGTAAATCACACAGTCTCTCAAAATCCTGTAAATACCCATCAATCTCATCCTTCTCCTCGCAAAACATTTTAAAGGCATGATAGGGAATTTTGGGTTTTACCTGGTTGTAGAGTGACCCAGTAGTGGATTCTGCTCGAGACTGTGTATACTGCGGACTGTGTGCCATCACGTACTCCTGCACATTCGCCATTACCATATGCAGCATGGCATCTGATATAGGCTGTGGCAAAAATTCCAGCCTGGTCCTCATTTCTCTCTGGTAGAGGGTTTCTTCCATGGCTGCTGGTGGTGTAGCGCTGCGGGCTCTGTCTCCCTCCATCAGCTCGGCAGTTAGTACAGCTTTGGATTTGTTGCTGGCTACCTTACCCCTGGCTTCTAGCAGTTCCTTTAATGTCTGCCGCTTTAGCCTAGAATAATCCGTCTCCATTTACATCGGTAGTTCACATTGCACGAATTGCGCTTATCGGCTGTAAGGTTGGATCCCGTCGCTTGCCACCAAATGTAGCGGAGAGCAATATTAAACTCCACGATCTCCGCTGGTAACCAGGGTAAATCCACAGTCAGCATTGACAAGTAAGGCAATGTCCCAAATCTCCCTCAGTAACCAGACGACACACAGCTCTGAGAGTCAACAGACTTTTTATTCACAGGCTTCCATATTTATATAATTCCCCATGCAAGGGGTTTCCAAACAGCCAAATAGATTTAACAGGGGTAATACAGGGAGGACCAGATGGGGAACTTAACAGTTTGGATAATTCTCCCATCAGGCATTGCTGCACAAGGGAAAAGTCGGTTGATAGCTGGGGTCTGGGGTTATGTGTTGTGGGAGTTCGGTTTAAAACTGCCGAACACTGATTGGGCAACATAAAACTAAGTACTGAATGCTAGTGGCTTACGGCTGCCAGCATATGAATTACTATGCCCACATAAGACCCAGCAGAATACATAGCATATAATACAGACAACCTTTTGACATGTAACGTCCAGCGTTCCAGAAGTGGCTAGGTTTGCCACAATTAGTATGCACGACCATCGGTTAAAAATCCACGCATGCTCAGAATCAAGTGGATGTATGCTTGGAAGCATCTAACTTCATTTTTTTTCAGCACGTCGTTGTGTTTTAAGTCACCGCGTTGGGACACCATCAGTTATTTAACCGATGCTGTGTAGGCACATCAGACCATCAGTCAGCTTCATCGGTTAACCGATAAAAACGGTCCTTTGGACCGTTCTCATGAAATGGACTGATCGTGTGTACACGGCCTCAGAGTTAAGAATGTCTCTGGAGAGCAGAGAGCAAAATGGAGCAAGTACTCTTGAGGGCTTGGACATTGCAGATCAAGGAATGTCTCTTAAATAGGTCCTGGACACCACCGACTGTGGATGGAGCAGGGCATGCAGAGTGAATCATGTCTCTGGTGGGACATGGACACTTCAGAGAGAGAATTATCTGTGGATGGTACAAGGCAATGCACAACAGTGTTTTTTGAAAGACACAGTATACACTGCAAAGAGAGGAATGTCCCTGAAGAGATATGTATATTGCAGAGTGGAAGAAGACTTTATCCAATCCACAGGCAGTAGTGATGCCCAATTCTTGCTATCTCAGATATAGAAAGGGTGATCAAGAAATCCATAAGACAGGAGGAAGCAATGTACTTTAGAAAGATTATGCAAACATGTTGAACCTGTCCACAGAGTCACCTAATTTATAAATTAGAATAAATAGAGCTCTTGAATAATAAATCAGGCCTTCCAAATGCAGGAAGCAAACTCAGGCTAATCCAGCCCAAGTTCCAAGAAGACAGCCTTAAACAAGTCATGTCACACCCCATAGTGTAGAAAAAAATAATGGAGCTCACTCCATTTCAGTTTTATTTAGTCACCCGAGGAGTCATGATAAAGGCCTGCTTGTGAGGTAATCACAAGCACCACCTTTACAGTATGTGAACCCAGCTTCAAGAAGTGTTCTGGTCTTAGCCACTGTCACACTTTTTATTTTTTGCTGCAAGCCTTCAGTATTGAAAAATTTGCTTTCGTTTCAGGGAACATTTTTTTGGGGGATAGGTGGTGTAACGGTCACCACTGTTTATGATATCCATTCCATGGCCCCAACCACGACAGCTTATCCGACAAGCCAGCCGACAGGACCCGATCCATAAAAATTCCCTCAGAGAGACGAGACATACGCTCTGTTCTTTCTGGTTTCAAATGTATGAACCTTTTAATGGTAAACTGGTAAGCTGGTTCTTATACAGTTACAAACATGTCACAGTTATCAAAGGAACAATGAAACTCTCCACCCCCCTCATCACACAGTGGGGCTTCAATCACATTGTTTTAGATAATGACATTCAGAGGAGGTAATTATCCCCAAGACGTCCAGTCTCTGACAACAGCTATTAACCTGCAGAATACACATGCCTTTGTCAAACGTTCGGGCCCGGAATTACAGGCGTTAATTACTACAGCTGACAAGACACATTCCACACATAAAACAGTATTAGCATACATAATCAGAGGTTTAGGAGCCAGGCTGACTCTCAGTTTCAATCCACAGTAGTAGTCTTAGTTAGCATCTCAACACCCTCACACAATGGACAATGAAACGTCTTAGGAGCGGACGCAATTTACACCTCAAAAGCATGTGTCCCCACATTGAATGAAACATTGACCTTTACAGCTTGTGATATGTCCAGATCTCCTGCAAAACATTTATTATTTATTAGCCACCCTATGCCCAAAAGGGGCACAGGGTGACCTTAGACCCAAGAGTCATCAGTGACGCTGGCACAGGAGTACCCCCCATTCCGCAAAAGTCTCTGGGCGTCACGGGTCATTCTGTTACAGGTGGTATATTGTTATTTATTATATATGTTGGTAGGGCCTTTATTTTAAGGTTACACTGCATTTTTTGTTTCCTTTGCTGCAAAAGTGTAATTAAAAAAAAGCAGGCTTTTGTTTTAGTGGTGGTATTTCGGGGTGCTTAACCACCATAATACTGGGCATTTTCACCCCCTTCTTGTCCAGGTAAATTTTTAGCTTTCAGCGCTGTAACATTTTAAATAATAATTGCGCGGTCATGCAACACTGTACCCAAATACAATTATGGAAGCCCCCCCCCACAAATATTGGTGGTATTTGATCATTTTATTTTTTGAGCTATAAACAAAAAAAAAAAAGAGTTACAAATATGAAAAAGAAAACATTTTTTACTTTTTTTCTAGAATATCCCAAATTTAAAAAAAAGCGTTTTCCTCAGTTTAGGCCGATATGTATTTTTCTACAATTTTTTACAAAAATCTCTTATTAAGAACCTAATCCCTGACATTGCAGAACACCGCCTTGAACTAGACAGAGCTCATAGAGCACTTCAATCTCCTCGCTCAGATGGTTTGCCCAGAGACATCATTGTAAAACCACATTTCTACTCGGTTAAGGAGGAGGTGATGAGAAAATCTAGATTTTCTGACAGTCTCACACTCCATGGACACAAGATTCAGATATTTGCCAACCTTTCTCCAAATTCGGGTCAAGAAAAGGCGTGCACTCAAACCATTGCTCCAGGTTATGATGGACAGAGGAATTATTTACAGATGGTCCTTCCCTCTCCGCCTGAACTTTTCTTACAAAAACAAAAGCTTTGGCTTCTCATCACTCACGGAAGGGGAGCATCTCCTGATCCATCTTAGGCCTCGTACACACGAGGGGATATGTCCGCTGAAAACGGTCCGATGGACCGTTTCAGCAGACATCTCCGCTCGTGTGTATGGGCTAGCGGACAGATTTTTCCACCCGACAGATTTCAAAGCATGCTTTGAAATCTATCCGGTGGGAATCTGTCCGCCCGACATGTCTGCTGGTTAGTACACTTACCAGCAGACATGTCGTCCCGCACCGCCGCCGCGCCGCTGCCGAATGGATTCGGCGCATGCGTGGAAGTGTTTTACTTCCTAGTGCGGTGACGTAGCGGTGACGTGGCGGCGTCAACGTCACCGCCGCGTCAACGCCACGTCACCGCGCCGTCCGGCGGCTGGGAATTTGATCCGATGGTGTGTACACGCCATCGTTTCAAACTCCCAATCGGACATATCCGATGGAAATGGTCCGTGGACCGTTTTCATCGGATAAGTCCGATCGTGTGTACGAGGCCTTAGGCTGCTCCACCTGGATCCCCCTCCTGCACAGGCCAATAGAGGTACCCCCGCACCTGCGACGAGGCCCCCACCAGCGAGCCCGCTGCAGCAGACCTGGATGAAGCATGGTTCCAAGCGTACTAAGGAAAATCTACCGCCATGAAAGTTCTACCCATCCCTTTATTTTGTTTTTGCCATTTTTCCTCTTGGATCAGGACACTGGTCTAGGACTGTTCCTCCTTCCCTAGAACCATTTTGGGATTTGTGCCAGCCTTGGCGATGAAAGTCCATGTTGGACCTGACTCATTCTTGTTTTTTCTGAATTACACTCCCACTTTTATAGACAATCCGGCATGGGAATTGGTTGGGGGGTGTGGAGGGACATTCCTATTCCTGACTCCCGGCGGGATTGTTTAAGGCTGCCCTGCAGCCCGGTGTTATGTCCTCTCCTAGTCGGATATGCAAAATTTAGTTAGGGACACTGTACGGGTTCACTAGTAAATTGATGAATTGTCTCCTCTTCCCGGGTGATTTGGGTTGGTTTTTGGCTTATACAGAATAGTGTTCTAACTGGTCTAACGTTTTTTTTCCCCTTGGTTCTGTTTGGAAAGGCACTTTGGAGTTACAGTACGATCCTCAAGCCACTACATCGGTTGATCTTTAGTTGTTGTGCTGAATTCTTCCCTTTTTGTTAAGGGGCGCTCGGTAATAAGGGGGATCATAAGTTTCTTTGTTACCTTCAGTTCTATGTGCAATGGGGCTGTGGTGGACCCAGTGCACCTCCATTGGATCAGAAGCACTTTCTGTGCATTTTGTTCCTTATCCGGTTTCCCTGACGCCAGGGAATTCCGGTTCCTCAAGGTCTTGGGGTAGGGGATGGCTAGTTCACTCCATCCCAGGGGGGGAGGGGGTCGTGGGGATCCCTGAGTAATGTTGTGTTTTGTTACTTTTGTCCGATTTTTACCTTAGGTATATGATATTCTTTTTTTCTTTCCTTCCTCTTTCATTTCTTTTATTCTTTTTCTTGTTCATACATCCACAGATGTTCACAGGTTCCACGACTGTTTCCAGTCTTCCTTCCCAGGTTCTAGGCCATGGTTTCTCCATCTCTCAGGACCTCACCGAGTATACTTCTCTCTCTATCCGGGTAAGTTACGGAGCTACTGCACAGTTTTACACTCTGATCCATGACCGACACACACCGCCCCCGTCAACCCTCAAGATTATATCGCACAACACTCAGGACCTCAACTCCCCGGTCAAACACAGGAAGCTCCTCCAACTTTATAACTCCATGCACGCTGACATTCTCTTACTACAGGAGACCCACTTCCCCTCCACTTTTTTTTCTTTCAAATAGTTTTTATTGAAGATTTTTTCAAGATACAGTCGGAACATTTGCATAAATGACATGTGAATATATAAATGACTATCACAAGTAACATGTAGCATACAACTAGGTTGCGAAACATATATAGCAACAAATCAGGTGAACTAAGCATAACACTCAAATGGCAAGTTGAGGCCGTGATAGTAGGATTACAAGTAAGCAAATGGATCAGACAGAGAGGGAAAGGGAGGATGGAGTGGAGTGGATAAAGAAGGTAGAAAGAGGTGGGGAAAGGGTGAGGGAATGGAGAGAAGGACCTGGTTGAAGTTAGTATCATACCAAACTTTCCATGGGTTCCACAGGGACCACACCCTGGTGCATGTCATTTTACCTCTGGATAGGATAGTTTCATAAGAGTAGTGGGTTTGTATTAGGTTAACTACTTCTGGGAGAATGGGGACTTTTTTTGATTTCCATTTTCTGGCGATCAAAAGTTTAGTTGCTAGGAAAATGTGTGTGGTCACTAGTCTGAGATGTGGTGGTAGATCGTCAATGTTAAGGTGGAGAAGTGTTAATTGGGGTGTCCGCAAGATAGGGAAACCAAGTACGTCTCGCAACCATGATTCCATTTTGGCCCATAGAGGTCGTATGAGTGGGCATGTCCAGAATACATGTAGTAGTGTACCCGGGGATCCGCAGTCTCTCCAGCAGAGATGGGAGGTGTGAGGGTGAAATTTAGCTACTTTGACAGGTGTCATTTACCATCTCATCAGCATTTTTTGTGCTAGTTCCCACAATGCGGTGCATGACGTGTACGTGTATACTGATTTAATTGCAGATTGCCACTGTTGGTCTGAAAAGTGGGTTTGTAGATCGTCTTCCCAGTCAATAATGGGTTTAGATTTTTTGAACGTATTTTTTCTTGTAGAGTGGGGTATATCATGGACGTACCCCTGGGTTTCACTGTGTCTAAGAACAGGTAGTTCCACAAGGGAATGGGAAGAGAGCCTTCTAGGGAAGGGTTCGCAAGAAGGCATCGTTGAAGCCTATAATAGTTGAAGAAGTCAGTGGTAGGTGCATTAAATTCCTTTTGGATGGTTAGAAAGGAGGTATTGGCAATGAAGGACCGGAGTTCAGACGTGTAAGTCTCTTGTGAGGTTAACCAATGTGGGATGTGTAAGTCTGGAGACAGCAGTGTTAGTGTTTCAACAGGTATGGGGATAGGTTTTGTTGGGAGGGAGTCCCATTCAGTGGAGTGAATGGCCTTCCATGCTTTAATAGATGCCTGAATGGTGGGCGAATAAAGTTTGAGATTTAGGTTCCCAGTGGATGTGCTGAACAACCATAGAGAGAGATTAGGGCCTGGGGTCATGCAATTCTCTATAGAGCTCCAAGGTGTATTAGGGGTAGCGGACATCCACTCTCTCAGTTGTGAAAGTATAGTGGCTGTATAGTAGTCTTTAATGTCGACATGTCCCATCCCCCCGCTGATCTGTGTTTAATAAGCTTGGCGTGACTGCATCTAGGTGGTTTGCCTTGCCATAAGAACTGTGTCACAATAGATTGTAGGGACTTTAGGTAAGATTGGGAGAGGGGTATGGGAAGCGTATGAAAGACATACTGTATAACAGCCTAGGTAGTAGCATCATTTTAAAGGCCGCTAAGCGACCAGCCCAGGAGAATTCATATTTGGAAAGTTTTGTCGTCTCTTGGAGTAGCATTTGTTTCACCCCAGTGTAGTTGTGAGTGAACAGTCCCTTCGTGGATCTAGTGAGAGTTATGCCAAAATATGGTATCCCAGTGTCTGCCCAGGGGTAAGGGTAGTTTTTTCTGACGATAGTACTGGTGATTGCGTCTAGACCCAAGTCCAGGATGTAGGATTTACTTTCATGAACTCTATAATAGGATACGTTACTGAATCGTTGTAAAAGCTGTTGTACCGAAGCCAGGGAGGAAAGGGGGTCTGTAATCATCAATATAACGTCAGCAAATAAATTAATTTTGTGGGCTGTGGGGCCAACTATAAAACCTTTGATGTCAGGGTTACATCCGACATGCTCAGCTAGGGGTTCCATTATTAGATAAAATATTAACGGTGACAGCGGGCAACCTTGGCTGGTGCCATTGGTGATGGTAAAGGGTTTGAAAAGCATTTCAAAAGTGTAGACTTGGGCCGAGGGGGACGAGTATAATGCCAATATAGCGGAGAGTATGGGTCTCTGAAAGCCAAATTTTATAAGGATTGCTTTCATATAGTCCCAGTTAACTCGGTCGAACGCCTTCTCTGCATCCAGAGAGAGAAGCAGAGAAGGCAATCCAGATGACCCGGCACTATGAATGATGTTGATAATCCTGCGGGTAGCATCAAAAGTCTGCCTTCCCTTGGTAAAACCCGATTGGTCGTTAGGTATGAGAAGTGGCATCAGATCAATTAAACGATTGGCTATGAGTTTCGCGTATATCTCCGTATCCAAATTAAGAAGGGATATGGGGCGAAAATGTTGTGGCTTTGTGGGTTCCTTACCTGGCTTCGGCAGGGTGATGACTAGAGCAGATCACAATTTAGGCGGGAGAGAGGAGGACAAGGCAGCATCATTGCATACTTTATTCAGGTAGGGTGCTAAAACAGAACTAAACTTCTGGTAATATTCGCTAGTTAGGCCATCTGGGCCTGATGACTTATTCAGGGGGAGTTTTGAGATAGTACAAATAATTTCTGATTGAGTGAATGGAGCGTTTAAAGCGTCTAGTTGATCCTCGTAAAGACTGGGAAGGTTAACTTCACTAAGGAAGGATGCTATTTCCTGGGGGGTAGGTTGGATAACTGAGGAGTCATCCTTCAGATTATACAGGGAATGGTAGTAGTGGGCAAAAGCATCTGCAATGGCAGAGGGGTCAATTAGTTTTCGTTGTGAGATGGGATGGTACAGGTGGGAAATTCTGGACTTTAGGTAGTGGCCCTTAATTCTGGTGGCCATGGCCTTCCCTGCTTTATTACCCGTAGAGTAGTGTTTTGCTTTAAAGTGGACATGGGCTTTTTCATAGGAATCTAGCAGATGTGCTCTTAGCTCCTGTCTAAGGAGGCCTAGTTTGTCTTTTGTAACAGAGGTAGGATTGGATTGGTTCTGGATTTCTAAAGCTTTAATTTCAGACGTAAGGTCATCAAGCTGCTGTCATCTCCTCCTCTTCTCTCTGGCCCCTAACTGGATAGGGATTCCCCTTATGAACGCCTTGTGAGCGTTCCACAAGACAAAGTTATCAGTAACAGAGGCGGAGTTCAAATCAAAATAATCAGTAAGACTTTTCCGAATGATTTCAGAGTATGTCGGGGAATGGATGAGGGAGGCGTTAGCCCTCCAAATCCGAGATCTCGAGGACGAGAGAGAGTCAGACATAGTCAAGGTAACAGGGGCGTGGTCGGACCACGTAATGGTAGAGATGCCAGAGGAGGAGGCCTTGGCTAGGGACCATTTGTCAACCAAAAAATAGTCAATCCGGGTGTAAGAGTTGTGGCGTGGGGAAAAGAAGGAGTAATCCCTTTTGGTGATGTGGTGGCATCTCCAGACATCGTATAGATCATGTGAGCGTATAAAAGAGCTCATAGGTGATGGGATCCTGTTGGAGCGAGACAGTGTCAATCGAGTTGTCTGGAACCATGTTGAAGTCCCCACAGATAATAAGGTGTCCTTGCTTAAATTTATTAATTTTTTTCATCAGTTTGGATAGGAAGCCGATTTGCTTTTTGTTAGGGGCATACACTGTCACAATGGTATACCTAGCGTTATTCAGAGAGCAGTCCAGGCCAAGTACCGGCCATTGGTGTCGGTCAGACTGTTTTTACAGCTATTAGGACGCCGTATTTCTTCTCAGGACCTGATGCCTTAAAAATGTTCGTAAATAGTTTGTTGGTGCACTGTGGTTCCGCATTGGACTTGAAATGAGTCTCTTGTACACAGAGAATGTCGCAAAGAGAATTGTGTGCTGTCTTCCATAGAGATGCTCTCTTGACAGGGTGGTTTAACCCCATCACATTCATGGACAGGAATTTGGGCATTTTGTGACGCGATAAGGACAGTAAAGGAAAATGAGGCACTTACAGTCTTTGTTAGATCTTGTGGTACAACAGGGAAGTGGGATATGGTCTGTATATCTGCAGGTCAAGGAGTGTGTTCTCGGGGATCAGATTCTCTCCACAGGTGTAGGGAGGGAGGGAAGCAGAGAATAGACAGTCAAAAAGCGAACTGTAATAATGACTGTATGGGTATACGAGAATCAGTAGTAACTCAGATGGACTACCGAGTGAAGTTGAGGGTAAAAGTTTGTGGGTAGACTGCAACGAGCAGGCACTGAACCGGAGTGTGAAAATATGAAGGATGGAATATGTGCACTAACCTTATGTCACTTGGTAGTACCGGGGCGCCCCCCATCAGAGGACGCGGGCGAAGTGCTTGAGGCACGTGGGTGAGGTGTTGGATCCGAAGCTGGGATGATCTTCCATTTCTTGAGGAGTTGAATACCTTCTTCCACAGTGTGGATACTGTGTTTCACTCCGTTCCTGGTGACCAGAAGCTTGGTCGGAAAACCCCATTGATAGGGTATTTTGTGGTTGTTCAGCGGTTTAGTGATGGTTTGGAGTTGGCGTCTCTGTTGGCGGGTGTATTGGGAGATGTCAGCAAATAGATGCAATTTCTCATAGGGCGGCGGCAGACGATCGAGGCGTCTCGCCTTGAATAACAGCATATCTTTAGCGTGATAAAAGTGAATCCGCAAGAGGGTGTCACGGGGTACTTCAGACGGTAGGTGGAATGGCTTGGGCAGTCGGTGAATACGATCGATAATTGTTTCCATTTGTGAAAGTTCCGGCAGGATCGTCAAAATCATCTTTCTGGCGTAGGAATTAAGGTTGGCTGGAACGATCGGTTCAGGGATTCCGCGTATCTTCACATTGTTGCGTCTCGATCGGTCTTCCAGGTCCGCCATTTTGGCCCGTACCCACTGCTGTTCCTCTTTGACATGGTCATGCGCATCCACTAAATCGTTAACTGTGACTGTCATGTCACTCATCTGCTGTTCAATGTGGCTCACTTTTTGTCCCATACACATCATTTCAGAATTAAATGCTGCCACCATGGCAGAGATGTCAGTCTGCAGGGAGCTGTGTAGGGTGGTCAGCATGTCCTTTAACATGGTGTCTATAACCGGCTGGTTACTGGTGGAGAAGTCTGCCATAGGAGAAGCCGCAGGTGCCATCTTGAGGAGGTCATCTAATGCAGGGCTTACCTCTGAGTCCTGTGCCCCAGTGTCCAGCCGCATCCGTGCTTCCCTGGGCTGTTTGAGGAGGACAACGATCCCGGAGGTGAAGTGGAGTCCAGTGAGCCTGGCGGAAGCAGAGAGGAGGGATCCTCGTCATCTGCCATGTCGGTATATTCCCGCTCCCCACACGGGGAACGATCGCTGGCGCCATCTTGGATCCTGTCACCCGGCGAGAAAGAGAAAAAGTCTGAGTTTCCGCGGCTGGCGGTAATCCTTCCTCTTGCGGGTGGTCCCGATTAGGTTCCCCATCGTGTGGTGAATTTTGAGGTGCGGGTCAGTGCTGCTGACAATGTAGTCTCCGGTTCAGTGCAGGAGCTGAGGATTCAAGCGTCCATGCAGCTCAGAGGTTAGCCACGCCCCCTCCCCCTCCACTTTTAAACCCAAGTTTCTCCATCAGCGCACCTCAATTTTTTGTGGCGTCTGCGGACAACAAAACCAAAAGGGGTTGCTATATGTTTTGCTAGGCATATCAACCTCACAGCCTGAGACCATAGTAGATCCACAGAGCCGCTACATTCTGGTTTCCAGTCATATTGAAGGTGAACTATGCACTTTATCTACTACTACACACCCAATAAGGGGCAAAAAATCTTCTTTGAATCATTGCTATGCAAGCTTCAAACCCATCTTAAAGGAATGATCTTTATTGGCGGTGATTCAAACACTGCCTTTCGATTTTGCCCTTGACAGACTGGCGAACAGGTCCCCAAATCCCAAGCGCCCGTCTAAGCAGAGTGTTAACATAGCTAAATTGCTTAATTCAGGTGGTTTAATCGACATTTGGAGGGAAGCCAATATGCGCACAAAAGATTACACACACTTCGGCACCCCACAACTCCTACGCTAGGATTGATCACATTTTCGTTCGCACAGCAACGATCCCTCTCAAAAGTTCCAAGATTGTGGAATCCTCCCTCTCTGATCATTCCATGGTTACTTTGATAGCTCATAGGCCCACGGTTTTGGGTGGCTTACGGGAGTCCCTATTAAGCGACCCAGTGCAATACTCCTTACTGGAGGAGGCCATTAAAAAATATTTCCTTTTTAATGTGACTAACAAAGTGTCCCCTGCTTCAGTCTGGGCGGCACACAAATCAGCCGTCAGAGGAGAACTAATCCAAATGTCGTCTAAACTTAAAGCCGAACTAAATGCGAATACGCGGAAACTTAGAGGATTTTCGGAAATTAGCTAGGGCTCACAAGACCTACCCCACTCCCGAATCTCTCGAGAATTTAGACAAGGCCCGGGCTCTACTGAACCAATCCCTGACCAGAGCAGCGGAACACGTTAGGTGGACGGGGGCTAAGTTTTATGCCCAAACTGACAGGATTGGCTCCAGGCTAGCCACAAAATTGAGCCAAAAACAGCGTGCTCTTGCTTTCTCTAAACTTCGGGTGGCCTCGGGGGATCTGACGCAGAACCCTTCCAAGATAATGGACGCATTTTTGTGTTTCTACTCTGACTTATATAGACCTATCCGCACCCCTCCCAACTCTTTGCGAAATACATTTTTGGATGACCTCCCTTTTCCCACACTAACCAAAAAACATGGTGAACTTTTTGATAGTCTGTTCACCCAGAAAGAGGTTTTAGATTCCATTAAGGCCCTTAAAATTGGGTTCTTCCCCGGGACCAGATGGCTTCTCCACTGGTTATACGTAATTTGGCTCATGCCTGGCTCCCCATCTGACAAGACTGTTTAACTACCTCAGGGATGGAGTTCCCCTGAATGCATATTTAAACTCTGCTTACATTTTGGTAATCCCGAAACCAGATAAGGACACTAGAGAGGTAGGCAATTATCGCCCTACATCACTCATTATCAATGACGTTAAGATAATGACTAAAATAATGGCTAATAGATTATCAAGTTTCATTGCCAAGTATGTCCACAAGGACCAGGTGGGCTTCATCACTGGGAGACAGGGCCCGGATCAGATCCGACCCGACGCGCTATTGACATTTCCCTGCTCAAATCGGGATGGGATGGGGGTTCCCCTCAAAAGGGTTTCTTAATTTCAATAGACCTACATAAGGATTTTGATTCCATAGATTGGGCATACCAGTCGGATATCCTGGGAAGATGGGGCTTCGGCCCAAACTTCCTTAACCTCATCAATTCGCTCTACTCACGCCCCAGTGCGTAGATCCGCCTGATGGGCAGATACTCTGACTCCTTCTCTATAGATAGGGGGACCAGACAGGGATGCCCACTCTCCCCCCTGCTCTTTGCGGTGGCTATAGAAACCCTGGCCATAGCGCTTAGAACGAATCCTGACATTAAAGGCGTTACCTGCGGATCTCAGGAACATAAATGCACGCTATATGCTGATGATCTCCTTTTTGTCACCTCCCCCCTGATTTCCACCCCGTGATTCTTAAGACGCTATGGGTATTCAGTGAAGTCTCTGGCCTGAAGGTTAACAAATCAGTTGCAGTAAACGTTTCCGTCCCTCCAGATCTACTCACTCCACTTGCCAGCAATTTTTCATTTTCATGGGCTCCCTCACACATCCCTTACTTAGGAATCAAACTGATGCCTGATATCAATAACCTTTTCAAAACCAATTATCCCCTATGATTCTTAGGTGTCAGGGTGACATGGATCAGTGGTCCAGGTCGGCATTGTCCTGGCTGGGCAGAATACATGCGGTCAAAATGACCCTTCTTCCTTACCTTTTATATTACACACTCTCCCAATACCGGTACCGAAACAAGTCCTCTGTAGGTTACAGTCAGTGATAGTACATTTTGTTTGGGCTAAGAAGGGCTACAGATGTCCCTCAGGTTTACTTGTTCGACTACGATCGCAGGGTGTACTGGGTCTCCCGAGCAAGTGGGGTTATTATCAGGCTGCTCAATTGACACAAATCTCAATGCCCTTTTCCAGGGGTCCGAAGCTGAATTAGTTATCTATGGAAAGATAGGCTATCCCATTAAATACCGTAGATTACCTTTTGGGTTGCGCACCTAAATGTAGACCAGCCATAATGTTCGCCAACTCCCTCACATTCTGTGGCTCTTTGCTCCAAGCTGTATACCCTACATACCCTGATATCGCCGTGGAGGCCTCTAAGGCATTTATTTCATAATACGGATTTTCCCCCGGGGATGGATATAGTAGCGTTTATATGGTGGATGGATAAGGGCCTCCATCAGATCGGGCACTTTCTCTCTCCAGGGAGGTCCCCCCTCCCTATCACACTGCAAGAAGAAGGTAGACATGCCCGACTCAGAGCTTTTTAGGTTCTCTCAAATCTCCCATTTCCTGCACTCCACCTGGACCAACAAACCTCTGGCCCCCTCCATTACTCCCTATGAACCTGGGAGGAGGACACGGGCGGCTCGTGGGACCCTGCAGTCTGGTTCCACGCATCAAATAGAGCTTATAAAGGTATACTCAATATCTCCCTTATCGAGGCTAGCCTTAAAGTGTTGATTAGGTGGTACTATGTTCCTTCCAGGCTGGCTAAAATTTATCCAGGGACCTCGCCAGTGTGCTTTAGAGGCTGCGAACTTGAGGGCACCATGCTGCACATTTGGTGGACCTGTCCTCGCATAAGATCCTTTTGGCGGAAGGTATTCCGTTCCATTGGCTCCTTGACAGTGGTAACAGTAACCCCACATCCCAACGTAACACTGCTATATCATAGTATTTCGGACTTACCCAAATATTCTCAGGCACTGGCATTCTTTGTTATATTGGGTGCCAAACTGACCATAGCCAGGCCTGGAAGAAACCTACCATCTTCCTCCAAGGGTTCAGGAGGAAACTCTTCGGGATCATGGTACAAGAGCAAATCATAGCTAAAATTATTAATAGAACAGAGAAAATCAGGACCATTTGGGAACCCTGGGCCACTTACTGCAATATCTCTCTCATACCTGGTGTCCGGCCTGGAGACTTGAAGATCGGTATCCGTCATAGATAGTCTGTGTCTGAACCTCTCTTCTACCCTCTCACGTTTTCTTTTTTCTTTCTCTTTTCCACTGCCTCTCTTGGCATGCTTGAGTTACCCCTCTGTCACGGAGGATTACCATTAAGGTACCTTACATATGTGTGTTGAGAAGGATCAGCAAGATTGGAGGATGTTCCTCTCTGCGTGGGTCTGGGTGCCGATTCGGTAGCCACGGGGGGAGACTTTGTGGCCCCGTCTCCTGGAATGCAGTATGTTCCCTTCGGGGCTCCCGGGGGATTTAGGGTCTCGAGGCCAGTTCCACTATGGTACGGTATATAGTCACATGGCTTGGCTGCTGGGTGGGTGCCTGGGCCCGAGCAGTAGGGGTAACATGCATGAATTTGAGCACTATGTTACCATTTGTTGTTAGCGTTATCTATATGCACCTTGTCTTTTGTTTATTTTACTTTTGTTCACATCTGAAAATTTCAATAAAACGATTGAATTAAAAAAAAAAAAAAAAGTTACCTAGGGAGCGATTCTAACTGTGGGGGGTGGGACTGACTGGAGAAGAAGACCGATCAATGTTCCTATATACTAGTGTAGCATTACCCCCTGTGGAGCTGCTGGATTTTTGGGCGGCGTGTTACCTTGTGGCTCCTCCGAAATTCCTTGGGGTGAATGATGCGTATTGCATGTAGTAGAAGTAAAGGAATGTCCAGACAGGTGCTCTTTGCTGTGCTCTTTATTACCCAGCTGGGTAAAAACAGTAAACTTGTGGTGAGGAAAGTAAAGCTGAGGAAGATAGGAGAATAGCACATTCAGGCGTAATGATAGGAAACAGTCCTGCTCCCAAACTTAACACTTCTCTTCACCACTTCCACCGGAATGGGTTTATTGTACCCAGACAGGCCTCTCTCACTGACCTGGCATCCGGAGTATTACTTGGACAATTATAGGATGAAGTCTCTGCCACAGACCCTCCTTGATGAACTTGAACTTGGGAGAAAGTCTCTGCCACAGACTCCTCTCAATGAGCCTCAGAAGATACCGCTGCCACAGGTCCCCTCTTGGTTGAATTATTGGAGATATGACTCATTAATTGAGTTACGTCTGGATCTCCTTAAACTTTCTGCCCAGGTACCGACCGACAGGTGATCAATCCCTTGGTGTCCGGCTACCTTGATCCCCGGTGGTTTATCCAGGCCCTTTTGGACCGTCAGCCTCTCAATGGTGCTCCTCAGACCGACTCCCCACCGAACAGCAGTAGCTTGGGATCTTCAAGAATGGGGACCCAGTCACTCACTGGATCCCCTTCGTTGTTCAGATGCTCCGGCTCAGCATGGCCCCAAAACCAAGAACACCGCATGGCACGCACACTCCGGCCAGGTAGGCCATAACGCCGGGGTGCCGTGATGTGGCCACCCTAAAGGTGGGTGCCACACTGGACGAAGAAGAACAGAACCAATAGCGTCTGCCCAATAAATACCCCTCCCAGCATGCACAGCAAGGACAAACCCCCGTGATTGGCTGCTGGAAAGAGCACCCAAACCTTGACTCCACTGCTGCAACCTGCAGCACCGGGACTGGAAAAACACCCCAGTACAGCAGAATGGACTCACAACAAGAGACCGCATTTTGCTGCCAACAATCTGGATAGGAGTTTAACTATACTCTGATCTACACATAAATTTAGCTAGTATCAGTACTGTAAGGTACATAGGCGCTACACTAGGAACACACAATCCATTTTCTCTCCCCTGACAGGATGTGGATCTCTGTTTACACACAGAGATCCACATTCCTACTCAGTCATGACTAATCATGGGTATCCAGTGGACAACGCAGCCACCGGGCACACACATTGGCTCCTCTGCAACGTGGCAGTCATATGACGCCCACCCAGGATGGGAGATTCCATCTGCGGACGTCATATGACTATGGGCGGGTATTAAAGTAGTTAAAGAGGAAGTAAACCCTATATTAACCACTTCCATATTGGGTACTTAAACACCCCTCCTGCCCAGAGCAATTTTCAGCTTTCAGCGCTCTCCCACTTTGAATGACAATTACTCAGTCATGCAACACTGTACCCAAATGATTTTTTTGTCCTTTTTTTCATACAAACGGAGCTTTCTTTTGGTGGTATTTGATCACCTCTGGGGTTTTTATTTTTTGCGCTATTAATGAAAAAAGACCGAAAATTTGGAAAAAAATATATTTTTTCTTAGTTTCTGTGATAAAATTTTGCAAATTATTAATTTTTCTTCATAAATTTTGCCCACAATTTATACTGCTACATGTCTTTGATAAAAATAACTCAACATTTTTGGAAATTATTTGGTCTGTGTGAAAGTTTTAGAGTCTACAAGCTATAGTGCAAATCATAAAAAATTATCACATCTGATCACACCTGATGTACTGAAGGCCTATCTAATTTCTTGAGACCCTAACAAGCCAGGAAAGTACAAATGCCCCCCAAATAACCACTTTTTAGAAAGTAGACATTCCAAGGTATTTATTAATGGGCATGGTGAGTTATTTGAAGTTGTAATTTTTTCCCACAATACTTTGCAAAATTAAGATTTTTATTTTTTATTTAAAAATCAAGATCCTACGGGGTAAAAATGACCGCACCAGCCAAGCAGACACTGGCTTTAAAAAAGCGCCCAGAGGCGATTCAGTTTGCATGCGTTGCGCTATACAAGTCATTCATTCATTCAAAAATGTTCTAAAAATTTTCATTGTAATAGCTTATTTCTCTCACATGGCATGTGCATACCACAAATGACACCCCAAAATACATTCTGCTACTCCTCCTGAGTAAAACGATACCCCATGTGTGAGACTTTTTCACTGCATGGCCACATACAGAGGCCCAACATGCAGGAAGCGCCATCTGGGGTTTTAGGAGCATAAATTGCACATCTAACTAGTTGACTACCTATTACACTTTTGAAGGCCCTGGAACACCAGGACAATGGAATTACCCACAAAATGACCCAATTTTAGAAAGCTAACACCCCAACATATAAGCAATGAGGCATAATTAGTCTTTTGAACGGTTTATTTGTTTCCAGCAGTTTTTGGAAAATGTGGAAAAAAAATGAAAACGCATTTTTTTTACACAAAGTTGTCCGTTTCTAAGATATTTCCAACACATAGCATTTAGATAGCAAAAATTACACCCCAAAATACATTCTGCTACTCCTCCTGAGTAGAACGATACCCCATGTGTGAGACTCTTTCACTGCCTGGCCACATACAGAGGCCCAACATGCAGGAAGCGCCATCAGGTGTTTTAGGAGCTTAAATTGCACATCTAACTAGTTGACTACCTATTACACTTTTGAAGGCCCTGGAACACCAGGACAATGGAATTACCCACAAAATGACCCAATTTTAGAAAGCTAACACCCCAACGTATCATCAATGAGGCATAATTAGTCTTTTGAACGGTTTATTTGTTTCCAGCAGTTTTTGGAAAATGTGGAAAAAAATGAAAACGCATATTTTTTTTTACACAAAGTTGTCGGTTTCTAAGATATTTCCAACACATAGCATTTAGATAGTAAAAATGACACCCCAAAATACATTCTGCTACTCCTTCTGAGTAAACGATACCACATGTGTGAGACTTCTACACAGCCTGACCACATACAGAGATCCAACATGCAAGGAACACCGTCAGGTGTTCCAGAGACACATAGCATGCACATACTAAGAATTACACCCCAAAATACATTATGCTGAGCAAAGTGTAAACAAAAGATTACCCTGTGGTAATAGTAGCGCAGTTCTACACAGCAGGATAGCACTGGTCCAGGCAGCAGGCAGGGACTTGGTCAAAAACGGCATACACAAGTAGTCAGTTCATGCAACCGGCAAAGGCATGATGGCATAGGTCCTACAGGAACAGGCAGAAGTAGGGCCTCGTTTAGGACAGAATGGGGACAGAGGTAGAGGCTTCTCCCACCCAAATCTCTTTGAAGCCTCCGGGCAACCAGACCCTAATCTAGGATGAGAAAACAAAAAAATGTTTTTCTTCATCTAGAAAAACATTTCTGGAGCCCCTCACATATGTGAGACCCCTGTGTTAAATCCCACTAGTCCAGTAGCAGGGTACAAGATCAGTCCAAGAGGCAGGCAAAAGGCATGATCAAACAGTCAGAGGTCAGTTCCAGATCAGGCAGAGGCATTACAGAATCGTTAGGCAGAAGAATGGTCAAAAAACAAGCCGGGGTCAGTTCCAGATCAGGCAGAGTTATTACAAAATCATTAGGCAGAATCGTGGTCAAAAAACAAGCCGGGGTCAGTTACAGAGCAGGCAGTGGCATAAGGGGTGTGAAGGTGTGTGAAGGCAGGAACGGAGGATTAATACTTTAGTTTGGTATGGTAACGCTGAAAACAGTCAATTAGACAGAGGCCAGGCTGTGAAGGGCAATCGGCACACTGGAAAGATGTGTCTCGTCTGATTCCTTGACTGGTACACACCTTGCATCTTTTTTGACGTTGTCGGCCTGTTTCTGTGGGAGGGACTCTACCGGGAAAATGACGCTCGACGAGACGACTTAAAACATCAGATCGGATAGTTTGGGGTGGGCCGTTCGGGAAAATAAGGGCAGTGATCAGGTCCTCTTGGTAGCCAAGGAAGCGTTTGGGGTTTTGGGTGGAGTTGCGATAAATTACATATGAGTTGTATATGGCCAATTGAAAAAAATAAATGGCAACTTTTTTGTACCAATGGTACGTCCGCCTTGTGGCAAGATAGGGTTCAAGCATCTGGTCATTGAAGTCGACCCCCCCATAAACAAATTATAGTCCTGGATGCATGTGGGTTTTCGGATGACGGTGCCACGCCTTCTGCGGGTTTCAACGAAGGTGTCATTGTGGATGGTGGATAGCATGTAAACATCCCTTCTGTCCTTCCACTTCACTGCCAGGACCTCCTTATTTCGCAGACTTGCCGATTCTCCACTTTTCAGCTTCTTATTCACGAGACTTTGAGGAAAGCCCTTCCGATTATTCCTGATGGTGCCACATGCTGGCGTCTGCTTCTGGTGCAGGTTGTGGAACAGGGGAAGGGAGGTATAGAAGTTATCCACGTACAGATGATATCTTCTGTGAATGCACCCATAGAAAGCTAATTTCCATAGTGGCCACTTGTGCGGGATAACTCCCAAGCCACCCTGTCAGTGTCCATTGACACAGACAGGGTCGCTCGGCCCTGCCCCTTTGTCAAAGATTTTGATTGGCAGGCTCCCACTGCTATCAAACTGTCCAGTGAATAGAGAAAGCCAGGAGAGCTGCTGCTCTCATGCACAGTGCTGGACCAAGATCGGCTCAGTTGAAGGAGGGTCGGGAGGGGCTCTTTGACATTATTGCATAGGATACATTAGAGAGAAAAAAAATCATTAGAATTTAGAACCACTTGAATATACAAAGCTAAAAAACAAACAAAAAAAACCCACAAACAGATCATTAATATGACTGTCATTAGTCAACAACATTCCGGTCAGTAAATAGGCCTGGTGTTGATTCTTACAGAAAAACTCCAGACAGAGGCTAAATAACACCCACGAATGCAGGAAATATATAGTATTTACCTGCTCGCCGACCAGCCGCCCCAGTTAAACGGCGGCAGGTCGGCTCTGCTGGGCAAGAGCACGTACCTATACGTCACCTCACATATGGGCGCGCTCGCCCCCAACTCCCGTGCGCGTGCCCGGCGGGCGCGATCGCCGCCGTGCACCCGCGATCGCTCCTTACAGAGCAAGGACCGGGAGCTGTGTGTGTAAACACACAGCTCCTGGTCCTGTCAGGGGAGATCAGCGATCAGTCATTTCCCCTAGTGAGTCCACCCCACCCCCTAGTGTTAACCCCTTCACTGCCAGTGTCATTTTTATAGTAATCCAATGCATTTTTATAGCACTGATCGCTATAAAAATGCCAATGGTCCCAAAAATGTGTCAAAAGTGTCCGCCATAATATTGCAGCACCGAAAAAAAAAAAAAAAAAACGCTGATCGCCGCCATTACTAATAAAAAAAAATGCCATAAACCACCCCCTATATTGTAAACGCTATAACTTTTGCGCAAACCAATCAATAAACGCTTATTGCGATTTTTTCAATGAAAAATATGTAGACAAATACGTATCGGTCTAAACCGAGGAAATTGCTTTTTTTTATATATATTTGGGGATATTTATTATAGCAAAAAAAAATAAAAAAAATTCAAAATTGTCGCTCTTTTTTTGTTTATAGCGCAAAAACTAAAAACCGCAGAGGTGATCAAATACCACCAAAAGAAAGCTCTATTTGTGGGGGGAAAAAAGGACGTCAAATTTGTTTGGGAGCCACGTCGCACGACTGCACAAAGTGCTCTGGTCTTTAACCACTTAACCCTCGGACCATATTGTTGGTCAAACACTCATTCAATGTACAGCAAGTATAAATATAGCATATTTAGTTTATTTGAAGTCAGCCACTTGTAATGCCATGTACAGCAGTACACAGACTGGAAGAAGGAAAGGCAGAACTTGAGTCAATCATCTGTGATGCATTCACAGTTGGTATTAAATAACATGCTGATGGGGGTCGAGAGCAGACTAAGCATAGGATGACATGATCAGTCTGCTGCTTCTTCATGTGACTTATCTAACAGTAGGGAAAAATGTATCTGCCATCTGGCAGGGGATGTCTAAATCTTTGGACTGGCCAGACAAGTAACAAATCCTTTAACAGGTAAACTAGCTTTAACATTTATTTTACCAGATATTTAGGCGTTTACCTAGAGCTCCGTTTTAAGCATAAGAAAATCAAGCAATTTTTTGATATAATTGAAATGAAAAATGCCATGCAGGTGCACATTTTATTAGTCAACTACTAAGTCACTTTTATTGCACACATGGCAACCGTTTTGATAATCAAAAAGAAAAAGTAATTCAAAGAGCAATGCTTTTAGATGCTGCCGAGACCACATTTAATTATCTATAGATTCATTGTACCAACATTTTCTTATTTTGCAAGAGTAACTCATTTCATTAATCATGCTAGCTATGTGGGTCGAAATGGTGTTCAAAAACAATTATGCAGAGAATACGGAAACAGAAAATTTGTTTTGTCAAAATCATTAGACTACAGAATGCCAACAGAGAGTTCAAAGAAGAGCTCCACTGGCAAAATACATTACTGCCCCACACACCCTGAATCCCCTTTCTGTAAAAAAATAAAAATAATTTAGCAGTCAAGTTTATTTTAGGGTATTTCTGTTCCAACACTGGGTGACCTTCCTCAATGCTACAAAGGCAAAGCTGATGTTGCAATATTTTGCTGCAAACTCAGGCCAACATGGTGACACATCCCCAGGGCTCACAGGAAGTGATCTGCCCATTGTCCAACCTGGATGAGGGCCAGCAGCATATACTTTTGAAAATAATTTTATAAATTGGAGTTCAGCTTTAATGTAGATGTAATGGGACGTCCCACACTCCACTTGAGTGCTTCCGTTATATACCGTTTTCTATCAGTCTGGATATAGATATCAGATATTCCAGCTGCTCTCAAGCACACAAGACGAGACTTGTTTGTCTGCTGAACATGAAGGCCCAGATTCACAGAGCGATTACGCCTATCTAACTGGTGTTAGACAGGAGTAATTTCAAATTATGCGCGCCGTATCACTAGTTTGAATCCTCAAACCATGATACGGCGGCTTCGGGCTTCGATCCGAGAGGCTTACGTCTTCGTAAGCCTTCGGATCTACGCTGCGATATTCTTGCGGCCGCTGGGAGGAGTCCGCATCGTTTTCAGCGTCGGGATATGCAAATGACTTTTTACGGCGATCCACGAAGATACAAGCGGTCTTCGCAATCGCTTACGTCATTTTTTTGCTACGTACTGTTAGACCAGCTATTTGCTGGTCTAACGGTGCGTAGCCCATGTTAAGTATGGCCGTCGTTCCCGCGTCAAATTTAATTATTTTTTTTTTTTATGTAACTCGTTCGGGAATAGGAATGTCCGTAAACGACGCTACTCAAACAACGAAGGACGTAACAACGTGATTTCGCGCAATGCACGGCGGGAAATTTCTGAACGGAGCATGCGCAGTTCGATCGCCGCGGGAACGCGCCCATTTTAAATGCTTCACGCCCCCTACTCGCGTAGATGGCTTGCGCCGGGAGAAATACACTACGCCGCCGTAGTTTACTGGATAAAATCTACCGGGATTCCATGTAGAGCCAGGTGAAATACGGCGGCGTAGAGTATTTCTGATACTCTACGCGAATCTATTTGTATGTGAATCTGGGCCGAAGTGTTTAATAGAACCAAGAATACAACCTTATATACAGTTAAAGAGGTCACCAGAACAAAAATTAACATGAGATAATTAACTAATCATTTACCCAGGCTAGGTGACTCATAGATATGACCTTTCAGGGTAGACGTCACATTTCCTCGCTTACCTGCTATACAATACACATTATCAGAAGTGTAAACACGGGACATCTTCACACAATAGCAGGGTCAATTAGCACAAATTTTCTATTTCTAATCATTCTAATTTTCTTCATACATCTGTTATAGGCACACCATGCACTTATTGTGCACACTTAGTGATTTGGATCAGGCCGTGACCACCTTCTCCTGCTCCAGGCATTGCTCCCCGTCCCTGGTGGGTTTCCCTGTCTCAACCCCGGGGGGGAATGTCATGCATCAGCCCCTCTTCTCCTTGGCAGATACTGGATTGGGTCTTGAAGTTGTATAGTAAGTCCCCCAACTATTTCCATTCTGTTGGGACACATTACCTGTTCTTTTCTATTTATTAGGTAGTATTATTTATTCTTGTTTATTTTTATTTTCAGTATACCATTTTTATAACACACCTGATGAATGGCTGTAATGCCAGGAAACGCGTAGAGTGCCACTAGATGCCAACAATCACCTGTCCATATCTCATACGTGTTCTAATTGATCTATTGTATTATGTATATCTGTCATGTCTGTTTTTATTTGTGTATTGCATGCTATGTAGCAGCATATTTAGAGTAAGTCTTGTGACTACCTATCTATTTGATACGAAATATTTGACATGTATATAAGATTGTGATTATTAAATCATGTACTGTAATTCAAATTTTATGTTATTTTTCTCTTTGACATGGCGCTCCCTCATTTAAAGTCCCATAAACTCCTCTCCTTTGCATACTGTGGAAGTCATATGTCTATGCGTGGTAGGGAAGTGGTTAAGCAACTTACATGGTTGATGGTTAAAAGAGGCACATCTAAGTATGCAAGCATCCGATGTAAAGCTATCTGCAATGGAAAAAGTACTGCTCCCAGATCTTAAACACCTATAGTATGCTCCCGCCCTGTTACACCGACAGGTGCAGGCTCTGCACTAATCCATGGAAAGAAAAAATCATCCTGGACTGCCGCACTCCGATTAGGCAAATTGTATTGAAAAAATAGCAAAGGATAAAATCTAAAAAAACTGCAAAGTAATCCATAAAATCATGCAAAAAACACAGTCAAAAACAAGGAGTGGACATACAGGGACAAATGGCTGACGCGTTTCACATCTTAATTTGATGCCTACTCATAGCTGTCTGCAATCGTGACCAGGAAGACTACCGTACAGTAGAGCGATCTGAAAGCGAGGCTTGAATAGCTCCCTCAATACCGGCTTATTCTGGCACTTCTCTAGTTCATGTAAAAATCATGATATTTTTCCTAGAAAATTACTCAGAACCCCAAACATTATATATTTTTTTAGCAGATACCCTAGGGAATAAAGTGGCGGTCATTGCAACTTTTTATCTTGTAATTGCACAATAATTTTGTAAAAAAATATTTTCATGAAAAAAAAAACAACTAAACAGTAAAGTTAGCATAATTTTTTTGTATAATGTGAAAGATGATGTTACGCCGAGTAAATGAATACCCAACTTGTCACGCTTTAAAATTCTGGTACTTTAAAATTTTGCCTATGGAGATTTTTAACTTTTTTTGGGATCTGGTGATACCTTACATGTGTGGTTTAAATGGGGTTTAAATATGTGGGCACAACTTACGTGCGTGTTCGCTTCTGAGCACGAGCTACCGGGGACAGGGATGTTTTACATTTTACTTTTTTTTACACCTTTTTTTTACTTTTTTTTATCACTTGATTCTTATTACAAGGGATGTTTCCTTGTAATAGGAATAGTGTGCGACAGGTCCTCTTTATGGAGAGATAATAAGAAAAAATTCACGATCTCATGCCGACAGCCGCGATTGCGGCTTTGTTTACTTCCGGGTACCCATAACGTTGCGCCCGGGCCTCCCACAGTCAGAGAGATAACTCACCGGAAATCTCTACCCTTATCATCCGGTGCGGGCTGATTCATTCTCGGGGCCCCCGATGGCACGGTCAAGCCCGGTGAAGCACCAGATGGTGGTGGGAGGAGATGTCCCCTCCCGCCGCCTATAAGAACGTTCAAGCGGCAGAACTGCTGCTTTAATCATTCTTATGGTGCGCAGAATCGCCGGTTGCAAAGAATGATATCTGAATGATGCCTGTAGCTGCAGGCATCATTCAGAAATCCCCCCTCAATTCCAGGACATCATATGACGGCATGCGGTATTGAGGTGGTTAATCATCAACCATGTCAGTTTCTAAATGTTGTACCTTCATTAACCACTTCAATACCCAGCCATAGAAAATTGACGGCCTGGGATGGGATTTACCATCCTAAGTGGCCGTCAATTGACGGCCTGGGCATTGCAGGTGAATATCTGGATGATGCCTGCAGCCAGAGGCATCATCCAGATATCCTCTTCTTCAGCCGACGATTCTGCACAAAGTAAGAACGATCATAGCGGCGGTTCCGCCGCTTGATCGTTCTTACAGGCCGCGGGAGGGGACATCCCCCCTCCCGCTGCCATCCGGTGCTTCTCCGGGCTTACCTGTGCCTTCGGGGGCCCGGAGAACGAATCGTCGGCGGCGGCAGGAAGCATAGAGATGACTGGTGACCAGATGGTCACCAGTCATCTCTATGACCGTCGGAGGACCCGGGCGCGATCTGATGACGTCACGCCCGGGTCCCCGTAAGTAAACAAAGCCGCAATTGCGGCTGTAAGCCCCCATTCATGTGATCGGTGAATTTTTTTTTACCGATCTCATGGTTTCCAGACTGGAGGAGAGATGTGAGGTCTTATTGACCCCACATCTCTCCATAAAGAGGACCTGTCACACACATTTCCTATTACAAGGGATGTTTACATTCCTTGTAATAGGAATAAAAGTGAAAAAAAAAAATGAAAAAAAGTGTAAAAATAAATAAAAAATAAGTCAAAAAATTAAATAAATAATAATAATAAAGATGAAAAAAAAATTAAAACGCCCTGTCCCCGATAGCTCGCGTGCAGAAGCGAACGCACACGCAAGTCCCGCCGACATATGTAAACACCGTTTAAACCACATAAGTGAGGTATCGCCGCGTGCGTTAGAGTGCCAGCAACAAATCTAGCACTAGATCTCCTCTGTAAATCTAAACTGTAACCTGTAAAAAATAAAGCCTTGCCTATGGAGATTTTTAAGTACCGAAGTTTGGCGCCATTCCATGAGTGTGCGCATAATTAAAGCGTGACATGTTGGGTATCTATTTACTCGGTGTAACATAATCTTTCACATAATACAAAAAAATTGGGCTAACTTTACTGTTTTGTTATTTTTTTAATTCATAAAACAATTTTTTTACAAAAAAAAGGCGTTTGAAAAATAATTGCGTAAATACCGTGCAAGATAAAACTTTGGAATGACCGCCATTTTATTCCCTAGGGTGTCTGCTAAAAAAACATGTATAATGTTTGGGGGTACTGTGTAATTTTCTAGCAAAAGAATGATTATTACATGTAGGAGAGAAGTGTCAGAATAGGCCCGGTATGGAGGTGGTATAAAAGCCTGGTATTGAAGTGGTTAAATGTAACCATATTGCTACACTTATGCCCTGTACACATGATCAGTCCATCCGATGAGAACGGTTTGATAGACCGTTTTCATCGTTTAACCGATGAAGCTGACTGATGGTCGGTCGTGCCTACACACCATCGGTTAGAAAACCGATCGGGTCAGAACTTGGTGATGTAAAACACAACAACGTGCTGAAAAAAAATGAAGTTCAATGCTTCCAAGCATGCATTGACTTGATTATGAGCATGCGTAGATTTTAAACCGATATTCTTACCTACAAACAAATAGTTTTTTTGCTATCGGTTAGGTATCCATCAGTTAAATTTAAAACAAGTTTGCTTTTTTTTAACCGATGGATAAATAACCGATGGCGCCCACACACGATCGGTTTGGACCGATGAAAACGGTTCTTCAGATCGTTCTCATTGGTTTAACCGATCGTGTGTACGTGGCCTTAGAGGCACCACTCTTCTCTTTTATACTCAGTTGTGAAATGACGCTACTTGTATATCAAGTCAAAATGTATTTTAAAATTTAGCTTGTCTTGCAAAACGCTCTCAAACCTTGTTACTCTCAAACCAAGGTTTTACTGTACAAGTTAGCACTTTAGATTTACACAGGAGTTCTGTTGCTAGAATTATTGCTCTTGATCTGACGTTTGCAGCGATACCTCACATGTTTGTTGTGCGATAGCTGTTTACATACCGATGCAGGACCAATGCATGCGTCGCCTTTGTATGAAGGTACTTTCAATTTATTTGTAATGTTTTTCATTATTTTTATACTGTTCATTTATTTTTATCACTTCAATTGTTTTTTATAAGGAAAGTAAACATCCCTTATGATAGCAATAGGGAGTGATCGTTCCTTTTCTATTAGACTCCAGATGTCCCCTCTGCTTTTAAAAGCTTTGGATCATACAAAAATCAGTATGATGGGATGCTTTTTACAAACCACTAATGGTTTGTTTTGAACTAACAAAACCAGAAGTAACAAAATACTTTTCACTTCCGCTTCCTTAACCGCTCATGGACCAGGTCATATATATATATATATATATATATATACACACGTTGACACAATGACTCCTGTGGGCAGATCGACGTATATATGCGTCCCCTTTAAGATCCGGCATTGTGGCCGCGTGCACCTCCGCAAGCCCTGTGAGTCTGACCACGGGTCCCACGGACTCGATGTCCATTGGGATACCCACGATCATCTTACAGAGATGAAGAATGGGGAAATGCTGATGTAAACAAGTAATCGGAACCTGTGATCAGTGTCATGTCAAAGGTAACCCCTTCAGTGCCCCCGACTGGTTATCCCCTTCACTGCGAGTGTCATTTTTACAGTAATCGGTGCATTTTTATACCACGATCGCTGTATCAATGACAATGGTCCCAAAATGGTGTCAAAAGTGTTCAATTTGTCCGCCATAATGTCATTACGATAAAATCGCTGATGGCCACCATCACGAGTAAAAAAAAAAAGATATAACTTCAATACCGGGCTTTTATACCACCTCCATACCGGGCCTATTCTGACACTTCTCTCCTACATGTAATAATCATTCTTTTGCTAGAAAATTACGCAGTACCCCCAAACATTATATATATTTTTTTAGCAGACACCCTAGGGAATAAAACGACGGTCATTGCAACGTTTTATCTCGCACGGTATTAACGCAATTATTTTTCAAACGCCTTTTTTTTGTAAAAAAAATTGTTTCATGAATTAAAAAAACAACAAAACAGAAAAGTTAGCCCAATTTTTTTGTATTACGTGAAAGATTATGTTACACCGAGTAAATAGATCCCCAACATGTCACGCTTTAATTATGTGCACACTCATGGAATGGCGCCAAACTTTGGTACCTAAAAATCTCCATAGCCAACACTTTATTATATTTTTTTACAGGTTACCAGTTTAGATTTACAGAGGAGATCTAGTGCTAGATTCGTTGCTGGCACTCTAACGCACGCGGCGATACCTCACTTATGGTTTAAACGGCGTTTACATATCTCGGCGGGACTTGCGTGTGCATTCGCTTCTGCATGAGAGCTATCAGGGACAGGGGCGTTTTAATTTTTTTTTTTGTTATCTTTTATTTTTTTACTTATTTTTTAATTTTTTTTTTTTTACACTTTTATTCCTATTACAAGGAATGTAAACATCCCTTGTAATAGGAATTGTGTGCGACAGGTCCTCTTTAAGGAGAGATGCGGGGTCAATAAGACCTCACATCCCTCCTCCAGGCTGGAAACCATGAGATCGGTAAAAAAAAATTCACCGATCTCATGAATGGTTGCTTACAGCCGCAATCGCGGCTTTGTTTACTTACGGGGACCCGGGCATGACGTCATCACATCGCGCCCGGGTCCTCCAACGGTCATAGAGATGACTGGTGACCATATGGTGACCAGTCATCTCTATGCTTCCTGCCGACGCCGGACGATTTGTTCTCCGGGCCCCCGAAGGCACGGGAGAGCACAGAGAAGCACCGGATGGCAACTTTTTTAGTGCTCTCTGCCTGCGCAGATGAATGAGTTTTGGAGAGGTCTATATCTTTTGTAATCCTTAAGAACTAAAGAAGACAGGTCTTACACCATACTAATAAAATATTAGAAATTTGCAACAAAAAGTTGCTGTCGCAGACAGTCAGACACATTGTACACTCAACAAAATAAACAAAATGCTGCCACAATAATAATAGTGCCAACCACATTAATAGAGTAAAAAACGTGTGTAAATTTTTTTTTATAAAAGTCTGTTTAAAATATGCTTAGATGAAAACAACAGTCTCCAATCAAAAGTGAGATCTATCGCTGTGTAATGAGGAGTGTCAGAAAGCTTTTATATTCAGCATGTGGACCATCACCGGTAGTTAGATGGACTCTTACCAAAATCTATGGGCTCTATTATGGAGTCAGAAATGCCTGCAAAACAGTTGGTGTTGATGCCCAGATGGTTACATATTATCACGATACCTTATGCCGCGTACACGTGACCGTTTTTTCATGACAAGAAAAATGCAATTTTTTAAATTGGTAGTGAAAAACGGTCATGTGTAGGCTCCAAAGCATTTTTCGCCCAAGAAAAATGTGTGTTAAAAATTTAGAAACTGCTCTATTTTCTCTCATTTTTTTTCACGTTGTAAAAAGCGGTTGTGTGTGCGCTTTAACGAAGGGGAAAAAAATGCACATGCTCAGAAGCAAGTTATGAGACAGGGAAATTAGCATAAGCAGCCCAAAGGGTGGTACCATGTGAATGGAACTTCCCCTTTTTAGTCGCGTTGTATGTCACCGCGCTTTGCTTGAACATTTTTTTCCCACAAACGTGTATATGGAAGGCAGGCTTGCGTGGATTTATGTCAAGAAAAACTATTTTTTTTTAAACTAAATATATGCTTTATATGGGCTAGCTACAGAGGACTATCATACATTAAAATCTTAGCAAAGGCCATAGGCATTGTTAAGTGGAACACCAGTCTGAACAGTAATATAGCTACTGTTTTCGATATCTTGATTTTAGAAGTGCAAGTCATTTTGAAGTGTGCTTCCACACCTGCAGTTTGAAAAAACGTCACTATATGTTGGTTATGATTAAGCTTATGTGACATGAAACACATTGTCAGGACATTTGGGGTTAAAAAAATACATACAACATCGCACATAGGGTATTTTTCATAGTGTCCCACATTCATGTATATGATGAACAGAAGGACTGCCATTTTCCCTGTTAAAGTTTAAATTAGGTTCTTAGGCATGAATAGACATTGTTCTCAGGTCATAAGGAGCCTGGCTGTACCATATCCAAGGTCATATCTCTTTTGGGTGTGACACTTATAAGATAAGAGAATGGTAAGGAGTTCTGGTTTCATATGATCTCAAAGGCCTTGAACAGGGTGACACAAAACAACTGGTATTGCCTTTGTATGACAAAACTATAGGGGGGCTCACCCACCAATAAGCTATTGTATTATATATCTTAAATAGTACTGTTCTTTATAATGCCTTAACAATATATGTGTATTAGTAATTCATATATTATAACTCGTTAAGCACATATATATCATTATCCTTACAAATGTGAGATCACAAGTGACATTGAGAATCTGTAATTTGGAAGCAAAGGTTTTGCCTTCAAAAGTACACTTCAAAAGGTTTTTCACTTTTTCCTAAGAATTGAACAAATGTCTAAGCTAATGATATGTAAACAAACATGCCAGCCTACAATTCACTAGGAATGCCAGGATGTCTGACAATTGTTTGACATAGAAGACAATTTATTGGGATTTTTACTTTCGATAGTTTTTATTGAAATATCCACAAATGAATTACAATAGAAATACAGGTAAGACTGTCATGAAGCATTAAGCCCAGCGGTACAATGAATAACAGATAAAACATTAAAAATGAAGACATCAAACCGGCACCCATAGGGGCAAAAAAACACAAAAAAAAAAAAAAAAAAACAAGACATCTGTTGCTGACACAGGAGGGCAAACCCACCCCCCCAGCACCCCACATGGGTTCAGACTGTGCCGGAAGGAGAGAGTCCGTCCCCCGGAAAAAAAGCAAGCAGCAAAAACACAGATGTCCAGTGAAGCATAGGTGCAATACCTTAACAAGAGAGAGAAAATAGTATAAAAGTATTTTGGAAATAGCTAGCTAGCCATCCGATCCTAGATTCTCGACTAGACTATCACAATCTAAAGACATATCAACTTGTATGCATCAAGCAAATATGAAAGGTCATAGTAGGAGTCCAGATAGCATCAAGTAGTAATAAATACCAATAGTTAAAGCCTCTCTCGCAAATCAGGAGCGATTAAAAATAGTGTCTCCGGGAGGCGCATGTGCGGCGCTCTGTGTAATGGCCACATAATCACAGAGCTCCGTCCCGCTCCGGTGATTCCATGCCCCCTGCGATGAACTGACGAGCCCCACCCAGCTACACTGAGAACGGAGGACACCCGAGTGATCACAGCGGGGACTCGGCGGGCGGCGTTCTCAATCTCTTTTCGGCTCCTGGAGAGCCTCTGGAAGCAACCGCGGACCTCCGTCCAGCTCCCGCCGCTCCACCCGGTGTTTGAACGAGTCCCTGTTGGCTCTACAGGGACCTGAGAGCAGGGGACGCCTGAGTGACAGTGCGGGGACTCGGTGGGCGATACATACAAGCCCTGTTGCCGCTTCTAGGGATAGCTCCTGTGACGGCCGTATATCCAAGATGGCGGCAGATTGGCCGCCTCACGAAGCTCTCTCAGGGACTGCCTGCTCTGCTTCATGGAGGGATGCCCTGCATGCAGAGGTATGTGGAGGGGCTCCCTCACCCACCGTGTGTCCTCTGTCCCCAGCCACCACAGTGTCTCTGTTAGACCAAACGCTGGATGAGATTAATGGGCTTATGCCCTCTTCTGGAGCTCCTAACAGGTCCCATGTTTTGAGCCATAGGGCTGATCTGATCTCCTCACAGCCCCAGGACATTGCTATGATGTTCTCAAAATTTGCTGAGATGCTGGACAGGGGATTAACACTGACTGCTACCAGAATCACCTCTGACATCAAAGCAGATTTACAACTTATTGGTTCGCGCATTGAAAGCATTGAACATAAAGTGGATGCCACGATCGATTGAGTGAACCAAAATTCCGATCGTTTTCAATAACTGCACGAACAACTTGAGGGAGCACTGGCAAAAATCGATGACCTCGAAAATAGGTCCAGGAGACTTAATTTTAGAATTAGAGGCTTGCCTGAGTCAGTCAGAAACGTCCCCAAAGCAGTACACTCACTTATTAAGAACCTCCTTCCTGACGTTCGCACCCACAAATTAGAGCTTGACCGAGCTCATAGGGCCCTGGGCCCTCCCCGCAAAGATGGCCTCCTGCGAGACATCGTTGTAAAACCACACTATTATGACGTCAAAGAGGAGGTAATGAGAAAAGCTCGTTCCACCCCACACATCCAACTTATGGGGCATTTAATCCAAATGTACGCGGATGTCTCTCCTCTCACCATTCAGAAAAGGCGGGCGCTTAAACCCCATTTTACGGCTTTGACACAGAAGAATATCAAATATTGGTGGCTTTTTCCCTTTAGCCTGAAGTTTGAATACCAAGGCAAGCCCTTTAGATTCTCCACTTTTCAGGAAGGAGAACAACTGTTGCTAAAATTGGCATTGCTTCATAAGGATCCACCCTCTCCAATGCAGACCTCTACGTCCAGCTTGACCAAACGCCCACCGCCATCTAGCCCTCTCACTTCCCTCTGGTTGAAGCCCAAGACCAAGAAAGCTAAGGAAGGACTACCACCTTGATTAAGTGAAGCCCCCTTTCCTCTATCTTAAATCCCCCCTTTTTTTGGGGGGGTTGGTTCCCACCTGGACTTCCAGTCATTTATCGTTTTTCTTCCTTTTTTTTTTTGCATGGGAACAAGGTCATCGAGCACCGGGAGGGTGCTTTCCCGTCAATACACGTGTTAGTGCAGAACGAACAGTTTCACTTGGGCTTTTCACCTCCCCTTCCCCTGTTTATTTGACTTCCACATCCGAGTTCACATGGATGGTTCAAGTTCAGTTTCGTAGTTCTCAGTTCCATGTTATAGGTTGCTTTTCCTCTCATGCACTGTGATGTACTTGCTCACACCCTAATATACCTTTGACTCTTAAATTATCGGTTTACGTTTTTATGGGGCAGATAACATGTTTTTTCAAATGCCTTTCAGTTCGCTTTTTTTGTTAAGTTGTTTTTTAGGGGCGCGGAGGACGGAGCGGGTCCAATGCACCTCCTTCCGATCTCGGAGCCGATAACTGTTTAGGTCAGGGGTCTCCATACTTTTCAAGCAAAGGGCCAGTTTATTGTCTTTCAGACTTCAGGGGGCCGGATTCTGACCAGTGAGGGTAGAAAATGCCCCAAGGGCCAAGCATCAGTGAGAATAAACACGGCCCCAGTGCTGGTGGGCAGTGGGAGGAGGAATAGCGCTCCATCATTGCTATTGGTGGAAGAAATAGTGCCCCATTGTTGGTGTCATTGAGGAATAGTGCCTCATATCGTTGGAAGCAATACTGCCCCAAGGGCCGGATGAAGGCTTGCAAAGGGGCACATCTGGCCCTCGGGCCGCAGTTTGGAGACACCTGGTTTAGGTTCTCCTGCTCCCGGTTCGGAACTCCCCCACTCGATGGGGGACACCATGATTGTTTCTCCGAGTGAGGCGGATATGTTTCACTTCTAAGTGAAAAAAACAGGCCCACTCCTTTGATCTTATTGTCTGAGTTTGCTAGGTAAAAACTGGGGAATTTAGCGTGAATAAAAGAAGGAGAATAGGACTTAGGAAAGTGCGTTTTTATAAGCTCACTTCTACCATTTCTCTTTTCCTTCTTCTTTGCTTCTTCCCTACATTTTACCTCTATAATTTTTCTTTCAGTGGCGGAGGTGGTTTCGCTCCCTCGTGGGACCCAGTTGGAGATCACGGTTACCCTCTTTGCAGCTCCGGGGTTGCCCGCGTTTACCCCAGATCTGCTCCATGGCTGATTCCTCCACACACACACCCACCCTTCAACGTGCAGGGCCTTAATTCTCCTGTGAAACACCGTAACATTTTCCAACATTATCATGACCTGAAAATAGATGTACTTTTCCTGCAGGAAACGCACTTTCCTAAGTCCTATTCTCCTTCTTTTATTCACGCTAAATTCCCCAGTTTTTACCTAGCAAACTCAGACAATAAGATCAAAGGAGTGGGCCTGTTTTTTTCTCGCAAAACCCGGTTCTCCCTGGTTTCTGAATTTAAGGACCCGGAGGGCAGATTCCTGCTAGCAAAGGGGCTTATTGACGACAAACTCAATTCCTTTGTCTCGTATTATGCCCCAAATAAAGGGCAGTCAAATTTCTTTAAAGCTCTCTTCCATACTTTAGCACCACTTGTTGAAGGCCTGGTCATTTTTGGGGGAGACTCCAATATAGCATTTGACTCAGGCATTAATAGAACTCGCCCGGCGGGCAAAGATCGCATTCATCCTACCAGGCAGAGTCTTAATGTGGCCGGACAGCTCTACCACCATGGGCTGATTGATGTCTGGAGGGAAATGAATCCAAAAGCGAGGGACTACACGCATTACTCCAACCCCCATGAAACTTTTTCCAGGATTGATCATTTCTTTATGATGCAAAAACATATACCGTTGGTGCAGGAGTCTGCCATTAAAGACTCGGCCTGGTCGGACCATTCCCTTCTCCTTTTGACACTTAACAGTGGGCTATCTCAGCACTCTGGATTTAACTGGAGACTTAATGCCTCCATTCTCAGCAACCCAACTCATGTGAGCGAAATCGAAAGAGATATTCGAGAATATTTCCTCCTTAATGATGTAGACTGCATCTCCCCGTCCACCTTATGGGCAGCACACAAAACAGCTATCAGGGATAAACTACTCCAAATTTCTTCTAGGCTACACAAAGCACGCAAGATAGACATTGATAGGCTGGAAAGGGAATTTTCTTCCCTGAGTAAGATACATAAATGCAACCCTTCCTCGAACTCAGCCGCAAGACTGGATTCAGCACGCACGGCCCTAAACTTGGCTCTTCGATGGGATGGAGGGCGGTTCTATCACCAAAAAGACAAACTGGGGTCTTTGTTGGCACAGAGATTAACCCCGAAAACCAGATCCTTCACTTTACCCAAAATAAAAATGAACAATGGCCTACTCACACATAATCCCAAAAAGATCATGGAAGCCTTTCATGACTATTATCGCAATCTATACGGCAAGGAAGGGAAGGAACCCTCCCCTGACTTCATTGACACCTTCTTAGAATCGGTGAACATCCCTAGGATCAGTGTTCAGCACAGGAATGAATTGATGGCACCAATCACACAGAAGAGGTGGCACAGGTCATTAGACACCTTAAACCTAACTCTGCCCCGGGCCCTGACGGCTTCTCTGTACCTTATCATAAGCATTTCTCCACATTACTATCTCCATTCTTGGCCCGATTCTTTAATCACCTCCGATCAGGAGTCCCCTCGATAAGACATTGAACTCAGCATTTATAGCCGTGCTCCCAAAGCCAGGTAAAGACCCCAGTTGCACATCCAATTACCGCCCCATTTCTTTGATCAACAATGATCTCAAAATTCTCACTAAAATATTACCTGACAGGATTTCCAACTTTATTAGCCTTTACATCCACAAGGACCAGGTGGGCTTCATTCCGGGGCGGCAGGGCCTAGATCAGATCAGGAGAGCGATCGACGTGGTTTCGCTCTTGCACTCTGGATGGGACGGAAGTCCCAAGCAACAGGGGTTCCTTCTCTCACTAGATCTCACAAAGGCGTTTGATTCCGTCTCCTGGTCGTTCATGGCTTCTGCACTACATAAATGGGGTTTCGGACAGTTTTTTATGAACATTATGAGCGCACTTTATTCCACCCCTGTAGCTAAAATTAAGATGCAGGGCTTCCAAACGGATTCCTTTCCGATTCTGCGGGGTACGAAACAGGGATGTCCCTTGTCCCCCCTGATCTTTGCCATGGTCATCGAGACTATGGCTATTTCTATCAGAGACAACCCAGATATACGTGGGGTAAAATGCGGACCGCAGACCCACAAATGTGCTTTGTTCGCTGACGATCTCTTGCTATTCGTCTCCTCTCCTGTTACTTCCTTACCAATTATTTGCAGGGTACTTGATGACTTTGGCAGAGCTTCAGGGTTACGGGTTAATTACACTAAATCCTTGGCCCTTAATATTAATTTACCGGCACATACAATTTCAGAACTTAAAAACAACTTTAGATTTGGATGGAACAAAAAGGCCATTCCATTTTTGGGGATCAACCTGACTGCCAACATACACAATCTGTACTCTGCTAACTACCCATTGCTCTTTAACAAACTGGAGAAAGACCTCTTATTGGACAAACTGGGTCTCTCCTGGCTGGGCAGAGTAAATTCTCTGAAAATGACACTTTTACCTCGCATCCTTAATCTCTTCCGATCACTACCCATACCCATCCCCAGGGTTCACCTCAGGAACTTCCAATCAAAGATTATTCAATTTATATGGGGATCAAAAGGGGCACATAATTGACAAAGGGACACTATCGCAGTATTGTGATTATTGGTATTGGTATTACCAAGCGGCTCAGTTAGCCCAACTATCCACTTTATACTCTAAAATTGCTCATCCTGATTGGGTTCATATGGAAAGACAGGCCATTCCCCATTATACCCTTGACTATATACTCTGGTGTTCAACCAAGGCCAGACCGGCTATCATGGCCCCCGCACTTTCCCACTCCTTAAATTTATGGGACTCTGTCAAAAATAATCCTTGCTTAGTTTCTCACTGGCGCCCGCTGTCCCACATTTTTAGAAATCCACTGTTCCCTCCTGGTCTAGACATCAAAGCCTTCCAGTGGTGGCTAGATAAAGGACTGTACAGAATTGGACACTTTGTCACCCCGACGGGCCCTCTTACCTTGGCCCACTGCACCGACAAACTCGATTTACCAATTACGGAAAGGTTTAGATTCCAGCAAATATCCCATTTCCTTCGCTCTCTAAGGCTCCCTAATCATTCTCTATCTATCACGGACTACGAACGGTGGTGTGGTCAGCTTATGGAGCAGAGGGGGGGGGATAGCGATGATTTATCGAGCACTAGCTAAGGCGGATTCCAAAACACTCTTTATGCAAGCATGGGAGACTGATCTGCAGCAAACTTGGAGATTAGCGCGGCTGTCGCTGCGTCCAAATGCATTCTTAACATAGCGCTGGTAGAAGCCAATGTGAAAATCCTAATAAGGTGGTATATGGTCCCCAGAAGAATAGCAAAATTTTACCCAAATGCATCCCCCTTGTGCTTTCGCAATTGCGGCCATCTTGGCTCCATGTTGCACATTTGGTGGGACTGCCCCAAAATCAGGGGCCTTTGGAACAAAGTCTTTCATATTATTAGGAAAATAACAGGTTTACCTGTCCCAAAATCTCCTCAATATGCTCTACTAAACTTCTTTACCCCTAAATTTCCGAAATTGGCTCAAAACCTTATCAAGTACTGTACATTCTTGTGGGAACCAAACAATTGCCGGAGCTTGGAAACAGCCAACGGTCTCATTTCAATTAGTTAAAAGAAAGATCTCCTGGATCATGGCACAGGAGAAAACGGTCAGCATTCTTCTGGACACTGTTGACAGAACCAACGCTATCTGGGACCCATGGGTCAAATATATATCCTGTCCCTTGGGCCTCACAGACCCCTCTGGTTGACTGCTTGGGAGCGAGCGCCACACCGCCACCCAATGCTTTGCTTGCGCTTTTTCTTTTCTCTTCTTTTTCTTCTTATAATCTTTTCTGTCCTCTCTGCCTTTTTTTTTTGCTTTGTTGGATCTACAGCTACAGCCTAGACCTAGCTTACCCGTAAGTTTTAGGGGCTATAGAGCTCTGTTTGAGATGCCATGAGGTTATCTAATTCGCAGTTCTCATCGCGACTTTGATGTTCCCTATGCTACCACTTCTATCTGGCCAGCCAGAATGTGAATGTTTTATGGGTTTTCTGTTACGGGCGGTGCGGTGGCCCTCATTTCCTAGCACAGTTTGATACCATTCGGGGTGCTGGGATTGAGGAGCCCTCGCCTCCCTCTGTTTCTGACAAAGCTCGCTGTGATTTCACCCATGTTCCTCAGAATACTGTGAAATGTAGATTCGCTCCTCATGTGACTGGTTATTCTGTTTCAACGGAGTTGTAAGCCTTTATTTATGCTGTACCTGTTATACTGTATCCTCATATACTTCAATAAAAATCTATTGAAAGAAAAATAGTGTCTCCAAGAAGTATTCAAAAAGTAATACCTGTAGGGTGATAATGTTTAGAAGCGAAAGAAAAAAACAAAAGAGAAAGAGAGAAGAGAAAAAAAGGGGATAAAAGGGAAGAAAAGAAGAAGGAAAGGAAAGAAAGACAAGTTAGAGACGATACACTTTAAGACGGTGCAGAACTCACTCATCTACCTGGACCCGGGCGACAGGCCATTGGAAGGCGGCAACGACAGATATCTGGACCAGGGCTCCCAAATGGCATTGTGTCTATCAGTAGAGTCCATAAGGATGCTAACTGTTTTCTCCTGAGCCATAATCCATGAAATCTTTCGTTTGACCCAGAGAAATGAAACAGTAGTTTCTTTTCAGGCCCGAGCAATTGTCAACCGGGTCCCAAGGAATATAAACATTATAAGACGTTGAGTTAGTTTTATTTATTGGGATTTGTATAGGCTCAGGTCACAAGGGGTCATAAATCATGATTAACCCTGGATGACCCTAAAATTTGGAATCATTCCATTATACACCACTGCCCCTACAGGTTAATATCGGCATGGTTCAAGATGGTCACCCATCAAAACATATTGTCATGTGACATTGTCAGTCACGTGATAGTGAAATACACACCCACTTCTGGGGGAGTTAAAAAAGTGTTGCAGAGAGCACAGAGGGGATCACTGGGAGTTTGATCTCTAGATCTCTCTGGATGGCTAGAGCTGGGAGTCTGAATCTTGAGCTGATCTCTGTGAAGGAAGATGGAAGGGAGAGATTGAACTCAAAGATGTAATGGGTTGAAGAGGGTCTCTCATAGGACTCTCACTCCTCAAACAGAAAGAACTCTTAAATATTGGTAATGTATAATTTTGTTTATTTACCTTTTGGTAATGAAGTTTTTTTACATACACATCACTAAAACCATTTAAATATACTTGGCAAACACAATTTGGGAGTTGGTTATTTCTAACTGCAGTATGAGATAATTATATTCCAAATATTAGAAGACATGGACACCTTATGTTTGTCTTTAAAAAGCTAAGTGCCAACAATTGTATAGTGCTTTTAGAGTGATGTCTGTAAAAATAAATTCTCTTTAAAATGTAAAATAAGCTTGTCTGCATTGCAGAGCTTGTGTACAAAAATGTTCCTTTGATCTTTACACATATAAGTAGTAAGCAAGAGATCTGTTTGGTATTGAAAAGAGATAACACTGTGTCTAGGTAAACACAAGCTAAGTACTAGAGTCCGTGGAAATCACAAGAAGGTTATATTACAAGTCACCAGGTTTTAAATATACCAGGATGATTTAAATAAGAGCTATGAATTTACCTTGTCATATAATGTAAATATTATCTGAACATTTAAAATCATGTATCTCTGATTGTAGAAGTATACCAATTATTTGTTTTATCACGAATTGTACCTGATTTTAATTTTGCACTATATATCTTTAGTTAATATATATATATATATATATAAAATATACTGTATATATATTTTAACCCTTTCGCGCTGAGCGAACGCATATATGCGTCCTCGGCTTTCGGGGGTTATACCGGGATGATGCCTGCAGCTGCAGGCATCATCCCAGTACCTTTGTTTAGAGCCGGCGATTGGCTATCCAAACATAACAACCGATGCGGCTAAAAGCCGCTCGATTGTTATGCCAGAGGAGCGGGAGGGGACATCCCCCCTCCCGCCGCCTCTTGTCACTCTGACCGGGCCTTTGGTCCCACCGGGAGACCCGATCCTCGATCCGCCGCCTCCATTGTCTTTGCACGGACTGAAACTAAGCCGTAAATGGTTTTGTTTCAGTATCCGCATTGAAAACACGGAAGCGACGTCGGATTTAAAAAAAAGTTTAAAGCGTCGCCTATGGACATTTTTAGGTACCGTTGTTTGTCGCCATTCCACGAGTGCGTGCAATTAATAAGGCGTGACATGCTTGGTATCTATTTTCTCGGCGTAACATCATCTTTCACATTATGCAAAAAAATTGGGCTAACTTTACTTTTTCATTTTTTTTTAATTCATGGAAGTTAATTTTTCCCAAAACGTTGCGTTTAAAACACTGCAGCACAAATACTGTGTGACATAAAATATTGCAACAATCGCCATTTTATTCTCTAGATTCTCTGCTAAAAATATATATATATATAAAATGTTTGGGGATTCTAAGTAATTTTCTAGACAAAAATACAGTTTTTTACTTTAACCAAATTCATAAATAGGCTTAGGCGTTAAAGGGTTAAATATTCACTTGTGTTACTTGTCCTCAAAATAGCACAGATAAAAGAATTTTAGATATCTTGTATTGCAGGAAAATTGTATATCTCCCAAAGCACAGATTTCCATATTTCCATTAATACAATAATATTTTATATTTCAGTATAAACACTCTGACGGTATATGTAGGCTCTATGCCGAGATACGTCAATGGTTCTGACAACATCAACCATGTTCCCTGTGTGTTATGTCTTTAAGCTGCTATATGAACCAGGACCAAGCAACAAAAATAAACACAGTGTTTTTTCAGCTGTGCTTATACTCTATATATAGAATCCTAAAATTCATAAATAAAATATAAGATGATCCCTCCTAAGTGCTATAAATGTGCAATAAATGATACCATGCATTCCAAAATGATTTAGTGTACTGTGGTATTAACCAAATAATTTCATGAATATGAATTGCCATTCTGGTGTTTGATTTAGCTAATTATTTTTTAAAGCACTTAGCGCAGTTTTTATACATTTACATATGTGCACTGTATTCCATGTCCCTGTATATCAGGACGTATAACACAATTCTATTAGGTAGCCACAGACTATATGTAGAACATAGAGATACAGGGCTTTTTTCAGGGGGAACTTGGGGGAACTCAGTTCCACCACCTCTGACTCAGATACTGGCCCCCTGAACCCCCGGCTCCACGGAATATATAACTGCTGGAAACCAGCCCAAAACCGGCACATGGGGAAAGACAAGCAACGGGCACACAAGGGTACTGGTGGGGACCGTAAGGGAGCTGATTTAGAGGAATACTTTGCCAGATCCCGGGCCACATCACAATGCCGTTCTGAAGCTAAGATGGTGCTGGCCCCTCTGTCTCCAGCCCGTTCTGAGTCATCCCTACACTCACAGGCGAGCGCACACAGCCATTTCCCTATCGAATCCGACTTTGTGCTCACCAGAAGCCGTTCTAATGCCTCTCTGGGCTCGGGAGAGGGTTGGGATTTGGAAGCACAGATCCGTTCCTTACACAGCTATATCAGGTCCCTGCCCACCAAGGCTGACTTTGAACACTGTGTTCACAGGTTTGAAAAGGCCTGTAAAAAAGAAATTTCTGACTTCAAGAAAGATGTGAGCGTTCACTTTGAGGACCTGGATGCCACCACAGACAGTCTCAGCAATACGGACACATGACAAAATCCTGAACACCCATACTGTCATGCTGCAACAGCTGGCGTACCAACAGGACGATATCGAAAACCGTAATTGTCGTAATAATATTCGCATTCGCGGAATTCCCGAGACAGTGGACACCAAAACCCTGCCTGCAGCTGTGACCGCCATTTTTAACCAATTGCTGCACCGCCCTAAGGATGAACCAATTGAGCTGGACCGGGTCCACAGAACCTCCGGTCCGCAGATCCAGGACCCCTCCTTCGTTCGTGACACCCTGTGCCGGGTCCACTTCTATAAGATTAAGGAAGCCATCATGAGAGCTGCTAGCTCGCAGGACACTATACTATTCAATGATGCCCCCGTGATGCTTCTCCCAGACCTGTCGCGCCAAAAGCTGATTATGAGAAAAGCATTGAAGCTGCTTACCCAACTGTTGATATCCAAACAGATGAAATACCAATGGAGATTCCCGTTCCATCTGCGAGTGTACCATGAGGGCAAGATGGCCATCTTCCGCACGCTTGGAGACCTGCCAACTTTCCTCAGCACACTGGGTCTCCCACAAGTGTCTCTCCCAGATTGGCCATTCATGCCAACTACTCCAGGCTTGCCCTTTGCCTCTCCGTGGCAGACACAGGGCCGCAAGCGCAACCCCAGGCCTCTGCCTCGCCGGGACTCTGAGGATTGAACACGCCCTGGTTGGGTCAATCACGATGTGATGACCGGGGAGGGGGAGCCCCACGGCCACGCACATACGCTTAATGGTTAGCTACTTAGTTCTTGGGGCTAGGAGCCCAGGGTTTGGTGGTATTAACCCTTAGTGAGGGTCGGATGGTATTAACCCTCTCTGTCACGTGACGCCACTGTAGTCTTGGTATACCCCAGGAAACTACAGCTCTGTGGGCCTCCGTATCCCCGCTAGCTAGGGTGGTAATAACACAGTCCACAACAGGGGTCAATATAACGAAGGCTTTACTGGCATGAAGACAGATGTCAAAATCTTCACAGCGTTCACACAAAGTGTCGCAAAGTTTCCATAGACAGTCTCTAGAGGACCACACAGCTGATAATGCTTGGGCTTGGCTTATCATATATCTTCGGCTTTTGCGGCCGGATTAGTAATACTGGGCCTATGCTTGACTAGGCTGAAGAATAGATGCACTTACTCAAGTGTCGGTAGACTTGAGGCTTTTCGTCGGAATGAAGGATTGATCTGATACTGAAGTACTGATTCTATAGTATTTAGGGGTACTCCGCGATTTGCTGTACTTTCTCCTGAACGGGGGGTCTCTGGCCTGCACTGATTCTCCTCTGACTGAAATCTGCTGACTGAAATCTGCTCTGACCTGCCAGAAACTGTGTGTAGCGCTAGCCTCTCCTAAACAGGAACTCCCACCCCTTATATTGACGTGAGGAGACTGAAGCCCATTGGTTGAGAGCTGAGGAAGATTGAAGCCCATTGGTTGAGAGCTGAGGGAGACTGAAGCCCATTGGTTGAGAGCTGAGGGAGACTGAAGCCCATTGGTTGAGAGCTGAGGGAGACTGAAGCCCATTGGCTGAGAGCTGTGGATCAGAGAGTCTTATCTGTATTCCCCTTGGAACTTACATTTAAAGTTTGTTACAAGTTAAAGTATAATACAACACCATAAGGTCTTGTCTAGCACTTAATCCTACTGACTCTCATACACTCTAACTAAACATAAAATGGCGGACTAAAACTCTTAAAGCTATACGTACCTAATAAATGTATTATCAACCATAACAGTATAAATCACATTATGACTAGCTGAGTCCCTGCAGGGGAGGCCCCACAAGCCGAGGGTCTAAATCTGACAGGGCCTACAGCAAATACCTGTACTGGGACACCACAACACCACTTGTTTTGCCTTTACAGGGGTTCCCCCCTGGAACGACACCGGGTTGGAGCCTCCTCGATTTATTTTTACTTTTGTTTTTTTGAGGGGACTCGGCCTGATGCTCTCCTCCGGTTACTGACTATGTTATGGGGTTTACCTCCCCTGAGCCCTGGACTGTCCTAATGTTGTTGTTCTTGTTAATCCCTTGATTCTCTTCCAGGTGAGGCTTTCACAGATTGTTCACGAGTATCCTCTCTTATGTCGGGGGGACTGCCCTGCCTGGCATATTCCCACCGCATCCCCCCCCCCCCCCCGAGGGGTTTTTCTTTTTTTTACGGTGTCACTATGGATGCTGTACGAATTATGGTTGTTTGCCATATTGTAAGTTTTTTTTTTTTCTTTATGTGTAGTCTTTTGGAGCCACCTAGTGGCCTTTTTTGTTATTGCTAATTTTTTTTATTCACCTGGCTGTCCTGGTCTCCCTCCCCGCCACCTCTCCCTGGTAGTCTTTTGCTACCTCTGTTTGGGGACAGGGGTGGTACGAATGGGGTCCATGCTCAATACGTGTCTTTTTGTGTCCTCCGTACTTTTTGTTTTTTGTTATCCCCCGTTATTCTTCCACCTGTCTATTCCCGCCTCTCCTCTGCCTCTTTCCCTTCCCTCTCTCTTTCTATTGGCCTTAACTGGCGCTGTTTCCATCTCCGAGAGTTGCTGACATATGGTATTACTTCTGCCCATGCTTCTGCCCTTTCTCCCCACCCTCCACTTCTACAATTGTCATGGCTTCTGTTTGCCCGATAGCATTAGCGTCTTTTAACTGTTGGGGGTTCAACACGCCTGAGAAGTGGAGTCAGATCCTTTTCCATTTTCATAAAAAACGTTCTGATATTTTGTTACTTCAGGAAACACATTTCCGTACTGACTCCGTACCGGTTCTACGTAACAGGTACTATTCACAATGGTTTCATAGTACCAATCCCCAGGCCAAGTCTAAGGGTGTATCAATAGCTTTTCATAAATCTTTTAAGCCTGAGGTTCTAGATACCCTTGTCGATGCTAATGGGCGTTTAATTTTTCTCAAACTGAAACTTAACGATTTTCTTTTCACAGTGGCCAATATATACGTACCTAATGTGGGTCAGGCTCAGTTCCTCTCATCGGTTCTCACCAGACTATGCTCTTTTGGGGGTCCCTGTTACATCATTGGTGGAGATCTGAATATCGTCATGTCCCTGTCTGCGGACACATCCTCGGGTAAGTCCTCTATTCCACACTCTACACTGACGCGCATCAAGGCTCTCCTACATTCCTCCCACCTGGTGGATGTTTGGCGTGTCCAGCATCCCACAGACAGGGATTACAGTCATTACTCGGCAGCACACAACTCTTATAGCAGACTAGATCACTTCCTAATATCCCAGTCGCTGTTAGATACCCCCATCCAGGCTTCCTTGGGTCGACTGCTCTGGTCAGACCATGCCCCGGTCTACTTGAATCTTGCATGTCCCCCAACATCACATAGAGGTACACATTGGAGGCTTAACGACAATTTACTGCGAGACCCTGTCTGTGTGGCTGAAGTTTCTGCCGCTATTCGACACTTCACTTCGGATCACTCCTCAGACACCACCTCCCCTCTCATTCAATGGGAGGCCTTGAAGTGTGTGGTTAGGGGCGTACTCATTCAACTTGACTCCCGCCTCAAAAAAATGCGAGTGACATTCGCCGTCTCCTCTCCACCATAGCGGAGCTCGAACTTCTACACAAACGAAATCTAGACCCTGCCATTTTTGTCAGATTGTCGAATGCTCGTAGGGATCTCCTTAAGCTTCTAGACTCCCATTCGTTAATAGCTCGGGATAGGGCGCGCAACTTCCATTACTCGCTAGCCAATAAATGCGGTAAACACCTAGCACGAGTCTTACACCCTAGAACACCACATGCTCCATTCCCTTTATCTCACACCCTGATCAATCTAGATCGTACAACACGGGCGGTATATCCTCAGCATTCCGGGAATACTATTCCCGACTCTATAACTTGCGGTCCACTGACCCGACCACGTGTTCTACTCCTTCGGGTGAGGACATGCGAGATTATATTATTGAAACGGCTTTCCCCCCCATTAATGCGTCGGATGTGGCTGAACTAGATACGCCCCTCAATACGTCTGAGTTTCTCGGCGCCATCAAAGACTTGCAGGTGGGCAAATGCCCCGGCCCAGATGGATACACCCCACGTTTTTACAAAACCTTTGCCCCACTATTATCCCCGTTGATGGCTAAGACTTTTAATGCCATAGATGACTCCATCACACCGCCCAAGGCGTTGTTATCTGCTAATATCTCGGTTTTACCCAAACCAAACAAAGACCCCTCCCAGTGCAGCAGCTATCGGCCGATATCCCTGCTCAACGTGGACCTAAAGTTGTTTGCAAAAGTTTTGGCCAATTGTTTGTCTCCTCTACTACCGGGCGTGATCCACAATGACCAGGTGGGATTTGTTCCGGGCCATGAGGCACGGGACAATTCCACCAAAACGATTAATTTAATCTCTTTCATTCAACGTAATAGGCTGAGGGCTTGTCTCCTCTCCTTCGACGCCGAAAAAGCGTTCGATCGAGTAAACTGGGGATTTCTTCGACTCTCGTTGGAACAGTTGGGCCTGGGAATGCCCTTTATTTCCAAGGTGATGTCTCTTTACTCCCATCCTTCAGCCTCGGTCTTAATTAATGGTTCTGCCTCTGCATCATTTGACATCTCCAATGGCACTCGGCAGGGCTGCCCCCTATACCCGCTCCTATTCGTCATTGTGATAGAACACTTGGCTTGCGCCATTAGACAAAACGCCTCCATACGCGGTATCCAAACTCCTTCCTCCCATTACAAGCTATCCCTCTATGCTGACGACCTCCTGGTATACATACAGGACCCCCATATCTCCCTGCCATCCCTCTTCGCAGAATTCCGTCGCTTTGGCTCATTTAGCAACTTCAAACTCAAAATATCCAAGACTGAGGCTCTCAATGTCTCTCTCCCTGCTGCTACGGTGACCATACTTAAAGCAAATTTCTCTATTAAATGGCAGGCGAGGGGAATCTCATACCTTGGAGTTGTTATTCCTTCCAATCTTTCCAATCTCTTTTCTTTAAACTATGTCCCCCTGCTCTCCCGCTTACGGAAAGACTTGGAGGAATGGGGGGGTCTTCTTTACCGTGGTTTGGACGAATCAACAGTCTAAAGATGGATACTTTACCCAAACTCCTATACCTCCTTCAAACGGTCCCTATTATAGTCCCAAACCCTTCTTCAACTCTCTACGCTCTCTCGCCATTAGGTTCCTGTGGAGTCGGGGGATACCTAGGGTGAAGTACTCTGTGCTCACCCGCCCAAAACTACAGGATGGTGCTGGCATCCCTGACTTTGAGACCTACTACAAGGCCACTCATACTGCGCCTGTCATGGAATAGGTTTTCACGTCCTTTTTTAAAAGCCTCTGTCACCATAGAGCAGGACTTGGCCCACGTAGACCTTCGAGCACTTCTATGGGGATATAGGACTGACCTAGCGCGTATGCCCTCTACCTCCCCGCTTACACTGGCCTCTCTTAGATTGTGGTACAACAGGGGGTTGTGTTCCCTCCTATCCTCCGATCCTTCCCCACTATCCTCCCTCTTCGACAATCCCTCCTTCCCCCAGGGTTTTGGTGTATCAACGTTAGGCCCCTTCAAAAGGACTGAATGGCCTTAGGCACGCTCCTTTGTGCATCCTACACAGGGGTCGCCAGTCACGCAAGCAGGGTCTCACGATTGGCTCACCACACTACATTTATCCACTTTCACAAAGCACCTACATTCCTCCTCTCATATACACTGTCCTCATACAGAGTTTGAACGACTGTGCTCCCTCTCGGAGACCCCCCGGCACCTTTATTCGGCTGTATATAGCCTCTTACAAGCACTCACGCACACCGAGCTACCCTCTTACACTGGGATGTGGTCTGCAGACTTGGATGAGGACATCAGGCAAACAGATTGGCAGACTTTGTTTTACTTTACTCACAAGTCGACAATCTCCTGCTACTCACAGGAAAAGAATTACAAGATTCTGTCAAGATGGTACAGGGTTCCCTCCAAGTTGCACAAAATATTTCCATCCACCCCGGCATCCTGTTGGCGATGCGCTGCTGCTGTGGGGACTTATCTACACGTCTGGTGGGATTGTGAGAGGATCCGCCCCTTCTGGAACCAGGTATTTGAATGTTACAACAACATTTACGATGAATCCCTGGTTCCCTCCCCTAAGATTGCTCTTCTTTCTATACTGCCAGGATCGGTTAAATCTCAGAAGCAGAATCTCCTCCGTTTCTTCATGTCCTCAGCGAGGCAGCTCATACCTTCCTATTGGAAGTCGACCACAATCCCTCCATTGTCCTGCTGGGTCTCTATTATGAATGACACTATGAGAATGGAGGAGATGTTGGCTCTTGATAACGACACGTTTGATAACTATACACTGCTGTGGCTCGTCTGGCTCCACTTCTCTTCCTCTGACACCCTGGCGAACATGTTGTCCACCCAGACGTGATCGCTTCTATATATTCCTCTGCCTTGGGACAAGCTGGGCCCCCCTTCCCCCCGGTCACCTTTACACTGTCTCTCCCAATTACTCTGTCAGCAACTCTCACTCTCCTTTCGGATTCCCCCCTAGCTTTCTCCTCTCACCCCCCCTCTTTCTTTCCCCCTCCCTCCCTCCTTCCTCCCTGCCTTCTCACACTCTTGACTCTCCCATTCTTATTTAGATTTTTGTCCCGTCTGTCATTTTTTCTTATGTTTTTTTTTTTTTGTTTTTGGTTTCCTTCCTGGAGATTCTGATTGCAATACTGTCACATATGACGAAACCCTTATGACCGCTCATAATTTTTGTCCCGGGTTATTATCATTCTTCTTCTTATTGTGTTACATGTTGGTAGGAGTCCAGCTGTGGGTGATGGCCATTTGGCTGACTCTTTACTACGGCACACCCATGACTGTTCTCAGATTGTGACACCTCATGTTGTTCATGTTTAATATGTTAAAATACCAATAAACATATTTCCAACTTCAATAATGTACTAAGTATAGAGAGCCCTCCTGGCACCCAGAATGATCTGCCGACACAGTACGGTAGGCGCGCCGCTACTCTGCACCTCTATGGTGGTCCTCCAAATGGCAGAAGTGATGTCATGCCAGAAATGTGTGTGGGTAATATCACAATTTAACTATTCTAAAAAAATATGCTGCGCTGTGAGAAAAATTAAATAAGTGACAAATATGAACATGTCCCACTCATCGACAAAATAATTATGTGATGCTAATATCAGCATCAATAGGGGTGAATCAGGCTCCCAATCCGCTGAAAATAATAACAATAAACCAAGAACTGTGCTACTTCAAGATAGAACATAAATCATAAATGAATATGGTAAACTTCAGATGATTAAAAAATCATATGTTTCTTATGGCCATATGTCCTATAAACGTCCACAGTATTTGAGACAAAAAGTTCCTGCAATCATGCAATACTCCAAGGGTTAATTTCTATGTGAGAGCCACAGTTCACTTGGTATCCGTGACTTCAAACCAAAAAAAAACAAGAAATAGTGATGAGTTGAGAAAGGTTCCTCCACCAAAGATACCACTGCCGCTTACCAGATAAATGGATCTCTTTTTAAGGAGATCAAAGAAGTCTGTGGCTTATACCGCAGTCCAGGTCTCTATGCCTGTCAGCAAGGTATCCCAGCTCCTCTGCTCTAGATGTCTTTGGTACAGCCCGCGGTTAGTGGTTCCCTGGCAACCGTGGGTTGTCTTCAAATATTTCGAAGCATACGACTCAATGATATAAAATCATCAAGTAAATCTGGGACCTTGGTCTTCTGTCTCTTTCCTTATTTCCTAATTTCACCCTCCTTTGGGTCTGTTATCTTCTCTATCCAACTTTATACCTCTTCTCTACTTGATAGGTGTCTCCATCAAGGCTAAATGTGTATCATCAATTCCAAAAGGAAACCAATTGTATTCACTGCTTCTAAGTCAGCATTAAATAGAAGTTGCCTAAATAACTTTTTTTCTCTCACAAAGCAAACTTCACACAAGAATATCTCTCAGGTTTTTGCTTCCTAAGTCCCAGGCCAAGAGCCAATTTAACTGCAAAAGTGGAAACACACATTAAGCCTTGCTTTGCTCCAAAATAAATAGTGTATCCTTAAGCACTTGCCGATCAGCCGCTGTCATTAAACTGCGGCCGGTCGGCACATTTCCTGCAAATTATCGTAGCTGTACGTGGGAGATAAAACAAAGGCGCCACTCTAAGTGCAGTATATCGTTACATTTTTAATTCCACACGTAGACAGGGTACTCGCAAAGGTACGATCATAACAGGCATGTAGCCATAAATTCTGAACGTCTGAAGTCTGTGCATTCATAGGCTAATGGCTGTGGTCTCTGTATACAGGCTGCGCCGCTGTTCACCGATACTTCCTGTGTCTGGAACGCATGCAGATGGAGCCAGGGGGATGTCGCTACTTCCTGTCTATGTGTGGAATTAAAAATTTAACAATATACTGCAATTCGAGTGGTGCATGCGTTTTATTATCCCTTTCTTATTCTTCCACTGGGGTGCCTTCAAAGTTGCTTTTAAAGAATTTTATGGACTTTTTCTTTAAAGTCACTGTTTTAAACATTATCCTGCATCATTTCCATGTCCCTCTGCCCTGAGCAATCAGATTGGTGGGGGTCACATTGTGTTTGGCGCCAACACCAACATTTTTCCTTAGGTGTAGCTGTACGTTGGCCCGCTGCCGGTGTGCGTGGCTGGCGGTCACGATGAGATAAGAGCCAGAACAGGGATGTGTGTGTGTAAACACAAAAATCCCTGTTCTCTAACGAGAGGAGAGACAAATTGTGTGTTTTAATAGCTAGGAACAACGATCCGTCATCTCCTCTAGTCAGACCCATCCCCCTACAGAAACACAGTTAACCCCTTGATTGCCTCCTAGTGTTAACTTCTTCCCTGCCAGTGACATTTACACAGTAATGATCAACACCATTACTTGTAAACATTTATAATAAAAATGCCATAAATCTTTCCCCTATTTTGTAGATGCTACAACTTGTGCGCAAATCAATCAATATATGCTTGTTGCAATTTATTACCAAAAATATGTAGAAAAATACATATCAGTCTAAAACTGAGGAAAAAAAAATGCTTTTACATTTTTTTTATTGGGGATAATTTATTTTAGCAAAAAGTACAAAATACTGTGGTAAAAAAATATGAAAAACACAGAAATGATCAAAAACCACCAAAATAAAAAGAAAACAACCAAAAGAAAGCTCTATTTGTTGAAAAAAAAATTGTCGCACGACCGTGCAATTGTCAGTTAAAGTGACACAGTGCCATATGGCAAAAAATCTGAGTTAGTCTTACCGGAAACTCTGTTTCCAGGAGTCTTCCAGGACAGCCCTTGAGAGATGGAGCTTCTCCCTGGACAGGAAACACATCACCTCCAGCTCTTTAAAAGGCAGTCCCTCAGGCATCTGGTCAGTTTTAATCCAAGAACCGAAGGACGGAGCTGAAATACAGTTAATGACATACACACAAATTATCCATGCATATATACATATACACATATATACCTACCTCAAAGCATTGGGTGGGAACGTGCTGTCCTGGAAGACTCCTGGAAACAGAGTTTCCGGTAAGACTAACTCTGATTTTCCCAAGGCGTCTTCCAGGACAGCCCTTGAGAGGATGAGCAAGCACTCACCAGATTAGGGTGGGACCACTGCTTGCAGGACTTTTCTCCCAAAGGCCTGATCTTGACTCATTAGGACATCCAGTCGGTAATGTCGAATGAACGTGGACATGCTTGACCACGTAGCGGCCTTGCATATCTGCTCCGGGGTAGCGCCGGCTCTTTCTGCCCAGGACAAGTCCAACGCCCTTGTAGAGTGTGCTTTCAAACCCTGCGGAGGATCCAAGTGTAGAGCTTTATACCATTCTAAGATGGCCAATTTAATCCACCTGGCTAGTGTCCTTTTTGAAGCCTGTTTTCCCTTTCGATTCCCGGAAAAAACAACAAACAGTGCAACTGATTCTCTAAAACTTTTGGTTACTTCCAGATAGACTAAAAGGCATCTTCTGACATCCAGCCAGTGTAATTGTTCTTCTTTGCCATTTCTTGGTTTATTGCAAAAGGAAGGAAGTATAATGTCCTGACTCTTGTGGAAAGCAGAGGCGACTTTTGGCACAAAGGACTGATCTGTCTTCAGAATAACTTTATCCTCCAAAATTTGCATACAAGGATCTCTAATTGAGAGAGCCTGAAGTTCGCTGATTCTGCGGGCAGAAGTGATAGCGACCAAAAAAATTGTCTTCAAAGTAACCAGTTTTAAGGATGCCCTTGATATCGGCTCTAAGGGCTCTTTAATAATTGCGTTCAACATAAGAGATAGGTCCCACGTCGGGACCTTACGGCATGGGGCCGGGCGTTGTTTGGCAATTGCTTTGCAAAATCGACTGATAAGCGGGTCCTCTTGTAGGGAGCGCTGAACATAAACTGAAAGGGCAGCAATTTGAACCTTAATCGTGCTTAAGGCCAACTTCTTGTCGATGCCCTCTTGTAAGAACTCCAAAATCGTTGGGGAATCATGTTCCCTCTTTCCATTCTCTTTTAGCCAGAGATTGAATTTTCTCCAGTGTTTCAGATAAATCGCTCTGGTAACTGGTTTGCGACTAACAGAGTTTTGATTACTCTATCTGATAGACCCTTAGACTTCAGGATGTCTATTTCAGAAACCAAGCCGCCAGATTTAGAAAGGCTGGATTGAGGTGCCGCACTGGACCTTGAGTCAACAGATCTTGACTGCATGGCAACATCCACGGTGGACGATCTGCTAACGCTAGTAGAAGCGAAAACCATGCCCTTTTTGGCCAAAAGGGGCTATCAGGATAAGGGAAGTCTTCTCCATCCTGAATTTGCATCTCTTACCGAGGGTCCTTTCCAGAGGTGGGAAAGCATATGTCAGGGAGAATGACCATGCATTTTGAAGGTCATCGACTGCCACCGTTCAATCCCTGTGGTTCAGTGAGAAAAATTCAGGAAGCTTGGTATTTCTCCTGTTGGCGAACAAGTCGATCTCCAGAAGACCCCATTTGGACACTATCTTGGCAAAGACCGTCGGATCCAGAGACCATTCTTCTTGAGAGACAAATTGTCTGCTCAAGAAACCGGCTAGACTGTTTTGCGTACCCTTGAGATGGACTGCTGAAAGTGACTAGAGATTCTCTTCTGCCCATACAAACACTTATTTTATTATGCCAGTCAGGGTGGGATTCCTGGTCCCCCCTTGTTTGTTTAAATACGCTACAGCAGTTGTATTGTCCAACCTGATCTGTAGATGTTGATGCCTGAGCTGATCCTGGAAAGCTGCGATCCATTTGGCTACGGCTTTTAACTCCCTGTAATTTGAAGAGCGTCTCTTCTCTAGATGACTCCAAGTGCCTTGCGCCAATTGATCTTCTAGGTGGGCTCCCCAACCTTGGTTGCTGGCGTCCGTAGTCCAGATGCATGTTACAGATGGGTTCCACAGCGGACCCTTGTTCAGGTGGTTTTGGTTTCTCCACCACCAGAGAGCTTGCTTTGTTTTTTTTGGCAGGTATACCTTCTCCTCCAAGTCTTTTCCTGCCAGATTTTGAAGGAGGAAAGACTGGAGTGGCCTTTGGTGGAACCTGGCCCATCTGACTGCTGGGATGGAGGCTGTCATGAGGCCTAGGACTGACATTACCTCCCTACTGTGACAGGGAGATTTGTCTGCAACTGAGCTACTCGCTGACTTAGATGATCGATCTTTTCTTGTGGGAGAAAGGTCTTTTGCTCTGTCGAACTTACTATGTAGCCCAAGAACAGGATTTCCTGTGTGGGAATGAGGATTGACTTTTCCCTGTTGACTATCCAGCCTAACTGAGTCAACCATTGCTGGACGGCCACTAGGTCCTCGAGTAGTTTTTGTTTTGTCAGTGCCAGGAACAACAGGTCGTCCAAGTATGGGACAACTGTTATTCCTTGGAGTCTTAGAGGGGCCAACGTCTCCGCAAGGATTTTGGTAAAGATCCTCGGGGACGAGGAAAGGCCAAAGGGGAGGGCTTGGCTCTGATAGTGGAAGATCTTTTCCCCTATCCGAACGGCTATGCGGAGGAACCTTTGGGAGCTTACTCTGATAGGAATGTGGAGGTAGGCATCCTTCAGATCTATCTTTGCCATGAAGCAGTCTTTTTGAAGCAAATTATTGACAGAATAAATAGATTCCATCTGGAATTTTTTGTACCGAATGACTGTATTCAACGGTTTTAGGTTGAAAATCAGACGATACTTCCCTGATGGCCTTCGCACCAGAAAGACGTGCGAGTAAAAACCCTGGCCTTCTTCTTGTTTGGGGACTGGTATTAGGACTTTTTGATCTACAAATTCTCCTATGAGATGTTGTAATGCCTGTGCTTTTACCGGGTTCTTTGCCAGCTGTGTAACCAAGAATCTAGTTGGTGGCAACTGACTGAACTCCAGGGCATAGCCCTTTCCTATGACTCCCCTGACAAAGTTGTTGGAGGTTAACTTTATCTATTGTGGAAGGAAATCCCCCAGTCTTCCCCCCCACCTGGATCCTGGTCTCATTGAGATTTGGGATTTTTGTCAGGAGGGTTAAAGAGCACTTTTGCTTTTTGTTTCCCTCCTTGCGCCCAGGGCCTATTTGGCTTTCCTTTCTCTTGTGTTTTCTTTTGCCCCTTAAACGAACGAAAAAACTTCCTGTTAAAAGGTTTTTTCTTTTCAGGAAAGGTCCTCTTTTTATCCGCCCTGCGTTCTAATGCTTCATCTAGCGGAGTGCCAAACAAAAGGTTACCTGAGAAAGGAATGCTACAAAGACGTAATTTAGATGAGGTGTCTCCTGGCCAAGTCTTGAGCCAAAGGGTTTTCCTCGCTGCTATTGATAGTGAAGCTGATCTGGCTGAAAGCTTTACCGATTCTGCCGAAGCATCTGCAATAAAACCAACTGCCTTAAACAGCATTGGAAGAGATTTTAATAAATCTTCTCTAGGAGTACCTGCTGTCAGGTGTTCCTGTAGCTGTTTGAGCAAAAATTCCAAATTACGCGCTACACACGTAGTTGCCAGGGCTGGCTTAAGATAAGCCATGGCTGCGTCCCAGGATCTCTTGAGGATAACATCTCCCCTTTTGTATATGGGATCTGCTAAATGTCCCATGTCCTCAAACACTAAGGCCGCGTACACACAATCGAATTTGTCCGCTGAAAACGGTCCGATGGACCGTTTCAGCAGACAAATCCGATCATGTGTACGGGCTAGCGGACAGATTTGTCCATCGGACAAATTTCAAAGCATGCTTTGAAATTTGTCCGCTACAAACCTGTCCGTCGGATATGTCCGCTGGTTAGTACGGGAAACCAGCGGACATATCCTCCTGCACATGCGTCGTATCCTGTGAATGGATCCGACGCATTCGCGCGGAAGTGTTTACTTCCTGGTGCGTGACGTCGCGGTGACGTGGCGGCGTTAACGTCACTGCCGCGTCACCACGCTGTCTGCCGGCGGGGATTTTGATCCGATGGTGTGTACACGCCATCGGACCGAAATCCGATGAGACATGTCCGCTCTAAACTGTCCGTCGGACAAGTTTGAGCGGACATATCTCATCGTGTGTACGAGGCCTAAGTCTGAGTGCTTTGAGACTTTTGACAGGGGGGCATCCAGTTTAGGGGACTGGTTCCAGACCGCCTTGGGGTCTTCCTCAAAAGGAAATCTTTTTAAACCGCTAGAAATTAAAGGCCTCTTGTCAGGTTCCTCCCATTCCTTAAGCACCAGGTCTGTCATCAGCTTGTGAACTGGAAAAACGTATTGTTTTCTCCTGCTTAACTCCTGATACATTTTATCATGTCGTGAGAGAGAAGTCTTTTCTTCCTTCATCTTTAACGTCTCATGAATAGCCCCAATTAATTCATCTACCTCCTCCTGGGAGAGCTTGAATCTAGTGGGTGTGCGGGAGTCATTCTGATCATCCTCCTGCCCAGTATATCTGAATGGGAGGAATCTGAATCAGGATTTCTAAGGGAAATCTCCTCATTTTCCACAGGATTACCTGCTCCTGACGCTACCGGAGTGGGAGAGGTGGGCACCTCTTGTTGTGTGGTGGCTGGCGTTGAGATTTGCGAGTCAGCAATAAGTTTCCTAAAAGACTGAAAAGTTGCTTTCATTTCTTCTTTAAAAGAACCCAAAAATGTGTTAAGTGGGGAATCCTCTTCACTGCTTATCACAGTTGAAATACAGGGTCCACATAGGTTTTTGGTATAACCTGATGCTAGTCTTGCATTGCATGTGGCACATTTCTTTTTGCTAGAAGGGACTTTAACATTGTGGTCTTTTGGATCTTTCTGGTAGGAAACCAAAGAAAGAGATATCCTCTTTTAAGAAAAAGTATCTCTTAGCATGCCATCCCAAGGTGCCCACTGAGCTAAATATAGGTAAACATTCCTATCTAGCTCCCCTTCTATAGACAGGTGAAATGCACAGGAAAAAAGGCTCTGACACAGCCAGCCTACCTGTGAGGAGCCGGCGCTAGACTCCCCTGGCACGTGTACAGCGTCCATCTCGAATCTGTATACAGGCAGCGCTCAGCCCACGCTTGCTGCCCTTTTAAACGCCGGCTCGGCCTTCCAAACTTCCCGCGCCAGAAACCTGAACCACAGCTTCCGGCGCTCAGTGATGACGCGCATCCTGGCCTGGAAGTTACGCCCAGCGGCTTCCGGGTCACAGCGTCCACCGCGAGGAGCGCATTCCCTCGCTGCTGACACCGCCGCCTAATGCAGGTCATCACCACCAACTCCCTCGCCGGGCACTGGAGGGAAGGAGGAAACGGGGAACTCCAGACCCAGTGGGAGGGAACCTGAGGCCAAAAGAGGTGAGATCGTTCGGGTAAGCACAGCCCAGCTGTCTTCCCTCAGCCCCTGGAGATGGACTCCCTCCCGGATCCATCCCTCTGCAAAAGACGGTTCCCAGGTGACATGTCTCCTCCGATTGAGGAAACACATAAAACTGACCAGATGCCTGAGGGACCGCCTTTTAAAGAGCTGGAGGTGATGTGTTTCCTGTCCAGGGAGGAGCTCCATCTCTCAAGGGCTGTCCTGGAAGACGCCTTGGGAAAATGGCCGGGTCATTTAGCAGCCAAATCTTCCTGGGCTTAAGTGGGTAAAAAGCAATGCCTCAAGCATTGAAGCATAATAATCCATATGTTGCCTACTTATATAACACGTAGATAGCATTAGGGTTCTTTGCTTTAATCTTGTTTTTTGTGAAAATGAGGATCACCAACTCAGAGACTGCACCTTTAACCACTTCAGACCTGCGCTGTAGCCGAATGACAGCTACAGCGCTGGTCTGAATATCCAAGCTGCCGTCTTTTGACGGCCGCCCCTCTGGGCGTTCCCAGTGCTCCCAGCGCGCGCTCCAGAGCGCGATGCGGGGAAGCTCTGCGTTGGCCGTGTCCCTTGGACACAGCCAATCACAGATCGCGGCGAACGGCCAATCAGAGTGGCCGTTTGTGATGCGATCTGTGCGGCGAATGAGAGATGATCACATATGTAAACATATGTGATCATCTCTCTTTGCCGTTTTACACAGAGACAGCGTCCTGTCTATGGAGAGGAGGAGACCAATCTGTGTTCCTTGTACATAGGGACACAGATTGGTCACCCCCCCAGTCACCCCCCTCCCCCCACAGTTAGAACACAACTAGGATACACATTAAACCCCTTCCTCACCCCCTAGTGTTAACCCCTTCAAAGCCAGTCACATTTATACAGTAATTGGTGCATATTTATAGCACTGATCGCAGTATAAATGTGAATGGTGCCAAAAATGTGTCAAAAGTGTCCGATGTGTCTGCCATAACGTTGCAGTACCAATAAAAAAAAAAAAAAAAAAACGCAGATCGCCGTTATTTCTAGTAGAAAAAATAATAATAATTCTGTCCCCTATTTTGTAAGCGCTATAACTTTTGCGCAAACCAGTCGCTTATGGTGATTTTTTTTTTTTTACCAAAAATATGTAGAATACGTATCGCCCCAAACTGAGAAAAATTTAATTGGGATATTTATTATAGCAACAAGTAAAAAATGTTGTATTTTTTTTTCAAAATTGTCGCTCTTTTTTGTTTATAGCGCAAAAAATAAAAACCGCACAGGCGATCAAATACCACCAAAAGAAAGCTCTACTTGTGGGGAAAAAAGGACGTCAATTTTGTTTGGGAGCCAGGTCGCACGACCGCGCAATTGTCAGTTAAAGCGACGCAGTGCCGGAAGCTGAAATTTCACCTGGGCAGGAGGGGGGTATATGTGCCCAGTAAGCAAGTGGTTAAAGCAAATATGCAATGGCAACTTCCATATTTCTTCCCTACCAGGTTCTAAACAAACTAGGGATATAATACATAGCAAAAAGACAGAGAACCTTAAAATATCCCATAAACAACAGATTCAAGGTAATTAACATGCTTTATAGACTCTGGTGCTCCTGTGAGTGCAGCATTATAGTTTCTGCAGTGATAGATGGGCCAGATCATTGGAAGAAGCAAAAGTTTAAATAAAGCTCTAGTCTTTAGCATTGCTGCAGAGTGTATAATACAGAAAATAAATTAACTTTCAGGTGTAATGGAAAAACAAAAAAGTGACCCGCTCATTAGGCCAGCGCTACCATTGCATCTTGTTTTGAGTACATATTAACCACTTAAGACCCGGACTAATATGCAGGTTAAGGACCTTGCCCCCTTTTGCGATTCGGCACTGCGTTGCTTTAACTGACAATTGTGCGGTCGTGCGAAGTGGCTCCCAAACAAAATTGGCGTGTTTTTTTCCCCCACAAATAGAGATTTCTTTTGGTGGTATTTGATCACCTCTGCGTTTTTTTTTTGTTTTTTTTTGCGCTATAAACAAAAATAGAGTGACAATTTTGAAAAAAATGCAATATTTTTTACCTTTTGCTATAATAAATATCCCCAAAAAAATATCAAAATGTTTTCTTTCCTCAGTTTAGGCCGATACATACTCTACCTATTTTTGGTAAAAAAAATTGCAATAAGCGTTTAACGATTGGTTTGTGCAAAATTTATAGCGTTTACAAAATGGGGGATAGTTTATGGCATTTTTATTAAGATTTTTTTTTTTACTACTAATGGCAGCGATCAGCGATTTTGTTGTGACTGCGACATTATGGCGGACACTTCAGACAATTTTGGGACCATTGTCATTTTCATAGCAAAAACTGCATTGATTACTGTGAAAATGACAATTGCAGTTTAGGAGTTAACTACTAGGGGGCGCTGTAGGGGTTAAGTGTGACCTCATATGTGTTTCTAACTGTATGGGGGCAGGGCTGGACGTGTGATGTCATTGATCGTCTTTCCCTATATCAGGGAACAGATGATCAATGACACTGCCACTGTGAAGAACGGGGAAGGTGTGTTTACAAACACACACACCTCTCCCCATTCTTCAGCTCCTGTGACCGATCACAGGACACCGGCGGCGATCGGGTTCATGGGTCCCACGGTCACGGAGCTTTGGACTGGGTCGCCTGTGTGCGCAACCCACGGCTGGGCTCTTAAGGGCGACGTACATGTACGCGAATGTGCCCAGCCATGCCATTCTGCAGACGTATATAGGAGTTAGGCGGTCCTTAACCACTTGCCGACCAGCCGCCGCAGTTATACAGCGGCAGGTCGGCACGGGTGCGCGAGAGCCCGTAGCTCTACGTCGCGCCTTTCGCGGCCACTAGGGGGCGCGTGCGCGCCGCCGGCGGCCCGCGCGCGCGCGCCCCCGCTCGTCCCCGAGTCCCGTGCGTGTGCCCGGCGGGCGCGATCGCCGCCGGGCACACGCGATCGCTCGTTACAGAGCGGGGAACGGGAGCTGTGTGTGAAAACACACAGCGCTCGTTCCTGTCAGCGGGGGAAATGCTGATTTTCTGTTCATACAATGTATGAACAGAAGATCAGTGATTCCCCCTAGTAAGTCCCCCCCCCCATACAGTTAGAACCCAAATAGGAACACACTTAACCTTTTCCCCGCCCCCTAGTGTTAACCCCTTCACTGCCAATGGCATTTTTATAGTAATCCAATGCATTTTTATAGCATTGATCGCTAAAAAAATGCCAATGGTCCCAAAAATGTGTCCGAAGTGTCCGCCATAATATCGCAGTACCGAAAAAAAACGCTGATCGCCGCCATTACTAGTAAAAAAAAAATAATAATAAAAATGCCATAAAACTACCCCCTATTTTGTAAACGCTATAACTTTTGCGCAAACCAATCAATAAACGCTAATTGCGATTTTTTTTACGAAAAATATGTAGAAGAATACGTATCGGCCTAAACTGAGGAAAACATTTTTTTTTTATATATATTTTTGGGGATATTTATTATAGAAAAAAGTAAAAAATATTGCATTTTTTTCAAAATAGTCGCTCTGTTTTTGTTTATAGCGCAAAAAATAAAAACCGCAGAGATGATCAAATACCACCAAAAGAAAGCTCTATTTGTGGGAAAAAAAGGACGCCAATTTTGTTTGGGAGCCACGTCGCACGACCGCGCAATTGTCAGTTAAAGCGACGCAGTGCCGAATCTCAAAAAGTGCTCTGGTCTTTGGACAGCAATATGGTCCGGGGCTGAAGTGGTTAAGTGGTTAAGTCAATTTATTCATTGCCATGAAACATCAACCAAAGTTAATCATTTAGAGCCTTTTGCAAAGCAATGAAAAAAAAAATCCATGCATCTTAGGTTCCACCTCCAGAGGACAGATCTTGAAATATTACAGTACAAAGTTGTCACAGTTCTTTAGGAACAACTTATACATGTAACTAGGGATTAACACCCCCGGTTTGGTTTGCAGCAGAACATGCCAACAGGCAAAATTTGTTTGAATTTGCGAACACTGTTAAAAATCTATGGGACACGAACATGAAAAATCAAAAGTGCAAATTTTAAAGGTTAATATGCAAGTTATTGTCATAAAAAGTGTTTGGGGACCAGGGGACATGTATCAATGGAAAAAGGTTTTTAAAACTGACGTTTTTTTAGTAGCAGTGATTTTAATAATGCTTAAAGTGAAACAATAAAAGTTAAATATTCCTTTAAATTTCGTACCTGGGGATGCCTATAGTATGCCTGTAAAATAGCGCATATTCCGGTGTTTATAACACGTCATTTAAAACTACTCGCAGCTATAATGAATTGTCGGGTTCCGGGAATACAGATCAAAGTAATTGAAAACAAAAATGCATGGGGTCCCCCCAAATTCCTTCAGGTCTGGTATGGATTTTAAGGGGAACTCTGTGCCTAAATAAAAAAATGGTGTGGGGTTCCACCCAAAAATCCATACCAGACCCAGCACGCAACTTGGCAGGCCACAGGAAAATAAGGGGCAGTGTCATCCATTCACGTCACGGGTGGCCCTTGGTTCTAATGGAGTCGTCAAACAGCTTGCATGTCATTTGGCCGGGTGCAGTGGAGGCGGTATCATTCATAGCAGCGGGTCCGGGACCAGGATCGTAGGAGGGGTACAAAGTGGTACAAAGTGGTACAAAGTGGTACAAAGTGCCATGTTACCAATTCACATAGGTTGCGTGATCTGGGGGTTCCCTTTGTTAAAAGGGGGTTCCCTTTGTTAAAAGGGGCTTCCAGATTCTGATAAGCCCCATCGCCCGCAGACCCCCACAACCACCGGTCAAGGGTTGTGGGGATAAGGCCCTGGGGATAAGGCGACTTTTTCTGACAACCTGCCAGCGCACCGCTCTAGTGTGAAAGCCCTCAGGCTATGAAATCAACAGATTTACATTGTGGAATACATATAAGGTCTATATGAGGGGGGCATTGATCAAACTGGCTTAATTTGTCAGAAAACAGAGAAGGGGGCAGATTGAAGACGTGCTGAATTCTATAACCTTAAAAGAACGTGAGAATAAATCTAACCCAAATTCCCGCCTCACAAGATATTCTGCAAGACAAGCAAAAATGAAGGTCCCTGCTCCTTTACAAATATGAAAATTATCTCAAATATCTTAAAGCCAATTATTACGGCCTCCATAATAAATGCAGAAGCCTGGCTGGCCAAAAAAGTTAAAGAAAAACAGCTTGAGCAAAAAATATTTTATTTTTCTTACCCCAACAACACCCTATTTAACCCAAAGGACATAGCAAACGCTTTTGCAGACTTTTACCAGTCCCTTTATGACCTCTGTAGTGATGAATATACGTCTCCACCCTTTTCCTGCACTCATTAGTACCATTTTAAGTAAAATTAAACCACCTAACCTCAATAATGACCAACTCCAGTCCATCTCCTAACCTTTTACAACAAAGAAAATTTGCTCAGTCATCAAGAAACTACGCAACTGCAAATCCCCTGAGAATGATAATTTTTCAAATGAATACTAAACATACCTCTCCACTAAAACTGAAACAATCCATCTTCGATCTTGCTTCTTCCTCTGGTACATTCCCACCTGAAATGTTAAGAGCTGTGATCGTGACTAGCTCTAAACCCAACAAAAACCCCACCACCCCTCCAAACTACAGGCCCATATCCCTTCTAAATGTGGATGTCAAGATTTTTGACAGACAGACAGACACTTTTGCATATTATGCAGTTGCTCTACCCCAACACCAGAAGTGCCCAATCACAGGGGGATTTACCCCCAACAAGAGGACCTTCCACCATGGGACCCTCGTGGCAATATATATAGAATTAATCTTGAACGAAGACAAAATAAGATAACCACCAGGTACTGCCTGCCCTTTATGCTACTATTCAGCAAGGTCCTATTGTGGCCAAAACGGCGGAGTTGACCTGCAGTGATGGCATGACGCAAAGCCAGAGCTCAAAATATCCAAAATTTGTAAATACGATATAATCCATAAACACAAATTGCAAGGAGTATATGAGCGAATTGCCAAAAATATGATCTAAACAAAAAAATTGTGCTTTGATATACAGTACTATTATCAAAAATATCGGAGTGCATGAGTTCTCGTAATAATCAAGGGAATGTGTATAAAAAAAAAAAAAAAACACTATCTGTGAAACAATGTTTTACTCTATCACCACCGACTCCTGTAGACATTCTCTCACCTTTAACATTGGACCTTTTATGTTATAAAGGTCAATAGTACAGGGTCCCTTAAAATAGTTGTAAACAGCTATAATAGATGATTAAAACACTCTTCCTCTGAACCACCAGCATAATAAACACCCATTATAGACACTATGAGAGAGGGGAAAACCTAGTGCTTCCTGTATTTGCTAAAGCAAATTTATCTTTAATAACCACTTGCCCTCTGGATGATTTACCCCCCTTCATCACCAGGGGGGTAAATATTTTGGCACCATGTTACTTTAACTGAAGTCATGCAACCCTGTATATAAATAACATTTATATAATTTTCCCCATTAATAGAGCTTTCTTTTGGTGGTATTTGATGAATACTTTTTTTTTTGCTATAAATAAACAATTCTGAAACATTGTTTTTTTATTTTATATATATATATATATATATATATATATATATATATATATATATATATATATATATATATATAAACACTTTCTGCATTAAAACATAGCCAGAATTTATTTACATAATCAAATTTCTTCATAAAATTTAGCCCATTATGTATTCTGGTACATATTTTTGGTAACAAATTCCCAATAGGCATACTTTATATAGATATAGGTATAATGAATATATTTTTATATATAGTAGGAATAGGTCAATCAGGGACCAAAATTGGGACTGCAATATTGCGGCGGCCAATCTGACACTTTTGACACTTTGTGGGAAATGATAAAAATATGCACGGTCACTATATTAATGACACTAGCTGGGACGGATTTAAACATCTAGGGTAATCAAAAGGGATACATGTGTGCCTAACCAGTGTTTTTCTGTTTACTATGTGCTGCTTTTAATAAGGGATGTGGTGGATTTTATTCCCTGCAAACAAAATCCACTGCATCCCTGCTAACAAAACAGATATGCCTTGTTTACATAAGCAGAGCTCTGTTCTTTGTGTCTCCTTTCCGATCAGGGGTTGCCGGCGGACATTCATTGGCCCGCTGATTGGCATGGTCTAATCACAATCGCAACGCCCCTATAGGTATATGATGCAGCACAGGAGAGCCACTCTGCCGCTGTACTCCTATGTGAGGCAGTTGGCAAGTGGTTAATAGGGATGAGCCGAACAACCCCGGGTTCGGTTCGCACCAGAACGTTGTAACAGACCGCGGGTTTGAATTCAAAAACGATCATTTTAAAGACCAATATTCAATTTAATGTTGGAAAAAACATCATTCAGAACACGGGTCTTGCCCCAGGGAACATGTATCAATGGAATTTTTTTTTTTTTTTTAAAACAGCCGTTTTTTCCAGAGCAGCCATTTTAATGATGCTTAAAGTGAAAAAAAATAAAAAATCCTTAAAATATCACACCTGCTAGGTGTCTATAGTAGTGGCACGTGTTTAGAAATGTCCCTGCACAACATGAGAGGACTATAAAAAAAAAATAATAATAATACTGCTTGCGCACGTGCTGTGTGGCAACAATATGTTGAATATTTTAGCGGTGGTGGGGGACCATTATTGTTTTGTGAAAGAAAAAAAGGGCACCCCTCAAACATACTGTAATTGGAGCCACGTGCAAAGTATTGTATCAAAAATTGTTATTAGGCGCCCCTGTTAAACAGGGTCAGAAAAATTGTGCCTTGGGCACAACACTGCAACCCCTCCCAATAACTCAAATTGGAGCACAACAAAGAGCAACGAGCAACGTGCAAAGTATTGCATCAAAAATTGTTATTAGGGGGGCGCATGCGCGGCGCAATACGAGATGGACGCTTAGCACACCAGCTCCTTGCGCTTCGGGACTGATTCCCGGGGGTTATTGCACTTCTGACTATCCTCCTAATTTACACCCCCTGGCTCTGGTGACTCCGGTGCATGTCGCCGACGAAGAAAAAGAACAAGGGAGCTGCCCAGACCTCTCTAACCCACTACCTCCTCCGTGCCAGGGAACACTACGGCATGGCCCAAGATGGCGCCTCGGCTCCGGCCTTGCCTCCAGAAAGAGCCTCTCCTCCTCATTCCTTGGGCTGTGAGTATCCTGCCGCTCTATCTAAAGCTGATCTTGACTCCAGCCTTGAAGCCATGTACTCCCGGCTAGCTTCGACGTTCCAATCGGAACTTAACAAAACTTCCCATACATTTTCCCAAGAAATCTCGTCTTTGGGCTCCCGCATGGACTTACTCGAGACCAAGCACGATGAATTGGCCCTGGCGTACAGTGAGTTGAGTCGGGAACATGAGAGTCTTTCTACGGCCTTCGCCCATCTCCAATCACAAGTCGAGGACCTCGACAACAGGAACCGCCGCCAAAACCTTCGTTTGCGTGGGTTCCCAGAACAGATCACGGACCTGATTCCGGCGGAGGTTCGGTTGTTTAAGTCCCTGCTTCCAGATCGCGACGCCGCAGCTTTTACGTGCGACCGGATCCACAGGGCTCTCAGACCTAAGCCCCCCGAGGACAGACCTCCAAGAGATATAATTCTCTGCTTGAAGGATTTCTTGATCAAAGAGGAGATCCTGAGAGCTGCCCGCAATTCACCGCGGATCACCCTGGATGACTTCACTATTCAGATCTTCCCTGATCTATCCCCTGCTACGCTGGACAGACGGAGGGGTATGAAGGAGATCACATCGGTACTTCAGTCAGCTAGGATCCGCTACAAATGGGGGTTTCCCTTCAAGCTTGTGATCCCTCATAATGGCTCCACATATAATGCCACATCGGTCTTTGAGGGCAAAGAAATCCTGGTCAAGCTCGGCTTACTGGAGGCTGAAGCGATTCGCCGCTTACCACCTACTCCTCGCCCTTCTCAAATCTGGCAAACACCACCACCCAGACGTGACAGGAGGAGGATTCGATATGGGGAAGGCTCCCCAAGGAACTTGCCAGTCTGATCCTCAGCATTGTCAATGTTTCCCTTAGCTGGAATTCATGTTTTCAGTCTACCGGTTTCCCCTTTTTTTTTTAATTTTTTATTTTGGCTTGTGGATTGCGCTTCTTCTCCCCGACATGCATCTGGAACTTCCTATCACTGTTTTTTTCCTGTTGTCTGTTCCGTAGCGTGGTCGCAGGTTACCCCCCCTCTAGTGAATCCATAGACTGCTTTAATCGTTTTTTTTTTTTCCACAGGTTTGCAGTCGTGGACTTGCTAGTCGTGAGACGTGGAAGTCTCTGTATTTTTGAATTTTTCTTCAGGACTTACACTTTTCCTGATCCACTCTTTCTGAATCTATGTCTTCTTTTTTCTTCTTAATTTTTTTATTATTCTTTTTTTGTTGACTCTTATATGCTATTCAACCCACTGGATGACTTCTTATAACTGTCAGTGCTCAAAGGTTAAGTTATTCGTCATATTGCTTAATGATGCTAATTTACGATTGTTAATCTCTGTTCTTGATATGGGATTTCTGACTTATTCATGTATGATTTGCAGCTGTCCTTTAACTTGGGGGATATTCTCATTCGGTAGTGGGATGCCTGCTGAGATGGGTTCCTTGCCTCAACCGCTCCTAGAGGTTTTCTTTTTGGCCTTTTCAGCTGATCTATCCTATTACTCCCCTGATGGCTATTAATTGTATTTCCCATAATGTTAAGGGATTCAACTCCCCGGTGAAGCGGAAAAAGGCATTTTCACAATATAAACTTCTTGGGGCTAAGATTTTACTCTTACAGGAGACTCATTTCTCGCAGGCATCCCATCCGAAATTTTTTGATAGACATTTCCCACAAGCTTATTATACCCTCCATTCTTCTAAATGTAGGGGTGCAGCTATATTTTTTCATTCCTCTCTCCCATTTGAGGTTCATCATGTCTATAGAGATAAGGAGAGTAGATTTGTTATCATAAAAGGAATCTTAAACGATAGGGAATGTACGATTGCAAGTGTGTATGCTCCTAATGAAGCTGCTGCTACATTTTTTTCTTCTTTTTTTGCTGTTCTGGAACGTTTTTTATCCCCCCCATATGATCATTGGTGGCGATTTTAATTTAGTTTCTACTCCCTCATTGGATAGGAGCCACGCTTCCCCCTTTTCAAAAGCCTTCCCTAAATCCCTTTCCCGCAAACTGATTGATCTACAACTAATTGATTCCTGGAGAGCCCTTAATGTTGGCTCAAAGGAATTTACTTTTTTTTCGTTCCCCCACCAGAGCTATGCGAGGCTGGATTATATTTTTACTACTCCTGTCATTCTCGCTAATTCCGGCTCCGCTAGTATACATAACTGTGTATGGTCTGACCATCAAATAACGGCTTTTTCCACTGAGTTCATTAGGATGCCCCCCTCTACCTTTACATGGCGGTTGAATGAAGGACTTCTCTCTGACCCTTTGGTCGAATCGGAACTCTCTCGATCTATTGAATCATTTTTGAGACCCCAATCTCTACACTTTGGGTTACTCATAAGGCAGTGTTGCGGGGTGTCTTTATTAAATTGGCTTCAGCTCGTAATGCTTCAAACAAAGCCAAGATCGTTAAGCTCTCTTCTGAGCTGGACAAGTTATATAGGGACTCGGCTTCCCTGCCTCTGGAGTCCACTAGAGTTCTGATTGACCAAAAGCGGTTAGAGCTGAATGAATTACTTTCTGCTAAAACCGAAAAAGCTCTGCGCTGGGCTAAAGCTAAATTCTTACTCCACAGTAACGCTGCAACCTCCATGTTTGCAAGGAAATTAAATCAGTCCTTTAGACCTCCACATATTTACAAATTATCTTCCCCTTTAGGAGGTTTAATCTCGCATCCCCAGGAGGTCATGAAGATCTTTCATGACTACTACTCTACCTTATTAGGCTCTCAGCACTCCGCCCCCACTGGAGCTTCTGTATCTTGGTTTGAAAACCTTCCCCTTCCAACTCTCTCTCAATCTCAGTTAGAGAAGCTTAACAGCCCAATCTCAGTGTCCGAGGTCCTTAATGTAATTAAATCCCTCAAGAATACCTCTTCCCCAGGCCCTGATGGTTTTTCGGCCCCCTATTACAAGAAATTTTCGACCCTTCTTTCCCCTAGACTAGTTAGGTTGTTTAATTACGTTCTGAAAGGAGGCTCCTTCCCTAAAGAAATGCTCTTAGCGAACATGTCACTGATCCCTAAGCCCAACAGAGACCATACGCTGCCCCAAAACTATAGGCCTATTTCAGTCATGAATAATGATGTAAAAATATTTAGTAGAATTATGGCAGACAGACTCGGTAACGTGATTTCCTCTCTAATTTCCCCTTATCAGTCAGGTTTTATCCCTCACCGTTTTATCACGGATAATATACGCCTAGTATCAAATATAATTCAGGATGCCACGAGTTCCTCTAGGAAACTATTCTTGTTAAGTTTAGACATTAATAAGGCGTTTGATAGTGTCTCATGGAATTTTATTTCCCTTCTGTTAAGTCGCTTTGGATTTAACCACTTGTCACCTGCACATCTGCAGACGACTCCATTATCACTCCATATATGATCCCGTGCGAGTGCCCGGTGGCAACGATCGCCGCCGGGCACACGCGATTGCTCAGTAACTGAGCTGGGACGTGCAGCTCTGTATGTAAACACAGAGCTGCACGTCCCTGTCAGGGAGAGAGGAGATCGATTGTGTCCCTTGTACATAGGGACACAATCGGTCACCTCCCCCAGTCACCCCCCCTCCCCCCACAGTTAGAACACTCATAGGACACACATTTAACCCCTTCTCCGCCCCCTAGTGGTTAACCCCTTCACTGCCAGTCACATGTATACAGTAATCAATGCATATTTATAGCATTGTTCACTGTATAAATGTAAATGGTCCCAAAAATGTCAGAAAAGTGTCCGAAATGTCCGCCATAACGTCGCAGTCCCAATAAAAAAAATCGCAGATCACCGCCATTAATAGTAAAAAAAAAAAAAAATGCCATAAACTATCCCCTATTTTGTAAACGCTATAAATTTTGCGCAAACCAATCGATAAACGCTTATTGCATTTTTTTTTACCAAAAATATGTAGAAGAATACGTATCGGCCTAAACTGAGGGAAAAAATATTTTTTTTATATATTTTTTGGGTTATTTATTATAGCAAAAAGGAAAAAATATTGCATTTTTTTAAACATTGATGCTCTATTTTTGCTATTAGCGCAAAAAATAAAAACCGCAGAGGTGATCAAATACCACCAAAAGAAAGCTCTATTTGTGGGAAAAAAAGGATGCCAATTTTGTTTGGGAGCCACGTCGCACGACCGCGCAATTGTCAGTTAAAGCGACGCAGTGCCGGAAGCTTATATTTTGTCTGGGCAGGAAGGGGGTGTAGGTGCACAGTAGGCAAGTGGTTAAAGATAAATTTCTCAATGCTTTTCACGCCCTTTACTTCAATCCCAGCACTAGAATCAGGATCCCAGGTTGTAACTCTGAGTTTTTTCGGCTTGGCAGGGGTACCAGGCAGGGATGCCCACTCTCCCCCTTAATTTTTGCCCTGGCCATAGAACCTTTGGCAATAGCTATTCTACAACACCCAGATATTGCTGGATATACTAAAGCTGGCTCGGATTACAAACTCTGTATGTATGCAGATGATGTGATGCTCTTCCTGACCAACCCCTTAGCAGTGTTGTAAGTAACGGAGTTACAATAAACGCAGTTACCTAACGCAGCCCCTTTTGAGAGTAACGAGTAATCTACCTGATTACTCTTCCCCTCACAGTAACGCAGTTCCCATTACTTGGGCGGCATTACTGCAATTACATCTACCGCCACTAGATGGCAGCAGAGTAATTGCTTCTCCCGGCGCTGTGAACATAAATATGGAGGAAATCCACTTTAGAATCATGTGACTGCTGTGATGTCTTGTCACAGCGGTCTGAAAACTCCCAATCGCAAGGAGCCCTGGATACAATGAGCCCCATTCGCCTCACACTGACCTATCACCGGGGAACAACTCACATCGATCACACACACTGTGTGCGCAACCTAATCGATGATCCGGGGAACACATGGCCGGAACAAAATGTCCCACAGAACAAACGTTCCCTATACAACACAGTGTACACAGCGACATCTAGTGGTCAACATGGTAAGTGCAGGACACCTATACAGACCAATGATCAGCAGGTTATTTTTGGTCAGTGATTTCATCTCTTCATCAGACAACAAAGATATTAGCTGCACATACATGGTGGGACGGAGGCACCTAGGCTGGGATATACACGAGATCACCATTTGTTTCCGGTTTTCTTCTCTCAAGGATCTGGCATTCTTTTGTCTTGGAGTATTAACTCACTGCTCCCTGGCAAGCGCCCGTCACCTGCTTCTCAACAAAGCTTTGTAGAATATTAAAAAAAAATTCAGTTACTTTGCTGAGTAACTAATTACTTTTTCAATGTAGTAACTGAGTCACTAACGCAATTACTTTTTCGGAGAAGTAATTTGTAACTGTAACTAATTACTTTTTTAAAGTAAGATGAGCAACACTGCCCCTTAGTTACTTTGCCAAACCTCCTGAAAACACTTTCTATCTTTGCAGATATCTCAGGCTTGACAGTTAATGTACCCAAGTCCCAGGCCCTTCCAGTGGGCTTTTCCCCTGAGGAGCTGGCTTCCATTAAAACAACCTTCCCTTTCTCCTGGTCTCATTCTTCCCTCCCCTTTTTAGGAATTAAACTTTCTGGGGATTTCGGCAAGCTTTTTAATCTGAACTTCCCTCCCCTTATAGCCCAATTAAAGAATCTGTTAAAATCTTGGTCCTCCTATAATATATCATTTTTGGGGCGGATAACGGCTGTCAAAATGTCCATACTCCAAAAAAAATACTATATTTGTTTCGGGCCCTTCCCCTCCTAATCCCTAAGGCGTATTTACTTAAATTTCAATCCTACATAAACAGATTTATCTGGCGTGGTAAGCTGCCTAGATTCTCTAGGGCCATTTTATATTGATCTTATAAGCTGGGAGGTTTAGGGGTTCCACAGATATGGTTTTATTATTTGGCTAGTAGACTTTCTCAACAAGCACAATGGTCTATCAGAAATCCTAGGGTCCCCTGGGTCAAATTTGAATATGATGCTATTTTCCCTTTTTACTTACCAGGCCTGTTGTGGTTTTCGGGCCCTCGCCCACCTGAATTATCTGACCTTAACCTGCTGGTGTCTCAGGGGTTGACATTATGGAGACGCTATTGTTCTCCGTTGTCTCTGGCCTCTGTGGCTCCCCCGGGAACATCTTTCCTGGGAGACCCCAGACTCCCACCTGCCTTTTCGGGCCCTGATTCTTTCCGATGGTGGATCTCATCTGATCTGACGACCTTGGAGGATCTGCAGAAGGATGGTAAGTTTATCTCCTTTCCCCAACTGCAGTCTCTTATGGGGGCTCCAGTTCGGGAATTTTATAGGTTTCTCCAAATTCGGCATTTCTTCATGATTCATTATGCACTGTCCCCATCCCCTTCTCTTTCCCCCTTTGAATCTTTATGTAAGTCTGGTCCAAGACAAAGAGGTATGATATCTACTATATATACCGTGTTGACTGGTGATCGTGACCGGATCAAGTTGAGGTATATGGTTAGTTGGGATTCGGAGTTGGGTCTGGAGTATGGGTTGGGAGACTGGGAAGCTAACTGGCAGAATCTCTGTAAGTGCACGGTCTCACTGTCCTTCAGGGAGACTGCAATTAAATTATTTACCCGTTGGTATTTAACTCCTCAGCGCATTCACCAGATTTTCCCCCAGTCCTCCCCAAATTGTTTTAGGGGTTGCCCGACACCGGGGACTTTTTATCATATATTTTGGGATTGTGAGAAAGTCTCTTCGGTCTGGAGAGCCGCCTTGGATCTTGTAGACAGATTGGCGGATGGTCATGTAGATCTTTCATACAGGCATTGCCTGCTGTTTGAAAAAATTCCGGACACCCCTAGTCCCCTGGGGCGATTGATACACTCACTTTGCACTGCAGTCCTTTGGGCTGTAGCTTTCAATTGGAAGTCTCCCACGCTCCCTTTCTCCCAGGTCCTCTCAAGAATGGACCATATTAGGCTGTCAGAACAAATTTTTCATAAACTACATGATACAATGCCTACTTATGAAGCTAAATGGATCCCATGGTGGCTTATACGCCTTCCATCCTAGACCGCCTTCCTACCCCTCTGTTTGTTCTGTAAGGGCTGGTCCTCTGTCTCTGAAGTGCTCCCTTTATATACAGTCTTTCCTGAGTGCATATTACTTTCCTCTTATTTAATTTTTTCTGTTACCATAATTTCTCGCTTTTCCGTTCTTTCTTCTTCTCTTCTGATTTTCTGATACATATATACATTTATAATTGTTGTACCCTTATGTGGATATTTAGCTTGTGTTCTTGTACCGGTTGCGTAATAGGCATTTTTCTTTTTACTGAATCCACATTCTGATAGTATTGCATCTTATACTGTCTTTGATTTCAGTTTAGTTATTGTTAATTCTGCATATGCTTTGTACTATTGTTACTGAGTGACTTTGTCACGATTGAGTGTACCTCTCTGTGATTTTTCTCTACTGTGTCTTTAATAAACATCTTTAAAGTAAAAAAAAAAAAATGTTATTAGGCATCCCTGTTAAACGGGAGCTGAAAAATTGGGCCTTAGGCACTGGTAGCGGAGCCCAGAAACACAACATTTCTTACTAGCTATCAGCAAGAAAAGTGAGAAGGATATTCCATCAGCAGCATAAGAGGACAGTCACTCAGCATCAGCAGGGAAGGAGTCCAAGTCGGATCTTGCCCCTAGGTATTCCCGGACCATGTAAACCAGTCGCTGGTGATGGTTGCTGGAACCGGTCAGACCTTGGGGCTGCGGACTATAAAACTGTCTTTAGGCATCGGTCAGACGGCCACCTTCTGCACCGCTCCTTCTGTGACTCACCGAAGCCTCAGCAAGACGTTGTCCAGAGCCAGGTTTTTGTAATCCCCCCAGTTCTGGGAACGCATTGCACAGACCCTTCAGCAAGGCCTCCCGCAGAAGTTTCATCTTCTGCTCCCTCTGCGATGGCAACATAAGGTCCGCAACCTTAGGCCGCGTACACACGAGGGGATATGTCCGCTGAAAACGGTCCGATGGACCGTTTCAGCAGACATCTCCGCTCGTGTGTATGGGCTAGCGGACAGATTTCTCCACCCGACAGATTTCAAAGCATGCTTTGAAATCTATCCGGTGGGGATCTGTCCGCCCGACATGTCTGCTGGTTAGTACACTTACCAGCAGACATGTCGGCCCCCACCGCCGCCGCGCCGCTGCCGAATGGATTCGGCGCATGCGCGGAAGTGTTTTACTTCCTGGTGCGGTGACGTTGCGGTGACGCGGCGGCGTCAACGTCACCGCCGCGTCACCGCCACGTCACCGCGCCTTCCGGCGGCGGGGAATTTGATCCGATGGTGTGTACACGCCATCGGATCAAACTCCCGATCGGACATATCCGATGGAAATGGTCCGCGGACCGTTTTCATCGGATATATCCGATCGTGTGTACGCCGCCTTACTCTTGTAACGTGGATCAAGGATAGTTGCCAGCCAGTAATGATCCCTCTCCTTGATAGCACGTACATAAGGATCCTTACGCAGGCTTTGCACGATCAGGGAGGCCATGCAGCGTAGGTTTGCAGAGGCATTCGGGGCACAGTCCTCTGGGTCACTGAGGATGACAGGATCCACAGGCACCTCATCCCAACCACGTAAAAGTCCACGTGTTCCTTGGGACTCTAAATGATCCCTTGAAGACTGCTGCTGATGCTGAGTGCTAGGCTCCACCTCCATGCTGCTGATACAATCCTCCTCCTCTCCCTGTGTGCTAGGTGGGCAAGAAGGCCCATTGTCTGGGTAAAGGGGGCCTTGAGAGGTAAGGAAGTCCTCCTCTTGCCTCTGTTCTGCCTCAAGGGCCCTGTCCATTATTCCACGTAGCGTGTGCTCCAACATGTGAATAAGAGGGACAGTCTCACTGATGCATGCCCTGTCACTGCTCACCAACCTTGTGGCCTCCTCAGATGGTGACAGGACAGTGCATGCATCCCTGATCAAAGCCCACTGGCGTGAGGAAAAAAAACCTAGCTCCCCTGACCCAGTTCTGCTGCCATATTGGCACAGGTACTCATTGATGGCCCGCTGCTGCGTGTGTGCTTGCCAACGAGCTGCATGGCGTATCGACATATGTCTGGACAAGCATGTGGTACCCAGGCGGTTGATGTTCTGGCCACGCGAGATACGCTTGCGACATATGTTGCAAATAGCAAAGTTACGATCTTGTGGACATGTTTCAAAAAAGGCCCACACCAAAGAATTTTTGCTGTACTGGTCAGACACAGCAGCACCATGCACAAGCGCCGTAGATGTGCGCTGTAATGCAGTTGGTGTGCTGCCCTTAAGCTGACCCCTGGAGGGCATCCTGCCTCTTTGGAGATATGCCTGTGCCTCGTCGTCCTTTTTTTCCTCCTCCTCCTCCTCCTCCTGCTCTCTCCTATCAGGCACCCAGGTAGAGTCAGTGACCTCATCATCCCCTCCCTCCTCATCACTGTCAACAACCTGGCAGTATGCTTCAGCTGGGGGAACATCACTGCCAGATTGCTGTCCCTCTCGGCCACCCCCTCTCCCTGGACTCACATCAATGCCTTCCTCTGTGTTCCATCATCGGAGCCTTTAAAATGCTGTGCATCTTCATTCAGCAGCATGTACCCAACACTGTGTTGAAACAGTTCGGGGGACTCCTCAGGAGGACACGGTGGGACTAGGGAAGGATTGTGTGATGCTATAGTACAGAGAGAAGAGGAAGCTTTGGCAGCTGCTTTGCCAGACAAACTACGATCAGTCTGTGCGAGAGGATGAGGACGGCTTGGTCATCCAATCTACTATTTGGTCTGCATGTTGAGGCTCAACGCGGCCAGCTCCCGAAAATAAGGATGAGCGACCACGTGCTGAAGAGGATGCACTGCGTGCACCACCAGCATTGCCTCTAGATGCAGAGCCTGCTTGCCCTCGTGACGCTCTGCTTTTCTTTGTTGTCCTTCCAGACATTTTAATAGCCTGCACAGGACAAAATCAGAAATAAACAGCAAACGTATAGTAAGATCAACTGCATTTATGGGAAAAAACACAGCAAACTTATAGTAAGATCGACTGAGCAAAAACACCGCAAACGTGCAGTATGATCAACTGTCTTTATGGCCAAAGACACAGCAAACGTATAGTACAGCACAATCTCCTGCCTAACAAAAACTAATAGCAGATCTAGCTAAGCTATACAGTGTTTAAATATATGTACAACTCCTAAGGATGTATATATATTCTCTACACACTGTAAAATCAACTACACTGACTACTAGCCCTCCTACTCTCTATCTGAAAAGACACTGGGCCAGATTCAGGTACATCTGCGCATTATTGGACCGGCGTAGCGCACCGCCTTTACGTTAAGACTGGTGCAATGTAGCGGCGCAATCACCCTATTCTCGTCGGTTTTACGTAGAAATTTGCGCCTGCGCAACGTTATTTCTGAGGCGCAAGGCGGAGTAATACAAATTGGGAAGGACGTGGGCGTGTTACATTGAAATGAGCCGTGACCCCATGCAAATGAAGGGCCGGCCGGCTCGCGCATGCGCGCTTGAAGCAGACCATGTCAGCACCTCTGTGCGCATGCTCACAACTCGGGAACAGTGCAATCAGTGAAATTGGAAGTGGACTAGGGCAAAATCGTGAACTACACAGACAGCATAAATAGACAGACAGAAACGCACTTCCTTTGCAAAAGTACATCCCTTTGTATCCCTCCCTATACAGCAAGGTGCTTTTGTTCTGTTGTTAGTTGCGTTGTGGTTTGTCTTTGTGATATTTTATGACTGTGTGATCTAGTGTTTGTTAGAAGATATTTGTAAGTGATTTTTGGTGACTGCTTGTGAGTTTTTGGTTGATAGTTTTTTGTTCGTTTGTTTTCTTGCTTGATTTTTCCTGCTTGTTTTTGTGAGTGATTTTTCCTGCTTGTTTTTGTGAGTGATTTTTCCTGCTGGTTTTTGTGAGTGATTTTTGCTGATTGTTTGGGAGAGAGTTTTTGTATGAGTATGACGGAGAGAAAGAGGAAGTTAAATTTTACTTTGGGGGAGAAACAAATTCTTGCCCGGGCCATTTCCCAATATGGGCGTTTCCTCCACGGCCCAGAGAGTGCCAACACCACCCCGGCCAGGAGGCGTGATATCTTGCAGAACATTACTGACGAGGTGAATGCATCGGGGGGGGGGACCCGCACATGGTCAGGGATTGAAAAGGAGATCAATGACCTCCGGGACCTGGTCAGAAAGAAGCTGGCCAAAATGTTAGCCCGTGCCAGGGGTACAGGAGGAGGCCCACCATGCCCTGTTAGGCTGACAGCGGAGGAGCGTGCGGTGGCCCAGACCTTTCATAGACAACAGGTGGAGGGCCTGCCCGGCTATGACTCAAGTCATGAAGGCGTGATGCCAGGTAAGGTTTTTTTCCCTATCAGGTGTGTAGCATGTGTGGGGGAGGGGGTGAAAGGGAATATGTGGCAAGTGTGTGGATCCTCCAACCTGTGAATGTTTTGTGTCATCCACAGATGAGCAGGAGGGTGCTGGGCCATCTGGGCTGACTGCACCATCCCAGCCTGATGAGGACCCCCCGACAAGGCCAGAGTCCTCGGAGGAGGTTGAAGAAGAGGAGGTTGAGGAGGAGGAGTTTGAGGAGGATGTCATGTCAGCCAGTGGATTGTAATTTTTGGAGGAGTCATCCTCTCTGGCTGGCAGCAGCCAGCCCTCCATAAGGGCTAGCCCCTCCCACTCTTCCCCCAACAGGGCTCCTCTCCCAAGGGCCTCCCCTTCTCCCCGGCCACAAGCCTCAGCTGGAGGCAGGAAGTCGTCCCAGAAGACCAGGTGGTGGCCGAGCTTCTGCCCGCCAATCTGAGAATTGACCAGGCCCTTCAGACCCGCCATCTGGGACAGGTCAGCCAGACCTTGGGGCGGATGGAGGAGAGCCTGTCCTCCATAAAGGATATGCTTGGGGACCTGGACTGAACCTCCCGGGCTCTTACAAACTGCCTAAATGCACTGCAGACTACAACAGCAGACGTTGGGCAGGATGTGAGGGCCCTCACCCAGGCTATCCAGGACAACACGGCAACACTAGGTGCTGGCCTGACCAGAATTGCCGTGGCCTTGGAGGGCAGGCCGCCAGGTGGGCAGAGACCAGGAGCTGCTCCTCCTTCCCTGGATTACCCCCCCCCCTCCCCATGAGTCTCCCCTAAGGAGCCGGGGCCGTGGGCGCCCCAGGCGTGGCTCACGCTAACGGCATTAATTTGTTTTCCCCCCTTCTTTTTTTTTGTGATGTGAATGTTTTTGGAATGTGGGGGTGATATTCCTGCCGGCAAAGGGGTGTCACCCTCAGTTTTGGTGGAGAAGGGTTCCCCAGGACCAGGGAGAAGTGATTCCCAGGTCTGTGTGAATGGTGTATGAATGTACAGTGACATAATTGGAGCCGTGGCGTTGCTGCTCACAAGCCCAGCATGGTGGGCTTGTGCTAATCCAATTAGGTGAGGATGTGATGTGTCTGTGCTAGGTACCACAGTGGTGTGCATGCATGCATGCATTCTCATTGTGCCATGATTAATGTGTGTGTTTAACTTGCAAAGATGCCTAATGTGAGCTGTCTCCTGGCTGCTCTTCCCTCAGAAGATGGGGTAACCTCGGTTAGGGGGGATTGTCTGGTTCAGGGGTCAGGTTATCACGTAGGTCAATCTGCAGGCCCTTTCTCACTGCGAAGTTGTGCAGAATGCAACATGCACCAATGATCTGGCACACGAAGTTGGGGGAATACAACAGGGTCCACCCAGACTTATCCAGTCATCGGAAACGTGACTTCAGGAGGCCAAAGGTGCGCTCCACCACTGCACGTGTTTGGGCGTGGGCTTCAATGTATCTTTCCTCTCCTGGGGTTTGGGGGTTCCGGATAGGAGTCATGAGATGGGGTCCCAGTGCATATGCAGAGTCACCTGTAAGGAAAAACACAGGAGGATGTTAGTCATGCATGTGCCCCTTGTGATGTGTTCATCATGGGGGGGGACAGTCATGCCTGCCACCCATGTCACTCACCAACCAGCCAGCTGTCCCCATACACGTTCTGTTCGAATTCCATTGGGATGGGGCTCTGATTGTATATGTAGCTGTCATGGCTGGATCCGGGGTGTTTGGCACGGACGTGCCATATGAGGCCTTGGGCATCGACTATCACCTGTACGTTGATGGAATGCCAGTGCTTCCGATTGTGGTACATGTGCTCTGTCTCATGGGGGGGCTGGAGTGCCACATGTGTGCAATCAATGGCCCCCACGGTGCGTGGGAATCTGGCAATTCTGTAGAAATCTGTCATTGCCTTCAGCCGCAGGTCCTCAGTGGTTGGTTTGATGATTTGGTTGGCCATGTGTCTGAGGATTGCAGGGACAACCTGGTGCACACATCTGCTCATGGAGGATTGTGACATCCCAGCCACCACTCCACTTGTTCTTTGAAAAGAGCCACTGGCAAGGAAATGGAGTGTTGCCATGACCTTGACCAGTGGCTGCACTGCATGTGAGCGGTGTGTTGGGCTGGTGATGTCCTCCTGCAAGGTTATGGTTAATTCCAGGATGGCATGAGGGGTGAATCTGAAGATGCGAGACACCTCAGAATCACTCATGCCAAAGAGGTCTATGCGGGTGCGGTATATCCTCTCCCATGCCCTCCTCCTTCTTTACTCGTCTAAAGTCAGTAGTATAGCTATGAGCGAGGATGTCCCTGGCATGTTGGCATACAGATTGTTGGGCAACACATGTGGCTGCTCTGCTCCTCACTAACGGTGTTGCTTTCTCTGACATGTAGACAAATTGTCTAATTTTAGACCACCTTTTATATGGTCTAATTTTAGACAGGCCGTGCAGCTGTTGCGCACAGCGCGTAGCGTGCGCTGCACTAGCGTTCTTTTGTGGATCCCCGTAACTCCCTCATTAGCATATTTGAATAGCAAATCAATGGTGTGTCTAGCGCAGTTTTGCGCGGACGGATGCGCCTAACGAAATTACGCTAGACAAAAAAAAAGTAGATTTTCTCGTTTTGGGGATGCGGAGTATCGAAACGCATGCACAAATTTAGACTTATGCCGCGCATCTCCTGTTATGCCGGCGTAATCGCTCTGTGAATCTGGCCCACTGTGTCTATCTATCTATCTATCTCTCTCTAACTCACTGTCTAACTTGTCTGTAAGGCAAGCCGGAACACACTACACAAGGCCGTTTGGGAGGCGGCCTTTTATAGTGTGGGGCGTGTGCTAAAGCCCTGAGCCCTAATTGGCCAAAGCACCCAGGCTTTGGCCAATTAGGTCTCTGTTTTTTGGGCACTGTGATTGGCCAAGCATGCGGGGTCATTCGAATTTGGCACGAACGACCCGTTTTGTTCATTTTCGACGAACGATCGGGCAATGTTCGATCGAACATGTGTTCACATCGAACGCAAAGCTCATCCCTAGTGGTTAACCAGTTTCTGCCTGCCTACTGTATATTAACTGTTGACATGGACAGGATGGATCATGTACGTCATCCAGCCTGTTCCAGGTTAAAGTTGCTAAGCAACGCTGTCACTGGCTACAGCGGGATTTTGTCAGAAGGTACCAGCCAATGATTTATGGATGAGACCTGCCGATTGGCAGTAGCCAATCACAGCACAGAGTAATGAGTTTACATATGCACAGGGCTCTCTACACAGATCAGAAATCTGGCAGTTTATTCTCCCTGTAAAGCAGTGAGGAAAAACAGGGCTCTCTACACAGATCAGAAATCTGGCAGTTTATTCTCTCTGTAAAGCAGTGAGGAAAAACAACCAGATCTGTTGGTAAAAGCACATATTACATATTACCCAGTGATAGGTAACCCCCTCTTCCCATCGGGATACGAAGACGGAGCATTCCGGCAGTTGAGATAAAGAGACTGTATACAAGTAGCAAGGTATATCCACATGGGAAGATGGGTAACCATAGCGGAACTGATGGAAATAGGAAATGTATTCCGTTTGAAATTCTGGAATGCACTTCAGATGGTTCACTTCCTGAACACTTTGCCAATCCAGAGAGCTTTGAAAGACCACTCATGAAATTCGAGAAAATATGTAATGAACAAGGAACATTACTACATAGTCTTTCAATAAGCTATGAGTTATTAATGCGCTCAGGAGGTTGCCCTCTGAGGTGCGTTCAAGAATGGGAAAGGGAATTGGAGAAGTCCTTCAGTCCGGAACAGCGACAATGCATATACAGGCAAACACACGAAACATCAATATGTGTGAGAATACAAGAGACAAACTATAAAGATCTTCACGAGATGGTATAGGACACCAGAAAGGCTAAGCAATTTTTTTGCAGAGGTATCAGATAAATGCTGGAGGTGCCAGGGAAGCAAAGGAACGATGCTACACATATTCTGGGAGTGCCCAATGCTAAGGAGTTTTTGGGCAGAGATTAAAAGAGATCTACAGTTTTGCTCAGATTATGAGATTCCGGAAGATCCGGAATTTTATCTTCTGCATTTAAACCAAATACTAGAAAAAGCCTATAGAGAATTGATTATATGCCAGTTATTAGATGCCGCTAAGGCCTGTATAACGAAGAGGTGGAAGTCACCAGTTCCACCAACAGTAGAGATGTGGATATGTAAAGTTAAGGAAATAAGCAAATTAGAAGAGTTAGTTCTGACAACACAATATAAAAAGGGGAAAAAATGTAAGAACCTGGACTCCCTGGAAGTCCTATATGGAATACAGGGATGAAGGCCAAGGAGGATAAGGCTGAACAGTATAGAAGGCGCCCGGGAACTTGGATTGGGTATATGTGGGATTTAATGAGAAACCATAGGAATATGGAGAAGGGTCGGAGGAGAGGGAAGTAGGGTGGGTTGTTTTTTTTTTTCCTTTTTTCCTTTCTTTTTCTTCTTTCGCTCTCAGTGATGTTTGGAAAGGGGAGAGATACGCAAGAAGGAGATATATGTTTGATTTTGACAACAAGGTAAAAGGGGGTGTTTAACCCCTTCCATACAGGGCATTTTCACCCCCTTCCTGCCCAGACCAATTTTTAGTTTTCAGTGCTGTTGCACTTTGAATGACAATTGCGCGGTCAGGCAACACTGTACCCAAATTAAATCATGTTTTTTTCCCCACACAAATAGAGCTTTCGTTTGGTGGTATTTGATCATCTCTGCGGTTTTTATTTTTTTCCCCTCAGTTTAGACCGATACGTATTCTACGTATTTTTGGTAAAAAAAACCCCGCAATAATCGTATATTGATTGGTTTGCGCAAAAGTTATAGCGTCTACAAAATAGGTGATAGATTTATGGCATTTTTAATTTATTTTTTTTACTAGTAATGGCGGGGATCTGCGTTTTTTTTTTTTTGTGACCGTGACGTTGCGGCGGACATATCGGACACTTTTGACACATTTTTGGGACCGTTCACATTTACACAACGATTAGTGCTATAAAACTGCACTGATTACTGTGTAAATGTGACTGGCAGGGAAGGGGTTAACACTAGGGGGCGCTGAAGGGGTTAAAATGTGTCCTAAAGTATGTTCTAACTGTAGGGGGAGGGAGACTCTCAGGGGGAGGAGATCGATGTGTGTTCCTCTGTACTGGGAACACACATCAGTCTCCTCACCGTTGACAGGAGGTGGATCTGTGTGTTTACACACACAGATCCACACTCCTGACGTGTTTGCCGGAAATCGCGGGTGCCCGGCGACAATCACGGCCGTCGGGCACGCGCGCGGGACCGCGAGTGGTGCCGCGCGCGCCCTAGAACGCCGTGAAGACTGGACGTTGTGCAACGTCCAGTCTCATCGGCGAGGGGATCGCCATGACGCGATTCCCCTATGGGCTGGTAAGGAAGGGGTTAATAATAAGATTGACCGTGACTGTTGTGTTGTTTTGTAATAATGGTCTGTTATGTATTATTTTTTATTTTTTATTTTTTTTATATATATGTGTTCCGATTTGTTTTAAAATAAAAAAGAATTATAATCGAAAAAAAAAAAAAGGAACACAATTAACCCCTTGATGTTCACCCCTTCCTAGCCAGCGGCATCCATACAGTATCAAGTATGTTATCTTATCACTGTATTCGTGTCACTATTGATGTCAGTTAGTGTACCTCCTAGCGAGGGTACCAGATTGTCCCCCACACTATCACAGTCCCACTATAAGTCACCGATCACTTACTACCAGTTTAACAACATACTGTAGCTGCAAAAAATCCCAGTATATACAGCATACAATCATTTGTAGACACTCTTTCACCTCTTCACACTGGGGCTGTGTTCACGGTAAAGCGCCACTTGTTTTAACAGCGTTTACAGCTGTTGAGGCTTTTGCACCACTTTTTGGGCGCTAGCGTAGAGCTTTTAACCCCACAAAAGAGGTTAAAAACTCCAGTTTTGTCGCGCTTTCAAAATGCTTTAAAGGAGCAGCCCATTCACTCCAATGGGCAGGAGCATTTTGGGAACACTGTATACAGCGTTCCCAACCTGCCCCAAAGATCCTGCTTGCAGGACTTTTTTTCCCCATCCCACAAGTACACCGCCCCAGAAGCCATTTCTAGTGCTAAAGTGCCTGAAAACCGCCCAAGTGTGAAAAAGGGTCTAACTTTTATACAAACCAACACATACATACATACATACATACATACATACATACACACACACTTATTGGGATATATATTTTTTTCCCAAAGACGTATAGCAGTATTTTGGTCTAAATTTATTAAAAAAAAAACATTTTTTTTTATTGGATGTTTTATAATGTACAACAATAGTGACACCAATACAGTGTTCAGTACTAATACTATACACTGTCAGTGCACTAATGGCTAGGAAGGGGTTAACGTCTAGGGGCGACCAAGGGGTTAACAACGAGTAATGTGTGTAATATGTGCTGCTTTTATTAAACAATATTGTTGTTTTTTCCCTGCTTAACAGGGAATAAAAAAAACGCAAGATCTGGAATGGCGGCTTAGCTGTACTTGTCTGCTCTCACCTAGGATTCACTGCATCACACAGCACCAACACCTGCTCTCTCTCTCCCTCCATCTGGGAGTATCAATTACTGGGACACCTGCAAGTTTTTCTTATGAAGCCGGCAGTGTGGTGCCCAAGATGGCACCAGGAAGGAGAGCCGCCCTCCATCCCCACCACCTATACCTCTACCTTCACAGCCAACCTCAGACCCGGATGACACATCTAACAGAGGAATCAAGTCCTCAGGACCCTGTCTTATTCTTCCCATCTGAAGAGGTAAGTGAGCGTCTCTTTCACCAGTCTTTGCCCCTGACAAGCTTCCACTCACTGTGTAAAATTGTCCAACAGCACTCAGTGAGACATACCTGTCACAGCCCTTGCAGCTCTCCCTGCTTCTGACAACCCTGCATCAGAGAGCTTTATAAAATCACTGCTGCTCACCCTCCACTCCGACCTACAATGAAATCGTAAAGCCTTCATCACACACCTACAAGAGGGAATGGATGCAATTATTGGAAAACAAAATGAGCGTAGTGGCTACATAAGGCTGTACAAGACAACCAAGATGACCACTCCAATATTATCTGCCAATTACAACTTAAAATATCTGACCTGGAGTCCACAGGATCCAGAATCCTACCTATTTACCAACCCGGTCCCTCGGTATACACTATCCTGACTGCACTATTTCCACATCAAATAAAGAATTATTTGGAGCAGCCAGATCAGCACTATCCTTCCTAGACCCTTACAAACTGATCTCCTTGTATAATGATATTTTTTAGCAGTCACATCGCAAGCGTGCAACTAAGCTGCTAATGACCTGCCAAAATCAAACCATGCCCTAATTCCCAAAGATAGGCTGAAACAACTCTGTAACTGGGGCCTTTCTGCTCCACCCCCCTCCAAACACTCCCCAACCGCCACCTAGGCAGACCCTATTTAACCTTTGGCAGTGCACCAACACCATGTAACTGACCACAATTAACAGAGGCTCCTCATACAAAATTCTTTTAAAGTGCCTGGGCTAACACCTGTTTCTTGGTTATAGCCCACTGAGAGCCTGAACGGTCCTCTGCAGTTTATATCCCACCCCAGCTTACATCCCCACTTCCTTCATAAAGTGTCTTGTTACCCATCTATTCTTAACCTCGTTGACCATAACTGCTACTGCAATACTGCTGTTCAAGAGACAATTTTACCAAAATAAGGCCCCCCGCTGCTCACACAGACTATTCCCTCACAGTTTTTTTTGCACATGCTTAACAAATCCAAAGAAGTCATGATAGCTGTACGTGCTTCAGTGGCATTCCATTTAGACCATGTAATTTAAGATCCTTCTGGGAGCTTCATTATTCTCTGTGCCTCCTTTCAGGAGCAGGGAGGAGAGTGTTTCCTGTAGGAATTTGAGGAATCTAGGAAGAGGTCTACAACTTCATTGAAATCCCCACAAATAAGGATTCTGTGCCAGGGATAAGGTTGAAAATTACAGAGGAGAGACTTGTAGAAGGACTATTAAAGATTATTGGGGGCATAGAGATTGACTATTACCAAAGGATGGTTATTAAAGAAAAAACGTATACCATGTATGGTGATGCATGCATGGGTCAGAGAAAGACTAGACCTATTTCTCACAGTGCCACTTATCATACAGTACTCCAGTATCAATCTGTTCCTAGCAGCCACCACCCTACTCCAAAAAGCTTTAACATCCACTTTAGGGCTTATAACATGGTCTTATGCCCCTATAACTATTGGCTTAACTTTATCCAACCACCCTAAATTCCATACCACATGGAGAATGAATACCTCTCTCCTTGCTCAGCAATGGACCACAGATCAAGTCAGAGATTGAAAAATAGTTTATCAGTACTGGCTCTGTTGCTATGCCTTCCACACTATGTAATCAGTTGTTCATGGTCTGTTTATTAAACTTGGTGCCCAGGCAAAGAGACGTAGTATAGAGGAAACCATGCGCCATGCGCCTACTTGATCGTATCCGCACACTTGAACTCAATAATAAAATGATGACCTTCACCACAGACTTCAGAGGAGATTAGACAACTCAGACTAAAACTCAGTTCTCATCTGTGTAAAAATTTACTTTTATGTCACACGCCTTAAAATTAACTGGTATTCACAAGGCAAAGCTACTAGCGAGCCAATACAAAATGAACTCACTAAAACTAAGATCCCTTACATGACAGACGCTAAAGGTAACTGGCTGAACAGCCCTCTCGATATGGCAACCTGCTTCCGTGACTTCTACGCTGCCTTATACAATTTACACTCCACCGAACCAGACAATCAACCCTCTGACCAAACGATTGGCACCTTCCTTTCATCTATTCATCTTCCAACACTGACACCTGATCAGATAACCACTCACAACCCTTTAAAGCCCATGAAATAAACTCATTGGCACCCTCCCTCTACAAAAAGTCCCGGGCCCCAACAAGTTCTGAAACTAATATTACAAAGAGTTCTGAGAACTCCTAGTCCCTCATCTTTGTGATTCCCTTAATAACTTTCTGGCCACTGGTAACATACATAAGGAATCTCTCACAGCCCTAGTAGTCTCTATTTCTAAACCAAACAAACCCCATGATAATCCAGATTATAGACCAATATCCTTACTTAACAAAAATATCAAGCTATATGCAAAACTTCTCGCTTTGTGCTTAGCAATATATTTTTCAGACCTGATGCATAACAATCGGGTAGGATTTGTCCACGTAGGCATAAGTCTGATGGGACCGCCATTTCCTCAGACTAATTCAATGGACTGAGCATCACTGAACACCTTCACTGCTAATCTTGAGAAATTAGAAGACGTTCAATAGAGTCCACTGGCATTACCTAGAAGCAAGCATATATAATATAACAGTAGAATACAACATAAACTATTTAAATAGATGCATAAATAAGTGAACATGGTAATCCACAACTGAATGTGTATAAATCCAGCAAATTCGTGTTATATATAGACTGTGTGGTAAAGCCAGAAAACACACTCCTTCCACCAAGGGGAACACCAAAGTGCTAATGATGCAGTCTCCTTACCAGAAGCTGTGACCACAATCACAGCAGTCAGTATACGCCTGGGGTGTTTAAAGTCTCCCTGAAGACTCGTGGCTAATGCTGGGTGTATGCAGTAGATCGAACACTCAATAATATTGTTGGTTAAAAAGCAGCCTGGAACTGGTCTATCACAGTATAAACCACCTCTTCAATATCAATTTAGGGGACTCAGGGATTCCCCACAAACCCTGAGGCTCCAACAAAAAAGGTGAGCGGGGAGGACTATACCGGTACTGTATGAATTGGTTGAAAAACAACCAGAGTAATTCACATAGGGTAGATTATAAAAAGATTTATTCACATAAAAACATCAAACAAAGTAAAATATACATAACATTTAGGAACGATACAAACACATTTAACCACAATCTGGTTATTCCTCTCCCCCACAAAACAAAAACCCGTTGTTTCTTCCCTCCTCCTGCAGCTCACTCCCTGTGCACAATCTGCACACGCCCCTGTTCTCTGGCTCCTCCCTTCATCCATCACTCCCACCCCTTTTTCCATTTCTCTTGACCTTCCTCTCCAAACTTTTCCCCCCCACTCCCCCCTTTTCCCATCCCCTTCCGCTCCCTCTCCCCCTCCCTTCTTTCCTTTCCCCCTCCCTGTACCTCGGATGTATTACCTTCATATCAGTGATATATATCCTCATCATCAGGTCTACCCCAAGAATTCTCTTGGCCTAACTGCAAGGTACCTACCCATTGCCTGCCTTGGATTGTTGGGTCAGTGGACGATGTGCCGTTAGGTAGGTTGACAGGACGGAGGAGTGGAGGGAGGAGTCTAGGATGGCGCGAGCCTCACTCTGTGGCGGTTAGGGAGAAGGCTCCCGAGAAGGTCCCGCAACGCTGGGATGGCTGAATAGCATGCCGTCCACCTAGCTGCCTGCCTGCCGATACCGAACCCTAACTTAGTTGATCCTAATGCGCCCTGCTTAGCTGTATCCACCGCTCTGCTCTCCCCCCCTCTGGGCTCTCCCAAGTCCTCTCAGGCTCATGTCCTATCCTTTAAGCTCCCGCAGAAGCAGATAGCAATCAGCTACACCACCCCCCTCACGGAGCGGCTCGGCTCTCGTCTCAGCCTCGCTGACGGTTATCTGGTTGTCCAGCCCCGGGCGTCTCTCTGTTCGCGTCGGCGGATCCCCCTCGTGGGATTGCGGCCGGCTCTGTTGGGGGGAGCGGAGGTTGCGGGAGCCGCCTTGCCTGTGGCGTCCTCGTGTCGGCGGCGTCCCTTGTGGGGGCTCCCAGCGCTTCGCCGCGGTGTTGTTCCCGGGTCGCGGGACCGCGCGGTGCGGCATGCAGTGGGGAGCCGGGGAGGCGACGGGCGCAGACGGGGGGGGACTATTGGAGGTAGAGACGGAGGTGGAGACGGACGGGGACATGAAGTTTAGACCTTTTTTCACTAGATCCCTCAGCATTCTACACTAAAACTGGAAATCATTGGATCTGGAATTGGACTTGGTTATTTTGTCAAAGACATCACCCAAATCTGCCACCCCTACCGATCTTCAGGAAGCAGTTATTGCCTCAGTAATAGATAACCTGCAAAGTCTATAAACAAAACTGTAAGTATTAAATATAAAGAAACCCAGAATAAGGATGTCGGACTAGGACAAGGGGAAGAGGATCTGCTGGTCTGTGAGTAAGACATTATTTTTCCTTGTTCTTGCTGCCCTTGCTGGGAGCTGTTTATTAAGTAATATTGTACAATTAAAATAAGAACAGCATGCGCAGTGGAGGCTGTTGAAAAGGAGATCAAGTCAAAGTGCTTCTACACCTTCAAAGTGAACACATTAACATGCCCCTCTCCCCCTTGCTCTATTACATGAAACAAAGTCCACTAATACCACCACATGATTTATAAAGCAGATCGTACGCATATAACAATTATACTTTAACTATTTAGCATTATTTCTCTGGGACATATGGTGAAGTATGGTCACCTACCAAAAATTAAACGGGCGAGATTCACCGATGTGAGTGTCATATGGTAATATGGTGTCATATGGTCATACGGTGACATATCTGATCACTGACACAGCGTTGGTAAAAGTAAGACTGGGAGGAAACTGGGAGGAAATAGTGAACTTCAACACTTTGTAATATCTAAAGTATCAATGTCTCTGCTACCCTGAGAAATAACAGTGGGCCTCGGGGAACCATCTTTAAAAGGCCCTGTCTCCTTCCCTCTTTCCCTATCTTTTTTTTTTTTTCCTTTTTTTGTGTCTCTAGTTGTGTTAATTATAGATATGAGTACTAGAGCGAGGGGAGCCAGGGGGGGTTCTTCCTCGACCCCCCGTCTGAGCCAAAGCCCAGGGCCAATGAGCAAATACATAACGCAGGGAACGAATGGGAGGGAGAGGGAAAAAAAAAAGGACAAGACAAAACCAGCCTTAATTCAAATAGTTCAGCAAACTTAGAATCCCAATCAGAGTCAGCGACAGACTGCGACCATGAAATAGCCACAATACTGGATGTAGAAGACCAATTAACAGACCTGGCATTACCAACAAAAAACGGAAATGAAGGAAATGTTTGCTTCTCTTGAAAAAGCGCTCTCATCACAAATGGAGAGAATGGAGAGAAATATGGGATTTATGTTAGAAAGATTGGAGGAAGTAGAAAAAAAAACAGACCATAATTTTATTACCAACAGAAAACTGGAAGCGGAGCTAATAGAAATAAAAAAAGATCAAAGGGAACACACATATAAAGCAGAAGACCAGGAAAACAGAGACAGACTAAAAAATATCAGGATACGTGCCTGACTCCTCCCAGTCAGAAAATCTCCCAGAAATTATACGGAAAATATGCAACCCAATACTTGACAGATAAATATCTCTCCCATTAAAAATAGAACGCGCCCATAGGATAAGGAGGCCCAGAGAAATCTCTCAAGATAAACCCCGAGACATTATAATACGATTTGAAAGTTGGGAGGAAAAAAAACAACTATGGAAAAACCTAAGGGGAAAGCCCCCAATTAAATTCGAGGATCAGAGTATTCAAATATATCAAGATCTGTCACAAGAGACACTTAGAAGAAGAAGGAACCTGAAGCCACTATTACGGGTGTTACAAGATCTAGAAATACAGTATAACTGGGGCTTCCCAGCATGTCTGATAGCCAGAAAAGAGGGGACTACGGTGAAGCTAAGATTCCTGGACGAAATCCCTGAGTTCTGTCAAAGGTTGGGAATCCCAACCCCAAGTAATTAATGAAGAATCGAAGATCCTTATCTGTGGAGGGAGAGAGAGGGCGGGAGGGGAGGTTAATAGTCACTAATAATATGATATATGTTTGGGGCTACTAGGTATAGCGTTGCGGAGACATCGGGGATCGGGAGCTCTCGACCGCCGGAGGAAATCTCCCTGGGTTCAGGGGATTAGAGGAGGCGCCGAATTGTATTCCGCCTCATCGCAGAGGGAGCACCCTTGCACATTAAATGTAAGAGATGATGCTTCGAAGGATGACCTTGGGGTCAAGATTCCATCAACACGGGAAAGGGGGGTGGGGTGGTCTGGGGACGGGGAGGGGTAGAGGGGGGGGGGAGGAAGGGGGTAACGGGGATTAGGGAAATAGGAGGTAGGGGAGGGATGGGTGAGATGGAAACGAGAAGAAGGAATAATGCATCGGGCGATTATCAGATCATAATGAGAAGACGAAACAGCGAGGGAATAGACATAAGAGATCAGAAACAAACATATGTCTAAGGTAAACTTAATTACATATAATGTAAGGGGCTTTAGTTCTCCGCGTAAAAGACATACGATCCTAAAAGAGATCGAGAGATATTCCGCAGACGTAGTTTTCCTCCAGGAGACACACATAACCCTTGATTCAAGGGTGAGGCTTAATTCTCGGGCAGTCCCAACATGGTACTATGGAGACTCTCCGCAGAGAGGATCTAGAGGAGTCGCCATAGGGATAGGGAAAAATTTAAGTTTTGTAGTGGAAGATAGGCTAGTGGACCCTGATGGTCGATACATGTTCCTAAGAGGTCTCCTACAAGGTAAGCGATACACGCTGGCCAACGTTTACTGTCCAAATAAACTCTCCCAGAATTATTTAATAACTACCTTGAACAAACTTACTGAATTCAAACAAGGAAATGTGGTTCTAGCCGGGGATTTTAACTTCACCCTTGACATACAACTTGATAGAATATCGACAGTTACTATAGCAAACACTAAGCAACAACAAGTAGTGAAAAAAAAACTTTTCCAGAGTCGGTTAATAGACCCTTGGAGGGTTTTCAATCCAACCAAAAAGGATTATACATTTTACTCTACTGTACATAATATGTACTCGAGGCTAGATTACATAATGGTCGACCATGAAACCTTAGAGTATGTAGATAACGCCGCAATAGGGGTCGTGACAATTTCAGATCACGCCCCTGTCGTGGTGTGCATACACTTCCCAGAAACTAAAGAAAGAAGGGGATCCTGGAGATTAAACGAGGAGTTATTAGAAGACATAGAAGTTTTTGATATAATCAGGACAGACATAGATGAATATTTTAAGCTTAACAACACCCCCGACGTAAGCACCGCAACTATTTGGGAAGCCCATAAGGCTAGTATTCGAGGTAAATTAATTTCCCTAGGGACAAAAAAAAAAAAGGAAAGTGAAATAAGCAGAAAAAAGATAATAGAAGAGCTTCAAGACCTAGAAATTAAACATAAAAACCAAACAAACAACAAAAAAGTCTATCAGGAATTGTTAATAAAGAGGACTCAATTAAAAGATCAAATGAAGAGTGAAACTAGGAAAATATTAAAAAACGTGATGAAAGAAAGGTACCTATGGGGGAACAAACCTGGGAAATATCTGGCTAGGATCTCAAAAGAAAAGAGAAACCTAAACTACATAGAAAAAATAATAGACCAGCAAGGACAGATGCGGTGTAGGACGACCGAGATTGCCGAAGCCTTCCGGACGTTCTACGCCTCTTTATACTCTATCAGGATAGGCGAGACACAAGAGGAAAAGGCAAATAGAGAAGAAAAAAATAAGAGAATATCTAAGTGAGACCAATCTACCAAAACTAACACAGGAAATAAAAGAAACCTTAGAAAAGCCAATAACACAAACAGAAATCAGTCAAGCGATCCAAGGAACTCCAGGGGGGGAAAGCCCAGGCCCTGACGGCCTGCCAATAAAATATTATAAAAAATTTAAAGAGTCATTAATCCCAGAAATGTGTACCTACTTCAATAAAATAGGGGGAATAGAAGAAGTCAGGAAAGAATCCCTCCTAGCCAATATTGCCATTATAGCCAAACCAGGAAAAGATAAGACCCTTTGCTCTAATTATCGCCCAATAGCATTGTTAAATGCGGATATAAAAATCTTCGCAAAAATACTCGCAACAAGGATAAAACCGTACATGCCTGACCTAATAAGCTCAAACCAGACGGGATTTGTAATAGGCAGAGAAGGGAGGGACAATAGCTTAAGAACACTTTTAATGCTACAAGATGACAAAAGGGAAGGACCCCCAGCCGTACTCATGTCATTAGATGCTGAAAAAGCGTTTGAAATTGTCGACTGGGGGTTCATGATGGAGACTAAGATGTATAGGATTGGGACCTAGATTCATGAAATGGGTCGGAAATCTATATAAGTCCCCTACGGCAAAAGTAAAGGTAAATGGGAGGGATTCCAAGGTGATTGATATGATGAACAAAACAAGGCAGGGCTGCCTGCTCTCCCCCCTCCTTTATGTGATGGCCTTGGAGCCTTTGTTGTGTAAGATCAGGAACAACCCTGACATAGGTGGGGTGAGAGTAGGAGAAGAAGAACAGAAGTTGGCAGCATACGACGATGATGTCCTCTTGTATGTGACCAAGCCCAGAATATCAATCCCTAAAATACTGGAGGAAATAGGAAGATATGGTAGACTTTCCAACTTCAAAATAAACCCAGTAAAAACTGTCATCATGAATATAGGGATCGATCAAAAGGAAGAGGAAGTTCTACGTAGAACATTTACCTTTACGTGGGAACAAAAATCACTTACTTATCTGGGGATAAAAATAACCCCTAAAGTAGCAGGCCTCTTTGAGGCAAATTATATTCCTCTACTCAACGACATAAGACGAGATCTAAAAAACTTTTCCCACAAACAGATCTCCTGGATGGGGAGGATCAATTTATTCAAAATGACAGTTTTACCAAAGATAATCTATACATTTCAAATGCTTCCAATAAATGTCCCACAAAGCTTCTTCAAGGTAGTAAAAAATATCATCTCAAAATTCATATGGCAAGATAAAAAACCCAGAATAAGCTATGCAACCCTAACCCGAGAAAAAAAAAAGAGGAGGACTGGCTCTCCCAGACATAAAAAGATACTATCAAGCTGTAATTCTAGCGAGACTAGTCGAATGGACAAATAAGAATTCACAAAAAAAATGGGCCCAGTTGGAAAACGGGAGAAGCAATCAGCACCTAAGCACAAACATATGGATCCCACCTAAATATAGAATTATTAACGTAAACACACATTCTATCACAAAACAGGTTTTTAAGACATGGGATCTGGTACACAGGAGGGAAAAATGGGAATATAATTCCCCACTAATCCCATTAGCAAACACAAACTTTTTTGCACCGGGGAATAGGTCCACATTTGGAAAAAAACATGGCAGCACAAGACTTGGGGATATAGTAGCACAAGGAAAAATAAAAAATAAAGAAGAGATACAAGCAGTAGCAGGGGCACAACAGATAACTGAATGGGAATACTTACAATTAAAGCACTTTATCACCCTTCCATCACCAATAAGGGATGATATAGCACAGAACCCAATAGAAAAACTCTGCACCTGGGGAAAACCACTATCACATGGAAACGCTAGGATTTATAAAATTCTTACAGAAATAGGGACAAAAGACACACTACAAAGTATTGAAGCCTGGGAGAAAGAAATCGGAGAAAGAATAGAAGAAGCACATATGACTAGAGCGACATTTACTTATGCAAAAGACATAACAATAGAAGCTAATTACAAATGCATGTTGAGATGGCACCTGACACCTGTTAGACTTAATAAAATATCTCTGGATAATTCCCCCCTTTGTTGGAGGAAGTGCAACCAAGTAGGGACCACCCTGCATATATGGTGGGACTGCCCGAGGATCCGGCAATTCTGGAAAAAGATTCTTAAATTAATCGAGGAAGTCTCTGGAGAAAAGATCCCATTAGATCCACTGTCCTGCCTATTTCATAGACAAGGACTAGTAAAAGGGAAAAAAAATACGCCTCAACATTGGTCCCAGTGCTGTTAAACGCAGCAAAGGGACTGATCCCGAAATTTTGGCTCAACCCATATAAACCACCCCTAAAAGAATTTATACATCGAGTTGATCATATAGCAGAGATGGAGCACCTAAGAAGGGTTGACCAGGGTGAGGAAGAGGGCGGAAGTGGCGGAAAGATATGGGATCAGTGGAGAACTTACAAAACTACTGAAAATTTCTCTATAATACTATTAGAAAAAAATCAATAAACGCTGTAGATCCGACCACAAAGGTAAATGAGGTAAGAATAGGGGGGGGGGGGTAAATATCAGGGGGGGTGGGCAATAAATAAATAATACAAGCATATATAGAAACCCAGGGGGTAGGTGTTGAGGCGAGTATCGAGTGCATATAACCTCACAAGAGTCACATAACAATTGTACACATAACCATTTGTAACAATATTGTTGTTTTCATAATATAAAAGAAAAAAAAACAAAAAAAAAACAAAGAGAAAGATGAAATAAAAAATAAATAAAAAAAAGTTATAAAATAACCAAAACATATTGAATCATCCACACATGATGCAAATCCGAGGTGGAAAGATGAAGGTCGGAACAACAATGACCCCCTCAAACATCTCAAACGTCTGGATTAAGTCTGATGTGGAAAAAAAAAAAGGTAGGTTGACAAAATTCCCGTGTTCTGATTTATATTGGCATCCAGGGGCCATGTCCCATATACCCCCTGGCAGCAAATAATGTATCTGTGTATTTTAAATGTTTGATTGTTGTCTTGTATTATATTTTAGACTGTCTCCTGACTCCAATTTATTCACAGAGATCCCCCCCTTTCCAATAGAAGGGATTGCACGACCGGTGTCCAGATTGTGGTTAAATGTGTTTGTATTGTTCCTAAATGTTATGTACATTTTACTTTGTTTGATGTTTTTATGTGAATAAATCTTTTTATAATCTTCCCTATGTGAATTACTCTGGTTGTTTTTCAACCAATTCATACAGTACCGGTATAGTCCTCCCCGCCCACCTTTTTTGTTGGAGCCTCAGGGTTTGTGGGGAATCCCTGAGTCCCCTAAATTTATATTAGATTATAAGGACGATGGTACACCCCCTATTTAACTTTATCTCTTTAACTATAAAAGGTTAAATTATATTCTGACTTATAGGTGGATAACACACCTGGGCACGGTGCCTGGACGGGACTTGCCTCTCAGACCTCACTGTGGCTGCTATTGGCACTAACCGTCTATACAGTGATCAGGGAGGCTCCCCTCCATACACCACTCTGTGCGGCACAAAGGGAAACCCCCCCTTTTTGGTTGCACTACCTTTTTTGTATTTTTCTTGTATGTTCAAATTGTTATTGTTACTTTTGTTGTAAGTCAAGACAAATAGTTCATAGTCTTCTAGAATGGATCTTTTAGGAACAGCTTGGACAGGCTTTATGAGCTCTATCCATGCTTACTGCCTCACCAGTAATGCCAAATCAGAGGAAGAGATTGGACCATTCCTTGATAGGATGTTCAATCTCCTCAAACGGAAATCTCATTTACACTGGCATACAGAATACTTTAAACAATATATTAGGGAAGAGGTCTGTCCGATGGGACTCAGAGTCCAACTATTCCCCACGACTAAAGACCCATCCCCGAGTTTTAAATTAACCTGGGAAAAGGTCCTGACCCAATGTAGTTTGGACCTAATGAAGACGCTCATTAATCAGTATACACTTGACATGGTGCTACTCGACGGGGAGATTGAGCGTGTCAGCGTCCAGTACCACCATGTTATGGATGCCACCTCTTTCCCGGACAAATGGAAGGAGATAAGGGCAAGATTGGAGGGACTCAATAAGGATATTATTGTTAAAAACAAACAAAATTTGTAAAAAGATCAATTGGCATTCGCAGAGGGTTATGCCTATAAATGGGCGGATCGGCCGTCGGGTCGTAGGGGACCTACAAGAGGGCCACCACCTTCTAGACCCACTATTATCAACTCTGAATCTGATTCTTCTGTTTCTTCCTCTCGGTCTTCCAATATAGGTGCTCGATCCCAAGGCCCCACATCGACCAACGCAACTCGTAAAAGCCTACGACGAACAGGGGGTACTCCGACTGCACCCAGGAAGGGTAAACGTACATCCACATCACACCAGTCTGCCCATACACCGGGCGAACCCTCACCTGAGACTAACCCCACTGTAGGAATGATGACACCTGCAACAACTTTGCACCATGTAATCCCAAAAGTATTGGGCTCTGCACTTACTAACCCCAAAAAAGCCCTGCTTGACTTGGATTTTTTAGACTTGACCAAACAACTCAAGATAGATACATTCATACACAAGGAGTCTCCCACCCCTACCCAATCAACCCCCATTTCAACCAATTTAAACATTATTAATCTGACCTCGACCACATTGTCGACTGATGAAACATCAGTGTTACAATTGGGCTTTTGCCCAACTGACCCCATACATGTAACAGAGACAATTAAGGACCTTTATCTTTTTGCGCGTAATTTAACTTTCAAATTTATTTTTGACAAGGATCGCCACAGTATGTCTTTGGAGCGTGAACTGACCGAGCGCACCAAGGATTTTACTATGGACGAATTCAGGGCACTGAGGGACCTAATGTTGCTTTACGATGAGGGATGTACTGATGATCCTTCGATTTCCACCTCTATTGGAGTTACTGGGGCTGCCGAGGTACCCCCCAAAGCACCGCTAGAGACCAGCCTTTCCGGCCCCACCAAACCCAGAAAATTCAAACCCAGCTCTCGCAGATTCCCTGACTTGATGACCTGCCCGGCCATCTGGGCTTTTCTACAACAGACTATCAAAGATCTAAAACAAAGTCGATGGCAATCCTTTCATCCAAACTTAACCTCTAACCAACAGAAAGCATTGTCTTCCCTACAGCGACATTGTTATCAAAGCAGCCGATAAAGGCGGAAACATTGTCATCATGTCGCATAAACAGTACCGTTCAATGTGTTACACTGTATTAGACAATCTCAATTGGTACCAGCCGATCCCGCCCACATACATTCAATTGTATATCAATGAATTCATCAAGATTTGCACCCAAGCCTTTTGGAAAGGATATATAGACCAAGACACACTGAGCTATCTTATCCCAAAACATCCCCGTACCCCCACATTTTATACGCTACCCAAAACCCACAAACAATTGGTGCGACCACTAGGTCGCCCCATTGTGTCGGGAATAGGATCCTTGACAGATCGGGCCAGCAAATTTGTGGATCATTTTCTGATTTCACATGTTCAAAGTTTACCCTCCTATATTCGCGATACCTCCGATCTCCTGCGTCACCTGGAGGGGATCCAGGTCCCTCCGGACTCCCTGCTCGTGGCTATCGATGTGGAGGCTCTGTACTCGAGCATCCCCCACAAGCAGGGAGTCCGGACAGCCCGATCCTTCCTCATGGAGGAGGAACATACCTTATGGCCCCGTAATGAGTTCATCCTCAAATTATTATCATTTATCCTTACTAGAAATTATTTTTTATTTGAAGATCAATATTATTTACAAAGCCAGGGAGTGGCTAATTTGTTTTTAGGAGCATGGGAACGTAAAGTTTTTTCCAACGAAAACTATGATGTCTACCTCCAACACATTACGTGTTGGTATCGCTTTATAGACGATATCTTTATGATTTGGACAGGCCCCAGTGTGCTGCTCCATGAATTCATTGATCAACTTAACCACAATACTGATAATCTGTTTTTCACCTTCAGTTTTGATGATTGTCAGATCCCATATTTGGATCTGAAAATCATGAAAAACTCAGATGGTATGTTAGACACTGACCTTTTTCGCAAGCCCACTGCGGGAAACACCCTATTATACGCTTTGAGTGCCCATCCACATTCCCTCATACAAAGCATTCCATATGCGCAATACTTGCGCCTACGCAGGAACTGTTCTCTTGAGACAGATTTCTGTAAACAGGCGCGAAGCCGATCTTCTCTGTTATTTACACAACCACGGGTGACCAGACCTCCTACAGCCAAAGTTATCACGAAATATTCTGCACACCACAAATCAGTTACGGTCTATCCTTGGGAAACATTGGCACTTATTAAGTGACCACCACATACTCCGAAAGCATGTACGCGCAACCCCTGAGCTGGTGTTCCGTAGAGCCAATGCCCTAAAAAAATCGATTGACTAGTAGTCATTATAAACCCGTCCAACCGAAAATGGATGGACCCAGGGGCACCTATAGATGTGGCTCGTGCCCTCGATGCCCCTGGATCCTTCCTGGTCAGAGACACGTCCTACCCAACGGCGAGGAATTTGCCCCTCGCTTTTCAGTAGATTGCGGCACTACCGGAGTCATTTACCTCTGACCTGCGAGTGCCATGCCTTCTACGTGGGCAAGACGATTAGGGAACTACGCCAACGGATAGGGGATCACCTCTATTGTGCCACGAATGGCAAACTCACGACCATTGGTCGACATATAGGTCTGTACCATAAGTTCAACCCTCATGCCATCAAATTCTTTGTTCTAGAGGTTCTGCCCTCTGACCCACGAGGTGGGGACAGAGACAGAATACGGCTACAACGAGAATGTCTGTGGATTAAATGACTGGGGGCCACCACACCCCCCGGTCTCAATGAGATTAATTCTTTCAAGCCCTTTTTATAATTCTCTTGGCACCCTGAATAAGGTACCCCCCATGTTCCCCGTATTTCCTCCCCTTGCTCTGTTTTTTCCCCCCTCCCCCTGATGAGGTTGATTCCTTATAAATTTACACAGGCGGGCTATACTCAATCACCCCTACCGGGGTCCCCGTTGGTATAGGCTATGATCCCCGATTCCCGTGGTGTTATTTAGGCTCCATTCTGCTAGATGAAATGTATTAATGTCTTGCTACTAGCTTCCTGTACCACAGGATGCATTTTCTTGATTACATATTTAATTGATTCATTATGCTGTTATATGTACCGACTGCATTGTATTTTTACATAATTGTGATGCACGTGTTTGTTATGCATTAAGTACTTGCTATAAATTTGTCGATCATGTCTCCTGACCCGAGTTGTCCAGCTGACCCCATTTTCTTCGGCTGTTGCATATTCATGCCTTCCCCCGCCCCTCTTCCTTTTTCCCACCCATTGATTTTGTTATGTCTCTTCCCTCCCCCCCCCCCCCAGCCTCCTTCTTTTTCCTCCCTAGTCACCCCATCCGGGATCATGTTCACCACGGGCTTTGCTATAGTATATACCTCTGGCCCGTCCCATATCCAGTTGTTTCAGCCAGATCAATTTAAATCGGCGCTTTTGCGATTTCTAAATTATTTTTCTAATGTCCCTTATTCCTCCTTCCCTTCTCACTGCGGTCTTTAGACAACCCTGATTGAGATAGGCTGAATCGGGGTTTGCCCATAGTTATGGCGGCGTACACAGTGGCCTCACACCATAGTCTTTCTATGGGTAAACCCTCACTGGCCAATCAGTGCGATTGACACGGTCCTGTCACGTAACGAGGGCCACCGCCCACCCGTGACGCGCTTTGTGACCGAAGCACCGATTGGTTAACAGGGCCCTGCAACCAAATAAGAACTAACGCCCACCAACGACGCGCCACATGAATCAGGCATTGATTGGCTAATAGACATGTGCAATTTTTTTCGTTACGAATACGTTTTCCGTCATTATTCGTTATTTTCGTTGATTCGTTAACCTACGAATAAACGAATGGTTTAGCGCAAATAATAACGAATAACGATAATTCCAAAAATAACGAATATGGAAAACTACGAAGATACGAAACTACTAAATGTAAAAGAACAACACAACGAAAGAAAAAAGAAACGAAAACATAGAAATAACGAAAACACCGAACACAAAAAAAAAATCATAATTACGAAAAATAAACGAAAATGCAAACTTACTAATATTTGAAGAACGAAAAGAAAACAACCGAAATGCCGAACAAAGAATAAAAAACGAAAAGCAAAACTAATGAAAAATAAATTATGAATCTTCGGAAAACGGAAATGAAATAATGTAAATTCACTTTCATTAGTACTGTGACCAATAGCCACTCAGCGCTGTCCCTTCCCCTAAAGAGCTTCTTTCTTATGTGGCTCCTTGACCTTGTGTCTTTATCTGTGTTAGTCAATCGCAGTAAATTACGATGTTTTACAAAATTACGACGAGTAGTGTGTCGAATAAACGTAAAATGTATTTTAACAGAATTACGAATGCAATAAAATCTACAAAAGAACGTTGTTATAATCAAATGAAATTAGACACGAAAATACGAATGATCATAAAGCAACGAAGATTTATTTCTTACGAAAATACAAACGCGGCATTATGGAAAATATAATGTAAATACGAATATCAAAACAACGAAAAATAAACCAACGTAAAAACGAATAAACGAATAAATTCATTGTAAAAATACGAACGAGGCAGAATACAACATTTAACGAAAATACTAATCTCGAATCAACGAAAAATAAACTAACATAAAAAAACGGAAACGGAAAAAAAAGTGTTACGAAAATACTAAAGAGTACGAATACGATAACTAACGTCTTACGAAATTACGACTCATTACGAATCACGATAAACGAACAGAAACGAAACAGAAATAAACGAAAATTTTTGTTGTGCACATGTCTATTGGCTAATCTTCCGCCGCGTCAGCGTGTATACCAACACGCTAGACGCAGGCGCCGCCCATCACCCCTCGCATGTCCTATCATGTCCTGAATTCGCAGGGGATGATGGGTAGAAACACCACCAGACCAATGGACACAACATACGGGCAGCCACACCCCCGTTTCCGGGCCTTCACACGCCCACTTGTTCATCAGGCTGCTATATTTAAACTGAGTCCACAGGATGTTATGTGCACCAGACTGAGTCCCAGGACATGTGTATTACCATACACGTTCAAGTGAGTACACTGGTTCTCTCTGCAATGCGCTCAGACCTCTCTGCTGCTCTGATATTGTTTTTCTTCCTTTATTTGTTTCTGAGTATTGCTTCACACTTTACTCATACTACCTTTATACTTGTTTATTAGGAACCAGCGCTGCTACCAGCAGGAGATTGGTTACTGATTTACCTTTTGCTGTGCATAGACCTGAACATACATGCTATGCAGGTCTAACCACTGTGCCATTCGAGTAACCCCACTAAAGGGGACTTCCGTAGTCCTGGGACCCCTATTTTCCCTACCCTTTTATGCCCATTGGGGCACATAGTAACCACTAATATAAAAATATATTACCTAAGTCACGGATTTGCATGGTGTTGCACTATATCCACATTGGTGATCTCTCCCCCCCATCCTTCTGGTTCTCACTTTGTCCACTGTATGGGGTTTCCGGCTGTGCTCACTCTTCTTTTGCCCCTCATTTTTTCTCTCCCCTTTCCCCCCCTCCCCTCCCCCTTATTCCTCTCCCCCACAAAACAAACCCCCGTTGTTTCTTCCTTTCTCCTGCAGCTCACTCCCTGTGCACAATCTGCACACGCCCCTGTTCTCTGGCTCCTCCCTTCATCCATCACTCCCACCCCTTTTTCCCATTTCTCTTGCCCTTCCTCTCCAAACTTTTCCCCCCCACTCCCCCCTTTTCCCATCCCCTTCCGCTCCCTCTCCCCCTCCCTTCTTTCCTTTCCCCCTCCCTGTACCTCGGATGTATTACCTTCATATCAGTGATATATATCCTCACCATCAGGTCTACCCCAAGAATTTTCTTGGCCTAACTGCAAGGTACCTACCCATTGCCTGCCTTGAATTGTTGGGTCAGTGGACAATGTGCCGTTAGGTAGGCGACATGATTGACAAAATTCCCCTGTTATGATTTATATTGGCATCCAGGGGCTATGTTCCATATACCCCCTGGCAGCAAATAATGTATCTGTGTTTTTTAAATGTTTGATTGTTGTCTTGTATTATATTTTAGACTGTCTCCTGACGAAGCGAAATCACTAGCGAAACTAGTAGAGACTAGAGACCGCCTGTCTCATGACTCCAATTTCTTCACCGATGATGAAGAAAAGAGGGAAGGACGGCCGCACTTCAAGGATTTTCAAACGAAAAAAGTTGTCTTTATTGTAAATCCAAAAACATGTACAGTCACAGCAATCACAGAAAACAGGACAGCCGACGCGTTTCGCACTCGATCAGTGCTTAGTCATGGTCATAGTCTTCACCGAGATCCCCCCCTTTCCAATAGAAGGGATTGCACGACCGGTGTCCAGATTGTGGTTAAATGTGTTTGTATCGTTCCTAAATGTTATGTATATTTTACTTTGTTTGATGTTTTTATGTGAATAAATCTTTTTATAATCTACCCTATGTGAATTACTCTGGTTGTTTTTCAACCAATTCATACAGTACCGGTATAGTCCTCCCCGCCCACCTTTTTTGTTGGAGCCTCAGGGTTTGAGGGGAATCCCTGAGTCCCCTAAATTTATATTAGATTATGAGGACGATGGTACACCCCCTATTTAACTTTATCTATTTAACTATAAAAGGTTAAATTATATTCTAACCTCTTCGATATCAACTGGAGAAACATCAGAAGAAAGAAGTCGCCTACTGTCTCTGAAGTTTACCCATAGTAATCACCCAGAGGAGGCTTCTAACATTTTATGGGCAATTAAATGTGCAGTTGATAATGAAGAGGTGGTTTATACTCCGATATACCAGTTCCAGGCTGCGTTTAAACCAACAATATTATTGAGTGTTCGATCTACTGCATACATCCAGCTTTAGCCACGAGTCTTCAGGGAGACTTTAAACACCCCAGGTGTATACTGACCGCTGCGATTGTGGTCACAGCTTCTGTTAAGGAAACTGCATCATCAGTAGTGTTGCTCACGAATATTCGCATTGCGAATATTCGCTACGAATATTGCATATTCGAGTATTCGCAAATAACTCGAATATCGCGGCGAATATTCGCTATTTCGAATATTCGTATTTTTTTTCGCAATAAATTTTGCAATCAATTTCGCAATCAATTTCGCATTTTTTTTCGCAATTTTTTTTTTTTTTATAAAATATAGCGAATATTCATAAATATCGAATATTCGTGATATTTTATCCAAAAAAAATAGCGAAATTTCGCAATCATTTTCGCTTTCGCATATGCGAAATTTCGCTATTTTTATTTTTTTTATAAAATATAGCGAATATTCGTAAATATCGAATATTCGTGATATTTTATAAAAAAAAAAAAAAAAAAATCGCATTGGCGAAAAACCGCATTAGCGGAAATACGCATTGGCGAAAATTCACATTTATTTTTTATTTTTTTATAAAATATCACGAATATTCGATATTAACGAATATTCGCGAATATTCTTCGAAATATTCGCGAAATCGAATATGGCGTATTCCGCTCATCACTAATCATCAGCACTTTGGTGTTCCCCTTGGTGGAAGGAGTATGTTTTCTGGCTTTACCACACAGTCTATATACAAGGAGAGAGAGAGAGAGAGAGAGAGAGAGAGAGAAATTTTCTCAATCACTTTATTTAGTTTAGCGCAGTATTATTTCAAATTCTTTGGTTTGTTTTTCTATTACCTAGAAAGCAGTTCTGGAAAAGTATGGCCTTTCTGGTAACATCTGAAAAGCCATCATGGGTTTGTACTCTAACCCTAGTTCCAAAGTTTGGACCTCAGGCTACTTGTTGTCCCACTTCCCTATCACCAACAGTACACGTCAGGAGTGCCCCTTGTCTCCACACATATTTGTCATGGTAATCAAACCCTTTGCTGCAGCCATTCTGTCCCACCCCTCTATATCAGGACTAAAGGTGGGAAACACCACTTAAAAAAAGGCCTCTATTCGGACATCATATTACCCGCAGACCCACTAGACTCACTTTCTCACCTACCACACACACACACACACACACACTAGACAACTTTAATAGAGCGCCTCTACAAACTAAATCATTCAAAGTCCTCCATGCTGGGTATAGGTCTACCCTCAGAGCGCAAATCTCAGGCCTCCTGCGCTGCTCCATTCTCCTGGGCAACAACTGATTCCCTCACATACCTAGGCATCCAGCTAGTTACACCATCCATCAATGTACTTCATATAATTTTAAACATGCTCACCAAGAAATTACAAATCAATCTCTGAGGCTCTACGCCCAATCCAAACATCTTCGGCAGGTAGGATTGCGCTCACTAAATTGTTTCTCCTCCCTCACATACTCTACCATTTCAGGACCCTTCCTGTTACAATCCTCCATACCTGTTAAAATAAAATTCAATCTTTCTTCAATTCCTTCATCTGGGACCACAAGAAAACCATGCTTGAAACAAAATCTCCTCTACCTCCAGACCTCCCACTCTGGAATGGGTGCACTGATATAAAATCCTACTACAGAGCTACTCTTTTTGCTCAAACCAAAGCAACTGGTGGGATCTGTAGTGGAGAAGGATCTGGGGGGTTTTAATTGATCATAAGCTCAATAATGGCATGCAATGCCAAGCTGCGGTTTCCAAAGCGAGCAAAGTCCTTTCTTGTATTAAGAGAGGTATGGACTCTAGAGAGAGATATATCATTTTGCCCCTGTACAAATCATTACTAAGACCTCATCTGGAATATGCAGTCCAGTTTCGGGCACCAGTTCTTAAAGAGGATATCGGAGAACTGGAGAAAGTGCAACCAAACTGATAAGAGGCATGGAGGAGCTCAGCTGTGAGGAAAGATTAGAAGAACTGAATGTATTCACTCTTGAGAAGAGGAGAATAAGGGGGGATATGATCAAAATGTACAAATATATAAGAGGTCCATATAGTGAACTTGGTGTTGAGTTATTCACTTTTTTTTTTATTTTATTTTTTTTAGAAAAGGATGTTTTAATAGCAGTATTTTATGCCATAAACTCATATGGAATTGGCTCAAGGAGCTCAGGTTCCTTTCCAAATGTTCGGACAAAGTGAGCTTCACTTGGTTGGGCTGGCTGACGTTTAAGCTCCACCCAGGTGCCGTTCTCCTTGGCTTCCTTTTTCTTCTTCTCGTTTTCCTTCACACGTTGCAGGAAACTGTCTCTGCTCTTTGAGTGGCGGATGTGCTCTACACGGACATTGATTCTCTTGGCAAGAATCTTACCTTTGAGTTGTTTGTTGACAATGATTCCAACCGCATGCTGTGTGACATTGTAGATCCGGACAGTCTTTCCATGATAGCACTTGTATGGCATACCTTTCTGGATTGTGCCTGTACCCTTGATATCAACAATATCACCCTTCTTGTAGATGCCCATATACGTTGACAGTGGCACCGGACCATGCTTGCGGAAGGGTCTAGAGAACATATAACGGGTTCCTCTCCTCTTGCCTCTTGTGTTCGTCATTTTTCAGTTGCAATTGCCCCTACTGCAAGATGGCGGGTCTGGTGGAAAGAGGAGTTATTCACTTTAAGGTCAACACTGAGGACAAGGGGGCACTCTTTGCGTCTAGAGGAAAAGAGATTTCACCTCCGAATACGGAAAGGTTTCTTCACAGTAAGAGCTGTGAAAATGTGTAACAGACTCCCTCCAGAGGTGGTTCTGGCCAGCTCAGTAGATTGCTTTAAGAAGGGCGTGGATTCTTTCCTAAATGCACATAATATAACTAAGTACTAAGATTTGTAGGTAAAGTTGATCCGGGGTAAATCCAATTGCCTCTCGGGGGATCAGGAAGGAATTTTTTCCCCTCCTGTAGCAAATTGGATCATGCTCCGCAGTTTTTTTTTGCCTACCTCTGGATCAACTGTGGGTATGGAGTTGGGTGTATGGGATTGTACTGTGTTTTATTTTGTTTGTTTATTTTGTTATGGTTGAAGTGGATGGACTTGTGTCTTTTTTCAACCTGACTAACTATGCAACTATGGTGGAATGCCACATCAACTCCATTTTGGAAACCGACTGAACGCGCAGTTGCTGAACAAGATTAAAACTTCTTCTCAGGGATCTGCCCTCATCCTCAGCACGATCCCCTAGATACTTTAAATGCCACTCAGAGTCTGGTGCTCTACTCTGCAAAGCACTAAAGGTCTGTCACTTCAAACACCTTGTCTTAGCTACCCCTACATTCTCTGTGCCTCATTACCTCAGATCTTCCCCCCGCCCTGCGGACTGACAAAGGGCTATCTACTATTGGAAACTTATAAACTCCTCAAGTGTTTGCATTTTTCCAACACCTTATTGAAACATATCACATCCCTTGTAAGGACATCTAGATCTACCTATGATTTGCCATGCTTTAGCAGCTATATCCTGGTCCCAACTCCCCATTACTCAGGACCTACTACAAATCTAAGAATACTAAACTAAAGGGTACATCGCTAATATACAGATCTTTGGTTAACCCCAATCCGGACAAAAAATGTCCACCTATGGAATATTGGGAACATTCCAAATCTCCACCCAAAAGCGGCACTCAGCACTTTCGAAAATCACGTTCGTTCTCAAAGAATATTTTACACTGGGAATCTACATTAAAATATACTTGGGATGGTATTACATCCCTAAAAAGTTTGCCAAAATACACCATGCCTTATCACCTAAATGCTGCCGTCTGTGAACCGATGGCACCCTTAAACATATGGTGGGACTGCTCAGCCAATCTCCCCTTTGGGCACACATAAGTGCTCTTATTGACAATCTAACCAGCACCAGGATTATTTTGACTGCCCAACTGGCTCTTTTTTGGTATTGCGCTTGATAAGTGTATTTGGGCCATGCAGGCTGTACTCACGCAAGTTCTCATTGCAACACAACTTTCTATTGCACAAAATGGAATTCCTCCCTCCCTCTCTCCAGAATGGTATTAACACCCTCAATGAACACTGCAAAATGGAAGGGCTCTTTGTCAGGGCTCACCTGATCACCCTTTATTTCCATAGATTATGAAATCTTTGGCTTCAGACCCCCAGAAGCATTCCTCCCAGCTAACTCAAACTAGTCTTAACCCCCCCCCCCCCCGCCCATCTAATTCTAAGCCTACCCAGACTTTAGTCATTTTTTTCATAATCATTTACATATACACTTATGTATACATCTCCCTCATAAGTACATTTACACTGATGGACCTAGAACCTTATGTTTTTTTTTCCCTCTTATTTACTCTTTTATGATACTTTACTGGTAACCCAACATACCTTGACAATGTTACTCATTTGCTATTGTACCCTGTAACTTTGTTACTGGCCATGTTGATCATCTCTGTACCATAAAAAATCCTTTGATAAAAAGTTACATGAAAAAAAAAAAAAAAACACGTCAAGTTTGCCCATCAGTGTACATAACTCTGTTTATAGCACAGATCTCTTTCGTGAATTACTGAGCACTGATCACATACCAACTACGTGATCCAGCACACAGCGGCCACCCTGCCACAGTATATGTATGTGGGGCGGTCACTAGGCAGGTAACCGGTGAACAGTACTGTAAATACAGTATATTAAAGAACGTGTTATCGTAAAAGATACAGCGCAAAAACAATATAAGTGAAGAGATTTGGATATGACACCAAACTATAAAAAGAATAAATAGTGCCACTTATTTATAGGTAAACCAATATGTGAAAAAAATGTGCACAAAAATATAAAATACTTAATATCATATGAGTGCAAAAGCTATAATCATAAAAAGGGGAACTGGATATATGATTAATCCAAATAATCCATAATATATCCTACTGGATGCATATACAGATAAAAGATGAATGTGAAACATAAATATTTACCCTCACTTTTGGATTTAATTAAGGTTGTAGTATTTTTGTCATAAGTCTAGAATAAATTCATATACCCTATTATTGAATAGGTAAATATGAAGTGAAGAGTCCCGAGTGAATATAGGAGTATCCAAAAATCTTCTTAACATAAGTGATATGGCATCAGATATGGCATTTCTCTGATGCCATATCACTTATGTTAAGATTATTGGATACTCCTATATTCACTTGAGACTCTTTTTGATCTTTTTCACTTCATATTTACCTATTCAATAATAGGGTATAAGAATTTATTCTGGACTTATCACATTAATATTTACCCTCACTTTTGGATTTAATTAAGGTTGTAGTATTTTTGTTTACTTGTTTCACATTCATCTTTTATCTGTATATGCATCCAGTAGGATATATTAAGGATTGTTTGGATTAATCATATATCCAGTTTACCTTTTTATGATTATAGCTTTTGCACTCATATGATATTAAGTATTTATATTTTTGTGCAATTTTTTTTCACATATTAGTTTACCTATAAATAAGTGGCACTATTTTTTTTATAGTTTGGTGTCATATCCAAATCTCTTCACTTGTATTGTTTTTGTGCTGTATCTTTTACTATAACACATTCTTTAAATTGGTATCTACAATTTTTGATACTGGCATTTACATTTCTTTACCTTTCAATTTTTTGCTTGAAGTCATGGGTAGTGGTGAGCAAATCGCAAAGAAGCTTATTTTCAAATCAGAGCATTTGGCATTTTTCAAGTCTCCTGAATATAAGACTACACATTTAAAGACTGCATCTATTGAGAGTCATGCAATACATGAATCACAGCTTCCTGGATTCATAATATATAAGTAACTGAAAACACCTGGTGAATGTCCAAAGAAAATGTGATTTTTTATTAGTATCTACCAAGCTCTGATGTAGCTAGTTTGATTATACCGTGCACTTTTTTTCATAGCTCCAAATCTTATTGAGTGAAATCTTCATATGACAATAGTAGACACTTTGCATGGTTCAACAGAACTGTGTAGAACTTTGAATGCTAATCAGCTGTCAGTCAGAACAATGGTTTCTATTTTGAAAGCATGGTATTTTTGGTGTAAAGCTGAAGATGAACCGACTGTTTACTGCAGAGACACTGATGGTTTTATTAAACCTGCTATTGTATACAATGATGTAAAAGCCAAGCAAGGTTCAATTCATACACCTCTATTCATTCCACTGCTTTAGTGAAAATAATGCTACTTTTTGATGCTGCATCTATTTGTATGCAATGAGATGACATTAACATTTCACTTTCCATGGTATTTTGTACAGGATTCAGAATAAAAGTATTTTTCTGTAAATAATTTAAAAAGGTTGACTTTAAATATAACATGCTACAAAGTTGCAAGGATTATACTGGCATTTGACAAACTAATTATATAACTTTACCTGATATTCTACTGCAACTGGTTATATTCTAATATTCTGCCTTCTGAAGAGAATTCATTTTTGCAAGTTTCTGTCCACAAAAGGGTTAAAATCAATTTAAATACATCTTCCTCCTTCCAAAGTTTTATCTTTATTAAGGAAGATTGGTTGCATAGTTCTTTATTCATCTTCACAAGAGCTTATTACAGAGTCTGTAGATGAAAGCTTGTACACAGAACTTGTAGCACAGATTTAAAGTTCTTCTTAAGCAAGCCGCCTTAGCACATTTAATCTTGAATTTATAGAAATTTTAATTTCTCTTCTTCCTGTCTTCGAGGTCTGTTTATAAAAATCGTGATTTCACACTACGCTGCACTTTGTAGTATTTTTCTTATCATTTTTTAAGTAACTTTTCTTGTCTTTTATAAAGGCTGAAGTCAATGAGTGCTGAGTAATAACTAGTGAACAAAATGACATCAAAGGTTTAAAAAAAGAGAGGTTACAAATGTGCATGGTAACTGCACAGAATAGGTTTAGGAGTGCAGGGTGCAGGCCACAGTCCACATTCTGAAGGCTTATATGCAAGTAATTGAACATAAAAAGGGTACCCGGGTACTGCCCTGCGGGACATGTATCAATGCAAAAAAAAAAATATAAATCTAGTTTAGACTGAGTGAGAGACAGTAGTAGAACAATAAAATTACACTCTTGGAAAATGCTAGTCGCAAGAAGAGCTATAGTAATAGTTCGATTTTTAATGACAGGAAATCAAGTTCAGTCACCTTTGTAACTGCCTTCTCCTTGTAATTTAATAAAATAAAAACATTATAGATAAATATTTACCAGGATGGAGATTTGGCACATATACTGAAGTTGGGCTATAGGTTTTCAAGCCGCCGTGCTAAAATGCTAAGAGGCGTTTTGTCGCTAAGTTTGAGTCGCAGCAATACAAAACTTGAACACTGTGGGCTCTTACATTTGTGGGAATGACACATGATGTTTCTGTAGTAGACACTTCCGGACAACACAATACACTAATTTCATGTGCCACAGGATGAGAATTCTCGATTTGTTTATATATCAACTGTGGCACTAGCAGTGTTGTATATGTTGTGGTATGCCAACAATATGTGGTTTGAACCATGAGACCACTGAGAACTGGAACATTTTCATTGTGCATCTTACAGTACTGACAAAGGCTTATCCAATTTATCCAAGCACTTTAAGTATGAACATAATGGCAATATGGCATCCTTTTCGTACTTCGGCTTGGAAAGAGTTAAACTATCCTCATGTAGGGGGTCCACTGTGCACTTATTTCACGTGAAGACAAGGGTACCTGTGGGAATGAATCACCTCTATGATGTGGATCTTTTTATGAAATAAGTTTAACCACTTCATCCCTGAACCATTTGGCTGTCCAAAGACCAGAGCACTTTTTGCGATTCGGCACTGCGTTTTAACTAACAATTGCGCGGTCGTGCGACGTGGCTCCCAAACAAAATTGACATGCTTTTTCCCCCCACAAATAGAGCTCTCTTTTGGTATGGATCTAAGGTCCCCAATCCAAAGAGCCAATGAAAAGGGGGGGAGGGGGGTGCAATTGGACTATTGCAGAACTGATAAACTAAATATCTATTATACAAATATAAAACACGAAATATGTTTTATTGAACACAACATCAAAAAGTTACAGAATTAAAATAGTGACGACCGTACACAAAATCAATATACTCATCCCCAAAGGGGAAGGAAACGGTGAATTGAGGGTCACGACAATCTTGACTAGTTTTGCGCTGAAAGCCACTTCATCAGAAGCATGTCTAAAAATAAAATTTAAACACAACTACAATATGTAGATTGGGGAACAAGGGCTCAGCTGCTTAACAAAACAACCCCGCAGGCGAGGACAGTGGGGGTCACCAAACAAAGTCCCATATGGCACATATGTGGACGGACCTACTTGCCAGAGACGTAAGGTAAAGGGAGTGATTAGCATCTTAAGCCCGGGCCTTGGACTTGTGAAACACACGTGGTTACTACCAGTAATAAGAGTGTAAAATTGTGTGATGGTGTGAGTGAGAGAGGGGATGAGTGGGGAAAGGGAAAGAGGGAAGTGAGGGAGAGGGGGGGGGAAGAGCGGCTCGAGAGGGGAGGGAAAGAGGAGAAGAGGGGGAGAGAGAAAGTATAGAAATTAAGAGAAAACAAGAAGAGGGTAGAAATGTGTACCTTGGATACAAGGAAAATAAATGGAGCGTGAAAAGGGTACCCGGAGCAGGATCCCAAATGAAACATGTGCTGGAGTGCACATGTTTACTCAGCAAGAAGTGTCCATGAAGGTGCAATATGTGAGGAAGAGGGACCAGTAGGAGGCGTCAGGGTAGTGAGGCCAGCAGAGTGACACCTAATAAAAAGAGAGAAAAAGGTATAAAATCAGGGGTTGTATATATGTATATAAGGGTAATGGTGAGTAAAAATAAGATAAAATAAGGAGGGGAGGAAGGGGATGACCAAGGATACAAGCTAGAGAGGTGGTGACTAAAGGTGGCTAGAGATAACTTACTGGGAACTGGGTAAAGTCACAGCGATCCCGGGGTCCGGCATCCATTGGTTTGAAAGCAGAAAAATCCTGCTTCTATGTGCCCTATCCGGTGCTACTGACACATGTGGGAAACCACTGTTGCGCAGCGTTGCCGGATCTGGCCGCTCCGCACGGTGACAGCACGATCAGTTCGTGCATGCGCCGTGTGCCAGTATCCCACGGTGTGAGGGCGGAAGCCCACACAGGGACACATACAGGCAAGGTACAACCCCGGGGGGTGGGACCAGTTGACCCCACCAGGGCACACACTGGATCGCCGCCGGGAAGCAGCCCGGAGAAGCCCAGGCTCACCCATATTTGGTGGGGAGTGGCAAGCAGCTGAGTCTGATTGATTAAGAATAAATACATGTAAACAAGTGTGTACAATGAATAATAGAATGCAATTAATGTAAATGAAATACAGTTACAATAAACATTACATAAAAGGTGCCCACTGAGTAATAAAAACCAATGTGGACTAGGGCACCGAATTGCGGGTGCTTGGGGCATATGAGGAGTAAGAAAAAAAAGACTGACAGCGTCGCGATGCATCCCACTCCGGAAACAATTGACCGAGGGGGATCATGGCGTCCACACGGGGCTGGTGACATACACTCAAGATAGAAAAAATACTCAATATGTCCATGCGGTTGTGACTCGCATTGGGCAGATTGAGCATTGGTCTGGGGGAATGGGAGTTGTCAAGTCTGGTGGTAAATCAGACAATGGACAAGAAGGGCAATCCCAACTCTCATATCCAGACTGTGCCAAAACTATTTGCAAAAAGAAGTCGCACCATAAAATGTAGGGAGCTAAATGGGGTTGGGGTAATAAATTATATAGTCAGAGGCTACTCCCCAATGTTGGGGAGTGCTTGGTGGGCGGGATGCAAATGCACAGAGGTGGGATTACCGACCCGGTACCTATCGCAGGCCGCCCTACAGGGGCCCAGGTGTGTTATCCACTTAAATATGAATTAAAAGATATTAAATATTTAAATCTCTGGATGATGGTACATTTTAATATATTATTTATGTATTCTTACGATAGAGGCTATATCTTTTAGCTTTCTTTTGGTGTTATTTTATCACCTCTGCGGTTTACATTTTTTGCGCTATAAATCAAAAAAGCGTACATTTTGAAAAAAAAAATGCAATATTTTTTACTTTTTTGCTATAATAAATCTTGCCCAAAAATAAATAAAAACATGTATTTTCCTCAGTTTAGGCCGATACATATTATTCTACATATTTTTGGTAAAAAAAAAAAAAAAAAAATAGGGGATAGTTTTATGGCATTTTTATTAATATTTTTTTTACTAGTAATGGCAGCGATCTTTATCGTGACCGACATTACGGTAAACACAGACACTTTTTCCGCTATTTTGGGACCATTCACATTAACACAGTGATCAGTGCTATAAATATGCACTTATTACTGTGTAAATGTGACTGGAAGTGAAGGGGGTTAACCAGGAGGGGGCGCTGTAGGGGTTTAGTGTGCCCTAGGGATGTGCTCTAACTGTAGGGGGCGCAGCTACGTGTGACACGACACTGATCAGTGGTCCACACGCTCCCACAATGCCACATCTTAAAGGAGATGTACAGGTACGTTGATCTGCCTGTACATGCCATTCTGCCAATGTATATATCGGCGTGAGCCGGTTGGCAAGCGGTTAAAAAGTCATGGGCATTGTATTATGCCCATCGCTTGTGATACACTTTGAATGTGTACTATCTTTTATGTATAGTCTTTATATTACAAAAATGTTTTACTTATGTATTTTTTCATTAAAGATTCTCTCATAGAGCTTTTAATATGCGTTTTCTCACATTTCAAGATAGTCTTTGTATGTTTTTTTTATCTCATATGTTGTATTACAGCTAGACTCCTTGCTTCTCACTTATCTTCACATCTGTTGACAATTTGAAACCAATCACCTGATTTCTACTAAGTCATGTGATAGTCATGTGTCAGACCTAGAGGAGGCACAGAGCTCTCAAGCAACAGCACACCAGGCTATCCAGACACAGAATTTCATTTTGGATAAACGTGTTGACCTGGAAAACTGCTCTTGTCACAACAACCTTAGAATCATAGGCTTCCCAGAGACTTATAACTCAGGTTCACTGACTATCCAGTATCCCTGGGGCCCTCGGCAACAAAAACCCTTGCGTAGTAGAAAGAGCCCGCCATCCAACGACAGATGCCCCCCCCCCCCCACCTGATAATCATTCAATATCTAAGCTACTCGGACAGAGTTGCCATCTTAAAATCTTTGCAGAATGCAAACTCCTTTCAATTGGAGGAGCATAAGTTGCTATTTTTTTCTGACTATTCCCAAGAAGTCTTCCGCAAGCAGAAAGTCTTCCAAACTATCTGTTCAGCCCTTCACCTCAAGGGGGTAAAACTTACCCTGGCATACTCAGCTATACTACGCCTCACTGACCAGGCAGGGAAGACAAAATCCTTCTCCCACCCAGATTAAGCAGCCTCATATCTCCAGGTTCATCTGCACATCCCACTGGAGCTCTCTCCCATGGAAAATAAGCCGGTACCCCAAAAGCCCAAGGAAGCAAACGCAGCCAGCGCAAGTATCCACCAAAAATAATACGCTACTCAAATAATTTGGGATGCCCAAAATGCAGATAAAGAGCTCCCAATAGAATATGAGTGTCTATCCTCACCTTCCTGGCCTCCCAGGATGTAAAAGCTCAAAAAACATCCACGATTGTTCAAGTTGTATTATTTTATGGTTATTTAACTGTCTGTCTATTTTTACCATTCTTAGGACAGCCTTCCAGACCAGCATCTTTAGGTGACCTTCAAGTACCTAGCCACCCCACTTAACCGGCCACCTGGTGGACGCATACTGGTATATCACCCAAGTCCCCCTCTCCGATAACACTGTCATATGGTGACTGCTACGTGGGGAAGAAAGTGAAGTCTTTGTTTTCTCTAAATTGTGAGTTAATTTTGCCTACACTATCTGTTTCTTCTGTTTTTAATACACTTTCACTACTCTTCACCCCTCCTTGTGCTCATATCTACCTCCCCACCTCCTCCATTATCCCCAACCCTGATTGTAAATGTCTCTGAAGGATGATTATGCAGACAATACAGACCTTGCGTTAGCCCAACCTCATTCCCTCATTTTATGGAACGTCAAAAGACTTTGGTCCCCTTACAAATGTATGGCCACGTGAAAAGATCAAAAACAGACATAGCACTCCTTCAGGAGACTTACCTTCCCTAAAATGACTTCTGACGAATCTGAAAATTATGAATAGGCCAAACACTTGGATCAGCCTCTGTTAAACGCAAAGCAGGTGTTCTACTCCTCATCCATAAAAGACCTCCCTTGTGAAGTTGTGTCATCCGAACACAACAAGGAGGGGCGCCTTTTGACTTTACACCTCCGATTCTCCAATAAAGATCTCTAAGTCACCAACATTTATGCACCCATCTCCCCTAGCAAGTCCTTCCAGGCCACCACTGCACACTTAGCCCCATACCTACAATACCCCCTCCTGCTACGTGGTGACTTTAACACTGTAATGAACATGTAAGAAGACAAATGCAGAGGAAAACCCACCCCACCATCTCTGTCTTAATCCACCACAACCCTATCTTCCTTTGCAGAAGCCCTCCAGTTTAACATTCCATGGCATTTAACACATCCGGGAGGCAGGGAATACTCTATTTACTCTTTACCCCGCCCCCACCACACACCCCCACCACTGAAAATGCCTTTGTATCCATTCCATTATGTGATTTCACCCCTCTAGCCATCCTAAAAATTTGGCGCTTGACCAATGCCCCGCACTACCAAGACCCTAACTTGCTCTGGCTCAAGAAAGAGTGCATAAATCATGCTCATAATTACAATACCACAAGTTTGGTAACACATCAGGAAAATTGCTTGTGAAGCTGTGCAAGGGTGCACATGTTCCCACACACATAACCTCAAGATACACAAGGAAACACTTTCTCCTCTCCCCACTGACATTAGCTGTATTCTTGAACAATATTATACCACTCTATATGGCCCAGACCACTCTGACAAATTCTACTCAAGATTTCCCTCCACTCCCTCGTATAGATTCTAAATTTCTTTGACCAGCTCCTCTATCACCGAGCAGGAAATCCACAAAACAATCTCCTCCTTTGCCAACGGGAAAGCCCAAGGCCCAGACGTGTACACTCCCGAGTTCTTCAAACTCATGGCCCACATGATAGTCCCTGCCTTAGCGAGGGTCTACTAGACAATATTCCAAGGAGGGGACTACTTACCATCCACCTACCAAGCCCACATTAAGCTGATAGCCAAGAATGGTAAAAACGCATCAGAACCTAGTCCCTACAGGCCCATCTCACTACTCAACCTAGACTCTAAAATTCTCTCTAAAATAATTGCCAACAGACTAGCCAAAATCATGCCAATCCTCATTGACACGGCTCAAGCCGATGTCACCCAAGGTCACTCTGCTTTCTTCAACATTTAAAGTTCTCACCGTCCTCAAATATGCCAAGTCTAACACCAATGACAATAATTTCTCTAGACGCAAAGAAAGTCTTTGACAATGTCAGCTTCTCCTGGTTGGCATGTGTGCTACAACACTTCGGCTTCTCAGGACCTAAATCTACACCATGTAGGCCACCCCTACTGCAAACATCATAGCAGCTGGCCTCATCTTAAAAAACGTGAGTATATTCAAGGGCACTAGACAGTGGTGTCCTTGAACCACATCCTATACCACCCATCTTTACATGGCGTGCAAATAGGATAACACAAACTCCACATAGCCCTATTTGCAGAAGCCTTATTATCTTCTCCTCCAACATGCTTCTTACAATGTTTAGAGGTCTCTCAGGCCTGCATAATAATTTTGCCAAAAGCAAGATCCTTCCTTTGTTTCATTTCAGAACCCCCTCCTGGGCTACCTCCTCCAGGTTTTTCGATAGCAAAAAATCATATTACATATATCTTTTGATTTATGATTTCTTGGCCATTTTTCAGAGAATATGAATGATAACACAAAACTTTTTTCACTCATGGGTAGGGTTTGGCTGAAGCCATTTATTATCAATCAACTGTGTTTACTCTTTTTAAATCATATTGACAAATACTACCCAAATGACCCTGATCAAACATTTACATACCCCAGTTGTTAATGTAATGAATTGCCCCCTTTAACATTAATGACAGCTTGAAGTCTTTTCTGGTATTTGTGGATGAGGCTCTTCATCTTCTCAGATGGTAAAGCTGCCCATTCCTCTTGGCAAAAAGCCTCCAGTTTATGCAAAATAGCCCAAGAATTTACAGAAACTGCATGTTTGAGATCTCCCCAAATTGGCTCAATGATATTGGGGTCAGGAGACTGAGATGGCCACTCCAGAACCCTCCCTTTATTCTGCTGTAGCCAATGACAGATCAACTTAGTATTGCGTTTTGGATCATTGTCATGTCCCCTGTCAGTACAAGAAATTGCCTTGTTTACAAAAGCAGTTCCCCTTTTTGCCTCTGTAATAGGCGATTGCGGGTCGCCGGCAGACATCGAGTCTGCCCGACTTGTGTGCCCACTCCCGCAGTGAAGCGCACCCACCTGCATATGTGCCTGCACGAGCCTCTGTATAGATACAGTGATTCACACAGTTGAGCAGAACTGCCACTGCATGAGCAAGTTGGCTAGTGGTTAAATACCACCAAAATAAAGCAATTTTTGTGTGAACACAAATTATATAAAGTCAATTTGCGTACAGTGTTGCATGATCAAGCAATTGCCAGTACAAGTACTGTAGCACAGTGCAGAAAAGCAAAAAAAAAAGGCCTGGTTATTAAGGGGGTAAAACCTTCCGGACCTGAGGTGGTTATAGAAGCAAATAGGCACATAAATGTAAATGGTTTAATCTGCCCAAGTGATTTGTAGTTTTCTAAAGCCAGTTTTTTTTTCCTGCACATATGCCACATTACACAGCCTGGCCCAGCAAATTCATTTCCAACATGGGCGTAGCCATTACGACCCCATATTTAGCTCTAGGGGGCATGCGACTCTCAGCTGTCATCTTACATGCTGCATTTTCTCCCACAAAATCTGGAGACAGAATCTGTGTCAGCCAAGCACACCCGTCCCCCACTCTCATTGGCTGGAGAGAAGCCACGTTTGCCTAAAGTTTCTCTTAGATCGTGAGTGAGCAGCCTGGGACAGGAAACTGTGGTGCTGGCAGTGTGCCGAGAACTGCAGGGGGACAGCTGCTTTTCTGACACAAAGAACAAAGCAAGCGAGTGCCACTTGAGAGCCGGGACAGGACCTCTGTATCTTAGGTAAGCGACACACTGCTCTGCGGGACACGAACATAGAAAAATCAAAAGTGCTAATTTTAAAGGCTTATATGCAAGTTATTACCATAAAAAGTGCTTGGGGACCCGGGTCCTGCCCCCAAGGGATATGTATCAATGCAATTTTTTTTTTAAAAGTAATTTTTTTTCGGGAGCAGCGATTTTAAACACTTAAAGACCGCCTCCTGCACATTTACGTTGGCAGAATGGCACATGTACCTACAGGTACGTGCTGTGCTAGTACCCAGCCGTGGGTCGCGGGCACGCTCCCATGACCCGGTCCGAAGCTCCAGGACCACGGGACTCACGGACCCGATCGCCGCTGGAGTCCCGCGATCGGTCCCCAGGGCTGAAGAACCAGGAGAGCCGTGTGTAAACACGGCTTCCCCGTTCTTCACTGTGGCGGCGTCATCGATCGTGTAATCCCTTTTATAGGGATACACAATTGATGACGTCACACCTACAGCCACACCCCCTACAGTTGTAAACACACATTAGGTCACACATAACCCCTTCAGCGCCCCCTTGTGGTTAACTCCCAAACTGTACTGTCATTTTCACAATAATGAATGCATTTTTTGCTGTGAAAATGACAATGGTCCCAAAAATGTATCAAAATTGTCCGAAGTGTCCGCCATAATGTCGCAGTCATGAATTTTTTTTTTACCAAAAATAGGTAGAAGAATAGCATATATTGGTGACGCACAGAGGGTCAAATCTTGACACCACATCCCTAGTAGACAGAATTAAATATAGGAATGAGAGGGGTAGATTAGCCCCAGGACTTTAAGGTGTCCAAGTTAATAATAATAAAATATCAGAGGTAGGTATATAAAAGACAAAATGTATTGTTTTACAAACATATACATGACAATTTAAAAATCTTGACAACCCCAGCTATGTGGTCCAGAAGGGACCTAACAGGGCTGATATATGCGTCAACATGAACCTATATCATGCCTCTCGGGGGGCATGGCTGTGTGAGGGAGTGCACTGGTGAGCTCCCATCCGACCTCCATAAGTGAGTTTGACTGTTCCAGCCACCCGCTCTGAGTGCGGTATCTGCGGCTAGTATCCGGGGATCTCGCCGCGGTTTATGCGGCATAGCACAGCACAGTGTATCAGGGTGCATCGGAGCAGAGAAGCGCCTGAGACACCTCGCTCATTGTCTAACGGAGGCGCTGCAGCAGTAAGGTCCTGATCATCTGTCCCATACCCAGCCGCGCAGAGTCGGATTCATACGGGGTCGGCAGTGATTCTATCTTCCCGTGCTCTGCTGAACTAGAGCTGGGAACCTGGAGCCTGGAGCCGGGGTCTGAGACATCCCTTGTCACACGGATGCAACGAACCACTGGAAATTGAACTGCCGACACGCTGACACACGTGGCAGACAGACAGACAGACTTCCCACTCATCGTCGGAATCAAGTGCTGTAATATGAAGGTACTTTGCTGTGTTAGACGAGAGGGGGAGAGCTGGTAACGATCAGGTTAATATATATATATATATACCTGCGCGTCTGAAAAAGAGTGAACACTGATAAAAGGGTCATCTCTGAGAAGCATAAGTAAGAACTGTCCTATTACCACTTACAGCTGCTATTACTTTTACTTCTAGATTGCTGTAAAAGAGAGGTCTGCAAAGGCAACAGGGACTGCAATGGTGATTGATATGCGTTGTCTTATGTATTGTCTTATTGAATAGCTTCAGCGGGAGAGAACCTGTGAACTGTGAACTGTGATCTGTGAACTGTGAACTAATCTAAAACTTGTCTAAAAGGGGCGTTGATTCAGAGTCTTAGTAGTCCTAGTAATTCAGATCCTTCTGACTAGAAAGGTACAGGTACATGAGACCTGTGAGGTATGCGGTCTCTTAGACCGAGAGAGAGTCGCACCTCACGCAAGGCAGCTGCTGCTGTACAGCTAAATCAGATACCTGTGCCTGCATCCAAACCTACTGAGCAACCAGAAATATCACAGTACTTCTCAGCATTGGGGGTGTGGGCCGGCTCTCAGGAGGTAAAAGTGGGTCGCTGGGATTGACCCTGGAGACGGAGGGGAGTGTTGGAAAAAAATCTTTAGAGACAGCGTCCCAACCTTGTATGGCGGTCAGAGCAGACGTGGAGATACTGCAGACCACCCCGCAGAGTCCGCGTATGTTTAATATTCTGGAAGGATCTGCCGCCCCCACACCCCCACGGGAAGATTTTAAAAATGAAATGGAGACTCTTAAAGCCCTAATTCAAGCGCTCCCTATAAGGTCTGGCATAGTTGACTTAATCTCAAAAGTAGAGGAAGCACACTCTAGGGATCTGGAGATCGTCAGATCTGAAATACAGGGCTTGGAGGCTCGTATGGGAGAAGGGGAGAATGGGCTTAAGACTCTGGAGCAACGAGTTGAGAGTATTGAGAAAAAGAACCATAATCAGCTGGATATTGCGATTTCTCTGCAACTACAGTTGGAAGACCTCCAAGATCGGGGTCGCCGTAATAATATACGTATACGCGGCCTCCCGGAACCCGACGGACAAGAAGATCTACAATTTACGGCCCAAAAGATTTTTCAAAGTATTATGAAGGACACTAGTTTGTTGAATTATGGGATGGACAGAATACACAGGGCTCTAGGTCCAAAGCCAAAAGATAGGGGTCGTCCCCGGGACGTGATCTGCCGGTTACATTATTTTAGAGTTTGAAGGGGTACAGCTTAAGTTACTGCCAGACTTGTCTGGGGCCACCCTTCATCGCAGAGCATTGCTCCGTCCTATATTGGAGCGAGTGAGGACCTGGGGTGGGACTTACAGATGGAGGTTCCCTATTTCTGTGCTTATAAAGAAAGGTTCACTCATTTTGGTTACGCTCTAAAACAGACCTTCCTGATCTTTTTTTATTTTTGGAAACTGGGCCATTTCCAGTCCCTGACTGGTTGCAGCTAAATCCTAGACTCCTGGATTTTAAGCAAGCCTGACTGCTGTAGGAAGGACCGGATCGGAAGATTGGACATTTTTTTTTTCTCTTTTTTAGTCTTTTCCTTCCCTTTTTTTTTTTTTTTTTTTTTTAGTGATAGGCTGAGGATAATGTGTACTGCCTAACGGGCACCCTAGAGGTAGCAGTGTGTCTCTGGTTCTCATTATTTTATTTTATAATAGCGGATGTTATATTAACGTTTTCATTTTTGTTATTACGTGGTGCTGTTTTGACTGCCAGCACTGCTCCGCCGGTTGGGGGGGCAGGGGAAGGGGTTAGGTCAAGTTGTGTTCAGGGGGGCCCTATGGGAACCTGGGATAGTGCCTGGAGCAGTGCCATAAGGGAGGAGGGTGGGATGGGTGGGGAGGCTGGGGCGGGGGGCTTGGAAGGGTGTGGTATAGTTCCACTTATTGTTTTACAGGCATCAACCTAGATATACACAGGGTTTAGGTTGGGGGACAGGGTTGGATAGTTCTGGTCTCGTTGACCTGGGGAGGGAGGGGGGGTAGGGTAAGGTGAGTTGGTTTGGTCTATTTTTTTTTCCCACTCACGGTCTTCTATAGACACATAGGTGGAAGAGCTGAGGGGCATGGCCTCTGGTCAAAATAACCCAGTGTTGGGTTTCCTTTCACCAATTTAGGTTTTGTTGGGGTTAAGGAACGCATATGGTTGTCACGATGGGAACGGCCACAAGGGGGGTTTTGGGGGGGAGGTCCCAACTCCCTAGGAGTAGGGGGGTGGAGTTGGGGGGGGGGTGGGAGGTGTTGGGGGGGCAGGGGGAGGGATCTTGGTACTACGGTCAGGCACTACAATTTGTCTAAATCAAAGAAATAAGAGACCCGGGGAGACCTTTTCTCAAACAAAGGTTTTTATTGAACAAAAATAACAATACAAGCGATGAGCTCCAGAGCAGTAATATATCATCAGGAGAGTGTGGCGCAGCACACCCATAATCAGGAAGATAAGAAAAAGACATGGTAGAACTTTATAAACAAATGTGCGTCCCCAACTCACCCCCCCGGCATCTCATGTACAGTACCTCAAGCACAAGCCTCCACCCTCCTACGCCTAGATGTGGTACCGCACACAGTCATCATTCTGTATAGTGTTATAGCCCAGGGGCTCACTCCCACCCCATGACCCTAGAATAGCCGATCGTACACCAGATCTATCGGGGCCAAACCCGGGACATCGAGCCAAGGGGCCCATACTTTTTCAAATTTGGAGTCAGTGCCTCTATGTTGAAATATGACTTTTTCCAACCATAAGGTGACCCCCATCTGTTGTATCCATTCGTGCACAGTGGGGGGTTCAGTGTCCTTCCAGTGCCTTAGTATCATCAGACGGGCCTGAAATAGGGCTCTACAGATCGCCTGTCCAGAACCATTCTCCACCGTCAAGGTGTCACATATTCTCAACAAGCAGACCTTGGGATCTAGCGGTATCTGTACCTGAAAAGCCCTGTTAAGGGTATCAATGACCTTCGTCCAGTAGAGATGCAGTTTCGGGCATCTCCACAGTAGGTGGATAAGATCACCATGGTCTCTGCAGCACCGAACGCAGATGGGGTCAACCCCCAGCCCCATTCGTGCCAGTCTAGCCGGTGTGTAATGTACTCTCAGAAGAATGTATAGTTGCGACAGTCTGTGTGCTACGTTTCAAGGAGCACCCAGGCACTGCCTGCATCGCCTCCTCCCACTGTCCCTCCTCAAATGCTCCCACATCTTGTTCCCACCGGGTCATTGCCCTCAAAGGGGTATCCGGTATGAAGAGATTCAGAAGCATAGAGTAGCAACTTGATATAAAGCCCTTGTACGTGTCAACCTCAAATAAATAGTTGAAGACAGACGCCGGGTCCAGGGACCAGATATTTGCCTCCCCCTGAGCGTCCACTGCATGCTTAAGTTGAAGGTAATAAAAGTGCATAGAGGCCGGCAAACGTTAGTCAACACTAAGCTCCTGGAATGGCCTAAGCCTACCATCCCTAATCACTTGGGTCATAAGGGTAATGCCATATCGTTTCCATTTAGAGCCATAAGGTATTTTAGCCAGTTCCCTGTAATACTGATTGTCCCATATAGGGCTGTATTTAGTGAATCCCGTCACCCCCTGTAGCATTCTAACCTTGTTCCATGTCTTCTGCATCAGTACATACGTGGGGAAAAGTTTGTTAGACTTAGTGTACCGTAGGGCCTCTAGACCTTCCGCCACCTCCCCCCCAGTGATGAAGCTGAGCAGCTGGACAGAGGAGTCCCGCAAATTCAGCTCCCGGTCCCGTTCGGGTCCCACAAGTCTTGCAATATGTTGCAATTGGGAGGCTAAATAGTAGATCCAGGGATTGGGCAACGCTAATCCGCCAGCATCCTTCGGCCGCTGGAGTTGTTCAAGCATAACTCTAGGGGGCTTAGCGAGCCATATAGGTGAGCGGAAGACAGAATTGATAATCCTGAATTTCTTTAGGGGAATGACCATCGGGGAGTTGTAAAGGACATATAGCAACTGTGGCATAAGGATCATCTTTATCAAGTTTACTCTGCCTACAGGGGACAGCTTAAGCCTACTCCACACCTTGACCCGATCGCGGCATCTGTTAATCAGGGGGGTGAGATTAAGACTAACGTACTCCAGCAAGAAGGCAGCAACCTGAATACCAAGGTACCGAAATGACCTGGAGACAGGAATGTCTTGCACCATCGCTGGGGACAGGGAGGGGTCCCGATCTAGTAACAGAAGGGAGGATTTCGTCCAGTTAATAACTAACCCGAGTATTCTCCAAAGGTCCGGACGACAGCCATGGCCTCCGACAGTGAAGCCGAGGTATCGCCTAGGAGAAGCATGGTGTCGTCCGCATATAGCATGATCTTTTCATGTAACTCACTGTATTGGAATCCCCGGATCGAGGGGCTTGCTCTGATTATTGCAGCTAAGGGTTCTATGGCTAGGGCGAACAAGAGGGGGGACAGAGGGCACCTCTGCCGTGTGCCCCTGTGTAAGGAAAAGGTGTGTGATACCCTTCCCCCCTCCCTTATAGCTGCAATGGGGGATGAGTACAAGAGCTGTACCCATGCAATGAAACTGTCGCCAAACCCGAATTTCCACATCACCGCCCATAGAAATTCCCATTCGACACTATCAAATGCCTTATGGGCATCTAGGGACAATAAAGCTCTGTCTCCAACATTATCCGCTCTGGACTGAATATTCAGAAAAAGTCGCCTCAGGTTTATTGCCGTCGATTTTTGGGGCATGAATCCGGATTGGTCGGAGTGAATTATGGTGGAGATAGCACTGTTTAGTCTGACAGCTAGAACTTTGGCAAGGATCTTAACATCATTTTGTAGTAATGAAATCGGCCTGTATGAACTTGGGTCAAGAGGGTCCTTTTCTGGCTTCAGAATTAACACTATATTGGCTCTAGACATAGATCGCGGTAGCGTACCGGTCCTTTTTGCCTCATTAAACACCCTCAAGAGGTGCGGGAGCATTGTTTCCCCATATTGCTTGTACACCTCCGCTGGGAGGCCGTCATCCCCGGGGCCTTTGAGTTAGGGAACAGACTGGTCGCCGCCTGCAGTTCCCCCAGAGAGAGGGGGGCGTCAAGCATCTTTCTGTTTGAGGCCGACAAAACTGGGAGCTGGACCGGGTCCAGGTAGTCAGCCAGGGAGTCAAGCGAGTACGCTTGGCGGGATTCATATAGAGAGGAATAAAAACTCACAAGTTCAGATAGTACGTGATCTGGGGAGCTAGTCAGCCCACCAGCGCGGCTGCGCAGTGCCCCAATGGAAGGGGACATCTGTTGAGAACGGGCAATAGTTGCCAGCATGCGACCAGTGTGCTCACCCTCCTCATAGAATGCTGCCTTCTGAAAGAAGCGCTTCTCCTCTGCCCCTGAGGACGTGACTCGGTACAGCGCGTCCTGCGCCGAGAGCTACGCCTCCCTATTGGTATCAGATGGGTCAGCAATGAAGGCGTCCTCCAACTTTCCGGCCATCACTTCTATATCCTCCCTCTGAGCATTTGTCTGTCTTTTAATGGCTTGGATCTCTGTAATAAACAGGCCTCTGAGAACTGCCTTAAAGGCCTCCCAGGTCACCGCTATGTCTTCCGATTCAGCATGAATACGCCAGAACTCCGAAATGCAGGATGCTATGTGTTCATGCGAAGGGAAGAGATTCAGCCAAAAGGCGTTCATCTTCCACGGGGCCTTGGCCCCCGCAGAAGGGGGACGCACATCTAAGGAAGTCACCAACGGAGAGTGATCTGACACACTCCTCGGAGCGTATTCCAATTCCCCAATATATCGCTCAGCCGCATGTGAGCAGATACACAGATTAATTCTAGACAAAGATGAATAACTCTTGGAGAAGCAGGAAAACTGTTTCACACCCGGGTTCCTGGCTCTCCACGGGTCTCCCCATCCCACCTCCTCCATGAATCTACCCAGGGTGGAGCGGGTCACTTTCCTCCCCCCTCCCCCCTGTGGGTGTCTGTCTAACTGAGGGTCCATGCAGCAGTTGAAGTCCCCAAAGGCCTACAATGGCACCTCTGGAAACCGCATCTGGAACAACACCAATGCCCTCAGTACCTGGTTGTTATACGGGGGTGGTATATACACAAAGGCAAGAATACATTTGAAAGCAAACAACTTACATAGTAGAAACACATATCTACCCTCAGCATTAATCTCAGAGCCCAGTTCCTCATACTCGATTGAGCAATGTATCAGCACACTCACACCCCTAGAATACGAGGTGTGAGTGGAGTGGTAACTCTGACCTGACACCCACCGGTAGTTCAAACATGACACTGAGTCAGCAGTAAGATGGGTCTCTTGTAAGGCACATATGGCCGGCAGCCTGGTCCTCATCAAGGTCAAAACCATAGTGCATTTAAGAGGGTCTTGCAGTCCCCTGACATTCCAGGAGAGTATCTTAACCGCTGCCATCAAGGGGGGTCATACACACATCCGTCAGGGGGAAAATCACCACCCACAAACCACCCCACCTCCCTCCCAGTGGCCGTGAATGTTTCAGCATATTGGGGTGCAAATAGGGACAGAACAGTTCGCTGGGCAAGAAAGGAATTCGGGAAGCCACTCCGCAAGTAGTAGGAAGTATCCGCTCTGGGGCAGTCCATCGCATAACAACAACTGTAATCACACAACGGTGCTTCAGCAGGACACATAGAGTTCCCCTGCTGGGGACCAACCTTCTGCGCCGGCTGGGCGCCCTTCCGCATAGAGGCTCGCCGACGTATCAACCTCTGGGGAGCCAACAGGCAGTCCCTCCACGTCTGGGATAACCGGTCCCACAAACCTTCAACTGGACCATCAAATGTGGCCGTATATTCACTGGCCAAATTCACTGGGTGGAGTGGCATCATTAATCACATTTCCGAACTCACAGTTAGTAGAAAGAATCATTGTATGTTTCCGGCAGGTTCCTCGGCCGAGGAAGAATCAAGACAGCCCGACTAATTTACATCCGATGGATCAATCATCACGTTCAGGAGATCTCTGGACCTGGCGCAGCGCTCCCGCATTAGCATCCAACCAATCCGAGGCTTCAGCAGGATGTTCAAAGAAATGGGCCTGTCCCCGCAATAAAATCCTGAGTTTCGCCGGGTACAGCATTGCATATGGAGCTTGTAGTTTCTGCAGGCGTTTTTTAACTTCAGTGAAGCGCGCCCGGCTCTTAAGGACCACAGCGGAGAAGTCAGGGTAGAAAGAGACCCGGGTGCCATTAAACTGAATATTCCTCTTTTCCCTGGCCAGCCTCAGTATAATTTCTCTGTCCCTGTAATTCAGCAACCGGGCTAGCATCGGATGAGGAGGATTCCCAGGTGGTAGAGGCATGGTTGGTACTCTATGAGCCCTCTTAACTGCATATAGGGGGGTAAAAGCATCTTTGCCGAACACGTCTGCCATCCACTGTTCCACAAACTGCGTGGGGTCCCGGCCCTCCACCTTCTCTGGCAACCCCACTATGAGCACATTGTTGCGTCTGAGTCTGTTCTCAAAATCCTCTGCCCTCATATCCACTGCCCTGGCCACCCTTGTGCAGATTGAACCTCTTGATCAGCGGGGGTAATTTATCCTCTATGTCACTTATTCGCTTTCAGCTGCGTGGTTCTCTCCCTCATCTTTTGCATGTCCTGTCGGATTAGGCAGACCTCCTCCTCTAGGCCCCAAAGCAGCTCTCAGACTGTTCACAGATGCTGTACATTTATTCACCAGCACTCCCTCAGTATTGCAGCCATCG